>CM022298.1:94340615-95012479 GCA_011799875.1 Thinopyrum elongatum
AACATGACTCACATATTATATCAACATATCGCAAAACTATTACAAGGAATCAAGTTTATTTTGTCCAATGATCTTCATGAAAGTTTTTATTATATCCCTCTTGGATATCTATCACTTTGGGACTAATTTTATATGTTGCTTTTGATAGCTCAAACAAATCTAAGTGAAGAACATGAGCATAAAAAATTTCTTCTCTCAAAATAATTTAAGTGAACCAAGGGAGAATTTCTAATTTTTTTTTACTAACTCTCAAATAGATCTAAGTGAAGCGTGAGATCATTTCTTTAAAAATACTAAAGCACACCGTGCTCAAAAAGATATAAGTGAAGCACTAGAGCAATTCCATAGCTCATAAAGATTTAAGTGAAGCATAGAGAGCCATTCTAACAAGTCATAGCATAATTTTGGCTCCCTCAAATAGGTGTGTCCAGAAAGGATTCATGACTTAAAATAACAAGAAAACAGCAAAGACTCATATCATACAAGACGCTCCAAGCAAACTCATGTAGTGATGACGAATAAAAATATAGCTCCAAGTAAAATACCGATGGTCGTTAGAAGAAAGAGGGGATGACCACTCGGGCATCCCCAAGCTTAGTGTGCTTGCTTTCTTTGGATAATGGCTTGGGGTGCCATGGGGAATCCCCACTTAGGCTCTTCTTACTCCTTATTCCTTCATCCATCGTAATCTCACCCAAAACTTGAAAACTTCAATCACACAAAACTCAACAAAACCTTCGTGAGATTCGTTAGTATAAGAAAACTAATATTTACTTTAAGTACTGTAGAAAAACACATTCAAATTTTGTTCTTGCATTAATATACTGTATTCTAACTTTACCATGGCTATAACTATTGACTTTCGTGCTTGCATAGGGAATCACAAACCTTAACACCAATATTCTTACTAAAGCATAATTACTCATCAACATGACTCACATATTATATCAACATATCGCAAAACTATTACAAGGAATCAAGTTTATTTTGTCCAATGATCTTCATGAAAGTTTTTATTATATCCCTCTTGGATATCTATCACTTTGGGACTAATTTTATATGTTGCTTTTGATAGCTCAAACAAATCTAAGTGAAGAACATGAGCATAAAAAATTTCTTCTCTCAAAATAATTTAAGTGAACCAAGGGAGAATTTCTAATTTTTTTTTACTAACTCTCAAATAGATCTAAGTGAAGCGTGAGATCATTTCTTTAAAAATACTAAAGCACACCGTGCTCAAAAAGATATAAGTGAAGCACTAGAGCAATTCCATAGCTCATAAAGATTTAAGTGAAGCATAGAGAGCAATTCTAACAAGTCATAGCATAATTTTGGCTCCCTCAAATAGGTGTGTCCAGAAAGGATTCATGACTTAAAATAACAAGAAAAACAAGCAAAGACTCATATCATACAAGACGCTCCAAGCAAAACTCATGATATGTGACGAATAAAAATATAGCTCCAAGTAAAATACCGATGGTCGTTAGAAGAAAGAGGGGATGACACTCGGGCATCCCCAAGCTTAGTTGCTTGCTTCTCTTTGGATAATGGCTTGGGGTGCCATGGGGAATCCCCAAGCTTAGGCTCTTCTTACTCCTTATTCCTTCATCCATCGTAATCTCACCCAAAACTTGAAAACTTCAATCACACAAAACTCAACAAAACCTTCGTGAGATTCGTTAGTATAAGAAAACTAATATTTACTTTAAGTACTGTAGAAAACACATTCAAATTTTGTTCTTGCATTATATATACTGTATTCTAACTTTACCATGGCTTATAACCTCCAATACAAACCATAGATTCATCAAAATATGCACACAATGCAAAGAAAACTGAATCTGTCAAAAGCAGAACAGTCTGTAAAGCTGCGAATTGTTCTCATACTTCTGTAACTCCAAAAATTCTGAAGAATTAAGCCAACAGAGGAAATTTGTATATCAATCTTGTGTAAAAAATTCAGAATTTGTTTTTGCTTCTGTGAATTTCTAAACTTATTTTACTGGACGCAAAAGTTTCTGTTTTCCAACAAGATCAAATCAACTATCGCCAAAGCTATCCCAAAGGCTTTGCTTGGCACAAACACTAATTAAAACACAAAGAACACAATCATAACAGTAGTATAATTGTGCAAACACTCAATAACAGAAATAAAAATATAAAAATAATTTTTTTTCATTGGGTTGCCTCCCAACAAGCGCTATCGTTTTATGCCCTTAGCTAGGCGTAAGATTTTATTGATGCTCACCTGAAAGATAATAATGAAAACACAAAGAGAGCATCATAAAACATGTGACAAAAATATTTAAGTATAACATATTTCTGATGCATAGGAATTTTATAGGAAAACAAATTAGCAAGACAAGCAAGATCTAGCATATGCATGAAAGAAAACAATAGCAATCTCAACATGAAGAGAGGTAATTTAGTAACATGAAAATTTCTACAACCATATTTCCCTCTCTCATAATAATTACATGTGGGATCATATTCAAACTCAACAATATAGCTATCACATAACGTATTCTCTACATGATCCACATGCATGCAAAGTTGACACTCTTCCAAAACAGTGGGATTATCATCAAATAAAGTCATGACCTCTCCAAGCCCACTTTTATCAAAAAATTCATAAGATTGAACACTCTCCAAATATGTGGGATTATTTTTAACTAAAGTTGACTCTATTCCAACCCCACTTTTAATATTATCGCAAGCATATTCATCATGAGGTTTAAATAAATTTTCAAGATCATAAGAACCATTATCACCCCAATCATGATCATTGCAATAAGTAGTGGACAAAGCAATATTAACATCCCCAAGCTTGGGGTTTTGCATATTATTAGCACAATTGACATTAATATAATTTATAATAACATCCTTGCAATCATGCTTTTCATTCAAGGAGCTATCATGAATCACTTTATAAATTCCTTCGTTTAACACTTCATCACAATTTTCAGATTCATAAATCTCAAGCAAAACTTCATAAAGATAATCTAGTGAACTCAATTCACTATTGATTGGTTCATCATAATTGGATCTTTTAAAAAGATTAGCAAGTGGATGAGGATCCATATCAAGAGATTTTTAGCAAGCGAAGATGCAAGAAAATAGATGACACATGGCACAAAAGCAAAGAAGATATCTGACAAAAAAGGCAAACGGAAAGGAGGCAAATAAAAAGGCAAATTTTTGTGAAGTGGGGGAGATGAAAACGAGAGGCAAATGGCAAATAATGGAAATTGCAAGGAGGTGATATTTGTGATTAGGATCCTGGTAGATGTTGATGATGTCTCCCCGGCAACGGCGCCAGAAATTCCTTTTGATGTTGGCTTGAACTACGTCGGTATTTCCCCAAAGAGGAAGGGATGATGCAGCACAACAACGGTAGGTATTTCCCTCAGTGACAAGACCAAGGTTATCGAATTAGTAGGAGAACCAAGCAACACTATGTAAACAGCACCTGCACACAAAGAACAAATAATTGCAACCCGACGTGTTAAAGGGGTTGTCAATCCCTTTCGGGTAACGACACTAGAAATTTGCAAGTTTGACAGGAGATAAATTGTAGTAGATTGGATAAATAGATCATGAATAAAATAAAGTGCAGCAAAATATTTTTGGGTTTTTAGAAATATAGATCTGAAAATAAAAGTGGCAAATAAATAAAAAGGCAAATAGCAAAAAAGATCTGAAAATATATGATGAGAAAATAGACTCGGGGGCCGTAGATTTCACTAGTGGTTTCTCTCGAGGAAAATAGCATACGGTGGGTAAACAAATTACTGTTGGGCATTTGATAGAACTTCAAATAATTATGATGATATCCAGGCAATGATCATTATATAGGCATCACGTCCAAGATTAGTAGACCGACTCCTGCCTGCATCTACTACTATTACTCCACACATCGATCGCTATCTAGCATGCATCTAGTGTATTAAGTTCATGGAGAAATGGAGTAATGCAATAAGAATGATGACATGATGTAGACAAGATCTATTTATGTAGAAATAGACCCCATCTTGTTATCCTTAATAGCAACGATACATACGTGTCGGTTCCCCTTCTGTCACTGGGATCAAGCACCGTAAGATCGAACCCATCACAAAGCACCTCTTCCCATGGCAAGAAAAATCAATCTAGTTAGCCTAACTAAGCCAAATATTCGAAGAAGAAATACAAGGCTATAAGTAATCATGCATATAAGAGATCAAAAGACTCGAATAACTTTCATGGATAAAAACATAGATCTGATCATAAACTCAAAGTTCATCGGATCCCAACAAACACACCGCAAAAAGAGTTAGATCAAATAGATCTCCAAGAGACCATTGTATTGAGAATCAAAAGAGAGAGAGGAAGCCATCTAGCTAATACCTACGGACCCGTAGGTCTACAATGAACTACTCACGCATCATCGGAGAGGCACCAATGAGGATGATGAACCCCTCCGTGATGGTGTCTAGATTGGATCTGTGGTTTCTGGAACTTGCAGCGGCTGGAATTGATTTTCGTCGACTCCCCTAGGGTTTCTGGAATATTGGGGTATTTATAGAGCAAAGAGGCGGTGCGGGAGGTGGCCGAGGTGGGCACAACCCACCTGGACGCGCCTGGGGCCCCAGGCGCGCCCTGGTAGGTTGTGCTCCCCTCGGAGCCCTCCTCTGGTACTTCTTTGGCCCAACACGTGTCTTCTAGTCCAGAAAAAATCACCAAAAAGTTTCGCTGCGTTTGGACTCTGTTTGGTATTGATTTTCTGCAAAGTAAAAAACAAGCAAAGAACAACAACTGGCACTGGGCACTATGTCAATAGGTTAGTCCTAAAAAATGATATAAAGTTGCTATAAAATGATTGTAAAACATCCAAGAATGATAATATAACAGCATGGAGCAATAAAAAATTATAGATACGTTGGAGACGTACCAGAACCCACGCTGCTTCTCGGCATGGATGGGACGGTGCTATCCAATGCTAGATCCGCTACCTGCTGCTGCTGCTGAGACCCCCTTTCCTGTCTAAGTGAGTCGATCTGCTGCTGCTGCCGCTTGAAAGCGAGTTCCAACTCCGCGTGCTTTGATTCTAGGACTTGAAGGCGGTCTGCTTCCTGCTTCCTCTGCTCCTCCTCCAGCTTCCTCTTCTGCTCCTCCTGCAACTTCTTTCTTGCACGGCTTCTGTTGTCGGCGTTCCAGTCCGCAAACCCCTCAAACCACGGAACAACGCCTTTGCCTCGTGTTCTTCCCGGGTGTTCAGGATTCTTCAGCGCGCGCGTAAGCTCGTCGTTCTCTCTGCTGGGCCTGAACACCCCCGTTCGAGCCTCTTCTATTGCAACAAGTAAACTGCCGGTGGCTTCTTTAAGACTTGCCCGCTCCAAAACCAGCCCTGTCTTTGGGTCCAACTTCCCCCCATGCGCATAGAACCAAGTCCTGCACCTGGGGGGCCAGCTCAATGTAACCGGAGTGACCCCTGCATCCATCATCTCTTGCTCAGCGAGATCCCACTTTGGCCGGGCCACCACCTAGCCACTTGGCCCCAGATTCTGGTGCCACTGCTTTTTCGTGGCATTAATCTTGTTTATTCTCGACTGTTCTTGAGCTACTTCCGATTCCTTGAAGTTCACGAAAGCGTCCCAGTGATCTCTTGCCTTCTCCAGTGTTCCCTTGAATTCTGGAGTCTGCTTTCCTGCTTCGACGTACGCGGCCCATATATTTTTCTTGTGGTTGTTGAATGCTATCGCCATCTTCTTAAGAGCACTGTTCTTGACTTTCTCCAGATCTGCATCTGTCAAATGATCTGGTAGGGTGAAATGTGACATGAGCGATTCCCAAAGCAGATCTTTTGCTCTTTGGTCGACAAAAGTAACATTTGGATCTCCCTTTGCTGGCTTTTTCCATTCTTGAACGGAGATCGGGATTTGGTCCCTGACAATAACTCCGCATTGACGAATGAACTTCTTCGCATTCGTCTTAGGTTCATCCGGTTCGCCATTAGGTTTGATGGCATCGATGTTGTACTTTACGCCAGCCTTCAACTTTTTGGCCGAGCCTCGAACTGTCCTGCTGCTTGTAGAAGATTTGCTCGATCCGGAGGGCTAAACGAAGAAAGATCAATTCATTAATATAAATATACAAATCAATTAAAACATGTGATGATCACCAGATGCCTTATATAAATATTCCTCGCCGGTCTTTGTTATTTGAAGAACAACATTTCCTTCGTCGTCATTGTTATGGACTTCATCTATTCGTTCATCTTCATCAAATATCATACCCTCACCGGTATTGTTCAGATATTGCGAGCTGTCATCTTCTTCATTATCATTTGGGCTCGGGGAGCGTATGATGTCGAACATAGTCTCTTCTCCTTCTCTGCCGGTATTGTCCATAGCTTTTATTTAACTAATCCAGAAGAAAGATAAAACAATTTAGTATTCAAATTAGAATGCATGCATGCAATCAATAAGAAAAAACTGAATCATAGTAGATAATACATCTCGAATAATTAATCCAGATAATATGCATCATCTAATATAATCTCGAATACATCGTCTCAAATATGATCGAATAATATAATCTCGAATACATCGTCTCGAATATAATCTCGAATACATCTCGAGTATTATCACTAATACATCTCGAATATTATCATATATATAACATCACTAGCTAATACATATCGAATATTATCAAAGAATCTAGTTCACTCGCGGTTCCTGAGGCGCGGGCGGTGGCCTCCCAAAGAGAAGGAACGATCGCAGGATCATAGCTTGGGTGAGATCCCTGAAGAACCTGCCAGGTATAGGAGAACCTGACATCCAACGCATCCATGTAGCGACGGACCTGCTCGTCCTCCTCCCTGACACGGCGATGTACCACCTCCGGCGGGGTCGGCTGCCTTCGCACCGAAAGTGGCCCTCGCGAACGCCACCAAAGGAGCTCCGGGTCGACGACGGGACCCGGGGCCGGGTTCCTCACCAAGCTGCGCACCCCTGAAGGTAACACCTCCCAGTGCCAGCCCGCGTGGAGCCCAGTCCCGGACATGGCCTCTCTGAAGCAGGACATCATCGCGAACGAGTCGACGACGAGGATGCGGGCCGGGCATCATTGACGTCGAGAACAAATTCTTATGAAAAAATTTTCCTATATATGCTATGTCATTTTATTAGGAAATTTTGATCAAAATATCCTCTTTTCAATTATAATGTCCCATTCCTAGGTTATAACTACCCTAATAATATTCCTTGCTCAAAAAATTCTGAAACTTTTCCCACTTATAGTCCTTCTAACAAATATATATATGGTCAACTTTTTCCTATGCAACTTTTTTATATGCAAATTTTTTCTATACTTCTATACATCCATACTTCTATACATCCATTAAAAAACAGAAAAACAACATTATATAAAATTAAAAAATAGAAAAAGAACACTAATTAAGCATGCTTCTATACATCCATTAAAAAACAGAAAAACAACATTATATAAAGAAAATTCTTGCATCCAACATATCCTGCTTAAAAGGTGGAAAGGTATTATTTATTCAGAACATGGCAGAAGAATATATAGTGCACATAAATTGGTAAATAAAATTTGTTACTGCCTAGGAACGGAGTCAAAAAATGAAATCACAATTGGTTGTTTAAATAGTGATCAATTAGTCAGAACAAATACCCCGATTTTGCTAAGTAATATGCCAGCATGGAGAAAGTTGAAAGGACACTAACCTCGATCAGACTTTGATCGGCTGATGATGTCGGGGAAGTAAACATCCATGTTAATTAGACCAGGTTGTGGTGCACGCACTAGAATTTTATTGCCAGCTTTCAGTTCATAACACTTAGACATTTTTCTCCAAAGGTCCGCATCAAAATAGGAGTGACCATCTTTATCAAGTTTTACGCTAACCGTCATTGTAAATCCATGCTGCGTTGTCAATATGACATCCATCGAGTCATCAACAAAGTAAAGCCCAAGATTTCCTTCTACTCCTGTTCTTGCAAAGCAAGCGATGTACTGCTTGAAATGAAAATTAAGATCGTAAATTACATATATTGAAATAACAGAGCAAGATGCAAATATGGGAGTAACTGATAGAACATATCAATATATAGATGAAAGCAAAGTACAAAAATATATAATTAAAAATAGATAATGTAACAAAGATTTGATGCAAATATGAGAGTAACTAAATGAACAATACATCATATATTTGCCTAATATAGGGGGGGGGGGATCAGCTTCGACATCTAGGCTGAACGTGGCACCATACCTTTTATCCAAATGTTGCAACAGACGGTATATATTCACAAATTTAGGCCATGCCGACCGTCTTAGGTTGAGATTGAACATACCGAGCGCTCCCTGAAGTCATCCGGAATAGTGAGATAGAACTTCGTTTTCGACTGGCCGCGACCACACTTGCCTGATTTGTGCTCGAACTGTGGACACATGAATGAACACCCATGAATCAGCTAGAATAAAAATGAATCCACGGCGATTTCCCCCGGTTGATTAACAGCGATGAACGGACTGCGATAAGAGATGAGTGAATATTTCGTTAAGTTGATTATCTTCTCCATGAGAAAAATCCCCGGCCCAATCCCGCAGAAAACCCCAATCGACCAGAGTCTAGAATGTCGGTGCAGAACTACAGATAGGCGGCGGAAAGCGGTAGGGGAGAAATCTCATGCCGTTTGGAGCGCGACCTCCACCCGCCGACAACAGCCGTCGAGCTTAGGGTGGCCACCGCGATAGAAGTTGATGAGGTGCAGAGTTGCGGAGGAGTCTGCTGGCAGTGGGTGGGGATGAAGTGGGCGAGGGTTTTCTTTTTCCTTTTGCATGTGTGGGTGAACACACACGGTTCGCAGAGGCGACGGAGATGAATCGTGTGCGATAGTAAGTCACCGAGATTGAAGGGGAATCCAAATTTCCATTATCCTTTGTCCATGAGTTTTTTTCTACGATGAACGTAAACCCTGCAAATCACCGTGTTCAAATTTGGCACTTTTCCGGGTTCATTTAAAATATTTAGGGGATTATGTGCATTTTCTAGGCATTAATACACATAATTCAAATTCAAACAATCAGTGCATGAAAAGGTGCACGAGAACGGTCTGAAAAACCATGATCGTGCTATTTAGTAAATTCTCATGCCTTTTACAAGGAATGGGCAGATATTTCAAGGAAATGTGTCGCAATAGTCAACCATAAATGCGTCGTTTACTGGGTTAACAACTATACAAAAATGAAATACATGCTTGGAAAACATGACGCCTGGCATGGTGCCATGGTATGGCCTCACCATGCCCTGGTAAAAATTTGAGAATGTTTGCCTTATGTCGTCATGCACGCCATTCATAAACCGAACCATCACCGAGGAAATTTCATGGTTTCGAGGGGGAAATTAGCAAGATTGAAGGGGCCGGGAATCCAAATTTCCTTCCTAGCTTGTCATTCAGTTTTTTCTACAATCAACATACCCCCTCGAATGCAACGTGTTCAAATTTGGCATTTTTCCGCGCTCATTTACCATATTAGGGGATTATGTGCATTTTCTAGGCATTAATCCACATAATTCAAATTCGAACAATCGGTGCATGAAAAGGTGCACAAGAACGGTCTGGAAAAACCATACTCGTGGTACTTAGTAAATTCTCAAGCCTTTTACAATGAATGGGCAGAGATTTCAAGGGAATGCGTGGCAATAGTCAACCACAAACGCGTCATTTACTGGGTTATCAACTATAGAAAAAATGAAATACGTGCTTGAAAAACATGACACCTAGCATGGTGCCATGGTATGGCCTCACCGTGCCCTGGTAAAAAGCTGAGAAGGTTTGATTTATGTCGTCATGCACGCCCTTCATAAATCGAACCATCACCGAGGAAGTTCCATGCTTTCGAGAGGGAAATCACCAAGATTGAAGGGGAATCCAAATTTCCATCCTAGTTTGTCATTCAGTTTTTTTCCAACGATCAACAAACCGCCTCCAATGCAACGTGTTCAAAATTGACATATTTCCGGGCTCATTTACCATATTTAGGGGATTATGTGCATTTTCTAGGCATTAATGCACATAATTCAAATTCGAACAATCGGTGCATGAAAAAGTGCACAAGAACGGTCTGGAAAACCATGCTCGTGCTATTTAGTACATTCTCATGCCTTTTAAAAGGAATGGGCAGATATTTCAAGGAAATGTGTCGCAATAGTCAACCATAAATGTGTCGTTTACTGGGTTAACAACTATACAAAAAATAAATACATGCTTGGAAAACATGACGCCTCGCGTGGTGCCATCGTATGGCCTCACCGTGCCCTGGTAAAAATTTGAGAATGTTTGCCTTATGTCGTCATGCACGCCTTTCATAAATCGAACCATCACCGAGGAAGTTTCATGGTTTCGAGGGGGAAATCACCAAGATTGAAGGGGGATCCAAATTTCCTTTGTCCTTTGTCCATGAGTTTTTTCTATGATGAACATACACCCTGCAAATCACCGTGTTCAAATTTGGCACTTTTCCGGGTGCATTTACCATATTTAGGGGATTATGTGCATTTTCTAGGCATTAATGCACATAATTCAAGTTCAAACAATCGGTGCATGAAAGGGTGCACAAGAACGGCCTGGAAAACCATGCTCGTGCAATTTAGTAAATTCTCATGGCTTTTACAAGGAATGGGCAGATATTTCGATGAAATGTGTGGCAATAGTCAACCACAAACGTTTGTTTATTGGGTTTTCAGCTATAGAAAAAATGAAATAAATGCTTCAAAAAACACGACGCCTGGCATGGTGCCATGGTATGGCCTCACCATGCCCTGGTAAAAAATTGAGAAGGTTTGGCTTATGTCGTCATGCACGCCCTTCATAAATCAAACCATCACCGAGGAAGTTCCATGCTTTCGAGAGGGAAATCACCAAGATTGAAGGAGAATCCAAATTTTCTTCGTTCTTTGCCCTGGAGTTTTTTTCTATGACGAACATACACCCTGCAAATCACCGTGTTCAAATTTGGCATTTTTTCGGGCTCATTTACCATATTTAGGGGATTATGTGCATTTTCTAGGCATTTAGCGCATATAAATCCAATCCAGCTACAGCTGCACGGGTGTGACGTGAGGGACGTGGATTGCCATTCGATCGCGGCGCATCCTATGGTGCACACACGCGATCCGCGTGGCTGGGGTTCCGGCCAATCATAAAGCAACACAGAATAGGCTCAGCGCACACTGTTTTCGAAGGCGACGGAGATGAACCGTGTGCGATAATGAACGAGCAAAATTGTAAGGGAAGCCAAATTTCCTTTATCGTTTGTCGTTGAGCTCTTAAAAACCACCTCACTGTACGGCTGGCCGGCCCCTCCCAGAGCTCTCTCGAAGCGTCGTTCATGGCACCGCGGCGCACAGTAACAGGTAAGGAAGCGATGGCATCCCGCCGTGCCGCGTTCCTCGCCGCCCGTGACCGCACCCAAGGTAAGGACGTGATGGCATCTCGCCGCGCCGAGTTCATCGCCGCTGGCGGCCACACCGTTACGTGGGTGGACTTTGAGGCTGCTATGGCCGAATGGGCGGTGGATCTAGAGGCGGCCAAAGCTGCACAGAAGGAGCGAAAAAGGCAGAAAGCAGTCAAGAAAAGAGAGTGCCACTGCCACAAGAAAGAAGAGGCCGCATGCCGTGCTGAGGAGAGCTTGGTGGAGATCGAAGCACGGTGGGCTGCTACCTACAAGGCCAGGAAGGAGAACGCCGGGGTCTGGCCAGCATGCCCCGATGGCAGCATGTGAGAAGTAGTTAGTGCGTGTGTCACCCGTAGTCTTAGAGCAAATTACCAGTAGTACTTTAAGTTTGTACTATCTATTATTAACGTATAATGTCAGTAAGCGCATCCTTTGAGGGCTTTGAGCGTTGATT
The DNA here is from genome assembly GCA_011799875.1 of Thinopyrum elongatum. Classification (NCBI taxonomy): domain Eukaryota; kingdom Viridiplantae; phylum Streptophyta; class Magnoliopsida; order Poales; family Poaceae; genus Thinopyrum; species Thinopyrum elongatum. Next base: position 94,352,530 of record CM022298.1, read on the forward strand.
AGCAAGTGTTCACTGAAGTTTTGTAGCCGCACCCCGGCCCCAAATACTACCGAAACGTCCGCCCGCAGCCACCGGAGGAGACTAGAGCTGGCCGCAGCTGGTTTTTAGTCCCACCTCGCCGCGCGAGTTGGCCGCACACCGGCTTAAATTGCCGCGCCGGCGGATGGCAGCAATCTTCTCTCTTGTTGCATAGGATCAAATCTGGCTACGCGAGCGAGGCAGGTTGACACTTGATTGCATTTCATAAACCGATGATTGCTCATCGGGTGTCACCTTGCCTCGTTCATGTACATTGAATAATCCTGATAAAATGAAAGAGATTTTTGAAATTAGGTGCGGTTGGAGATGCTGATAGATATAAGAATTATTAGAAGATCACAAAACACACAGTTTCTATGGCGTGCCCATGTGCGTTTTTTTGCGTTAATGATCCATAAGTCAGTTACCTGTGCAATGTTTCCTAATAAACCAGGCATACCATTGACCGAAAAAATCAACTACACGTATACATTTTTTTGGAGACGGGATCTGCCAGTGTTCTCTTTTCTCGCACACGAGTATTTTACCCGCTTCGTCTGCGTTGTGTGTTTCCCCCGCCCAAGTTTCAAGTTTCGCAGTGAAATTTTCATTAGGCGCGCGATTTCAGAATTTGTTCCTCCAACCACATCCCCACCCATCAAATTTCTTTAGTATCTCCCCCTCCCTCCCCTCCCCCTACCGGCAGCTCAAACCGCCACCGCCGCAACCATAGCTTCAACCACATCTATGTTCTGCTCGGATCCAGTCAGGTAACCCACCGATCTCTATCACGGCACTGGCCTGATTGCTTAAATGGCGCCTGCGAAACATCCTCATGCCTCCAAATCCCCACCGCCCCTACCTCCAGAGCATCACCGCACAAGCCCAACCACATATCACGTGGAGGTCGAGGAGCTGATGGCGGTCCATGGCGCGATGGCCGCTGTGCGTGTTGACCCGGAGGAACACCTCGCCTCCACCGACGACGACATGGTGCAGGCTCTGGCCCAGATGAAGTGCCCCAGCGACTACCCCCCAGGACTTAACATGTATGATCTGACCAGCTAAATCTTACCAATACCACTTGCAATGGCTATATTTTGTACAGTTGATGTATTAAGCATGTTCGTGCCTTGTTTATTTCAGTACTGCACACTGTGTGATGTTCAAGTATTAACTATCCAGCTCAATTTCACCAATACCAGCAACAAACTTACAATACATGACTCAAGATATCACTAGAGATGCTACCCATTTGCTATTTTTGGTGGATGCTAACCCTGGTGTACTTAACATGCCTGTCCATGTACTTACGCAGGGTCATAACGGCTGATGCTATTGTTTGCCGTCGAGGTTAGCTACATCCCATGTCTTACAGTATTTCACATCATTTGTGCAATTGCAGTTTAACTTCTACCATTTACTGGTTGCCTGTAGGTATACATGTCAGTGGCACTGATCCACGCTTCGACCCGAAGGAACAGCTCGCCTCCGCCGCCGCTGACTTTGGGCGGGCTCTGGCCAAGATGAAGTGCCCCAGCAACTACCTCTTAGGACTTACCAAGTATGTACTCACAAGTTCAATCTTACCAATACCAGCTGCAATAATGGCTATGTTTTATATGGTCGATGTATTAAGCATGTTGTAGTAAACATGCCAAACACGTTTTAGCTACTTTCCCTACCTCTTTATAGATAACTGGGCCATTCTCCGCTCTGGCAGCACCTGCCTTGTGATGTTTAACTCTGCCAATTGCATTTTTATCAGTACCGGTTTCAATGGCTATTAAGCCTGTTGCAATTAACAGTTGTATCCATTTTTAAACAGTTGTATTTCAATGGCTACAAACTTACAAAACATGACTTAGGATGCTGTTAAGCCTGTTGCAATTAACAGTTGTATCCATTTTTTAATCTGTCCCTTTGCTACCGTGCTACTCTCTGTAATGAAGATATACTAGAGATGCTGCCCATTTGCTATTTTTGGTGGATGCTAACCCTGTTGTACTTAACATGCCTTTCCATGTACTTACGTAGGGCCATAACGGGCGATGCTATTGTTTGCCGTCGAGGTTAGCTGCATCCCATCTCTTACAGTATTTTACATCATTTGTGCAATTGCAGTTTGGCTTCTAACATTTACTTGCTTCTTGTAGGTACACATGCCGGCGGCACTGATCCATGCTTCGACCCGGAGGAAGAGCTCGCCTTCGCCGCCGCTGACCTTGGGCGGGCTCTAACCAAGATGAAGTGCCCCAGCAACTACCTCTCAGGACTTACCAAGTATGAACTCACCAGTTCAATCTTACCAATACCAGTTGCAATTAATGGCTATGTTTTGTATGGTCGATGTATTAAGCATTTTGTAGTAAACATGCCTAACACGTTTTAGCTATTTTCCCTACCTTTTTATAGACAATTGGGCCATTCTCTGCTCTGGCAGCACCTGCCTTGTGATGTTTAACTCTGCCAATTGCATTTTGATCATTACCGGTTTCAATGGCTATTAAGCATGTTGCAATTAACAGTTGTATCCATTTTTAAACAGTTGTATTTCAATGGCTACAAACTTACAAAACATGACTTAGGATGCTGTTAAGCCTGTTGCAATTAACAGTTGTATCCATTTTTTAATCCGTCCCTTTGCTACCGTGCTACTCTTTCGCAATGAAGATATCACTACAGATGTTGTCGTTTTATTACCATTTGCTATTTTTGGTGGATGTTAACCCTGTTGTAGTTAACATTGGCTTTCCATGTACTTACACAAGGCTACAATGGGTGATGCTGTTGTTTGCCGTTGAGGTTAGCTGCATCCAATGTCTTATACACCATCTGTTCCTAAATATAAGTATTTTTAGAGATTCCAATATAGACTACATAAGGAGCAAAATGAGTGAATCTAGATTCTAATCTAAACTATATCTATAATTCTATATACATCCGTATGTAGTTCATATTGAAATCTCTAAAAATACTTGTACTTAGGAATGTAGGTAGTTGTATTTTACATCATTTGTGCAATCTCAGTTTAGCTTCTAACATTTACTGGTTGCTTGTAGGTACATATATGAGCGGTACTGATCCACGCTTCGATCCCTTTTGCGTATGGGGCAATGAGATATTCAGGAACAAGCGTCAAGTGAGGAAACTAAGAAAGATTTTTAGGCGAAAAAAACGGGTGATGGGAATTAAGCTCTTTATTTACACTTTATCCAAGACAACAGTGAACTTTAGGATGGTAAGTAATGTGTTGCCTTTTCCCCCTGCCCACAACAAGTTACTCTATTAGACCCCAGTATCTGATATTTTTCTCTTTTCAGTGGTTTTCGAAGCTATTTCCTGATGATTACCTTGCAAACTACATGACCGAAGTGGAGGCAACTAAGGTTAAAGTATATAATTCATGCTACCATGATAATGCTCTAGAAGTCTTCCTGAAGGCGGTGAAGGATGGGCGGGCGATCGTCACAAGGGGTGGACAAAAGTTGTTCGTGCCTATGGCATGCAGGAAGGCACATTATGGGCATTCCGCTTCTTCAACACCATCGGCAGTCAAAATGATTTATACTTGTCTCTTCACCTTTACCGCCTCTAAATATTGTGGTTCATCATAGTTAATTGCTGTCTAATCCTGTAGTTACTGAACATATTGTACTGACAATTTTATTTATGGATTCGTTGTTGAACCATTGTGCTGAGAATTTGAATTGCACGTTTCATATTTCAAAATTTCCAATTCATATAATAAATTACAGGGAACAATAAAATTATACAGGAGCGAATAAAATAATGTGCACATGGTTAGAAAGAAAACAACGTGTGCCATGAAAAATAGAGAACAAACGGTTCTTTGACATGAAACGTTTGCGATGCCCGACGGACGCACACACGGTTTCAAACCAGTGTGCGTGTGTGATAGGAATACCAATCGCACACAGTTATGAAAATGGACACGTTGGCGTTAGTAGAGGCATTGCACACATTTTACATTCTTGAACCGTGTGCGATAACGTACCTATCACAAACATATCGGTAGATTAAATGTTGATGTCCACCTTTTTCACACAACTATAGCGGCGTAATTGTTTGGGATGTCTCACTGATCAGAAATGTAACGTCGAGATGTAACGTGTGGGACTGGGGCGGCTTCTCATACATTTATTCTATGGCGATCGTCAGTAGCCGCTCGCCTATCCCCGATGGTTTCTGGGTCGTGTGGGAAGGACCCCCCTATCTCAGTCACTCACTAGGCGACGGTTCCAAATGCCGTCACGGAAAGGGGTTAAAAACCATTTGTATAGCACGATACGGTACCAGTGTTAGTGCGTATAGGCTAACGACCAACTCAGATCAAATACCCAATCTTGTTAGTGTCTTGGGAGCTCGCGGTGACGAGCTGTAACACCCCCAGTGGTTGACTACAGTAATCACCCTTTTGATAATGCCAAGTCAGCATGATTAACAGTGCATAATCATCACTAGCATCATATTGCATTTCAACCCCTAAGTCAAACTTCAAATTAAATTAAAGTGGAAAATAAAAGTTGTTCAAACACATAAACTAAAATGTCAGATAAATAGCAAATATTCCAGAGACCATTCTAAAATTGAAACCAACCTTATTGGAATTGGGTAAGTGGCTCGAACATTCACAAACAGCGGCCGAAAGTAATATTTAATAACCTTTTATTTAATCTAAAATAAATATGAAAAGATATTTACCCCAAACTAGTTTTTGGTGGTAGGATATATTGTGCTGTGATTTTTGGGCCAGCTCTCATATTTTACAAAACTCATTTGGATGCCCAACAATTTACTAAACAGAGTGTAGAAATAAAGAAAAGAAAAAGAAAAAGGAGAAACCCCCCCCCCCCGACTGGGCCTCGGCCCGGCAAGCCACCGGACCGCCAGGCCGGCCCAGCTGGCCGGCCCACCCCAGCCGGCCTGTATGGCCCCTCCCCTGGACCACCGAACCCTAACCCCCACTCGATTCCCCCCCCTCACTCGCCTCTCTCCCTCTCGCCCCGACGCCGCCTGCCGCTGCCTTCGCACGACCCCGCCGCCTCGACCTCGCCGGCGCCTGCCCTGACCACCTCGCCATCGCCCCTCGCCACCTCACCGGCACCCTCCTCTCCATCCCCTCCAGCACGGCGCGCCTCGACCCCGCACCTACCCTGGCGCCGTGCCTCCCCGATCCCGTCGCGTACTGCCTCGCCCCGCCTCTCCATCGACGGTCGCCGTCGAGCCTCGCTGCCCTGTACGCCTTAACGTGGGTGAGGGCCCCGTCCTCCTTCCGTCGCCCCCCCATTTGCCACCGTCGCGCGTCGTGGACGAGACGCGAGCGCAGGCCGGTGGACGGGCGGCTGGTGCGTTCCGCTCGCTACTGCGCCCCGGCCACGCCCGCCAGCAGCCGCCGCGGCCGGCTGCTCCTCGCACGCCGTCGCCATCCCGCGGTTCCGCCCGCAGACAGCCGCGCCCTTCCGCCGCTGCTGCACCGGCGACCGCCCTCACCGAGGCGAGCCAGGCCGCCGCGGTCCGCCCCTGCCTCTGCTCGCTCGGCCGGGCCTGCCCGCGCCCGCGTGACCGCGCCGCGCCGCGTACCCGCGCCCGTCTGCCGAGGGGCCACTGACCAATGGGCCCAATGCCCCTGTGTTAATGACAGAGGGGCCCACGGCCCAGAACGTTTTAGAAAGATAAATGAAAATAAAAAATGTAAATAATAAAATTAGTGATTAATTAATTAATTAGTTAATTAATCCTGATTAGGTTAATACTAATTTAGTTAATTAGTTTAATTAAACAGTAATTAGGTAATTAATCATAATTAACCTAACAGAGAATGACAGGTGGGACCCACATGTCAGGATGCCTGCTGACGTCATGATGACGTCAGTCAACACTGTTTCGGATAATGTTGATTTAAATAATTAAATAAATTACAGAAATGAATAAAAACTTTAGAAAATCATATCTTTTAAACCGTACTCCGATGAAAATACTTTCTACATGAAAGTTGTTCAGAACGACGAGACGAATCCGAATACGCGATCCGTTCGTCCGCCACATGTCTCTAACTATCAAAACATGCAACCGTTCCCCTCCGGTCATCTGTCTAACAAATGTCCGGAACCGGGAAAACATTCCGGATGGATTCCTCCTTCCTCAGTGACGTGCAACCATATGTAGGACACACCCGGCACTGCACATTGTCATGTCGTACTTTGTGTTGCTTTGTTTGCTTTATATTATATACTGTTTCCTCCCCTCTTCTCTCTCGATAGAGCCCGGTGCTGACGCAGCTCCGGTGATTGGTTCCAGTATGACGACCTTGCCCTTGCCACCGAGCAACCAGGCAAGCCCCCCCTTTGATCATCCCGATATCGCCCATCTAATTTCCCATGCTTGCATTAGAATTGCTGCTAATACTGCTTTACCTATTCTGATGCATAGCCTGTTCATTGTAACCTGCTGTTGATAATTACCTACATATCCTAAACTGTTTAGTCTAGGTGGGTAGAGACCTATCAGTGACCCCACTTATCCCGACTGCCGCGCTGGATCGTCAGAAGACCCGATCAACGGGATGAAGACAGGCCCCCGACCGCACATCACCCCCCCTAGTTGTAACGACACTGCAGCGTTACTATCAAGTGCCGAGGGTGAAACCTCTTGTAGCACTTCTGATGTTAACTCTGTAGAGAAGCTATTCGGTCGTGGTCATCGAGGGTGGTTCCTCCTTCTCCACTTCCGAACGACCTGTCGTGCAACAACTCAGTGTGTGAACTCATCGAGGGTGATTCCTCTACGTTCATCTTGGCAGTTATCGGTGGAATCCAACGAGGGTGATACCTCGGATTCCCTGATGTTATGGACACACGGATACTTGGACTTTACACTGTACTTGGAAAGGCGGGTCGGCCCTGAGGGTACCCGCGTGCGCCTGAGAGGCAGAGTGTGTTGAAGACGGTGCCTGTGTGTGGTGCCCGAGTGGTGAATACGAGGCGTGGCCGGGCATTCATGGCCCTTGCCGCAAACCTCGAGACGGGGGCGACGGGGGTACATCTTTCGTGAGTCTCTGCTCGTTTTCCACAAGCCCTAGTCCACTTACGATTTGGATTTTGATCGAGCAGGCCTCTGGCCTGATAGCACTAACCATCACGTGGGCATAGTATGGCGTTCTGCATCGATAGCATCAGCCGAAAGCTCTGTCAGACGTCCAGTTCAGCACTGCGGCCGGGCTGGGCCGGCGCCATCCTGAGGGGTGGTACCGTGATTCGCTCTGCTCGCAACGACCCGGAGTGCATAGGGCGATGGCCCATGACCCTGGCGCTTAGGATATAGACCGACGGGGACCTCTCTGCTGAGCTGTAGGTAGGGTTGCGTTGTGTCGTTTGGCCGAGGCCGGGCATGACCCAGGAAAGTGTGTCCGGCCGAAGTTAATCGAGCGTGTTGGGTAAGTTGGTGCACCCCTGCAGGGAGAAACACTTCTATCGATAGCCGGTCCTACGGTAAAGGACACTCGGAGTTGTATCCCGATCGATACAACTAGAAAGGACTTGAGACGTTAACAGGTTGATGACTGTATTGGCTCTGGGATCGCTTTCTCACAGGGAGTCGAGAAAGGATCTCAGGACGAGGTTTGATGACTTTATGGCTCTGGGATTGCTTTCGCAGGGAGTCGAGAAAGGATCTTGGTGAGGTTGATTTATTATGACACTTATATGGTATTGTTCTACTCTCTTCTACTGCTGCAAGACTGCTAAAGATGCTAGTCTTCGATAGGACTAGGCCTTCTCTCTATTCTGGCATTTCTGCAGCCCAGACCAATATACAGCCTCCCCTTGATAATGTTGCAATATGTAGTGTAGACCCTTGCTTGCTGAGTACTTCTGAGTACTCACGGTTGCTTTGTTTTCCTTTTTTCCCCATCAGTTTGACGTGACCAGAGGACGGAGCCCCCTGAGACAGATGCCCCGACGATCGCTACTACTACTACCCAGAGGATGGATACTACTACGAGTTGACTGACGACCAGGAGTAGGATCGGAGGGTCCCAGGCAGGAGGCCTTCGCCTTTCGATCGTAGTGTTTTATTTTGCCCCGCCTTTCTAAAGGCCTTTCTGTTTCTATATATCTGTACTCAGATATCTGATGCTTCCGCTGACGCTTGTCGCAGCTTATGTATTCGAGCCCTCGAGGCCCCTGGCTTGTAATATAAGCTTGTATGACTTTATTATGTTTTAGAGTTGTGTTGTGATATCTTCCCGTGAGTCCTTAGGCTTGATCGTGTGCATTTGCGTGTATGATTAGTGCACGATCGGGCCGGGGGCATCACAAGTTGGTATCAGAGCCGACTGCCTATAGGAATCCCCTTTCCAACCTCCTTGGCCGAAGTTGAGTCTAGAAACCGGAAAACTGTTTTATAAATTGGCTGTGTGGCTCTAGGGCCCACGTGCCAATTGGGAGTATTAGTATCTTTATTCCCATCTACTCTGGGACTCTGACCTCTCTTCCTTTCGGGTTAACTAAAGTTTACTAACGCCGACACTTAGGATCTCGTAATTCTCGTCCACCTGGAGAGCTGGATATATGTGCGATTTCCCTGACATTGATCTGATTAGTCTGATAATCATTTTCCTTTCCATTGTTTTGTTAACCTTTCTCTCCGAGATGGTTATACTTCTCCTTGTCTTTGACAATCATGAGTTTCCTCTGTTTCAGATGGATGTTTGTTTCCACCACACCCTGCGAAGCAGCTACCAGCTGTTCGAGCGGGATACATCCAGAGTACATTCTTTATCCACTGGAGCAGATGTCAATCCGTTACAATACCCCAGTACTATCTCCTCAGATACCCGCAAAGACTTTGTGATCTATTGTGACGCATCCCGGAAGGATAGGCTGTGTCCCAATGCAAGAGCGTAAAGTGATTGCTTATGGCTCTCGTCAATTGCGCCCACATGAAGAGAATTATCCGGTACATGATCTAGAACTAGCTGCTGTCATCTATGCACTGAAGTGTGGCGACATTACCTTCTCGGTAATCGTTGCGAGATCTACACGGATCATAAAAGTCTGAAGTACTTGTTCCTCAACCTTCTCTAAACCTCCGTCAGCAAAGATGGATGGAGGCCATTGCGGACTATGATTTGGGTATTCCTATACCCCTGGCAAGGCTAACGTGATGGCTGATGCCTTAAGCCGCAAGTCCTATTGCGACAACCTCATGGTTAGGCGAGCTCAACCTCGACTTTTTGAACAACTATGCAAGCTGAATCTGCTATTGTTCCACAGGGTTCTCTTAATACCTTGTGATACAACCAGATCTTGAGAAAGCTGTTAAGAATGCGCAAGCTAAAGAGCTGAAGTTGATCTGATGAAGAAGAGTCTTCACCTTGAAAAGTAAGGGATTTCTCGTGTCTGAAGATGGAACCTTGTATTTCAGAGACCGCATTGTCGTACCTCGCTTCGAGCTTATGACTGACAAGGTTATGAAGGAGGCACATGACACCCCATTGTATATCATCCGGGTAGCACCAAGATGTATCGTGATCTCGTCAAAGGTACTGGTGGTCTAGAATGAGCAGGACATTGCTCGCTTTGTTGCTGAATGTGATGTGTGTCGTCGCGTTAAAGCCGAACATCAAAAGCCTGCTGGAATTCTGCAACCGTTGCCTATTCCTCTATGGAAATGGGTGATAGGTTCAAATGGATTTCATTACAGGACTTCCCAGGTCACAGAAGGGTCACGACGATTCTTGTCGAGATCCTCTCCAAAGTTGCACATTTTCTGCCTGTCAAGGAGACAATCACTGCTAGTCAGTTAGCAGAGTTATATATCTCCAGAATTGTTTCACTCCACGGTATTCCGAAGAGATCAGTTTAGACCGTGGCAGCATTCACCGGTCATTTCTGGGAAAGTTCCAAACAGCTATGGGAACTCATATTACCTGGAGTTCAGCTTATCATCCTCAATCCCAAGGCCAAGTCGAACGAGTCAACCAAGTGCTTGAGAACATGCTACGAGCTTGTGTATTTCTTTCGCAAGAGTGGGAAGAATCTCTTCCGTATGCCGAGTTCTCTTATAACAACAGCTATCAAGCTAGTCTGAAAATGGCCCCCTTCGAAGTACTCTATGGACGTAAGTTCGAACCCCTCTGAATTGGTCAGAAACTGGGAGGAACGACGCCTCGTGGGTCCGGATATTATTCAAACACGCCGAAGAACAAGTTCGTATTGTCCGGGAAAATCTCAAGGCGGCTCAGGACCGCCAGAAGAGCAACTATGATCGCAAACGATGGGGTTTGATTATCAACCTGGTGATCAGGCTTATCTGCGAGTACCCCGATGAAAGGCACTCACCGTTTTGGAATCAAGGGCAAGCTAGCTCCACGCTACATTGGTCCTTTCCGCATTATTGCTAGACGTGGTCAGGTGGCATATAAATTGGAATTGCCGCCGCAATTCTCTCATATCCACGACGTCTTCCATGTGTCGCAACTTCGTCAATTGCTTCAAGGAATCTCCGCACCGAGCAGTGGATCACGAGGTGCTCGAATTGCAAGATGATCTATCTTATAAGGAGCATCCGATCCGCATTCTCGTGAAGCTGAACGTCGAACCCGTCAGAAGGTTACCAAGTTCCTCAAAGTGCAGTGGTCAAATCATACTGAAGATGAAGCCACTTGGGAACGCGAGGATAATCTTCGTGCGGAATACCCCAAACTTTTTCCTTCTACTTCTTAATTCTCGGGACGAGAATTCTTGTTAGTAGAGGAGATTGTAACACCCCCCTGGTTGACCTACAGTAATCACCCTTTTGATAATGCCAAGTCAGCATGATTAACAGTGCATAATCATCACTAGCATCATATTGCATTTCGACCCCTAAGTCAAACTTCAAATTAAATTAAAGTGGAAAATAAAAGTTGTTCAAACACATGAACTAAAATGTCAGATAATAGCAAATATTCAGAGACCATTCTAAAATTGAAACCAACCTTATTGGAATTGGGTAAGTGGCTCGAACATTCACAAACAGCGGCGCCGAAGTAATATTAATAACCTTTTATTAATCTAAATAAATATGAAAGATATTACCCCAAACTAGTTTTGTGGTGTAGGATATATTGTGCTGTGATTTTTGGGCCAGCTCTCATATTTTACAAAACTCATTTGGATGCCCAACAATTTACTAAACAGAGTGTGAGAAATAAAGAAAAGAAAAAAAAAAGGAGAAACCCCCCCCCCCCCCGACTGGGCCTCGGCCCAGCAAGCCACGGACCGCCAGGCCGGCCCAGCTGGCCGGCCCACCCAGCCGGCCTATATGGCCCCTCCCTGGACCACGAACCCTAACCCCCACTCGATTCCCCCCCTCACTCGCCTCTCTCCTCTGCCCCGACGCCGCCGCCCGTGCCTTCGCACGACCCCGCCGCCTCGACCTCGCCGGCGCCTGCCCTGACCACTCGCCGTCGCCCCTCGGGCCACCTCAACCGGCACCCTCCTCTCCATCCCCTCCAGCACGGCGCGCCTCGACCCCGCACCTACCCTGGCCGCCGTCGCCTCCCCGATCCCGTCGCCGTACTGCCTCGCCCCGCCTCTCCATCGACGGTCGCCGTCGAGCCTCGCTGCCCTGTACGCCTTCAACGTGGGTGAGGGCCCCGTCCTCCTTCCCCGTCGCCCCCCCATTTGCCACCGTCGCCGCGTCCGTGGACGCGCTCACCGCGCAGCGCCAGCGCCCGGCCTGCGCCCACGCGCGCGCTCGGTGCGTTCGCCGCTCGCTACTGCGCCCCCGGCCACGCCCGCCAGCAGCCGCCGCGGCCGGCTGCTCCTCGCACGCCGCTCGCCCATCCCGCGGTTCCGCCCGCAGACAGCCGCCGCCTCTCCGCCGCTGCTGCACCGGCGACCGCCCTCACCGAGGCCGAGCCAGGCCGCCGCGGTCCGCCCCTGGCCTCTGCTCGCTCGGCCGGGCATGCCCGCGCCCGCGTGACCGCGCCGCGCCCGCGTACCCGCGCCCGCTCTGGCCGAGGGGCCACTGACCAATGGGCCCAATGCCCCTGTGTCAATGACAGACGGGGCCCACGGCCCAGAACGTTTTAGAAAGATAAATGAAAATAAAAAAATGTAAATAATAAAATTAGTGATTAATTAATTAATTAAGTTAATTAATCCTGATTAGGTTAATACTAATTTAGTTAATTAGTTTAATTAAACAGTAATTAGTTAATTAATCATTAATTAACCTAACAGAGAATGACAGGTGGGACCCACATGTCAGGATGCCTGCTGACGTCATGATGACGTCAGCATAACACTGTTTCGGATAATGTTGATTTAAATAATTAAATAAATTACAGAAATGAATAAAAACTTTAGAAAATCATATCTTTTAAACCGTAACTCCGATGAAAATACTTTCTACATGAAAGTTGTTCAGAACGACGAGACGAATCCGAATACGCGATCCGTTCGTCCGCCACATGTCTCTAACTATCAAAACATGCAACCGTTCCCCTCCGGTCATCTGTCTAACAAATGTCCGGAACCGGGAAAACATTCCCGGATGGATTCCTCCTTCCTCAGTGACGTGCAACCATATGTTAGGACACACCCGGCACTGCACATTGTCATGTCGTACTTTGTGTTGCTCTTGTTTGCTTTATATTTATACTGTTTCCTCCCCCTCTTCTCTCTCGATAGAGCCCGGTGCTGACGCAGCTCCGGTGATTGGTTCCAGTACTGACGACCTTGCCCTTGCCACCGAGCAACCAGGCAAGCCCCCCCTTTGATCATCCCGATATCGCCCATTCTAATTTCCCATGCTTGCATTAGAATTGCTGCTACTACTGCTTTACCTATTCTGATGCATAGCCTGTTCATTGTAACCTGCTGTTGATAATTACCTACATATCCTAAACTGTTTAGTCTAGGCTGGGTAGAGACCTATCAGTGACCCCACTTATCCCGACTGCCGCGCTGGATCGTCAGAAGACCCGATCAACGGGATTGAAGACCAGGCCCCGACACCGCACATCACCCCCCCTTAGTTGTAACGACACTGCAGCGTTACTATCAAGTGCCGAGGGTGAAACCTCTTGTAGCACTTCTGATGTTAACTCTATAGAGAAGCTATTCGGTCGTGGTCATCGAGGGTGGTTCCTCCTTCTCCACTTCCGATACGACCCTGTCGTGCAACACCTCAAGTGTGAACTCATCGAGGGTGATTCCTCCTACGTTCATCTTGGCAGTTACGTCGGTAGGAATCCAACGAGGGTGATACCTCGGATTCCCCTGATGTTATGGACACACGGATACTTGGACTTTACACTGTTACTTGGAAAGGCGGGTCGGCCCTGAGGGGTACCCGCGTGCGCCTGAGAGGCGAGTGTTGTGAAGACGGGTGCCTGTGTGGTGCCCGAGTGGTGAATACGAGGCGTGGCCGGGCATTCATGGCCCTTGCCGCAAGTCCTCGAGACGGGGCGACGGGGTCACATCTTTCGTGAGTCTCTGCTCGTTTTCCACAAGCCCCTAGTCCACTTACGATTTGGATATTTGATCCGAGCAGGCCTCTGGCCTGATAGCACTAACCATCACGTGGGCATAGTATGGGCGTTCTGCATCGTATGCATCAGCCGAAAGCTCTGTCAGACGTCCAGTTCAGCACTGCGGCCGGGCTGGGCCGGCGCCATCCTGAGGGGTGGTACCGTGATTCGCTCTGCTCGCAACGACCCGGAGTGCATAGGGCGATGGCCCATGACCCCTGAGCGCTTAGGATATAGACCGACGGGGACCTCTCTGCTGAGCTGTAGGTAGGGTTGCGTTGTGTCGTTTGGCCGAGGCCGGGCATGACCCAGGAAAGTGTGTCCGGCCGAAGTTAATCGAGCGTGTTGGGTAAGTTGGTGCACCCCTGCAGGGAAGAACACTTCTATCGATAGCCGGTCCTACGGTAAAGGACACTCGGAGTTGTATCCCGATCGATACAACTAGAACTGGACCCTTGAGACGTTAACAGGTTGATGACTGTATTGGCTCTGGGATCGCTTTCTCACAGGGAGTCGAGAAAGGATCTCAGGACGAGGTTTGATGACTTTATGGCTCTGGGATTGCTTTCTCGCAGGGAGTCGAGAAAGGATCTCTGGGTGAGGTTGATATTATTACTGCTACATTATATGGTATTGTTCTACTCTCTTCTACTGCTGCAAGACTGCTAAAGATGCTAGTCTTCGATAGGACTAGGCCTTCTCTCTATTCTGGCATTTCTGCAGCCCAGACCACATATACAGCCTCCCCTTGATAATGTTGCATATGTAGTGTAGACCCTTGCTTGCTGAGTACTTCTGAGTACTCACGGTTGCTTTGTTTTCCTTTTTCTCCCCATATCAGTTTGACGTGACCAGAGGACGGAGCCCCCTGAGACAGATGCCCCGACGATCGCTACTACTACTACCCAGAGGATGGATACTACTACGAGTTGACTGACGACCAGGAGTAGGATCGGAGGGTCCCAGGCAGGAGGCCTTCGCCTTTCGATCGTAGTGTTTTATTTTGCCCCGCCTTTCTAAAGGCCTTTCTGTTTCTATTTCATATCTGTACTCAGATATCTGATGCTTCCGCTGACGCTTGTTCGCAAGCTTATGTATTCGAGCCCTCGAGGCCCCTGGCTTGTAATATAAAGCTTGTATGACTTTATTTATGTTTTAGAGTTGTGTTGTGATATCTTCCCGTGAGTCCTTAGGCTTGATCGTGTGCATTTGCGTGTATGATTAGTGCACGATCGGGCCGGGGGCATCACAAGTTGGTATCAGAGCCGACTGCCTATAGGAATCCCCTTTCCAACTCCTTGGCCGAAGTTGAGTCTAGAAACCGGAAAACTGTTTTACTAACTTGGCTGTGTGGCTTACGGGCCCACGTCGCCAATTGGGAGGTATTAGTATCTTTTATTCCTCATCTTTACTCTGGGACTCTGACCTCTCTTCCTTTCGGGTTAACTAAAGTTTACTAACGCCGACACTTAGGATCTCGTAATTCTCGTCCACCTGGAGAGCTGGATATATGTGCGATTTCCCTGACATTGATCTGATTAGTCTGATAATCATTTTCCTTTCCATTGTTTTGTTTAACCTTTCTCTCCGAGATCGGTTATACTTCTCCTTGTCTTTTGACAATCATGAGTTTCCTCTGTTTCAGATGGATCGTTTGTTTCCACCACACCCTGCGACGCAGCTACCAGCTGTTCGAGCAGGGATACATCCAGAGTACATTCTTTATCCACTGGAGCAGATGTCAATCCGTTACAATACCCCAGTACTATCTCCTCCAGATACCCGCAAAGACTTTGTGATCTATTGTGACGCATCCCGTGAAGGATTAGGCTGTGTCCTAATGCAAGAGCGTAAAGTGATTGCTTATGGCTCTCGTCAATTGCGCCCACATGAAGAGAATTATCCGGTACATGATCTAGAACTAGCTGCTGTCATCTATGCACTGAAGTTGTGGCGACATTACCTTCTCGGTAATCGTTGCGAGATCTACACGGATCATAAAAGTCTGAAGTACTTGTTCACTCAACCTTCTCTAAACCTCCGTCAGCAAAGATGGATGGAGGCCATTGCGGACTATGATTTGGGTATTTCCTATACCCCTGGCAAGGCTAACGTGATGGCTGATGCCTTAAGCCGCAAGTCCTATTGCGACAACCTCATGGTTAGGCGAGCTCAACCTCGACTTTTTGAACAACTATGCAAGCTGAATCTGCGTATTGTTCCACAGGGTTCTCTTAATAACCTTGTGATACAACCAGATCTTGAGAAAGCTGTTAAGAATGCGCAAGCTAAAGATGCTGAAGTTGATCTGATGAAGAAGAGTCTTCACCTTGAAAAGTACAGGGATTTCTCGCTGTCTGAAGATGGAACCTTGTATTTCAGAGACCGCATTGTCGTACCTCGCTTCGAGCTTATGACTGACAAGGTTATGAAGGAGGCACATGACACCCCATTGTCTATTCATCCGGGTAGCACCAAGATGTATCGTGATCTCCGTCAAAGGTACTGGTGGTCTAGAATGAAGCAGGACATTGCTCGCTTTGTTGCTGAATGTGATGTGTGTCGTCGCGTTAAAGCAGAACATCAAAAGCCTGCTGGAATTCTGCAACCGTTGCCTATTCCTCTATGGAAATGGGATAAGGTTCAAATGGATTTCATTACAGGACTTCCCAGGTCACAGAAGGGTCACGACGCTATTCTTGTCGAGATCCTCTCCAAAGTTGCACATTTTCTGCCTGTCAAGGAGACAATCACTGCTAGTCAGTTAGCAGAGTTATATATCTCCAGAATTGTTTCACTCCACGGTATTCCGAAAGAGATCAGTTTAGACCGTGGCAGCATATTCACCGGTCATTTCTGGGAAAGTTTCCAAACAGCTATGGGAACTCATATTACCTGGAGTTCAGCTTATCATCCTCAATCCCAAGGCCAAGTCGAACGAGTCAACCAAGTGCTTGAAGACATGCTACGAGCTTGTGTTATTTCTTTCGGCAAGAAGTGGGAAGAATCTCTTCCGTATGCCGAGTTCTCTTATAACAACAGCTATCAAGCTAGTCTGAAAATGGCCCCCTTCGAAGTACTCTATGGACGTAAGTGTCGAACCCCTCTGAATTGGTCAGAAACTGGGGAACGACCGCTCGTGGGTCCGGATATTATTCAACACGCCGAAGAACAAGTTCGTATTGTCCGGGAAAATCTCAAGGCGGCTCAGGACCGCCAGAAGAGCAACTATGATCGCAAACGATGGGGTTTGACTTATCAACCTGGTGATCAGGCTTATCTGCGAGTCACCCCGATGAAAGGCACTCACCGTTTTGGAATCAAGGGCAAGCTAGCTCCACGCTACATTGGTCCTTTCCGCATTATTGCTAGACGTGGTCAGGTGGCATATAAATTGGAATTGCCGCCGCAATTCTCTCATATCCACGACGTCTTCCATGTGTCGCAACTTCGTCAATGCTTCAAGGAATCTCCGCACCGAGCAGTGGATCACGAGGTGCTCGAATTGCAAGATGATCTATCTTATAAGGAGCATCCGATCCGCATTCTCGATGAAGCTGAACGTCGAACCCGTCAGAAGGTTACCAAGTTCCTCAAAGTGCAGTGGTCAAATCATACTGAAGATGAAGCCACTTGGGAACGCGAGGATAATCTTCGTGCGGAATACCCCAAACTTTTTCCTTCTACTTCTTAATTCTCGGGACGAGAATTCTTGTTAGTAGAGGAGATTTGTAACACCCCCAGTGGTTGACTACAGTAATCACCCTTTTGATAATGCCAAGTCAGCATGATTAACAGTGCATAATCATCACTAGCATCATATTGCATTTCGACCCCTAAGTCAAACTTCAAATTAAATTAAAGTGGAAAATAAAAGTTGTTCAAACACATGAACTAAAATGTCAGATAAATAGCAAATATTCCAGAGACCATTCTAAAATTGAAACCAACCTTATTGGAATTGGGTAAGTGGCTCGAACATTCACAAACAGCGGCCGAAAGTAATATTTAATAACCTTTTATTTAATCTAAAATAAATATGAAAAGATATTTACCCCAAACTAGTTTTTGGTGGTAGGATATATTGTGCTGTGATTTTTGGGCCAGCTCTCATATTTTACAAAACTCATTTGGATGCCCAACAATTTACTAAACAGAGTGTAGAAATAAAGAAAAGAAAAAGAAAAAGGAGAAACCCCCCCCCCCCGACTGGGCCTCGGCCCGGCAAGCCACCGGACCGCCAGGCCGGCCCAGCTGGCCGGCCCACCCCAGCCGGCCTGTATGGCCCCTCCCCTGGACCACCGAACCCTAACCCCCACTCGATTCCCCCCCCTCACTCGCCTCTCTCCCTCTCGCCCCGACGCCGCCGCCCACTGCCTTCGCACGACCCCGCCGCCTCGACCTCGCCGGCGCCTGCCCTGACCACCTCACCGTCGCCCCTCGCCACCTCACCGGCACCCTCCTCTCCATCCCCTCCACACGGAGCGCCTCGACCCCGCACCTACCCTGGCCGCCGTCGCCTCCCCGATCCCGTCGCCGTACTGCCTCGCCCCGCCTTCATGACGGTCGCCGTCGAGCTGCCGCCGTAAGCCTTCAACGTGGGTGAGGGCCCCGTCCTCCTCCCCGTCGCCCCCCCCCATTTGCCACCGTCGCCGCGTCCGTGGAAGCGTCAACGCGCAGCGCAGCGCCCGGCTGGCGCACGCGCGCGCTCGGTGCGATCGCCGCTCGCTATGCGCCCGGCCAGCCGCCAGCAGCGCCGCGGCGGCTGCTCCTGCCCGCCGCTCGCCCACCCGCGGTTCCGCCCGCAGACAGCCGCCGCTCTCGCCGTGCTGCACGGCGACCGCCCTCACCGAGGCCGAGCCAGGCCGCGCGGTCCGCCCCTGGCCTCTGCTCGCTCGGCGGGCATGCCGCGCCGCGTGACCGCGCCGCGCCCGCGTACCGCGCCCCGCTCTGGCCGAGGGGCCACTGACCAATGGGCCCAATGCCCCTGTGTCAATGACAGACGGGGCCCACGGCCCAGAACGTTTTAGAAAGATAAATGAAAATAAAAAAAATGTAAATAATAAAATTAGTAATTAATTAATAATTAAGTTAATTAATCCTGATTAGGTATACTAATTTAGTTAATTAGTTTAATTAAACAGTAATTAGTTAATTAATCATTAATTAACCTAACAGAGAATGACAGGTGGGACCCACATGTCAGGATGCCTGCTGACGTCATGATGACGTCAGCATAACACTGTTCGGATAATGTTGATTTAAATAATTAATAAATTACAGAATGAATAAAAACTTTAGAAAATCATATCTTTTAAACCGTAACTCCGATGAAAATACTTTCTACATGAAAGTTGTTCAGAACGACGAGACGAATCCGAATACGCGATCCGTTCGTCCGCCACATGTCTCTAACTATCAAAAAATGCAACCGTTCCCCTCCGGTCATCTGTCTAACAAATGTCCGGAACCGGGAAAACATTCCCGGATGGATCTCCTTCCTCAGTGACGTGCAACCATATGTTAGGACACACCCGGCACTGCACATTGTCATGTCTACTTTGTGTTGCTCTTGTTTGCTTTATTTTTATACTGTTTCCTCCCCCTTCTCTCTCGATAAGACCGGTGCTGACGCAGCTCCCGGTGATTGGTTCCAGTAATGACGACCTTGCCCTTGCACCGAGCAACCAGGCAAGCCCCCCCTTTGATCACCCGATATCGCCCATTCAATTCCCATGCTGATTAGAATTGCTGCTACTACTGCTTTACCTATTCTGATGCATAGCCGTTCATTGTAACCTGGTTGATAATTACTACATATCCTAAACTGGTTAGTCTAGGCTGGGTAGAGACCTATCAGTGACCCCACTTATCCCGACTGCCGCGGCTGGATCGTCAGAAGACCCGATCAACGGGATTGAAGACCAGGCCCCGACACCGCACATACCCCCCCTAGTTGTAACGACACTGCAGCGTTACTATCAAGTGCCGAGGGTGAAACCTTTGTAGCACTTCTGATGTTAACTCTAAGAGAAGCTATTCGGTCGTGGTCATCGAGGGTGGTTCACTCCTCTACCACTTCCGATACGACCCTGTCGTGCAACACCTCAAGTGTGAACTCATCGAGGGTGATTCCTCCTACGTTCATCTTGGCAGTTACGTCGGTAGGAATCCAACGAGGGTGATACCTCGGATTCCCCTGATGTTATGGACACACGGATACTTGGACTTTACACTGTTACTTGGAAAGGCGGGTCGGCCCTGAGGGGTACCCGCGTGCGCCTGAGAGGCGAGTGTTGTGAAGACGGGTGCCTGTGTGGTGCCCGAGTGGTGAATACGAGGCGTGGCCGGGCATTCATGGCCCTTGCCGCAAGTCCTCGAGACGGGGCGACGGGGTCACATCTTTCGTGAGTCTCTGCTCGTTTTCCGCAAGCCCCTAGTCCACTTACGATTTGGATATTTGATCCGAGCAGGCCTCTGGCCTGATAGCACTAACCATCACGTGGGCATAGTATGGGCGTTCTGCATCGTATGCATCAGCCGAAAGCTCTGTCGGACGTCCAGTTCAGCACTGCGGCCGGGCTGGGCCGGCGCCATCCTGAGGGGTGGTACCGTGATTCGCTCTGCTCGCAACGACCCGGAGTGCACAGGGCGATGGCCCATGACCCCTGAGCGCTTAGGATATAGACCGACGGGGACCTCTCTGCTGAGCTGTAGGTAGGGTTGCGATGTGTCGTTTGGCCGAGGCCGGGCATGACCCAGGAAAGTGTGTCCGGCCGAAGTTAATCGAGCGTGTTGGGTAAGTTGGTGCACCCCTGCAGGGAAGAACACTTCTATCGATAGCCGGTCCTACGGTAAAGGACACTCGGAGTTGTATCCCGATCGATACAACTAGAACTGGACCCTTGAGACGTTAACAGGTTGATGACTGTATTGGCTCTGGGATCGCTTTCTCACAGGGAGTCGAGAAAGGATCTCAGGACGAGGTTTGATGACTTTATGGCTCTGGGATTGCTTTCTCGCAGGGAGTCGAGAAAGGATCTCTGGGTGAGGTTGATAATATTACTGCTACATTATATGGTATTGTTCTACTCTCTTCTACTGCTGCAAGACCGCTGAAGATGCTAGTCTTCGATAGGACTAGGCCTTCTCTCTATTCTGGCATTTCTGCAGCCCAGTCCACATATACAGCCTCCCCTTGATAATGTTGCATATGTAGTGTAGACCCTTGCTTGCTGAGTACTTCTGAGTACTCACGGTTGCTTTGTTTTCCTTTTTCTCCCCATATCAGTTTGACGTGACCAGAGGACGGAGCCCCCTGAGACAGATGCCCCGACGATCGCTACTACTACTACCCAGAGGATGGATACTACTACGAGTTGACTGACGACCAGGAGTAGGATCGGAGGGTCCCAGGCAGGAGGCCTTCGCCTTTCGATCGTAGTGTTTTATTTTGCCCCGCCTTTCTAAAGGCCTTTCTGTTTCTATTTCATATCTGTACTCAGATATCTGATGCTTCCGCTGACGCTTGTTCGCAAGCTTATGTATTCGAGCCCTCGAGGCCCCTGGCTTGTAATATAAAGCTTGTATGACTTTATTTATGTTTTAGAGTTGTGTTGTGATATCTTCCCGTGAGTCCTTAGGCTTGATCGTGTGCATTTGCGTGTATGATTAGTGCACGATTGGGCCGGGGGCGTCACACGAGCAGAGACTCACAATCATGTGACCCCATCGCCCCGTCTCATGGACTTACCGCAAGGGCCCGGAATGCCCGGCCATGCCACATAGAAATCTCGCGGGTACCCTCCAGGTCAACCCGACTACACATCAACTCGCGGGTACCCCCATGGTCAACCCGACTCGCAAGAGATAGTCGGGAACTCAGGTCCACCTCTACCGGGGTGGTACCGCCTGTCCCTCCAGTCCTGCAGTAACAGTAAATCTCGCGGATACCCCTCAGGGCTGACCCATCTTTAACATGGTTCTGGTTGGAAATATGCCCTAGAGGCAATAATAAAATGGTTATTATTATATTTCCTTGTTCATGATAATTGTCTGTTATTCATGCTATAATTGTGTTATCCGGAAATTGTAATACATGTGTGAATACATAGACCACAACATGTCCCTAGTAAGCCTCTAGTTGACTAGCTCGTTGATCAATAAATGGTTACGGTTTCATGACCATGGACATTGGATGTCATTGATAACGGGATCACATCATTAGGAGAATGATGTGATGGACAAGACCCAATCCTAAGCCTAGCACTAGATCGTGTAGTTCGTTTGCTAAAGCTTTTCCAATGTCAAGTAACTTTTCCTTAGACCATGAGATTGTGCAACTCCCGGATACCGTAGGAGTGCTTTGGGTGTACCAAATGTCACTACGTAACTGGGTGGCTATAAAGGTGCACTACGGGTATCTCCGAAAGTGTCTGTTGGGTTGGCACGAATCGAGACTGGGATTTGTCGCTCCGTGTGACGGAGAGGTATCTCTGGGCCCACTCGGTAGGACATCATCATAATGAGCTCAATGTGATCAAGGAGTTGATCACGGGATGATGTGTTACGGACGAGTAAAGAGACTTGCCGGTAACGAGATTGAACAAGGTATAGGAATACCGACGATCGAATCTCGGGCAAGTATCGTACCGATAGACAAAGGGAATTGTATACGGGATTGATTGAATCCTCGACATCGTGGTTCATCCGATGAGATTATCGTGGAGCATGTGGGAGCCAACATGGGTATCCAGATCCCGCTGTTGGTTATTGACCGGAGAGTTGTCTCGGTCATGTCTACGTGTCTCCCGAACCCGTAGGGTCTACACACTTAAGGTTCGGTGACGCTAGAGTTGTAGAGATATTAGTATCGACGCACCTGTTTTCCCAGCAACTCAAGATGTTATGAACGTCTGGCAGTCGCGTAGTGATGATTACTCCCTGGTTCAGTGCGGCATGCTTTATAGCTTAGAATCGGGGCTCCAAAAGCGTTTTGAGCAACACGGAGCATATGAGATGTTCCAAGAGCTGAAAATGGTTTTCCAAGCTCATGCCCGAGTCGAGAGATATGAAGTCTCCGACAAGTTCTACAGTTGTAAGATGGAGGAGAATAGTTCAGTCAGCGAGCACATACTCAAGATGTCTGGGTTGCACAACCGCTTGTCTCAGCTGGGAGTTAATCTCCCGGATGACGCGGTCGTTGACAGAATCCTTCAGTCGCTTCCACCTAGCTACAAGAGCTTCGTGATTAACTTCAATATGCAGGGGATGGAGAAAACCATTCCTGAGGTATATTCAATGCTGAAATCAGCGGAGGTGGAGATCAAAAAGGAACATCAAGTGTTGATGGTGAATAAAACCACTAAGTTCAAGAAAGGCAAGGGTAAAAAGAACTTCAACAAGGACGGCAAGGGAGTTGCCGCGCCCGGTAAGCAAGCTGCCGGGAAGAAGTCAAAGAATGGACCCAAGCCTGAGACTGAGTGCTTTTATTGCAAGGGAAACGGTCACTGGAAGCGGAACTGCCCCAAGTACTTAGCGGATAAGAAGGCCGACAATACCAAAGGTATATTTGATATACATGTTATTGATGTGTACCTTACCAGCGCTCGTAGTAGCTCCTGGGTATTTGATACCGGTGCGGTTGCTCATATTTGTAACTCAAAACAGGAGCTGCGGAATAAGCGGAGACTGGCGAAGGACGAGGTGACGATGCGCGTCGGGAATGGTTCCAAGGTCGATGTGATCGCCGTCGGCACGCTACCTCTACATCTGCCTACGGGATTAGTTTTAAACCTCAATAATTGTTATTTAGTGCCAGCTTTGAGCATGAACATTGTATCTGGATCTCGCTTAATGCGAGATGGCTACTCATTTAAATCTGAGAATAATGGTTGTTCTATTTATATGAGAGATATGTTTTATGGTCATGCCCCGCTGGTCAATGGTTTATTTTTATTGAACCTCGAACATGATGTTACACATGTTTATAATGTGAATGCCAAGAAATGCAAGGTTGATAACGATAGTCCCACATACTTGTGGCACTGCCGCCTTGGTCATATCGGTGTTAAACGCATGAAGAAACTCCATGCAGATGGACTTTTGGAGTCTCTTGATTATGAATCATTTGACAGATGCGAACCATGCCTCTTGGGCAAGATGACCAAGACTCCGTTCTCCGGAACAATGGAGCGAGCAACCAACGTATTGGAAATCATACATACTGATGTGTGTGGTCCAATGAGTGTTGAGGCTCGCGGTGGTTATCGTTATGTTCTCACCCTCACCGATGATTTGAGTAGATATGGGTATGTCTACTTGATGAAGCACAAGTCTGAGACCTTTGAAAAGTTCAAGGAATTTCAGAATGAGGTTGAAAATCAACGTGACAAGAAAATAAAGTTCCTACGATCAGATCGTGGAGGAGAATATTTGAGTCATGAATTTGGCACGCACTTAAGGAAATGTGGAATTGTTTCACAACTCACGCCGCCTGGAACACCTCAGCGTAACGGTGTGTCCGAACGTCGTAATCGCACTCTATTGGATATGGTGCGATCTATGATGTCTCTTACCGATTTACCGCTATCTTTTTGGGGTTATGCTTTAGAGACTGCCGCATTCACTTTAAATAGGGCACAGTCAAAATCCGTTGAGACGACACCGTATGAATTATGGTTTGGGAAGAAACCTAAGCTGTCGTTTCTGAAAGTTTGGGGATGCGATGCTTATGTGAAGAAACTTCAACCAGAGAAGCTCGAACCCAAGTCGGAAAAATGCGTATTCATAGGATATCCTAAGGAAACTATTTGGTATACCTTCTACCTAAGATCCGAGGGCAAGATCTTTGTTTCCAGGAATGGATCCTTTCTAGAGAAAGAGTTTCTCTCGAAAGAAGTAAGTGGGAGGAAAGTGGAGCTTGATGAGATGACCCTCGAACCGGAGAGTAGCGCAGCACAGGAAAATGTTTCTGTGGAGCCTGCACCGGCTAGAGAGGAAGTTAATGATAATGATCATGATCAAGCTACCACTGAACTTCGAAGGTCCACAAGGACACGTTCCGCACCAGAGTGGTACGGCAATCCTGTCCTGGAAATCATGTTGTTAGACAACAGTGAACCTTCAAACTATGAAGAAGCGATGGCGGGCCCGGATTCCGACAAATGGCTTGAAGCCATGAAATCCGAGATAGGATCCATGTATGAAAACGAAGTATGGACTTTGACTGACTTGCCCGATGATCGGCAAGCCATAGAAAATAAATGGATCTTTAAGAAGAAGACTGACGCGGATGGTAATGTGACCATCTATAAGGCTCGGCTTGTCGCTAAGGGTTATCGACAAGTTCAAGGGGTTGACTACGATGAGACTTTCTCACCCGTAGCGAAGCTGAAATCCGTCAGAATCATGTTAGCAATTGCCGCATACTATGATTATGAGATATGGCAAATGGACGTCAAAACGGCATTCCTTAATGGTTTTCTTAAGGAAGAGTTGTATATGATGCAACTGGAAGGTTTTGTCGACCCTGAGAATGCTGACAAGGTATGCAAGCTCCAGCGCTCAATCTATGGGCTGGTGCAAGCATCTCGGAGTTGGAACATTCGCTTTGATGAGATGATCAAAGCATTTGGGTTCACACAGACTTATGGAGAAGCCTGTGTTTACAAGAAAGTGAGTGGGAGCTTTGTAGCATTTCTCATATTATATGTGGATGACATACTGCTAATGGGAAATGATATAGAATTCTTGGAAAGTATAAAGGCCTACTTGAATAAGTGTTTTTCAATGAAGGACCTTGGAGAAGCTGCTTATATATTAGGCATCAAGATCTATAGGGATAGATCGAGACGCCTCATAGGTCTTTCGCAAAGCACATACCTTGATAAGATATTGAAGAAGTTTAATATGGATCAGTCCAAGAAGGGGTTCTTGCCTGTATTGCAAGGTGTGAGATTGAGCTCGGCTCAATGCCCGACCACGGCAGAAGATATAGAAGAGATGAGTGTCATCCCCTATGCCTCAGCCATAGGGTCTATTATGTATGCCATGTTGTGTACCAGACCTGATGTAAACCTTGCAGTAAGTTTGGTAGGTAGGTACCAAAGTAATACTGGCAAGGAACACTGGACAGCGGTCAAGAACATCCTGAAGTACCTGAAAAGGACTAAGGATATGTTTCTCGTATATGGAGGTGACGAAGTGCTCGTCGTAAAGGGTTACGTCGACGCTAGCTTCGACACAGATCCGGATGACTCCAAGTCGCAAACCGGATACGTGTATATTTTGAATGGTGGAGCGGTAAGCTGGTGCAGTTGGAAGCAAAGCGTCATGGCGGGTTCTACATGCGAAGCGGAGTACATAGCAGCCTCGGAGGCAGCACACGAAGCAGTATGGATGAAGGAGTTCATCACCGACCTAGGAGTCATTCCAAATGCGTCGGGTCCAATGGCTCTCTTCTGTGACAACACTGGAGCTATTGCCCTTGCCAAGGAGCCCAGGTTTCACAAGAAGACCAGGCATATCAAGCGTCGCTTCAACTCCATACGTGAAAATGTTCAAGATGGAGACGTAGATATTTGTAAAGTGCACACGGATTTGAATGTAGCAGATCCGTTGACTAAACCTCTTTCACGGGCAAAACATGATCAACACCAGAACTCTATGGGTGTTCGATTCATCACAATGTAACTAGATTATTGACTCTAGTGCAAGTGGGAGACTGTTGGAAATATGCCCTAGAGGCAATAATAAAATGGTTATTATTATATTTCCTTGTTCATGATAATTGTCTGTTATTCATGCTATAATTGTGTTATCCGGAAATTGTAATACATGTGTGAATACATAGACCACAACATGTCCCTAGTAAGCCTCTAGTTGACTAGCTCGTTGATCAATAAATGGTTACGGTTTCATGACCATGGACATTGGATGTCATTGATAACGGGATCACATCATTAGGAGAATGATGTGATGGACAAGACCCAATCCTAAGCCTAGCACTAGATCGTGTAGTTCGTTTGCTAAAGCTTTTCCAATGTCAAGTAACTTTTCCTTAGACCATGAGATTGTGCAACTCCCGGATACCGTAGGAGTGCTTTGGGTGTACCAAATGTCACAACATAACTGGGTGGCTATAAAGGTGCACTACGGGTATCTCCGAAAGTGTCTGTTGGGTTGGCACGAATCGAGACTGGGATTTGTCGCTCCGTGTGACGGAGAGGTATCTTTGGGCCCACTCGGTAGGACATCATCATAATGAGCTCAATGTGATCAAGGAGTTGATCAAGGAGTTGATCATGGGATGATGTGTTACGGACGAGTAAAGAGACTTGCCGGTAACGAGATTGAACAAGGTATAGGAATACCGACGATCGAATCTCGGGCAAGTATCGTACCGATAGACAAAGGGAATTGTATACGGGATTGATTGAATCCTCGACATCGTGGTTCATCCGATGAGATTATCGTGGAGCATGTGGGAGCCAACATGGGTATCCAGATCCCGCTGTTGGTTATTGACCGGAGAGTTGTCTCGGTCATGTCTACGTGTCTCCCGAACCCGTAGGGTCTACACACTTAAGGTTCGGTGACGCTAGAGTTGTAGAGATATTAGTATGCGGTTAACCGAAAATTGTTCGGAGTCCCGAATGAGATCCCGGACGTCACGAGGAGTTCCGGAATGGTCCGGAGGTAAAGATATATATATATAGGAAGTCCAGTTTCGGCCACCGGGAGAGTTTCGGGGGTCACCTGTATTGTACCGGGACCACCGAAAGGGTCCCGGGGGTCCACCGGGTGGGGCCATCTATCCCGGAGGGCCCCATGGGCTGAAGTGGCGTAGGAACCAGCCCCTAGTGGGCTGGTGCACACCACCCAAGGGCCCAAGGGGGCCGTTGCCCCCCCGAGGGGGCATGCGCCCCCTGGTTGGAAACCCTAGGGGGGCGTTGCCCCCCGAGGGGGCATGCGCCCCCTGGATGGAAACCCTAAGGGGACCGTTGCCCCCCGAGGGGCCGCCGCCCCCCCCCCTCTAGATGGGATCTCCAAGGGGGCATGCGCCCCCCCCTAGCCCCTATATATAGTGGAGGGGAGGGAGGGCAGCCGCACCCTAAGCCCTGGCGCCTCCCTCTCCCTCCCGTGACACCTCTTCCTCCTCCAGTAGCGCTTGGCGAAGCCCTGCTGGAATCCCGCTGCTTCCACCACCACGCCGTCGTGCTGCTGGATCTCCATCAACTTCTCCTCCCCCCTTGCTAGATCAAGAAGGAGGAGACGTCTCCGCTCCGTACGTGTGTTGAACGCGGAGGTGCCGTCCGTTCGGCGCTAGGATCATCGGTGATTTGGATCACGACGAGTACGACTCCATCAACCCCGTTCTCTTGAACGCTTCCGCTCGCGATCTACAAGGGTATGTAGATGCACTCCCCTCTCACTCGTTGCTAGATGACTCCATAGATTGATCTTGGTGATGCGTAGAAAATTTTAAAATTCTGCTACCTTCCCCAACAAAAGTCAAAGTAACCGTGTGTCGAGAACACCAAGGGGGAATCCGAGGAATCACCCTCGATGGATTCCACTTGATGTAGTCGTCAGGGTGAACTTGGAGGATCACCCTCGAGGTTCATGCTTGAGGTGTTCCACGATAGAGTCATATCAGGAGTGGTGAAGGGGGAATCACCCTCGATGACCACGACCGATTAGCTACACTACAGAGTTAGCATCAGGAGTGCGTTACGAGGTATCACCCCCGGCACTCGATAGTAGCTCTACAGAGTCATACAACTAAAGGGGGTGAGGTGATGTGTCAGGCCCTGGACGTCGATCACGTTGATCAAGTCATCTGGTAATCCAGCGGGGACAACAGGGACAAGGTGAGGGGTCACTGATGGATCACTAACCAACCTACACTAAGCATATGGGATAAGCAGGTAAGGTACAAAGCAGGTTACAAAAGAAGGCTATGCATCAGAATAGAAGCAATCAAGTAAAGTAGCAAAATCTAATGTAAGCATGAGAGAGAATGGAATGGGTGATATCGGAATGATCAAGGGGGGTTTGCTTGCCTGGAAGCTCTGCAGACAGATACGGATCTTCAAACGATGTAGACGACCACCAGATCATTAGCGGTCTTGGGGTCTATCGCAGTATCGAGGTCTATCGCAAAAGAAGCAACGAAGGGAAAACAAATAAATAACAGAGCAAACAATAGCATCACAAAGCATGACATGGCAAAATGCTGTGCTAGGGGTGACCTAATGCAGTGCTAAGTGTTATAGGCAGAGCGGGAAATTATCCGAGAATATTTTCCCAGCTCCAAGCAATTATCGGACAGACAATCTGGAGGGGAAGGTTCCATGTTTGATGTTATGGGGGCATGTGGCAGGTATGTGGATGGTGTATTCGGATTCGTCTCACTTTTCTGATCATTTTTCATATATAAATTATTTTCATCGGAGTTACAGTTTATTTTCTAGTAATTTTCTAAGTTTAACTCATTTTCCTGAATTATTTTTATTTCAAAATTAAACAGTAAACTACTTTTGTCACCTAGTGCTATTCTAGCCACAGTCTATGATAGTGGGGCCAGTGGGGCTAGGTTGACGCAGTCATCAGTTGACTGGTCAACAAATGAATAGTGGATGTGGGGCCTACATGTCATGGACACAATATATAATAGGTTATTTTATTTGCCTCATTGAAAAAATTAGTGAAGCCGGTCCCACAGTTCAGTGGGTAGTTAGGAGGGGGTTTACTCTAAACCGGGTTAGCACTAATTAAACCGGTCAGGCCCCACATGGCATAGGGTCAGCCGGTTGATGCGGCTTGAAGCTACGTCGGTATTTCCCCAAAGAGGAAGGGATGATGCAGCACATCGGCGGTAGGTATTTCCCTCAGTGAAGAAACCAAGGTTATCGAACCAGTAGGAGAACCAAGCAACACTACTTAAACAGCACCTGCACACAAGTAACAAATACTTGCAACCTGACGTGTAAAAGGGGTTGTCAATCCCTTTCGGGCAACGGCGCCAAAAATTGGCAAACGGACATGAGAGAGTAGTAAATATTGATAGATCGAACGCCAAATAAAATAAAGTGCAGCAAGGTATTTTTGTATTTTTTGGTTTAATAGATCTGAAAATAAAAGCAAAGAAAAATAGATCGCAAAGGCAAATATATTAAAGAAGAGACCCGGGGGCCGTAGGTTTCACTAGTGGCTTCTCTCGAGAAAAATAGCAAACGGTGGGTGAACAAATTATTGTTGGGCAATTGATAAAACTTCAAATAATCATGACGATATCGAGGCAATGATCATTATATAGGCATCACGTCCAAGATTAGTAGACCGACTCCTGCCTGCATCTACTACTATTACTCCACACATCGACCGCTATCCAGCATGCATCTAGTGTATAAAGTTCATGGAGAAACGGAGTAATGCAATAAGAATGATGACATGATGTAGACAAGATCTATTTATGTACAAATAGACCCCATCGTTTTATCCTAAGTAGCAACAATACATACGTGTCGGTTCCCCTTCTGTCACTGGGATCAAGCACCGTAAGATCGAACCCACTATAAAGCACCTCTTCCCATTGCAAGATAAATAGATCAGGTTGGCCAAACAAAACCCAAATATTGGAGAAGAAATACGAGGCTATAAGCAATCATGCATATAAGAGATCAAAGAAGACTCAAATAACTTTCATGGATAAAAAGATACATTTGATCATAAACTCAAAGTTCATCGGATCCCAACAAACACACCGCAAAAAGAGTTACATCATATGGATCTCCAAGAGACCATTGTATTGAAGATCAAACGAGAGAGAGAAAGCCATCTAGCTACTAACTACGGACCCGTAGGTCTACAAAGAACTACTCACGCATCATCGGAGAGGCACCAATGGAAGTGGTGAACCCCTCCATGATGGTGTCTAGATTGGATCTGGTGGTTCTGGACTCTGCGGCGACTGGCATTGATTTTCGTCGACTCCCCAGGGTTTCTGGAATATTGGGGTATTTATAGAGCAAAGAGGCGGTTCAGGGGGCACCCGAGGTGGGCACAACCCACCAGGGCGCACCTGGGCCTCCAGGCGCGCCCTGGTGGGTTGTGTTCCCCTCGGAGCACCCCCAGGCGCTTCTCCAGCCCACTGGATGTCTTCTGGTCCAAAAAAATTCCACAAAAAGTTTCGCTGTGTTTGGACTCCGTTTGGTATTGATTTCCTGCGATGTAAAGAACATGCAAAAAACAGCAACTGGCACTTGGCACTATGTTAATAGGTTAGTACCTAAAAATGATATAAAATGATTGTAAAACATCCAAGAATGATAATATAACAGCATGGAACAATCAAAAATTATAGATACGTTGGAGACGTATCAGCATCCCCAAGCTTAATTCCTGCTCATCCTTGAGTAGGTAAATGATAAAAACAGAATTTTTTATGTGGAATGCTGCCTAACATGTCATCTCATATTCTTTCCTTTATAGCATGGACATTTGGACAATTATATGGTTCAAAGCAATAGTCTAGTTTTGACATGACAACTTAAATACTCAAGCATATCAATAAGCAACCATGTCTTTCAAAATATCAACGCTAAAATCAGTTATCCCTAGCCCATCATGCTCAACCATTGATCCATTCATGAAACACACTCGCATATTAACTACACCCAATGCTCTAGTACGATCATAGTGCCTCCTAGTTGGTGCTTTATAAGAGAAGATGGAGACTTAAATTAAAAATAAAAATTGCATAAAGTAAAGAAAGGCCCTTCGCAAAGGGAAGTAGGGATTTGTAGAGGTGCCAGAGCTCAAAGCAAAAATTGAGAGATAAAAAACATTTTGGGAGGTGTGCTTTTCCCTACAACGAAAACGACTTAGAGTTCCCAACACTTTCCATGCTAGATATATCATAGGCGGTTCCCAAACAGAAAATAAAGTTTATTCCTTTTTCCACCATTTTCTTTCACTTTCCATGGCTAGCCGTATCCACGGGTGCCCTCCATACCAACACTTTCCAAGGAATTTATTATTTGACAACATAAAGTAAATTCATTTTTCATTTTGGGACTGGGCATCCCTAATACCTTTGCCTTACTCTCCTGCAATGACAAGTGAATAAACACTCATCGTGAGAATAACACATCTAGCATGGAAAATATTAGCCACCCCTCACCGCCTCGCGAGCGGTAGGAACACACAAAAGAGAAGTTTATTTTGAAAATTAGAGATGGCACATACAAATTTGCTTAGAACGGCAAAAGAATACCGCATATAGGTAGATATAGTGGACTCATGTGGCAAAACTAGTTTAAAGGGTTTTGGATGGACAAGTAGTGATCATACTTAGTGCAAAATGAAGGCTAGCAAAAGATTGAGAAGCGACCAACCAAAAAATGAATAATGTCATAAGTGAGCATTAAGCATAATTAACACCGAATAATGCACCACAAGTAGGATATAATTTCATTGCATGACTATTGACTTTCGTGCTTGCATAGGGAATCATAAACCTTAACACCAATATTCTTACTAAAGCATAATTACTCATCAACATAACTCACATATCACATCATCATATCTCAAAACTATTACAAGGAATCAAGTTTATTTTGTCCAATGATCTTCATGAATTTTTTTATTATATCCTTCTTGGATATCTATCACTTTGGGACTAATTTTCATGTGTTGCTTTTGATAAGCTCAAACTAATATAAGTGAAGATCATGAGCATTATATTTCTTTCTCTCAAATTAATTTAAGTGAAGCAAGAGAGAATTTCTAAAAAAAATTACTAACTCCCAAATAAATCTAAGTGAAGCATGAGAGCATTTCTTCAAAAATAACAAAGCACACCGTGCTCAAAAAGATATAAGTGAAGCACTAGAGCAAATCCATAGCTCATAAAAATTTAAGTGAAGCATAGAGAGCAATTCTAACAAGTCATGGCATAATTTTGGCTCTCTCAAATAGGTTTGTCTAGCAAGTATTCATGACTTAGAACACAAAGCAAAACAAACAAAGACTCATATCATACAAGACGCTCCAAGCAAAACTCATAGTATGTGACGAATAAAAATATAGCTTCAAGTAAAATACCGATGGTCGTTAGAAGAAAGAGGGGATGCCACTCGGGGCATCCCCAAGCTTAGTTGCTTGCTTATCTTTGGATAATAGCTTGGGATGCCATGGGCATCCCCAGGCTTAGGCTCTTCTTACTCCTTATTCCTTCATCCATCGTAAGATAACCCAAAACTTGAAAACTTCAATCACACAAAACTCAACAAAACTTCGTGAGATCCGTTAGTATAAGAAAACAAATCACTACTATAAGTACTGTAGAAAACCAATTAATATTTTATTTTTGCATTATATCAACTGTATTCCAACTTTTATATGGCAGAAACTCATCAAAGAAAACCATAGAATCATCAAAACAAGCACACAACGCAAAGAAAAACAGAATCTGTCAAAAACAGAACAGTCTGTAGCAATATGAATATTTAGAATACTTATGAAACTCCAAAAATTCTGAAAAATTAGGACAACATAGGCAATTTATATATAAATATTTTATACAAAATTCAGAATTTTTCGTCTCTTCTGTGAATTATCAATATTGTTTTACTGGACGCAAAAGTTTCTGTTTTCCAACAAGATCAAATCAACTATCACCCAAATCAATCCTAAAGGCTTTACTTGGCACAAACACTAATTAAAACACAAAAAACTCAATAATAACAGTAGCATTATTGTGCAAACACTCAAGAACAGAAATAAAAAAGCAAAAATAAATTTTATTCATTGGGTTGCCTCCCAACAAGCGCTATTGTTTC
Organism: Thinopyrum elongatum; assembly: GCA_011799875.1. Classification (NCBI taxonomy): domain Eukaryota; kingdom Viridiplantae; phylum Streptophyta; class Magnoliopsida; order Poales; family Poaceae; genus Thinopyrum; species Thinopyrum elongatum. The sequence goes on from CM022298.1 coordinate 94,385,938, forward strand.
ACGCCCCTAGCTAGGCATAAAGCAAGGATCTAAGTTTTGTCATCTTTGTTTCGAGATCCATAAGATGCCCTCATGATTGATTCATATGGAGGCCTAATTCTTGTTCTAGGGAAGTGTTCAATACCCTTCCTTAGTGTAAATTGAAATTTAATATTGCCTTCTTTCATATCAATCACGGCACCAATAGTGCGTAAAAATGGTCTACCAAGAATAATTGGACAAGACGAATTACAATCAATATCAAGAACAATAAAATCTATGGGCACATAATTCCTATTTGCAAGAATAAGAACATCATTAATCCTTCCCATAGGCTTTTTAATAGTAGAATCCGCCAAGTGCAAATTTAAAGAGCATTCTTTAATATCGGTAAGACCAAGCACATCACATAAAGATTTCGGAATTGTAGAAACACTAGCACCCAAGTCACATAAAGCAAAACACTCATAATTTTTTATCTTGACTTTGATAGTAGGTTCCCATTCATCATGTAATTTTCTAGGAATTGAAACCTCTAATTCCAACTTTTCTTCTAAAGCTTTCATCATAGCATCAACAATATGTTTAGTAAAAGCTTTATTTTCTTCATAAGCATGGGGTGAATTTATCATGGATTGCAACAAAGAAATACAATCAATCAAAGAGCAGCTATCATAATTAAAGTCTTTATAATCCAAAATAGTGGGAACATCACTAGTTAAAGTCTTGACCTCTTTAAACCCACTTTTATCAAATTTTTCAACAAGATTTTCACCTTCCAAATTATCGGGACGCCTTTTAACTAAAGTTGACTCTTCTCCAGTCCCTTTTTCATCAATCTTAATTTTACTAAACAAGGAATCAATAGAAGAAACACCAATCATTTTAAGATTTTCATCACTTTTATCTTCTAACGAGATTGGTTTAGCGGTCATTTGATTTACTAGGGTAGCTTGTGCATCGGATATTTTTCCTAGCAAACTTTCAGCAAATGCATATTTAGATTGGAGATTCCAAACTTCCCTGCTAATATCATCAAGTTGTTTTGTTAAAGCATCTAGCACAACGGAGTGCTCCTTAAGTTCTTCGGTAAAATACTTATTATGCCCAAATTGTGTAGTCATATATTCCTTAGTACTTTTCTCAATTTCAAGCAAAATATTGGGGTAAGGAACATCATAATATTTTCTTTGAGGCATCATGACTAAGCAAACAAGAATGCATGCAAAAACAGATCCAACAAGAAAATGGCGAACGAAAAAGAGGGCGAATAAAATGACAAATTTTTGTGAAGAGTGGGAGAGGAAAACGAGAGGCAAATGGCAAATAATGTAAATTGCGAGGAGATGAGATTTGTGATTAGGAACCTCGTATATGTTGAAGATCCACCCCGGCAACGTCACCAGAAATTGGCACGTGGCCGGGAGACTATCTTGACATGATCCTCCCCGACAACGGCGCCAGAAATTCCTTTTGATGCGGCTTGAAGCTACGTCGGTATTTCCCCAAAGAGGAAGGGATGATGCAGCACAGCGGCGGTAGGTATTTCCCTCAGTGATGAGACCTGCACACAAATAACAAATACTCGCAACCCGACGTGTAAAAGGGGTTGTCAATCCCTTTCGGGCAACGACGCCAAAAATTGGCAAATGGACGTGAGAGAGTAGTAAATATTGATAGATTGAACGCCAAATAAAATAAAGTGCAGCAAGGTATTTTTGTATTTTTTGGTTTAATAGATCTGAAAATAAAAGCAAAGGAAAATAGATCGCAAAGGCAAATATATCAAAGAAGAGACCCGGGGGCCGTAGGTTTCACTAGTGGCTTCTCTCGAGAAAAATAGCAAACGGTGGGTGAACAAATTACTGTTGGGCAATTGATAAAACTTCAAATAATCATGATGATATCCAGGCAATGATCATTATATAGGCATCATGTCCAAGATTAGTAGACCGACTCCTACCTCCATCTACTACTAGTACTCCACACATCGACCGCTATCGAGCATGCATCTAGTGTATTAAGTTCAAGGAGAAACGGAGTAATGCAATAAGAACAATGACATGATGTAGACAAGATCTATTTATGTAGAAATAGACCCCATCGTTTTATCCTTAGTAGCAACGATACATATGTGTCGGTTCCCCTTATGTCACTGGGATCAAGCACCGTAAGATCGAACCCACTACAAAGCACCTCTTCCCATTGCAAGATAAATAGATCAAGTTGGCCAAACAAAACCCAAATATCAGAGAAGAAATACGAGGCTATAAGAAATCATGCATATAAGAGATCAAAGAAGACTCGAATAACTTTCATGGATAAAAAGATAGATCTGATCATAAACTCATAGTTCATAGGATCCCAACAAACACACCGCAAAAAGAATTACATCATATGGATCTCCAAGAGACCATTGTATTGAAGATCAAACGAGAGAGAGAAAGCCATCTAGCTACTAACTACAGACCCGTAGGTCTACAAAGAACTACTCACGCATCATCGGAGAGGCACCAATGGAAGTGGTGAACCCCTCCGTGATGGTGTCTAGATTGGATCTGGTGGTTCTGGACTCTGCGGTGGCTGGAATTGATTTTCGTCGACTCCCCCAGGGTTTCTGGAATATTGGGGTATTTACACAGCAAAGAGGCGGTTCGGGGGACACCCGAGGTGGGCATAACCCACCAGGGCGTGCCTTGGCCTCCAGGCGCGCCCTGGTGGGTTGTGCTCCCCTCGGAGCACCCCCAGGCGCTTCTCCGGCCCACTGGATGTCTTCTGGTCCAAAAAAATCCACAAAATTTTTGCTACATTTGGACTCTGTTTGGTATTGATTTCCTGCGATGTAAAAAACATGCAAAAAACAACAACTGGCACTTGGCACTATGTCAATAGGTTAGTACCAAAAAATGATATAAAATGATTGTAAAACATCCAAGAATGATAATATAACAGCATGGAACAATCAAAAATTATAGATACGTTGGAGATGTATCACCGGTCTCCTCTGGCTGAGCGCATACGCACGCACGGGCATAGCGCCCCGGCGGCCATTGCCAGCCAAGAGACAAGCATGGCAGTTGTCGTGGTTTTATCACGGCTGATGTCCTAGTGTGAGGACTTAGTCGTGAGGCCAACACAACTAGGTTGTAGCTTGAACGGGGTTGGTCGGAATCGAGAGACGCGAGGTTTTACCCAGGTTCGACCCCTCACGGTGGAGGTAAAAGCCTACATCCTGCTTCATTGACATTGATGATGATGATGCTCATGATTACAAGGGTGCTCTCTCATTACCTCTATCTCGAGAGCTATTGACTTGTCTGTCTCAACTTGTCCCCACTTGGGGTGCCCTGCCCCTCCTTATATAAGTTGAAGGGGCAGCTTACATGACTAGTCCTAGTAGGATTAGGACTACTCTATTACAAGTGGAATCCTAGTCTTGCTTCCCTTGTTGGGAAATATTCCTTATGTCTTTCCTCTCAAGCCGGCCCACCAGACATCGTACCTTGAGCCGGTCTTCTCAGGAGCCACCTTCTGGGCCTTGGGCCTTGTCATTCGTCTAACCCGCCCTCCAGCTCACCAGTGAATCGCCAGACTCAGGCGGGTCACCAGTGAATCAGCAGACTCGGGCGGGTCACCAGTGAGTCGCCAAGCGTCAGCCGGGTCACTAGTGAGTCGCCAAGTTCAGGCCGGATCATACATCAGGCCGGGTCATACTGCGGGGTATATCCCCGACATTAGCCCCCGGTTTAGCTTGGATTTATCCATGGTAAACTTATCCTGCAAAATAAAAAATAAGAACAAATTTGACAGGTTGTGCGCCGGGTCAAAGGTTGTTCTGAGCTGGCAGCTGTTCATCCTTAAGCCCTTGTCACTTCTTTCTGCGAAAAACACTTGACCAGGTCAATATTAGTCGGCTCGTGCAATTCTCGAGTTATTCCATATCCTGTCTCTTCGTTATATTCAAGGGAATCCCTCCATTGAAATCCGGGTCTCTTCGTTATATCAATAGGCCGGCTTCAAAATCAACTTGTTGAGGCTGCTTTCTTGCAGAAAAATATTGGGGAAAAATAACCCATTTGAGTCGGCTTCCAATGCTCTGACTTGACAAAAATATTGGACTTAAGATATTCATCCGATGCTGAGTCGGCTTGAAGATGTTTAGCTTGTCGAATTCTAATCATTGAATTTGCCGAGTTATAGATATTGATGATACCGGGTCATAATTGTTACAGACGCTAGGTCATGATTACTGCTGACACCAAGCTTGAAAGTGTACCTCCCTTAGATGCATATCACCTGTAGCCCCCAAGTCTTAAGAAGGGAGCATAGTAACAGCTTAAGACTTGATTCAATATAAATGCTGCATCTGTGGAGAAATCCGGATTGTTCATCTGAGTTACCAGTCATAAGTTGAATGTTCCACATATGTAGCCCCCAAGTACCGGGTTGTCTTGCCTGCAGCAACCTGGGACTTTGTAAATGCCTTATGCTCATAAAATTTCAACCAGTGTAGCCCCCATGAGCCGGGTCATTATGCAATAACGACCAGGGACTTTTGTAGATTTGATCATATAGACTTGAGGAGCAATATGTAGCCTCCAAGGGCCAGCTCAGTAAGACAATACTGGGCTGGGACATAGAAAAAGATAGAAGACCGGCTCATCTTCCTGAGATAACCGGGTATGTTGACAATGTGATGGTTTGAAAAGCAACTTGCATTAGCCCCCAAGTGCCATGGTGCATGCTTGCAGCAACATGGGACTTGCATACTTGATGTAATCTTGATTTGAATAATGTAGCCCCCAAGTGTCGTGTCGTATGCCTGCAGCGACTCGGGACTATTCCTTCCATTGTAAAATAAAACCATATCCATTGTCTGGATGATGTTGCTGAAAGCCTTGCATATCAATATTGAACCATGCTCTCTACTGTGAGCTGGTATTTTTGGATGAAGAAATAATAGCCATTACTCTGAAGGGGCTTTGAAAACCTCAATCATCCAATACTAGTTATGATAACCATACTGAAAATCCAGCCATGTTGGCTATTAAAGATTTGAATAATATAACCCGGTTTGAAAACCAGCTCCTGCAACATAAACCAGGATATCCATGCATATATGATGCATGGTATGATGATGTAATGATGATGCAATGTATGATGATGTATGTGTATGATAACAGAGTATTAAAATGTCGGCTTTTAAGGCTCGACAAAAAGACCAGCTTTTAAGGCCCGAATCCAAGGCGTGTTATAACCCAAAGACTTATGGTCATAAACAATCATTGAAAAGATTATAATGGCGGTTTATAGCCAAAATTATACTGGTGACTTAAAGTCAAAAGCCAGGTCAGGTGATAACCCAAAGACTCAAATATGAGCAAGATAACTCGGAGATTCATAATTTGCGTAAAATCAAAAAATTGAAAGCATAAAAAGTCTGAGAAGACCAAAACAGAGAACATGCAAATCTCAAATATTTGTTAAGCCGGCTTTTAAGGCACGACTGAAAAAAGTTGGCTCACAGGCCTCATGGCTCACAGGCCTGATGGCTCACATGCCTCATGGCTCATAGGCCTCATGTTTGCTTTCAAGGCCTCAATAGCCGTTGAGTTTATCCTAGCTCACAGTAAGCCGGCTCTCATGTGACACAAGCCGCCGTTTTAACCTTAACAAGTTCAGGGTCTTAAAAAAAGATTGACTATTAAGAGTTTGGTGGGTCACCTGGCGGAGTAGCATGTTGTAAACAGGCAGGTGTAACTCATAATGTGGCAACTCAGGCCGGTCAAGAGGGTATGAAAGCTAAACCTGGTGGGTTCGAAGCCCCCAAGTGACCTTATGATCCACTAACAAAGACTCATATGCACAGAGATGAAACGACAGAGGCCCCGGATTTCTGGGATGCCGGCTTTTGTTAAGCTGATCATAATATGATAAGCCAATAAGGCAGGATACCCATGTTTGAACCGCGCATCATGGCAGCAAGTTCTCTTTGGCAACCTTTAATTTTTCTGAGAACTCGAACTTGCGAGAGATGAATTCCTCTTGAACCAGATGTTGAGCTAGATATTGAGAGGTCGAAACATTGTGGGAAACAGATTTCCCTTGAGCCGGATTTTTAACCGGAATCTTTTTTGATAACCCAGAACTCTTCCATTGAGCCGGAACTTTTTGACTGCCAGGCACTTTTTAAGCCAGAAATTTTCTGACGGCCTTTAAATTTTCACCAATGTGGCAGTAGCCTCCGGGACTGGGTTATTTTCCCTCCAATGACTCGGGGTTCTTGAATTTGCTGAAACTAGCAAAACTTGCTAAGTCATGTCTGTGTAGCCCCCGAGTCTTAAGATGACTCAAGGAGTTGGCTTGAGATTCTTCATTCTTGGCCAGAGCATAAGACTGCATATAGTTGACAGCGGAACGCTGAAATATGTTGAAACTGGAGACAAAGTGGCAAGTTTGATCATCTTCGCAACACTCACTGTATATCCTTGGCTTTGATAACGCGATGTGAATCCACAGAAAGTTGAGGATGACCTTGGCAGGTTATAAATGATCCCGTATAAGTTGTGTCAGTAATCCGGCCGATGGTTCGTTCCGGCTGTTTGTTGAAATTAACCAAACCATAGTGGCGGCGACTTCTGCGCGTGTCTATTGAGCCATCCGGTCCCGGCAGAAGCTAATAACATATCATTTGCTCAAGAGTTGTTGGAATAGACCGGGCTGCTGGAGCAGCGACTTGCATGCGCTCACTAAATAGCTCATGCAGACAGGTGCAGCTCCGGTGTGTTAATGTAGACCAGACCGCGGGGGCGGACGGTAAAGACGACCGTGGCATCAGAGGCAGCAAGGACGCAGGCGAGCCGGACGCGGGCACGGACAGATGAGTCGACCGTGGTGTTGTAAGCCGGTGTGCACGGGCGAGTCAATCGCAGGCGCGGTAAACCGTACGGACAGGCGAGTCAATCGCAGGCGCGGTAAGACGCACGGATGGGCGAGTCAATCGCAGGCGCGGTAAGCCACACAGACGGGAGAGTCAGCCGCGTCGTGTTGATGTAGACTGGGCCGCAGAGGCCGCGGCTTGCACAAACATTCGTTGAGCATTATGGCACGGTCACATGCTAGCGCATGATAATGGTGGTGCGAGCTATATATCCATGACACGACCATCACTCTTGCAGTGACCAATTGTCCTGCATCAAAAAATATCGCAAGCCAGAGTACTTGTTCTTTAAAGAATAAAAACATATCAATAAAAATTGATTGGACAGAATTCACCTGATTTGTCTGGACGATAGATGATCCTTTCCGTGAACAACTTCCAATACTTGCAATGGCAATGTAGCCACTCGCCCCTGCCCTTGCAAAAGGGCATCAACCACAGCAAGCGGAAACACGAGGCCAATCGGGGCGGCTCAGCACGAGGTCATAGTGATGACGACAGAAGCAGCAGCTTGAAGCACGACCGTGGCGGAGCCTGGAACCGGGTGGCTCAGCACGGACCCTTTACTCCACCGGGTCAAAATTCCTCCTTATTGGGTGCATCAGCGAGGGAGACGGCGACTTGAGGCCACTAGGCACGGCGACTCAGAGATAAGACCGAGCGGGGCACACCGGAGCCGGCCGGAGGGCGACGCAATCTGGGCGTGTGGACGGCGGGTCAAGGCAGGCGCCTCAGATGCGGCCGGGCGGCTCATCGCGCGGTCGCCGGGGCGATGGTGGAGAGGCCGGTGGAAACAAGGCCGTTGAGGTGGCTCGAGGAAGTGGGCCACGACAACTCGCGGCAGAAAAAACTCATAGGCAATGACGGAGGTCGGCGCGAGGTGAAGCAGTGGCTCAGCACAGCGCAAGGCAGAGGAGCGCGACAACAGCGGGTGGCTCAAAGTCGAACCGGCGGGGGCGACGACTTGGGGTCTGTCGAGCTTACTGCGGAAGTGCCCTGGTGAGGCAAGAGCAGCAGGGCAGCTTGAGGCATACATGAGCGCAGCCGGCTCCAGGTGCAAAGGCGAGGTCGCCCAGCGACTCAGCGCGGGACAGTAGAAAAGGAGCGAGGCCGATGTAGCAGTTCGGAGGTGAGGCTGCTCCAGCGAAGGCTCCATCAGCGAAGATAATTACATCTTACGATAACTGTACATTGACAGTGCCATATAGCTGCTACTGCGTATAATGACATCCCACTTCTCCGGAGTAGTTACTATCATCTGTGTAAGCTGACCAGCTAGCACTACAAGAATCAGCTTCTTTGCCGTCTGCCATGGTAGATGGCAAAGGAACCAAAAGCGGACGGCAAACCTCTTTGCCGTCCGCCGCTGATGGCAAAGGTGCCCGGCAAAGAAAGCTACGGTAAAGAGGTTCTTTGTCGTCTGCTTCCTCCAAGCGGACGGCAAAGACCCTTTGCCGTCTGCCACCGACGGCAAAGAACATGGACGGCAAATAACAGGCGTTAGCCATGTTAGGTGGCTAACGGGAGGCTTTGTCGTCTGCCAGCAGACGGCAAACATGCCCTACCCTTTGTCGTCTGCTATCTGACGTTAGCCACGCGTCATGCCCCCCCAAGCCTTTGTCGTCCGCCACAGATGGCAAACTCCCACAGCCTTTGCCATCTGCCACAGACGGCAAAGTAACCAAATGGGTCAGCTCCCAGATTGCACAGGTTGCTGCCATGTGGTGTCTTTGCCTTCGGTGGCGAACGGCAAAGATCACTTTGCCGTCGGTGGCGGACGGCAAAGTGCCTGTATTGTTTCTGTTTTTTCTGTTTTCTATTATATCCCTGCATTTTCAAAAGATATATATAGTTTCAACATCAAACATAGCCCATGTATCAAACATCTAGCAGTCCATCAATGCAACAGAACACATAGGGTATTAAAAGATCCAATACATACATAGTTTCACGGAGTTCATCCATATATACATACATAGTTTCACATTGTTCATCAATACAAATGAAAACAAGAACTAAACACTAGCAGTCCATCAATGCTGCTTCCATGAAGTGAATCAAACCTGCAAAAATGGGAGTAAGAAAGTTAGAAGAAGAAGAAGACTAGAAGAAGAAGAAGAAGAAGAAGACTAGAAGAAGAAGAAGAAGAAGAGAAGACTAGAAGAAGAAGGTCTTCTCTTCTTCTTCTTCTTCTTTTCTCATCTTTCTTCTTCTCTTCTATCTTTTTATCCTTTTCCTCCTCATTCTCATTCTTCTTCTTTTATTCTTTCTTTTTCTTCTCTTTCTTCTTCTATTCTTTCTTTTTCTCCTCTTCCTTGTTTTTCTTCTTCTTATTCCTTATTTGTGTCATTTTAGAGCTAACTTAGTTAATTATGCCATTTTTAGCTAAATAAGCTTATTATGTCAATTTTGAGGAAAATAAGGTAAGTATAGGTCATTTTTGTGCTAACCTAGGTGATTATGCCATTTTTGAGCCAGCTTACGTAAGTATAGCTCATTTTTTTATCTAACTTAGGTAATTATGCCATTTTGGAGGAAAATAAGCTAAGTATATGATATTTATGAGAGAACCAAGGTTATTATGCCATTTTTGAAATGAATAAGCTAATTATGTCATAAATGAACTAAATAAGCTAATTATGTCATTTTGGAGGATAATTAGCTAAGTACGTCTTTTTTGGGGAAAATAAGCTAAGTATGTGGCATAATAGGGCTAACAAGCATGTACGAAGCTAAGTATGCATTTGTTAAGCAAAACACTAGAGAAAACATACCCTCATCACAACAAATGCGATCAAGATCGCAACTAAGGTAACAATTGATCCAACGGCATAATGATACCAAGCCTCATTATCAATGGCATATTTTCTAATCTTCTTAATCTTCAAGCGCATTGCATCCATCTTCAAGCGCATTGCTTCCATCTTCATCTTGTGATCATCGACGACATCGGCAACATACAACTCCAATTTCATCTTCTCTTCTTCAATTCTTTTCATTCTTTCTTTCAAATACTCATTTTCTTTTTCAACTAAATTTAACTTCTCGACAAGAGGGTCAGTTGCAATTTCCGGTTCACATACCTCCTAGATAAAAATATCTCCATGTAAACTTGATGACCATAATTGTCATAAATGCGAAATGCAACAAATAGTTATAAAAGAGAATATACCACATCCGAATCATAAACCGGGCGAGGGCCGACGGGGACGGATATCAAGACCATGGCACTATGTATAACAAACAATCATACAAAGTAAGAAAATTATACAAGTAACTATATAAATCATACAATCATACAAGTAACTATATAAATCAAGTACAACATAAAAAATTTGAATACCTAATAATAATCTTGATCGTTGGGTTCAATAAATGCTCCGGGGTCAATAAATGCATCATCATCGTCACTATCATGAATGACGTGCTCATCGGGTTCAGCGGCATTAACATGTGGAAGGCCACCTTTATGTAATCGGCCAAGCATTGACAAGTCATCCACACCAGTAACCTCTTCTTGTTCAGGCTCTTCTTGTTTCGGCTTAGGGGTGAAGTCGGATTCACTGTCGCTGTCTACTTCAATGTTCTGGGGTGAAGTAGAGCCTTTCTTGAAGTGTTTTTTGGAAAGACATGTTTCTTGGAAGAATTCACCTTCATATGTGTCTGGGTTAATGTGAGGTTCATAATCCTCTTCATTGGGGGGAGGTGGTCTAACATGTGGCGGCACTTCATAAACGACATCCCAACCATTCAGATTTGGATCAGTTTGGCAGGCCCACGGTAGAAAAAAACTTGGGTCGCTTGTTGAGCCGTAATATAGACATCGGGAACATCTAAATGGGTGCTTTGTTTGATTTCGACTAGCCCTATATGTTCATGAGTCCTTCTAGTCTCCTTCGGCTGGAACCAATAACATTTGAAGACTATGACGTTCGGTGGGTTTTCACCATAGAATAGAAGTTCATAAATTGCTTCAACTCTCCCATAATACTCGATACCTCCATCGCCAATAGCAGAGACACAACAATTTGTAGACTTTTGGTCGGTCATAGATTGCTCTTTGCCATAGGTACGAAAGCGATACCCGTTGATGTCGTATTTGTCAAATGAACGGACCTTATAGTCAAAACCATTAGCGACTTGTCTCAATTCGGCGTCCATAGACTCTGAATTAGCCTACAAGTTTAATACGAAAGGATTGTTGCATTAGCCGCAAATTAGACGAAGAAATGAGAATGGTCTAATGGAAATTACCGTTTGTTTGAACCAAGAGATGAAACCGGGAAAGTCGCCTCCTTGCTTTGCTAGAAGCTCATACTCTTTGATGGATTCCTTTTCGATCTCCGCTCCATCCTAGAATTTGACGACGTATCGACTGTATCAAATATTCGGGAATAAGAGATTTTTAAAGGAATTAGAAGTTGCGAAACAATGTACTGCGATAACTTACTTGATGTACGGCCGCACTTCTGTTAGGTTGTTGAAGATATACAACGAAATGGTCCGCCATTCATCGACATCCAACGATATTGGTTTAGAAGCACCGACTAGTGCGAGATTCCCTTTGAATAGGCTGAGGTCGGATCCACCTTTTTTAGGGTCGCCAGCATTGTACCGAGGCTTCGGATTATGCAAATGATGATTTTTGGCTTTGTAGTGTGCTGTCATGAAGTTTGCCGCCTCCTCAGTAATGAATGCCTCGGCCATCGATGCTTAAATTCTATGTTTATTTTTACATTTTGCTCGGAGCGTCTTCTGCATCCTCTCAGTTGCGTAGCACCAACGATTTTGCACGCCCCCCCCCCAATCTTGCCTCGGTCGGGAGATGCAAAATCAAGTGTTGCATTGGATTAAAGAAGCCCGGCGGAAAGATCTTCTCTAACTTGCAGATCAACTCCGGCACCAACTCTTCAATTTCTTCTAGCACGGTGATGACCCACAAGTATAGGGGATCTATCGTAGTCCTTTCGATAAGTAAGAGTGTCGAACCCAACGAGGAGCAGAAGGAAATGACAAGCGGTTTTCAGCAAGGTATTCTCTGCAAGCACTGAAATTATCGGTAACAGATAGTTGTGTAACAAGATAATTTGTAACGGGTAACAAGTAACAAAAGTAACTAAGGTGCAGCAAGGTGGCCCAATCCTTTTTGTAGCAAAGGACAAGCCTGGACAAACTATTATATAAAGCAAAGCACTCCCGAGGAGAAATCATCCATGAAAACCTCAACAATCTTTTCACAAAAGTCAGAGAATATAGCAGTTATACATCTTTGAGAGGTAGTAGGTGCATTGCATAAACCAAAAGGCATACGTCTATAAGCAAAGGTACCGAAAGGGCAAGTAAAAGTGGTCTTTTCTTGGTCCTCTTTTGACACAGGTATTTGAGAAAAACCAGAATAACCATCTAGAAAGCAAAAATGTGTGTGTTTGGATAATCTTTCTAGCATTTGATCAATAAAAGGTAGAGGATAATGATCTTTTCTAGTAGCTTTGTTTAACTTGCGAAAATCAATTACCATTCTATAGCATGTAACAATTCTTTGTGTAATCAATTCATTCTTATCATTAGGAACAACAGTAATACCTCCCTTCTTAGGGACACAATGAACAGGACTTACCCATCTACTATCAGCAATAGGATAAATTATACCTGCCTCCAGAAGTTTTAGTATTTCATTTCTTACCACTTCCTTCATCTTAGGATTTACCTATCGTTGGTGATCAACAACCGGTTTAGCATCAGGCTCCATATTAATTTTGTGCTGACATAGAGTGGGACTAATGCCCTTAAGATCATCAAGAGTATATCCAATAGCAGCACGGTGCTTCCTCAGAGTTTAAAAAAAATTCTTTTCTTCATGCTCTGAAAGGTTAGCACAAATAATAACAGGATATATCTTCTTTTCATCAAGATAAGCATATTTCAAAGTATTAGGTAATTGTTTAAGCTCAAACACGGGATCACCCTTGGGTGGAGGAGGATCTCCAAGGATTTCGACAGGCAAATTGTGTTTCAAAATAGGCATTTGGTTAAAGAATATTTCATCTAACTCCTTTCTTTCATTCATAAACATATCATTTTCATGATCTAGCAAATATTGTTCTAAAGGATCGGTAGGATGCACGGCAATAGAAGTAAGACCAATAATTTCATCCTTACTAGGCAATTCCTTATCATGGTGTTGTCAACGAAATTTGGAGAAATTAAAATCATGAGACACATTCCCAAAGCTTACAGTAACAATTTCTTTCTCACAATCTATCCTAGCATTAACAGTATACAAGAAAGGTCTACCAAATATAATGGGACAAAAATCATCTTGTGGAGAACTAAGAACAAGAAAATTAGTAGGGTATTTAATTTTCCCACACAAGACTTCAACATCTCTAACAATCCCAATTGATGATATATTATCTCTATTGGCAAGTTTAATAGTAACATCAATATCTTCTATCTCAGCAGGTGCAATATCATTCATAATTTCTCGATATAAGGTATAAGGAATTGCACTCACACTAGCACCCATATCACATAAGCCATGATAACAATGATCTCCTATTTTAACATAAACAACAGGCATGCCAACAACGGGTATATATTTATCTTTAATATCAGGTTTAGCAATTCTAGCAACTTCACCACAGAAATAAATAACATGCTCAACAATATTATCGACCAAGAGATCTTTAACCATAGCAATACTAGGTTCAACTTTAATTTGTTCAAGGGGTGTAGGTGTTCTAATATTACTGTTACAAACCACAGTTGAAGCTTTAGCATGATCCTTTATTCTAACAGGAAAAGGTGGTTTCTCAATATAAGCAGTAGGAACAATAGGATCAACATTATAAGTAATAGTTTCTTCTTCAACTTTAATAGTTTCTACTACTTTTACTTCAATGGGAGGATGATATTTAAACCACTTCTCCTTAGGGAGATCAACATGAGTAGCAAATGATTCACAAAAGGAAGCTACTATCTCAGAGTCAAGTCCATATTTAGTGCTAAAATCACGAAAAGCATCGGTATCCATGAAAGATTTAACACAATCAAACTTAAGGTTTATACCTGACTCATTACCTTCGTCGAGTTCCCAATCTTCAGAGTTGAGTTTAATTCTTTCCAATAAATCCCATTTGAATTCAATAGTCTTCTTCATAAAAGAACCAGTACAAGAAGTATCGAGCATGGATTGATCATTACGAGAAAGCCGAGCATAAAAATTCTGGATAATAATTTCCCTTGAGAGCTCATGATTGGGGCATGAATATAACATTGCCTTAAGCCTCCCCCAAGCTTGAGCGATACTTTATCCTTCATGAGGCCAAAAATTATAAATATAATTCCGATCACGATGAACCAGATGCATAGGATAAAACTTTTGATGAAATTTCAATTTCAATCGGTTGTAGTTCCATGATCCAGTATCATCACATAGCCTATACCATGTCAATGCCTTTCCCTTCAAAGATAAAGGGAAGACCTTCTTCTTGACATCATCCTTGGGCAAACCTGCAAGATTGAATAATCCACAAACTTCATCCACATAGATTAGGTGCATATCGGGATGTAATGTTCCATCTCCTGCATAAGGATTAGCTAGCAGTTTCTCTATCATACCCGAAGGAATTTCATAATAAATATTTTCAGTAGGTGCAATAGGTTGAGGAGCAACTCTTTGCTCTTCCGGTCGAGGTGAAGATAACCCGAACAAGCCCCTCAAAGGATTATTTTCCATAGTGACAAGTGACAGTAAATTTCAGCACGTAATATAAATGTTTCCTTACCAAAGTCCACTTACCAAAGGCGCTTCACTCCCCGGCAACGACGCCAGAAAAGAGTCTTGATGACCCACAAGTATAGGGGATCTATCGTAGTCCTTTCGATAAGTAAGAGTGTCGAACCCAACGAGGAGCAGAAGGAAATGACAAGCGGTTTTCAGCAAGGTATTCTCTGCAAGCACGAAAATTATCGGTAACACATAGTTGTGTAACAAGATAATTTGTAACGGGTAACAAGTAACAAAAGTAACTAAGGTGCAGCAAGGTGGCCCAATCCTTTTTGTAGCAAAGGACAAGCCTGGACAAACTCTTATATAAAGCAAAGCGCTCCCGAGGACACATTGGAATTACTGTCAAGCTAGTTTTCATCATGCTCATATGATTCACGTTCATTACTTTGATAATTTGATATGTGGGTGGACCAGTGCTTGGGTGCTATCCTTCCTTGGACAAGCCTCCCACTTATGATTAACCCCTCTCGCAAGCATCCGCAACTATGAAGGAAGAATTAAGATAAATCTAATCATAGCATGAAACATATGGATCCAAATCGGCCCCTTACGAAGCAACGCATAAACTAGGGTTTAAGCTTCTGTCACTCTAGCAACCCATCATCTACTTATTACTTCCCAATGCCTTCCCCTAGGCCCAAATCATGGTGAAGTGTCATGTAGTCTACGTTCACATAACACCACTAGAGGAAAGACAACATACATCTCATCAAAATATCGAACGAATACCAAATTCACATGATTACTTATAACAAGACTTCTCCCATGTCCTCAGGAACAAACGTAACTAATCACAAAGCATATTCTTGTTCATAATCAGAGGGGTATTGAATAGCATTAAGGATCTGAACATATGATCTTCCACCGAATAAACCAACTAGCATCAACAACAAGGAGTAATCAACACTACTAGCAACCCACAGGTACCAATCTGAGGTTTTGAGACAAAGATCGGATACAAGAGATGAACTAGGGTTTGAGAGGAGATGGTGCTGGTGAAGATGTTGATGGAGATTAACCCCCTCTCGATGAGAGGATCGTTGGTGATGACGATGGCTTTGATTTCCCCCTCCTGGAGGGAAGTTTCTCCGGCAGAACAGCTCCGCCAGAGCCCTAGATTGGTTCTACCCAGGTTCCGCCTCGAGACGGCGGCGCTTCATCCCGAAAGCTTCCTTCTATTTTTTTTCCAGGTCAAAACACATCATATAGCAAAAGATAGGCATCGGAGGCCTGCCAGGTGGCCCACAAGGCACGGAGGCGCGCCCAGGGGGTAGGGCGGCCCCTCACCCTTGTGGCTGCCTGGTGGGTCCCCTCAGGTGCTTTCTTCGCCCAATATTTTTTATATATTCCAAAATAATTCTCCATGAAGTTTCAGGACTTTTGGAGTAGTGCAGAATAGCTCTCTCAGATTTGCTCCTTTTGCAGTCCAGAATTCCAGCTGCCGGCATTCTCCCTCTTCATATAAACCTTGTAAAATAAGAGATAAAAGGCATAAGTATTGTGCTAGAATGTGTAATAACAGCCCATAATGAAATAAATATCAATATAAAAGCATGATGCAAAATGGACGTATCAACTCCCCCAAGCTTAGACCTCGCTTGTCCTCAAGCGAAATCCGAAATCGAAAAATATGTCCACATGTTTAGAGATAGAGGTGTCGATAAAATAAAATACGGACATGAGGGCATCATGATCATCTTTAGAACAGCAACAAATATTGTCATATAATTTCTTATGCTAAAGTAACAATTCATTCACAAGGTAAAGTATGAATCGGAAATTTCATTGAAAACCAACAAAATATGACCTCACTCATTGAAGCAATTGCAATTTATCATAACATCGGAAAGAGTCAATTCAAGAGCTTTTCAGCAAGTCCACATACTCAACTATCATTTAATATTTCACAATTGCTAACACTCAAGCGATACTTATGGGTTCGAAGCCTCAGTCGGACACAGAGAAAGATAGGGGCTTATAGTTTCGCCTCCCAACCTTCTACCTCAAGGGTAATGTCAACAATAATACTTTATCATAACCTACATCCGAGTGGATATATATATCTGGATCCTTCTCCAATACATAGTGCTTGCCAAAAGAAAAAGTGTAAAAAGGAAAGGTGCAGATCACCATGACTCTTGTATAAGGGTAGAAGATAAAAGTAAAAGATAGGCCCTTCGCAGAGGAAAGCAGAGGTTGTCATGCGCTTTTATTGTTGGATGCACAAAATCTTAATGCAAAAGAACGTCACTTTATATTGCCGCTTGTGATAAAGAACTTTATTATGCATTCCGTCGCTTTTATTTCTTCCATATCACAAGTTCGTATAAAGCTTATTTTCTTCACACTAATAGATCATACATATTTAGAGAGCAATTTTTATTGCTTGCACCGATGACAACTTACTTGAAGGATCTTACTCAGTCCATAGGTAGGTATGGTGGACTCTCATGGCAAAACTGGTTTAAGGGATGTTTGGAGGCACAAGTAGTATCTCTACTTGGTGCAAAGAATTTGGCTAGCATAAGAAGGAAAAGCAAGCTCAACATGTTGGAGGATCCAAGACACTATAACTTCTATCCGGATATAAGAAAACATAACCCATTATGTTGTCTTCCTTGTCCAACATCAACTTTTTAGCATGTCATATTTTAATGAGTGCTCACAATTACAAAAGATGTCCAAGATAGTATATTTACATGTGAAACCTCTCTTTCTTTATTACTTCCTATTAATTGAAACAATGACCAAAACTATATTTGTCAACTCTCAACAACTTTTATTCATCATACTCTTTATATGTGAAGTCATTACTCTCCATAAGATCATTATACGATATTTTTATTTCTTTTTATTCTTTCTTTTATTTATTCCCTCAAGATCATAGCAAGCAAGCAAAGCCCTCAACTCAAAACTACTCTTTATTATATATAACTCACGGACTCGATTACATAGATAGATCTCGAAACAAAACTCAAAGCTAGATCATACCAAAACTTTATTCTACTAGATCAAACTATAACCAAAAGGATCAAACTAAGAAAAATGGTAAAAGTAAAGATGTGATGGTGATACGATACTAGGGCACCTCCCCCAAGCTTGGCAGTTGCCAAGGGGATTGCCCATACCCATGTATTTAGATCTCTTTCTTCCGAGGTGGTGATGGTGGAGTTGTTGCATTCTTCTTCTCCAGCTTGCGTCTGAGGCTAAAATTTTCTTCCCTCAGATCCTCCTTCTCAAGCTCGAGTTTCATTATCTTTTTGCATAGTGCCGCCTTGCTATCCTGCAAAAAACGTGGTGGGATAGATTGGACCTTAGGAAGGCTGGACTTCTTGAATTCCACATGCATATCGCCAGGTTGAGGTAGTTGATCTTCATCTTCGTCAGAACTATCTTCCCTTGTCCTCTCCATGTCGGAGTCTTCCTCCTCCTCCGTAGTCCAGCAGTAAGGCTCCACCTTCCCATAAACCTTTGGGTTGGCAATGAAATCAGCGACATAGCTCTCTCCCTCCGAATCTTGAGACGACATATTTTCAGATCTACCAAGAAAACAGCACGAAACAAGAATAGAGGAATTTGCCATGGTACGGTGGTCAAAACCTTCGGGAGATTATATAATGAATTTTCACCAACTAAAAGAAGTATTGTGCAAGAAAACGGAGTCCGGAGGGCACACAAGGTGGCGGCAAGGGTGGGGGGCGCGCCCAGGGGGGTAGGGCACTCCTCCCTGCCTTGTCGCTTCCTCGTGCACTCTTCGGACTACTTTTAATTTTCCTAATTTTTTAAATATTCCAAAACGGAGAAAAATTGTCATTAGAACAGTTTTGGAGTCAGTTTACTTACCGTACCACATACCTATTCCTTTTCGGAGTCTGAAACGTTCTGGAAAGTATCCCTTATGTACTCCTCCAGTGTTACGGTATTGATAATATTCATCTCGACATTTATGGGAGTACCTGAAATATAATGTTTGATTCTTTGACCGTTTACCACTTTCGGGTTGGTGCCTTCGGCATTGTTGATTTTAATGGCACCGGAACAATAGACCTCTTCAATAACGTAAGGACCTTCCCATTTAGACATACCCATAGGGTTCTTATAAGCAGTTCTATAATCCCATAATGCATCATCAAGTTTCTTGGACCAATTCTTTCTAGATCTATCAATAGTCTTTTGCAAAATTAATTTAATCTCCCTATTGCTCAATTCTACTTGACCACTAGACTGAGGGTGATATGGAGATGCAATTCTATGGTTGACATCATATTTAGCAAGCATTTTACAGAAAGCACCATGAATAAAATGTGAACCACCATCAGTCATTAAACATCTAGGGACTCCAAACCTCGGAAAAATAACTGCTTTAAGCATCTTAATAGAAGTGTTATGATCAGCACTACTAGTTGGAATAGCTTCTACCCACTTAGTAACATAATCAATAGCAACTAAAATATGTGTATACCCATTAGAGGATGGAAAATGTCCCATATAATCAAAGCCCCAAACATCAAATGGTTCAATTAAAAGTGAATAATTCATAGGCATTTCCTGACGTCTACTAATATTGCCAATTCTCTGGCATTCATCACAAGACAAGACAAACTTACGGGCATCCTTGAAGAGAGTAGGCCAATAAAAACCAGATTGCAATACCTTGTGTGCAGTTCTATCTCCAGCATGGTGTCCTCCGTACGCTTCGGAGTGGCACTTGCGTAGGATCTGTTCCTGTTCATGCTCAGGTACACAACGTCTAATAACACCATCTACTCCTTCTTTATAAAGGTGTGGGTCATCACAAAAGTAATGTCTTAAATCATAGAAAAACTTTTTCTTTTGCTGGTATGTGAAACTAGGTGGTATAAATTTAGCAACAATGAAATTAGCATAATCAGCATACCATGGAGTATTACGAGAAGCATTTATGACAGCTAATTGCTCATCAGGAAAGCTATCATCAATAGGTAGTGGGTCATCAAGAACATTTTCTAACCTAGACAAGTTGTCTGCAATGGGGTTCTCAGCTCCCTTTCTATCAATAACATGCAAATCAAATTCTTGCAGTAAGAGAACCCATCTAATAAGTCTTGGTTTAGCATCTTTCTTTTCCATAAGATATTAAATAGCAGCATTATCAGTGTGAACAGTTACTTTGGAATCAACAATATAAGATCTGAACTTATCACAAGCAAAAACAACTGCTAAAAATTCTTTTTCAGTAGTAGCATAATTTCTCTGGGCCCTGTCTAGAGTTTTACTAGCATAATGAATAACATTCAATTTCTTATCAACTCTTTGTCCTAGAACAGCACCAAAAGCATAATCACTAGCATCACACTTAATTTCAAAGGGTAGATTCCAATCAGGTGGTTGAACAATAGGTTTAGAAATCAAGGCTTTCTTAAGTATTTCAAATGCTTCTACACAATCATCATCAAAAACAAAAGGAACAACTTTTTGCAAGAGATTGAGAGGCCTAGAAATTTTAGAGAAGTCTTTAATAAACGTCCTATAGAAACCAACATGACCAAGGAAACTTTTTATACCTTTGATATCTTTAGGACACGGCATCTTTTCAATAGCATCTACTTTAGCATTATCAACTTCAATACCACTTTCGGAAAATTTGTGTCCCAAGACAATACCTTCATTAACCATAAAGTGGCGCTTCTCCCAATTGAAGACAAGATTAGTTTCTTCACATCTCTGCAAAACTCGATCAAGGTTGCTTAAGCAATCATCAAAAGAAGTTTCGTAAACGGAGAAATCATCCATGAAAACCTCAACAATCTTTTCACAAAAGTCAGAGAAAATAGCAGTCATACATCTTTGAAAAGTAGCAAGTGCATTGTATAGACCAAAAGGCATACGTCTATAAGCAAAGGTACCGAAAGGGCAAGTAAAAGTGGTCTTTTCTTGGTCCTCTTTTGACACAGGTATTTGAGAAAAACCAGAATAACCATCTAGAAAGCAAAAATGTGTGTGTTTGGATAATCTTTCTAGCATTTGATCAATAGAAGGTAGAGGGTAATGATCTTTTCTAGTAGCTTTGTTTAACTTGCGAAAATCAATTACCATTCTATAGCCTGTAACAATTCTTTGTGGAATCAATTCATTCTTATCATTAGGAACAACAGTAATACCTCCCTTCTTAGGGACACAATGAACAGGACTTACCCATCTACTATCAGCAATAGGATAAATTATACCTGCCTCCAGAAGTTTTAGTATTTCATTTCTTACCACTTCCTTCATCTTAGGATTTAACCGTCATTAGTGATCAACAACCGGTTTAGCATCAGGCTCCGTATTAATTTTGTGCTGACATAGAGTGAGACTAATGCCCTTAAGATCATCAAGAGTATATCCAATAGTAGCACGGTGCTTCCTCGGAGTTTTCAATAATTTCTTTTCTTCATGCTCTGAAAGGTTAGCACTAATAATAACAGGATATATCTTCTTTTCATCAAGATAAGCATATTTCAAAGTATCAGGTAATTGTTTAAGCTCAAACACGGGATCACCCTTGGGTGGAGGAGGATCTCCAAGGATTTCGACAGGCAAATTGTGTTTCAAAACAGGCATTTGGTTAAAGAATATTTCATCTAACTCCTTTCTTTCATTCATAAACATATCATTTTCATGATCTAGCAAATATTGTTCTAAAGGATTGGTAGGAGGCACAGAAATAGAAGTAAGACCAATAATTTCATCCTTACTAGGCAATTCCTTATCATGGTGTTATCTACGAAATTTGCAGAAATTAAAATCATGAGATACATTCCCAAAGCTTACAGTAACAATTTCTTTCTCACAGTTTATCCTAGCATTAACAGTATTCAAGAAAGGTCTACCAAATATAATGGGACAAAAATCATCTTGTGGAGAACTAAGAACAAGAAAATCAGTAGGGTATTTAATTTTCCCACACAAGACTTCAACATCTCTAACAATCACAATTGGTGATATAGTATCTCTATTGGCAAGTTTAATAGTAACATCAATATCTTCTATCTCAGCAGGTGCAATATCATTCATAATTTCTCGATATAAGGCATAAGGAATTGCACTCACACTAGCACCCATATCACATAAGCCATGATAACAATGATATCCTATTTTAACAGAAACAACAGGCATGCTAACAACGGGTCTATGTTTATCTTTAATATCTGGTCTATGTTTATATTTAGTGTTAAAATCACGAAAAGTATCGGTATCCATGAAAGATTTAACACAATCAAACTTAAGGTTTATACCTGACTCATTACCTTCGTCGAGTTCCCAATCTTCAGAGTTGCATTTAATTCTTTCCAATAAATCCCATTTGAATTCAATAGTCTTCTTCATAAAAGAACCAGTACAAGAAGTATCGAGCATGGATTGATCATTACGAGAAAGCCGAGCATAAAAAATCTGGATAATAATTTCCCTTGAGAGCTCATGATTGGAGCATGAATATAACATTGAATTAAGCCTCCCCAAGCTTGAGCGATACTTTCTCCTTCATGAGGCCAAAAATTATAAATATAATTCTGATCACGATGAACTAGATGCATAGGATAAAACTTTTGATGAAATTCCAATTTCAATCGGTTGTAGTTCAATGATCCAGTATCATCACATAGCCTATACCATGTCATTGCCTTTCCCTTCAAAGATAAAGGGAAGACCTTCTTCTTGACATCATCCTCGGGCAAACCTGCAAGATTAAATAATCCACAAACTTCATCCACATAGATTAGGTGCATATCGGGATGTAATGTTCCATCTCCTGCATAAGGATTAGCTAGCAGTTTCTCTATCATACCCGAAGGAATTTCATAATAAATATTTTCAGTAGGTGCAGTAGGTTGAGGTGAAGATACCCCGAACAAGCCCCTCAAAGGATTATTTTCCATCGTGACAAGTGACAGTAAATTTCAGCACGTAATATAAATGTTTCCTTACCAAAGGCGCTTCACTCCCGGCAACGGCGCCAGAAAAGAGTCTTGATGAACCACAAGTATAGGGGATCTATCGTAGTCCTTTCGATAAGTAAGAGTGTCGAACCCAACGAGGAGCAGAAGGAAATGACAAGCGAATTTCAGCAAGGTATTCTCGGCAAGCACGAAAATTATCGGTAACAGCTAGTTGTGTAACAAGATAATTTGTAACGGGTAACAAGTAACAAAAGTAACTAAGGTGCAGCAAGGTGGCCCAATCCTTTTTGTAGCAAAGGACAAGCCTGGACAAACTCTTATATAAAGCAAAGCGCTCCCGAGGACACATGAGAATTACTGTCAAGCTAGTTTTCATCATGCTCATATGATTCACGTTCATTACTTTGATAATTTGATATGTGGGTGGACCGGTGCTTGGGTGCTGTCCTTCCTTGGACAAGCCTCCCACTTATGATTAACCCCTCTCGCAAGCATCCGCAACTACGAAAGAAGAATTAAGATAAATCTAACCATAGCATGAAACATATGGATCCAAATCAGCGCCTTACGAAGCAACGCATAAACTAGGGTTTAAGCTTCTGTCACTCTAGCAACCCATCTGTTAAATTGTGATCCAAATTCTACCGTATTGGACTAGACGTAGTACAAACGGTGTGGGCATTTGCATTGGTACCGACGCGTACGAGTACAACTCGTTTACTTGTCCTCCAAGGACTCTTGTGTATTGCCCTCATACATACTCCATGTAGTCGCACCTAAAGATGGTCTGTCATCTCGTTCTTGTAATACTCCTCCTCATAGTGATTGCGCCTTCGTGCGTCCATGGTTTTCTCCCGTAAGGGTTTCCACGTAAAAATCCGTGTGCTCTCGTGTCTCGTTTATTCTCGTTTTACCTAACAAGTGGATACAAAGCCAAGTTGCAGATACGAGATTTGAGATGGGAGATTAGGGTTTCGACGTGTGCGCAGCCGCACGCGTCTCAGGCGGTCCATCAATTCGAAGCCGGATCGATTTTCAGCGTGCCGCCTCAGGAAGCCGAGACCGACAGAATCTCTATTCGTACGCACGCATATAAATCGCTCTAAGTTGCAGCAGTCTTGTCCGATCCGCAAGTTGCTGCTGCTACGTATACAAGCGCAAGTCGCCGAGTTCCGCTGCTGCTCCCGCGTACAGGATCAAGTCCCGAGGCAGCCATCTACTGCTACTGACGTGAAGACAGCTGCAAGTGCACGGGAATTTCAACCGAAGCTGCTGTTGCTACTACTCACGTGAGATTACGTGGCCACAGTACCTGTTGATTGCTACGTGAAACTAGTACTGGTCATTAGTACTTTCTACGTGTACATCGAAGGCTATCAGGTGTTGTTTCCTTAGTATTTTTTATTCGCTCCACAAACTAATTCTATCAAGAATTTTCTACCAGCTTGTATTACTTTGTGTACACAATTTTATCTACTTATGGCATCCATGAAGTACGATCTTCCGCTGCTGGACCGTGACACAAGGTTTACTCTATGGCAAGTCAAGATGCGGGCGTTGTTGGCACAGACCGACTATGATGAAGCACTGGATAGTTTTAGGAAGAATCGGATTCAGGACTGGACTGATGCGGAGAAAAGAATAGATCGTAAAGCTTTGTCACAAATTCAACTCCATTTGCATAATAATATTTTGCAGGAAGTTTTGAGCGAGAAAACTGCCATGATTTGTTCTCGTCCGGATTTATCTTATGCATTGAGTGTTGTCAGTAGATACATGGCTAATCCTGGAAGAGAGCATTGGAAAGCAGTTCAGTGGATTTTCAGATACATGCGAGGTACTTCTAATGCTTATTTGCAGTTTGGGAAAACTAGAGATGGACTTGTTGGTTTTGTTGATTCTTATTTTGCTCGTGATTTTGATAAGAGAAGATCACTCACATGTTATGTTTTCACCATTGGTGGTTGTGCTGTGAGTTGGAGAGCAACTTTGCAGTCTATTGTGGCTTGTTCCACTACTGATGCCAAGTATATGGCTATTTCTGAGGCATGCAAAGAAGCTATCTGGTTGAGAGGTTTGTATACTGAGCTTTGTGGAGATTCATCTTGCCCTACCATATTTTCTGACAGTCAAAGTGCCATATGTCTTACAAAGAATCCAATGTATCATGAGAGAACAAAGCACGTTGATGTCAGTTTCACTATATTTGAGATGTTGTTGCTGAAGGCAATTTGAAGGTATGCAAGATAAGTACTCATGATAATCCTGCTGATATGATGACAAAGCCAGTTCCTACCAATAAGTTTGAGCTTTGCTCAGACTTAGTTGGTATTTCTCACTAGTCCTACGGACTTTGACGCACAAGGTGTTTATGCTGATTTGGATGGAGTCATTCACTTTCTTCGACTACCGGAGGGAATTTGGCTCAAGGTGGAGATTGTTAAATTGTGATCCAAATTCTACCGTATTGGACTAGACGTAGTACAAACGGTGTGGGCCTTTGCGTTGGTACCGACGCGTACGAGTACAACTCGTTTACTTGTCCTCCAAGGACTCTTGTGTATTGCCCTCATACATACTCCATGTAGTCGCACCTAAAGACGGTATGTCGTCTCGTGCTTGTAACACTCCTCCTCATAGTGATTGCGCCTTCATGCGTCCGTGGTTTTCTCCCATAAGGGTTTCCACGTAAAAATCCGTGTGCTCTCGCTTATTCTCGTTTTACCTAACACCATCATCTACTTATTACTTCCCAATGCCTTCCCCTAGGCCCAAATCATGGTGCAGTGTCATGTAGTCGACATTCACATAACACCACTAGAGGAAAGACAACATACATCTCATCAAAATATCGAACGAATACCAAATTCACATGATTACTTATAACAAGACTTCTCCCATGTCCTCAGGAACAAACGTAACTACTCACAAAGCATATTCATGTTCATAATCAGAGGGATATTGAATAGCATTAAGGATCTGAACATATGATCTTCCACCGAATAAACCAACTACCATCAACTACAAGGAGTAATCAACACTACTAGCAACCCACAGGTACCAATCTGAGGTTTTAAGACAAAGATCGGATACAAGAGATGAACTAGGGTTTGAGAGGAGATGGTGCTGGTGAAGATGTTGATGGAGATTGATCCCCTCTCGATGAGAGGATCTTTGGTGATGACGATGGCTTCGATTTCCCCCTCCTAGAGGGAAGTTTCTCCGGCAGAACAGCTCCGCCGGAGCCCTAGATTGGTTCTGCCCAGGTTTCGCCTCGAGACGGCGACGCTTCGTCCTGAAAGCTTTTTTCTGATTTTTTCCAGGTCAAAACACATCATATAGTAGAAGATGGGCATCGGGGGCCTGCCAGGTGGCCCACAAGGCAGGGAGGCGCGCCCAGGGGGGTAGGGCGCGCCCCCCACCCTTGTGGCTGCCTAGTGGGTCCCCTCAGGTGCTTTCTTCGCCCAATATTTTTTATATATTCCAAAATAATTCTCCATGAAGTTTTAGGAATTTTGGAGTTGTGCAGAATAGGTCTCTCAGATTTTCTCCTTTTCCAGTCCAGAATTCCAGCTGCCGGCATTCTCCCTCTTCATATAAACCTTGTAAAATAAGAGAGAAAAGGCATAAGTATTGTGCTAGAATGTGTAATAACAGCCCATAATAAAATAAATATCAATATAAAAGCATGATGCAAAATGGATGTATCACATGGCAGGCGATAGTTCTTTCGCACAAAGAACATGGAAGAAATAGCTCAGCTCTGCCAGTACTAGCCATTCATCCTCAGGGATAAAGCCACGCAACATCACCGGCATTACCCGCTCAATCCATATGTGCCAATCATGACTCTTTAGACCAAATATTTTCAATTTTTCAAGACTCGCTCCCCTCTTTAGATTCGCTGCATACCCATCGGGGAACATCAACTGCATTTTCACCCACAAGATAATTTCCCTCATAGCTGGCCTTCCAAGATTGAACCATGCCTTTGGCTTTGTCCAGTTCTGCTTTCCTTTCGGTTCTTTCATGTTTTGTAACGGTCTATCACATAGCACCTCTTGATCGACTCTAGCCTTAGTATTATCCTTTGACTTCCCCTCTATGCCGAACAATGTACCAAATAGGGCCTCGGCGATATTCTTTTCAGTGTGCATCACGTCGATGTTGTGTGGGCAAAGGAGGTCTTTGAAGTAAGGCAGATCCCACAAGCATGTCTTGTGAGTCCAGGCATGTTTCGAATTATACCCCTTGAATACCCTGGACGCTCTGGATCTGGCTCGAGAGCATTTAACTGATCCTGGGTCTCTTGGCCCGTCAACGGAGGTGGTGCAGAGTTTTTGACAACTCTACCTTTGATGAAGTTCTTCTTGTCTTTCCTGAACTTATGGTGAGGATCTAGGAACTGTCTATGCAAGTCGAAGCAAGAAAACTTGCGACCCGCCTGCAGCCAACGAAACTCAAGAGCTGCCTTGCATGTGGGGCACGGGAACCTTCCATGCACACATCAGCCAACGAATAGCGCATACGCTGGCAAGTCATGCTTCGAGTACATGTACCAGACACGCATTATGAAGTTCTGTTTGCTAAAGGCGCCGTATGTCTTGAACCCATTATCCCAAGCTTTTTGCAATTCGTCCTTAAGCGGCTGCATGTACACATTCATATTCTTCCCCGGATAGTTTGGCCCTGGAATTATCAACGTCAGGAAAATGTTCTTTCTTTGCATAATCTGTCCGAGGGGAGATTGAGTGGAATGACAAATACGGGCCAACAACTGTATTGGGTTGCGGTCAGACTAAACACACTGAACCCATCCGTGCTGATGGCGACTCAAGGATGCCTTGGATTTGCCGCTTTTTGCGCATGTAATGCATCGAAGCGCTTCCACGCTTCACCATTCGATGTGTGTACCATCATCAGATTCCCATCTGCATCTAGTTCGGTTCTTTTGCCCGTTTTGTGCCATGTCATCTGTCTGGCCGTCTCTTCGACCATGAAAAGACGTTGAAGTCTTGGTACGATTGGCATATACCGAAGAACATTAACGGGGATTTTGGTATGTGTCTTCTCACCCATACCGTTGTCTACCACAACATACCTGGAAAACTTGCAAATGGGACAATAGTTCAAGTCTGCATACTCAAGCCTAAATAAGGCACATCATTTCTCATAGGCATGTATCTTCTCATAGGGCAACTTACGAGCACGGAGGATTTTGTCTGACTGGTACAGGTTTGCAGGCATTACATGGCCTTTGGGTAGAAAGCGTCCAAATACTGTCATCATCGCGTCATAGCATTCTCTGCCCAAGTTGAATTGAGCCTTCAGAGCCATTATTTGTGAGATGGCATCTAGCTGACAAAGCTCAGTGTGCTCGTGGAGAGGACGTTTTGAAGACTCCAACATTTCATTGAAGGCCTTTGCAGATTCCTCCATCTCATCATCTGAATCCCGAGCATCATAAAAGTTTTGCACCATGTCTTCCATCCCGGTACCATGCTCGTCGGTGCGACGACGAACAACCTCAGCTCTGGCATGTTGGGCAGACTCACCATGAAATGTCCACACCGTATAACCGGGCGTAAAACCACTCTTCTGCAGGTGTTTGCCCATTTCATCCTCTGTCTTCTTTTCCCAATTGTTGCACCGGACATAGGGGCACCAGTTTTTCCTCTGGCCATTTGCAAATGCGGCTTTCACAAACCCCTTGGTTTTGGTTAACCATTCATTGGTCATCTCTTTCTGACTAGTGTGACCGGTGTACATCCACCCACGATCACTCATCTTGCCTAGCTACTGGACAGACAAGAAATATATATAATTCAGCATGTATATTCATCAGTTAATCTAGTTTGTCAATTTTATTACGTCCATGAAACCTACACTCTAATAGGTAAAGATAGGTCCTAATCCCACCCGAGTATGTGTAGATTGAGTATGTTCTCCATGCTCTACCCCATTCCAAGACAAAATTTCGGCAACACTTCCCCGCTGTTCTCCTGATACACGTCTCGGCAAAAAGCTGAGAGAATGTGCATCCGGAGAACAACAGGGAGGCGTTGACGAAATTTTATCTCAGAATGGGGTAGAGCATGGAGAATGTACCCAATCTACACATCCTCGGGCTATCCGTGGAAATCGCTGGACAATCCGAATGAGTTACTGTGATAAATATGCAACTGAATGCATATTTATCGATGCAACCCTTTCGGACGGGAGACGCATACTGGTTACGCGACTTAGCATGAAAATGAAATCTACTGACATGATTAAAAGAGCGTAGGAGGTGAAGGTGGATTCGTAGCTCACCCTTGGCTGTAGAGGAAATAGTCGAACAACGGCGGGATCACGGACCAAAAACTTCGACCACGATGACTCCAAGGAGATGAAATAGCAGAAAGCCTGTAAATTTTACCGATCGAGTCAAGAAAATTTAGGACATCACATCACATAAAGCATCGACACTTCAAACTATGAAAAAAAACTTTGACCCCTCGGCGATCCTCGACCCTCGACCCTCGACCCCTTGACCCCTCGGCGACCCTCGACCCCTCGGCGACCCTCGGAGATCCTCGACCCTCGACACCTCGACCTTCTTTTCCTTCTTTTCTTTCTTTTTCTACTTTTCTACTTCTTTTTTTCATCTTCTTTTTCCTTCTTTTTCATCTTCTTCTTCTACTTCTTCTTTTTTTTCATCATCATCTTCTTCTCCACCTCCTCCTCCTCATCCTCTTCTTCTTCTTCTTTTTTTCTTCTCCTCCCCCTTTTCTTCTTCTCCTCTTCTTCTTCTTATTATTCTTCTTCTTTTCTTCTCCTAATAATTTTTTTCTAGAACTAACCTAACTAACCTAGAACTAACCTAACTAACACACTAGTAACTAACCTAACTAACAGTAGAAAAAAAAAAGAAAAAACTGAGGGGAGAGGCTCACCGGAGTGGGGCGGCGGGGCGCGAGCCGCGGGCGGCGGTGGGGCCGGGGCGGCCGAGGCCGCAGGGCGGGTGTGGGGCGGCGCGGCGGGGCGGCGAGGCCAGTGGTGGTCGGGGGCGGCGGCGGTTGGGGTCGGGGGCGCGTTGGAGTGAGAGGGCAGAGAGAGTGGGAGGTGGGGTGGGGGCGTGAGGCCGCAGGGGCGGGTGGTGGGGGCTAGCGCGGGCGGTGGGGGTTGGGGGCGGCGGCGGCGGTTGGGGTCGGGGTCGGGGGCGCGGTGGAGTGAGAGGGCAGAGAGAGTGGGAGGTGGGGTGGGGGGCGGGCCGTTAGGTAGAGTTTGGTTTGCCGTCTGCCAGCAGACGATAATGAGGTGGGGCTGGTGGGCCGTTAGGGTTTAGACCTCCACTGGACCCCACCCACCTCTTTGCCGTCCGGCAGCGGACGGCAAAGAAATGGCTGATGGCAACTAGGCTCTTTGCCGTCAGCCATGTCTTTGCCGTCCGGTTTTTATAAGCAGACGGCAAAGAGCTAACTGATGGCAAATTCTCTGTTTCCAGTAGTGTAGGTTGGTGTACTGCGTTTCCTCAACCTCATTTCTCTGCAACCAAGGCCTTCATTGGTGCCACATACACTATCTCGAACTCATATTTATGCAAAATGCCTTCCCTGATGTGCTTTTTAACCTCATGAACAACTGCAATTATTGCAATATTTGTTTTGCTAGCACCCGTTGGAGCACAAACTAGAATGTTCTCATTGGTGTTGTATGCGGCTTGAAAAATACGGCTCTGAACACGGTTGAGTGACCTTATCCCTGGAAAGCAGCTCAGGCGATATCATCCAACTCTCTTCTTTCAATTTCTCATTGGGTTCCAACGGCGCTGTAGGAGTTGGTGGAATTTTCACTTCTTCATACCACGGCGGAGGCGCCTTAGAGCAGACCACGACAGAGCCGGCGGAAGCGGCGACCCGGTCCGGGTGCTCGAGCGGCGGGTCGGAGGTGGGCGAGGCAGAGTCGGCTCAGGGCACTGCCGCAGTAGACGCGGACGACGGAAACGGCGGGTTGAGGCTGCTCGGAGGAGTTTGGCGGCGGCGATTTTGGCTACAGGTGGCTTGACCACGACCATGGCGGAGGCAGAGCTGCAGCTTGACGCTTTGACGCAGCAGAGAGCCGCAACAGAACGCGACGGAGCCGGTACGGGCGGCTCACGCATACAGTGAGGTAGCTTACTGCAGAGGCCACACGACCGGGGCGGCTCAGCCCCGGCGTCTCAGAGACGAGGCAGGTCAGGAAGCCCGTGAAGAAGGTGGAACAAGTCGGGTCAGCCGAGGTGGAGTCCGGCTCGGGGTCGGCGACTCAGAGGTGGCCAGCGGCTCAACGGAGGCGGCCCAAAGCACAGCACGGGAGCCGGCCGGCGCGCCCGCAACGGCGACTTGCGGGAGGCGACCGGAGGAGAGTCGGGCACAGCGGTGACCGGCGAAGGCGGCTTGGCAGCGGAGGCGCGCCGGCGGAGGCCAGCAGCTCGACGCGAGGTCCACGCGGGGGCGGCTCGGAACGTGGTCACGGCAGCAGAGACCGAATCCAATCCCCCGTCGCTGTCCTCGTCCTTGGTCGTTCTTAGTTTGACCATCCACGTCGTGTCTTCCAGGTCGTGGACTCCCTTCTTTTTTTTTTTTTAGGCATGGCCAATGTATAGCCCATGCCTCACATGCTGTAACACCCCATTTATTAAGTTACTGTGATCATCCTTTTGATTATGCCATGTTATCATGGTCAACAGTGCTTAATCATTATTAGTAACATATCTCATTTCATAATTCAACTTCAAATGGAAATTCAAACTTAAAGTAAAAATAAAAGTTGTTAAAATCCAGGAACTAAAATGTTCATCATGTTGCAAATATTCTCAAGGCATTTATAAAAATAGCAGCAACATTAATTAAATTAATTAAGTAACTCTAACAGCAAGAAACAACAAAAAAATAGTAGTATTTATTCCATTTTATTTAATCTTCAATTAATATGAAATCCATTTGCCTCCTAACCATTTTAAAACAGTGGTAAATATTGCATAGCATTTATTTTGACAACTATCATATTTTGCAAAAGTCATTTGAAATAAAAAACAAAGGACAAAACAAAAACAGAAAACAGAAAAACAAAAATAAGAAAAGGAAGAGGCCCACTGTGGCTGGGCTCTAGTCACCCGCGCGGCCCAGCCCACTCCCCGCGCCTATCCCCTCCTTCCTCCTCTGTTCACCGCCCCCGCTCGCTGTCGCCGCGCCAGGCCCCCCCTCTCCTTTGCTCGACACCGCGCTCATCGTGGAGGGGATAAGAACCCCTCCTCCACCCCCAGGACGACCCCTAGCTGCCTCCCTCTTCCTCTGCGTCGCTTTTCTCCGCACACCCGAGCGCCGTCATGGCCGTGGTCCCGTGAAGCACGCGGCCACCGGCCCCCACTCGCCTCGCCGACGCGCTCACCAGCTCCGCCTACCTCTTCTCCTTCCTCTCTGGCCATCAGATCAAGCCGGGGGCCGCTACAGCTCCGGGATCGAGCTCTTCTTCAAGCTCGAGCCGCCGGACATCTTCTCCAACCACGGCGCCACTGCTGCTTCGGTTCCCTCGCCGGGCCTTCGTTGTGCCCCACGGTGAGCGCCGCGTCGAATGCCCTTCTTTTTGCGCCATGTCGAACGCCTAGTTGTTGCCTCCGCAAGCTCCGGCTCTGCCGTCCGCCATGGTTGCTACCGGCATACCTGCCGAGCTCCTCGGCCTGCCTCCGTGGCACACTCGTGCTCCTGGCGATCCCGTGGAGCCTCCTGGCCCCTTAGCCCGCCTGCTAGCTAGCTGCAACGTCGCGCCCGCGCGAGGCTGAACTCCGGCACCGCCGCGGTAGCCCAAGCGCGCAACTCCTGCCGATACAGCTCGCGCTAGGGCCATAGATCAACGCTGTTCGATCTTCCCGTTCGAATGCCGCTAGCCGCCGTCGATTTGGTCGCCGGACGGCGAATCTCGACGATGTCCGACGCACGCCGCCGCGAAATGAGCTCGCCGGCGCGATTCCGGCGAGGCTCTGGCCGGCGCCGACGTGGCCAGCTAGGGCCTGCCCCCAGCGCCACTGCCACTGGGCCCCAGTGGGGTTCGTTGACCAGTCAGCGCTGCTGACTGGGCAACCCGTGTCACTGACACGTGGGCCCCACCGCTAAACGTTTTAAAAATAAATAGATAAAATGTTAGTTAATTAAATAATTGATTAATTAACTTAATCAGTCACTGACAGTGCGGGCCGCCTAGCTAATTAGGTTATTTAGTTAGTTTTAACTCTGTTTATTTAACTGAGACACAGACATGTGGGTCCCACTGGACCCACTATCAGGTTTGACTCTGGTCAGACAAAGTTGACTGCTGACATCATCTTTTCATCATGCTGACGTCACCTTTTACTGTTTTGGATAATTCAAATTTAAAATGATTAAATAAATCCAGAAAATCAATTAAATCTTTAGAAATTCATATAAAATAATCCGTAGCTCAGATCGAAAAACTTTGTACATGAAAGTTGCTCAGAACGACGAGACGAATCCGAATACACGATCCGTTCGTCCGCCACACGTCCCTAGCATAGCGAACATGCAACCGTCCCCTCCGTTTCCTCTGTCCAAAAATGCCGGACTTCGGGAAAACATTCCCGGATGTTTTCCCTCTTCACCTATATCGTGTAGCACCGCCTCCGAACACCCCTAGCTCTGCGTATTGTCATGTTATGCTCTTGTTTGCTTTATATTTACTGTTTCTTCCCCCTCTTCTCTCTCGGTAGACCCCGACACCGACGTCGTCCCCGAGACCGACGCAGCTCAGGAGCCCGCCGACACTGTTGACAATCTTGCCTTTGCCGCCGAGCAACCAGGCAAGCACCCCCCCTTGAGCATACCGATATCGCCTATTCTTTCTCTCTCATGCTTGCATTAGAATTGCTGCTGCTGCTGCTTTACCTATTCTGATGCATAGCCTGTTTATTGTAACCTGCTATTGAAACCTTACCTCCTTATCCTAAACTGCTTAGTATAGGCTGGGTAGAGACCTATCAGTGACCCCACTTGTCCCGATTGCCCCGCTGGATTATCAGAAGACTCGACAACCAGGCCCGGGCACCGCACATCACCCCCCTTAGTTGTAACGACGCTGCAGCGTTACTATCGAGTGCCGAGGGTGATACCTCGTGTAGCACTTCTGATGTTAACTCTGTAGAGTAGCTATTCGGTCGTGGTCATCGAGGGTGATTCCTCCTTCACCACTTCCGATAACGACGCTGTCGTGCAACACCTCAAGTGTGAACCCATCGAGGGTGATTCCTCTGAGTTCACCTTGATGGTTACATCGAGTAGGAATCCAACGAGGGTGATACCTCGGATCCCCTTGATGTTATGGACACATGGACAATTGGACTTTACACTGTTACTTGAAAGGCGGGTCGACCCTGAGGGGTACCCGCGAGTGATATGAAGACGGGTTGACCTGGATGGTGCCCGAGTGATGAATACGAGGTGTGGCCGGGCATTCTTGGCCCTTGTCGCAAGTCCTCGAGATGGGGCGACGGGGTCACATCGATCGTGAGTCTCTGCTCGTTACCGCACTACCAACACAATACGATTTGGATATTTGATTCGAGTGGGCCTCTGGCCCGATAGCACTAACCATCACGTGGGAATAAATATGGGTACTCTGCATCGTGGTATCAGCTGAAAGCTTTGTCAAACGTCTAGTTCAGCATTGTGGCCAGGTCGGATCGTGCCGTTGGCGCTGGTATCCACCCTGCTCGCAACGACCCGGAGTGCACAGGGCGACAGCCCAAGACCCCTGAGTGCTTAGGATGTAGACCGCCAGGGACCTCTCTGCTGAGCTCTAGGTAGGGTTGCGGTGTGTCGTTTAACCGAGGCCGGGCATGACCCGGAAAAGTGTGTCCGGCCGGAGTTAAGTGTGACGCCCCCGGCCCGATCGTGCACTAATCATACATGCAAATGCACACGATCAAGCCTAAGGACTCACGGAAAGATATCACAACACAACTCTAAAACATAAATAAAGTCATACAAGCTTTATATTACAAGCCAGGGGCCTCGAGGGCGCGAATACATAAGCTTGCGAACAAGCGTCAGCGGAAGCATCAGATATCTGAGTACAGATATGAAACAAAAATAGAAAGGCCTTTAGAAAGGCGGGGCAAAAATAAAACACTACGATCGAAAGGCGCAGGCCTCCTGCCTGGGACCCTTCGATCCTACTCCTGGTCGTCAGTCAACTCGTAGAAGCATCCATCCTCGGGGTAGTAGTAGTAGTCGATCGACGGGGCATCTGTCTCAGGGGGCTCCGTCCTCTGGTCACGACAAACTGATATGGGGAGAAAAGGAAAACAAAACAACCGTGAGTACTCAGAAGTACTCAGCAAGCAAGGATCTACACTACATATGCAACATTTTCAAGGGGAGGCTGTATATGTGGACTGGGCTGCAGAAATGCAAGAATAGAGAGAAGGCCTAGTCCTATCGAAGACTAGCAACTTCAGCAGTCTTGCAGCAGTAGAAGAGAGTAGAACAGTTCAATATAATGTAGCAGTATCTTTAAGTCTCATCCTCACCCAGAGATCCTTTCTCGACTCCCTGCGAGAAAGCAATCCCAGAGCCATACAGTCATCAACCTCGTCCTGAGATCCCTTCTCGACTCCCTGCGAGAAGCAATCCCAGAGCCATAGTATCCAAGTATCCAGTTCTAAATTGTATCAATCAGGATACAACTCCGAGTGTCCGTTATCGTAGGACAGGCTATCGATAGAAGTTTTCTTCCCTGCAGGGATGCACTGTGACGCCCCCGGCCCAATCGTGCACTAATCATACACGCAAATGCACACGATCAAGCCTAAGGACTCACGGGAAGATATCACAACACAACTCTAAAACATAAATAAAGTCATACAAGCTTTATATTACAAGCCAGGGGCCTCGAGGGCTTGAATACATAAGCTTGCGAACAAGCGTCAGCGGAAGCATCAGATATCTGAGTACAGATATGAAACAGAAACAGAAAGGCCTTTAGGAAGGCGGGGCAAAATAAAACACTACGATCGAAAGGCGAAGGCCTCTTGCCTGGGACCCTCCGATCCTACTCCTGGTCGTCAGTCAACTCGTAGTAGTATCCATCCTCTGGGTAGTAGTAGTAGTCGAACGACGGGGCATCTGTCTTAGGGGCTCCGTCATCTTGGTCACGACAAACTGATATGGGGAGAAAAGGAAAACAAAGCAACCGTGAGTACTCAGAAGTACTCAGCAAGCAAGGATCTACACTATATATGCAACATTTTCAAAGGGAGGCTGTATATGTGGACTGGGCTGCAGAAATGCCAGAATAGAGAGAAGGGCTAGTCCTATCGAAGACTAGCATCTTCATCATCTTCAGTGGTCTTGCAGCAACAGAAGAGAGTAGATAGCACAGTATAAAGTAGCAGTAGTAATAAGTCTAAACCTCACCCAGAGATCCTTTCTCGACTCCCTGCGAGAAAGCAATCCCAGAGCCATACAGTCATCAACCTCGTCCGGAGATCCCTTCTCGACTCCCTGCGAGAAGCAATCCTAGAGCCTTATATCCAGGTCTCATCTCATGTTCTAGCTGTATCGATCGGGATACAACTCCGAGTGTCCTTTACCGTAGGACCGGCTATCGATAGAAGTGTTCTTCCCTGCAGGGGTGCACCAACTTACCCACCACGCACGCTTAACTCCGGCCGGTCACACTTTCCTGGGTCATGCCCGGCCTCGGCCAAACGATACACCGCAACCCTACCTACAGCTCAGCAGAGAGGTCCCCGTCGGACTAATCCTATGCGCAAGGGGGTCTTGGCCATCGCCCCTCGCCCTCCGGGTCGTTGCGCACATGGTGAAGCCAGGCACCACCACTACAGGATGGCGCCGGTCCGTCCGTGCCGCGATGCTGAACTGGACGTCTGACAGAGCTTTCGGCTGATGCATACGATGCAGAATGCCCATACTATGCCCACATGATGGTTAGTGCTATCAGGCCAAAGGCCTGCTCGGATCAAATATCCAAATCCTAGTGGACTAGGGGCTTGCGGTAACGAGCAGAGACTCACGAAAGATGTGACCCCATCGCCCCGTCTCGAGGACTTGCTGCAAGGGTAAAGAATGCCCGGCCGTGCCTCGTATTCACCACTCAGGCACCACCTTGGCACCCTTCTTCACAACACTCGCCACTTAGGCGCACGCGGGTACCCCTCAGGGTCGACCTGCCTTTCCAAGTAATCAACAGTACAGTCCAAGTATCCGTGTGTCCATAACATCAGGGGAATCTGAGGTATCACCCTCGTTGGATTCCTACTCGATGTATCCGTCAAGGTGAACTCGGAGGAATCACCCTCGCTGGGTTCACACTAGAGGTGTTGTACGACAGCGTCGTTACCGGAAGTGGTGAAGGAGGAATCACCCTCGATGACCACTACCGAATAGCTACTCTACAGAGTTAACATCAGAAGTGCTACATGAGGTTTCACCCTCGGCACTCGATAGTAACGCTGCAGTGTCGTTACCACTAAGGGGGGGTGATGTGCGGTGTCGGGGCCTGATCTTCAATCCCGTTGATCGGGTCTTCTGACGATCCAGCGCGGCAGTCGGGATAAGTGGGGTCACTGATAGGTCTCTACCCAGCCTAGACTAAACAGTTTAGGATATGTAGGTAATTATCAACAGCAGGTTACAATGAACAGGCTATGCATCAGAATAGGTAAAGCAGCAGCAGCAGCAGCAATTCTAATGCAAGCATGAGAAAATGGAATGGGCGATATCGGGATGATCAAAGGGGGGGGGGGCTTACCTGGTTGCTCGGCGGCAAGGGCAAGGTCTTCAGGGGTCGTCGAACTCCGGAACTACGTCGGTAACGGCTCTATCGAGAGAGAAGAGGGGGAGGAAACAATATAAATATAGAGCAAACATGAGCATGACAAATACGATACACGGTGCTAGGGGTAGTCTAACGCAGCATTACACGTATCAGACGGAGCGGGAGAATATCTGACGATATTTCCCAGGTCTTTGGAATTATCGGACAGACGATAAGAGGGGAACGGTTGCACGTTCGGATAGTTAGGGACGCGTGATGGACGAACGGACCTTGTATCCGAATTCGTCTCGTCGTTCTGAGCAATTTTCATGTATAAAGTTATTCGATCGGAGTTACGGATTATAAGATATGATTTTCTAAAGTTTTTATTAATTTCTGGAATTTATTTAATTATTTAAATCAACATTATCCGAAACAGTGTTTGCTGACGTCAGCATGACGTCAGGACCAGTGGGTCCCACCTGTCATAGATTGGGCCAGCCCAGTCAGCGTGGACTAAGTCAACGGGACCCAGTGGGGCCCAGAGTCAGTGGCTAGGCCGTGGGGCCCGCGGCGGCATGTCGCACCGGCCGCCGGAGTCGCGCCGGAGTGCCCAGACGCGGTGGCGAGCTCCGGCGAGCTCGGGTTTCGCCCTCAGGGCGTCTCCGGGGCCGTGGCTTGGCCTGTTCGAACGGCCGTACCACGCCGCGTGCGATGGTGGCGGTGGCTGAGTCGAGGGTCGCCGGAAATGGCGCCAGCAACGACGGAGGCGGACGGCGGCGTTCGGGTGCGGTGGCAAATGGCGTTGCAGCATGACAGCGAGCGAAGCGAGGGGCTAGGCGGGGTCTACGGGGCGCGGTGAGCGCGATAGTGGCTCGTACGGGACCCAAGGGTCGCCGTGGCCACGCCGGCGACGAGGCCAGGCGGCGGCGCGTTCGGGTGAGCGTGGAACGGGCGCTACAAGCGATCAGAGGAGGCAGGGGAGGGCGCATCCGGCGCAGAGGCTCACCGGGGGGGCGTGGGGTCTTGGCAGAGGGCTCGGGGAGGACCGGCATCGTAGATCAACGGCGAGGACGATGCGGTGGCCGAGCCAGAGAAGAAGAAGAATGCGGCGATGCGAGGGGCTCCGAGGCTCGATCTAGCGGTGTAGGGGAAGCAGAGGACCACGGCGGAGCTGTTGGACTTGCCGGGGCGACGAACGGAAGACGGTGGCCACGGCTACGGCGATCGACGGCGACGGGGGCGCTCGGGTGAGGGGGAAGCAGAGAGGGAAAGAGGTGGGGAGTGGCCAGGGGGGCCGGGGAAGCGCTGGGCGCTGCCCTTTATCCACGGCGAGCGAGAGCGCGCGCTGTCGAGCGGGAGAGAGGGGGGGCCGGGGTGCGGGCGTGCGTGCGTGCTGTGTGTTCGACAGCGGGCACGCGTGAGTAGTGCGGGAGGAGGGAGACGGCGCGGGGTGGGCTGGGCCGCGGCTGTAGCAGTAGGCTTAGTGCACAGTAGTTCTTTAGGCCTTTTCCCTTTTTCCTTTTTCTGTTTCTTTTTCTTTTCTGTCTTGGCTAATTGTTTGGCACACAAATGACTTTTGTAAAAAGGGAGACCTAGTCCATAAATACCAGTGCTTTAATCCCTAACACCTAAAATTAGTTTGGGCAAAACATCATTTCTTATTTGTTTTAAATAAATTAAAAGGTTACTAAATATTATTTTCAGCCACTGTTTGAGGATGACTGAGTCACTTATCCAACTCCAATGATGTTGGTTTCAATTTTTGAATTGCCTCTGATTTATTTGCTATTTAATTAACAATTTAGTTTCTATGTTGGACAACTTTTATTTTCCACTTTCATTTAAATTTGAATTTGAGGTTAGAGTTGAAATGCAATATGATGTTAATGATGATCATGCACTGATAATCACGCTGACTTGGCATTATCAAAATGGGATTACTGTGGCTAACCACTGGGGGTGTTACAAAACTCCTCTACTAACAAGAATTCTCGTCCCGAGAATTAAGAGGTAGAAGGAAAGAGTTCGGTATTCCGCACGAAGATTATCCTCGCGTTCCCAAGTGGCTTCATCTTCAGTATGATTGGACCACTGCACTTTGAGGAACTTGG
Source organism: Thinopyrum elongatum (assembly GCA_011799875.1). NCBI lineage: Eukaryota > Viridiplantae > Streptophyta > Magnoliopsida > Poales > Poaceae > Thinopyrum > Thinopyrum elongatum. The sequence goes on from CM022298.1 coordinate 94,425,493, forward strand.
TAACCTTCCGACGGGTCCGACGTTCAGCTTCATCGAGTATGCGGATCGGATGCTCCTTATAAGATAGGTCATCTTGCAATTCGAGCACCTCGTGATCCACAGCTCGGTGTGGAGATTCCTTGAAGCATTGACGAAGTTGCGACACATGGAAGACGTCGCGGATATGAGAGAATTGCGGCGGCAATTCCAATTTATATGCCACCTGTCCACGCCTTGCAACAATGCGGAAAGGGCCAATATAGCGTGGAGCTAGCTTGCCCTTGATTCCAAAACGGTGAGTGCCTTTCATAGGAGTGACACGAAGATAAGCCTGATCACCAGGTTGATAAGTCAAACCCCATCGTTTGCGATCATAGTTGCTCTTCTGGCGGTCCTGAGCCACCTTGAGATTTTCCCGGACAATACGAACTTGTTCTTCGGCGTGTTGAATAATATCCGGACCCACGAGCGGTCGTTCCCCAGTTTCTGACCAATTCAGAGGGGTTCGACACTTACGTCCATATAGAACTTCGAAGGGGGCCATTTTCAAGCTGGCTTGATAGCTGTTGTTATAAGAGAACTCGGCATAAGGAAGAGATTCTTCCCACTTCTTACCGAATGAAATAACACAAGCTCGAAGCATGTCTTCAAGCACTTGATTGACTCGTTCGACTTGGCCTTGAGATTGAGGGTGATAAGCTGAACTCCAGGTAATATGAGTTCCCATAGCTGTTTGGAAACTTTCCCAGAATTTGGAAGTGAAAAGGCCGCCACGGTCCGAACTAATCTCCTTCGGAATACCGTGGAGTGAAACAATTCTGGAGATATACAACTCTGCTAACTGACTAGCAGTGATAGTCTCTTTGACAGGCAGAAAGTGTGCAACTTTAGAGAGTTGGTCGACGACGACAAGAATAGCATCGTGACCCTTCTGTGACCTGGGAAGTCCTGTAACGAAATCCATCTAAACCTTATCCCATTTCCATAGAGGAATAGGAAGTGGTTGCAGAATTCCAGCTGGTTTCTGATGTTCTGCTTTAACGCGACGACAAACATCACATTCAGCAACATATCGAGCAATGTCCTGCTTCATTTTAGACCACCAGTACCTTTGACGGAGATCACGATACATCTTGGTGCTACCCGGATGAATAGACAATGGGGTATCATGTGCCTCCTTCATGACTTTGTCAGTCATAAGCTCGAAGCGAGGTACGACAATGCGGTTTCTGAAATACAAGGTTCCATCTCCGGACAGCGAGAAATGCCTGTACTTTACAAGGTGAAGGTCTTTCTTCATCAGATCAATTTCAGCATCTTTAGCTTGTGCATCCTTAATGGCTTTCTCAAGATCTGGTTGTATCACAAGGTTATTAAGAGAACCCTGTGGAACAATACACAGATTCAGCTTGCACAATTCTTCAAAAAGACGAGGTTGAGCACGCCTAACCATGAGGTTGTCGCAATAGGACTTGCGGCTTAAGGCATCAGCCATCACGTTAGCCTTGCCAGGGGTATAAGAAATACCCAAATCATAGTCCGCAATGGCCTCCATCCATCTTTGCTGACGGAGGTTCAGGGATGGTTGAGTAAACAAGTACTTCAGACTTTTATGATCCGTGTAGATCTCGCAACGATTACCGAGAAGGTAATGTCGCCACAACTGCAATGCATAGATCACAGCAGCTAGTTCTAGATCATGTACCGGATAATTTTCTTCATGTGGGCGCAACTGACGAGAGCCATAAGCAATCACTTTACGCTCTTGCATTAGGACACAGCCTAATCCTTCACGGGATGCGTCACAATAAATCACAAAGTCATTGCGGGTATCTGGAGGAGATAGTACTGGGGCAGATGTTAGCTTGTCTTTGAGTGTCTGGAAACTTTCCTGACATTTTTCTGTCCATTCAAATTTAACGCCCTTGTGAAGCAGATCAGTCAGGGGCTTAGCAATCTTGGAAAAGTTCTCGACAAATCGACGGCAATAGCTTGCAAGGCCGAGAAAACTTCTCACTTGCTTGACGTTCTTTGGAGGAGTCCAGTCCAGAATAGCCTGAACTCGTTCTGGGTTAACGGCAATGCCATCTTTGGAAATCACATGACCAAGATATGTCACTTCAGATAACCAGAACTCGCATTTGGAGTATTTGGCATACAACTGGTGCTCTCTGAGTCTTTCCAGTACTAGACGGAGGTGTTCGGCATGTTCTTTCTTATTCTTTGAATAGACCAGAATATCATCTAGATAAACCACGACAAATTTGTCGAGGTAATCCATGAAGATGTAATTCATCAGACGGGAGAATGTGGCTGGAGCATTTGTTAAGCCAAATGACATGACAGTGTACTCGTAGGAGCCATAACGAGTAACAAATGCAGTCTTGGGAATATCCTCTTCACGAACACGGATCTGATGGTATCCCAATCTCAAATCAAGCTTAGAGAATACTGAGGAACCGGCAAGTTGATCATACAAATCATTGATCCGGGGAAGCGGATATTTATTCTGGATTGTAGCTTGGTTAATGGGCCGATAATCCTGAACCAATCGGTTAGTTCCATCCTTCTTCTTAACGAAGAGTGAAGGTGCTCCCCAAGCAGAGGAACTGGGGCGGATGAAACCTTTCTTAAGTGACGTGTCGATTTCTTCCTTAAGTTCGAGAAGATGATGCGGAGGCATTTTATAAGGACGCTTCGCAATAGGAGTTGTGCCAGGCTTCAAGTCGATGACAAACTCAACAGCTCTAGCAGGGGGTATTCCTGGAAGTTCTTCTGGAAATACATCTTGAAAATCACGAACAACTGGAACGTTCTCGATGCCTTCAAGAGGTGAAGCGTTCAATGCATTTAGAACATATATCTGAGCTTCGGCGTCCTGCACTGTACGAGCTGAGTATCTGACAGTCTGGCCGGAAGGGTGTGTGAGGCGGATTGTTTCAGTGGCACAGTCAATCAAAGCTTTATGGGGCTTCAACCAGTCCATACCCAGAATAATGTCTATGTTGGAGGTCTTGAGAGCAATGAGTGAAACGGGGAACATCAATCCTCCGATCACAATGTGGTTACCCTGGCTAACCATGGTAGTTTGCCAATTAGCCCCAGGTGAATGGATTACTAATGGGATGGACATCTCCTCGAAAAGTATATCATGGCTTCGCGCAAAACTTTCGGACATGAAGGAGTGCGATGCTCCAGAATCAAAGAGGACCGAAGCTGGGATTGAATTCACTAGAAGGGTGCCCATCACAATGTTGGGGTCCTGTCGAGCTTCTTCCATGTTGATTTGGTTGACATGAACAAGTTGACTAGCAGGTAGTCTGGCACTACGATTTCTGGAATGATGGGTCCGATGGCCCTTCCTACGAACAACAGGATGACGTGATGCATTCTGAGGCTGACGTTGATGACAGTTAAAAGCACGGTGCCCTGGCTGTCCACACTGGTGGCACAGACCATCATTATGGGGAGAAACACCAACATTGGGCTGTCCACTTGAAATGTTCAGTTGCCTTGGTGGTGGGGGCAGACGAGGTGCAGCATATGACGGCCTTGGTGTTGGAGCAGGTCGATGATGAATATTGTGAGGGATCCAGACTCGACATTTCTGAGTAGGTCGACCGGAAGACGAGCCGACATCTCGAGTACGCTTGAGCGACTCCTGGTACTCAGTCAGAGCTGTTTCAACTTGGAAAGATTTGCTGACAAGCGTTGCGAAGTCTGCGAAATCATGGACAGCAAGTGCAAGTTTTATATCAGTACGTAGTCCTTCACGGAATTTCTCCTGCTTGCAAGTGTCGGTGTTGACGTCATCCTCAGCATAGCGGGACAGTTCGATAAATTTCCTCTGATATTCATCCACAGTCATTGTGCCCTGTGAGAGTTTGCGGAATTCCTTCTTCTTCTGATCCATCAGACCTTGAGGAATGTACCGTGCACGAAAAGCTGACTGAAATTCCTGCCAAGTGGTTACAGTCTCCGCAGGCAACATAGCCTTGTGGCTTTCCCACCATTGAGCAGCTGGGCCCTTCAGGTGGAATGTCGCAAAGGTGACGTAACTGTCAGGGGCAACATTAGCTGACTCCATTTCAAACAGGATGTCACGGAGCCAACCATCAGCATCCATAGGATTGGTGGAGTTGCGGAAAACGGACGGGTTGAGGCGCACAAATTCTGCCAGAGTTATTGGAACATTCTGTTGCTGAGCATTCTGATTTGGGAACAGAGCCAATAGTCCGGTCATAAACTGCTGCATCATTTCGGCCATATAGGGTGGAGGTGGAGGATCGTCAGCCATCCTGCCAAATCAATAGGGGCAGTTTAGCAAGAAAAATTGCATGTGTATGGAATGATTCATGAAGTATCACGCACAACAGAAGGAAGCGCAATAGATACTTCATCATATTCGCACCAGACATTCAAATCCACACATAGCCTCGGTTAGAATCTGGCATTACGACAGTAGAAAAGGGAGGGCTAGACATCTAGGCGGTGCGCAGGCACACGGTAAGGAAGTACACAACGAGACATAACAAAGGCTACATCAACGTCGGAGAAAACTGACGGAGCGAGGAATCTACAAGTGACAACACAGGGTGCCCTCGATAAAAGGATCTTGTAAGCAGAACCTGGCCCACAATCTTGAAGCAAGGGGGATATTTCAGAACTCCGGGTGGATGTGAGCACGAGAGCCTAAGGTTGGAGTTAGTAAAATTTTAACCCGAATAGAAGAGAGAGCAGAGTCCCAGAATAAAGGTCGAGGAGTAAAAGATCCTAATACCACCCAATTGGCGACGTGGGCCCGTAAGCCACACAGCCAAGTTAGTAAAACAGTTTTCGGTTACTAGACTCAACTTCGGCCAAGGAGTTGGAAAGGAGGATTCCTACAGTCAGTCGGCTCTGATACCAACTTGTGACGCCCCCGGCCCAATCGTGCACTAATCATACACGCAAATGCACACGATCAAGCCTAAGGACTCACGGGAAGATATCACAACACAACTCTAAAACATAAATAAAGTCATACAAGCTTTATATTACAAGCCAGGGGCCTCGAGGGCTTGAATACATAAGCTTGCGAACAAGCGTCAGCGGAAGCATCAGATATCTGAGTACAGATATGAAACAGAAACAGAAAGGCCTTTAGGAAGGCGGGGCAAAATAAAACACTACGATCGAAAGGCGAAGGCCTCTTGCCTGGGACCCTCCGATCCTACTCCTGGTCGTCAGTCAACTCGTAGTAGTATCCATCCTCTGGGTAGTAGTAGTAGTCGAACGACGGGGCATCTGTCTTAGGGGCTCCGTCATCTTGGTCACGACAAACTGATATGGGGAGAAAAGGAAAACAAAGCAACCGTGAGTACTCAGAAGTACTCAGCAAGCAAGGATCTACACTATATATGCAACATTTTCAAAGGGAGGCTGTATATGTGGACTGGGCTGCAGAAATGCCAGAATAGAGAGAAGGGCTAGTCCTATCGAAGACTAGCATCTTCATCATCTTCAGTGGTCTTGCTGCAACAGAAGAGAGTAGATAGCACAGTATAAAGTAGCAGTAGTAATAAGTCTCAACCTCACCCAGAGATCCTTTCTCGACTCCCTGCGAGAAAGCAATCCCAGAGCCATACAGTCATCAACCTCGTCCGGAGATCCCTTCTCGACTCCCTGCGAGAAGCAATCCTAGAGCCTTATATCCAGGTCTCATCTCATGTTCTAGCTGTATCGATCGGGATACAACTCCGAGTGTCCTTTACCGTAGGACCGGCTATCGATAGAAGTGTTCTTCCCTGCAGGGGTGCACCAACTTACCCACCATGCTCACTTAACTCCGGATGGTCACACTTTCCTGGGTCATGCCCGGCCTCGGCCAAACGATACACCGCAACCCTACCTACAGCTCAGCAGAGAGGTCCCCGTCGGACTAATCCTATGCGCAAGGGGGTCTTGGCCATCGCCCCTCGCCCTCCGGGTCGTTGCGCACATGGTGAAGCCAGGCACCACCACTACAGGATGGCGCCGGTCCGTCCGTGCCGCGATGCTGAACTGGACGTCTGACAGAGCTTTCGGCTGATGCATACGATGCAGAACGCCCATACTATGCCCATGTGATGGTTAGTGCTATCAGGCCAGAGGCCTACTCGGATCAAATATCCAAATCGTAGTGGACTAGGGGCTTGCGGTAATGAGCAGAGACTCATGAAAGATGTGACCCCGTCGCCCCGTCTCGAGGACTTGCTGCAAGGGTTAAGAATGCCCGGCCGCGCCTCGTATTCACCACTCGGGCACCACCTTGGCACCCGTCTTCACAACACTCGCCACTTAGGCGCACAAGGGTACCCCTCAGGGTCGACCCGCCTTTCCAAGTAATCAACAGTACAGTCCAAGTATCCGTGTGTCCATAACATCAGGGGAATCTGAGGTATCACCCTCGTTGGATTCCTACTCGATGTATCCGTCAAGGTGAACTCGGAGGAATCACCCTCGCTGGGTTCACACTAGAGGTGTTGTACGACAGCGTCGTTACCGGAAGTGGTGAAGGAGGAGTCACCCTCGATGACCACTACCGAATAGCTACTCTACAGAGTTAACATCAGAAGTGCTACATGAGGTTTCACCCTCGGCACTCGATAGTAACGATGCAGTGTCGTTACCACTAAGTGGGGGTGATGTGCGGTGTCGGGGCCTGGTCTTCAATCCCGTTGATCAGGTCTTCTGACGATCCAGCGCGGCAGTCGGGATAAGTGGGGTCACTGATAGGTCTCTACCCAGCCTAGACTAAATAGTTTAGGATATGTAGGTAATTATCAACAGCAGGTTACAATGAACAAGCTATGCATCAGAATAGGTAAAGCAGCAGCAGCAACAACAATTCTAATGCAAGCATGAGAAAATAGAATGGGCGATATCGGGATGATCAAAAGGGGGGGGGCTTACCTGGTTGCTCGGCGGCAAGGGCAAGGTCTTCAGGGGTCGTCGAACTCCGGAACTGCGTCGGTACCGGCTCTATCGAGAGAGAAGAGGGGGAGGAAACAGTATAAATATAGAGCAAACATGAGCATGACAAATACGATACACGGTGCTAGGGGTAGTCTAACGCAGCATTACACGTATCAGACGGAGCGGGAGAATATCTGACGATATTTCCCAGGTCTTTGGAATTATCGGACAGACGATAAGAGGGGAACGGTTGCACGTTCGGATAGTTACGGACGCGTGACGGACGAACGGACCGCGGATCCGAATTCGTCTCGTCGTTCTGAGCAATTTTCATGTATAAAGTTTTTCGATCGGAGTTACGGATTATAACATATGATTTTCTAAAGTTTTTATTAATTTCTGAAATTTATTTAATTATTTAAATCAACATTATCCGAAACAGTGTTTGCTGACGTCAGCATGACGTCAGGACCAGTGGGTCCCACCTGTCATAGACTGGGCCTGCCCAGTCAGCGTGGACTAAGTCAACGGGACCTAGTGGGGCCCAGAGTCAGTGGCTGGGCCGTGGGGCCCGCGGCGCCACGTCGGACCGGCCGCCGGAGTGCCCAGACGCGGTGGCGAGCTCCGGCGAGCTCGGGTTTCGCCCTCAGGGCGTCTCCGGGGCCGTGGCTTGGCCTGTTCGAACGGTCGGACCACGCCGCGTGCGATGGTGGCGGTGGCTGAGTCGAGGGTCGCCGGAAACGGCGCCGGCAACGACGGAGGCGGACGGCGGCGTTCGGGTGCGGTGGCAAACGGCGTTGCAGCATGACAGCGAGCGAAGCGAGGGGCTACGCGGGGTCTACGGGGCGCGGTGAGCGCGATAGTGGCTCGTACGGGGCCCAAGGGTCGCCGTGGCCATGCCGGCGACGAGGCCAGGCGGGGGCGCGTTCGGGTGAGCGTGGAACGGGCGCTACAGGCGATCATAGGAGGCAGGGGAGGGCGCATCCGGCGCAGAGGCTCACCGGGGGGGGCGTGGGGTCTGGGCAGAGGGCTCGGGGAGGACCGGCGTCGTAGATCAACGGCAAGGACGATGCGGTGGCCGAGCCGGAGAAGAAGAAGAATGCGGCGATGCGAGGGGCTCCGGGGCTCGATCCAGCGGTGTAGGGGAAGCAGAGGACCACGGCGGAGCTGTTGGACTTGCCGGGGCGACGAACGGAAGACGGTGCCCATGGCTACGGCGATCGACGGCGACGGGGGCGCTCGGGTGAGGGGGAAGCAGAGAGGGAAAGAGGTGGGGAGTGGCCAGGGGGGCCAGGGAAGCGCTGGGCGCTGCCCTTTATCCACGGCGAGCGAGAGCGCGCTCTGTCGAGCGGGAGAGAGGGGGGGCCGGGGTGCGGGCGTGCGTGCGTGCTGTGTGTTCGACAGCGGGCACGCGTGAGCAGTGCGGGAGGAGGGAGACGGCGCGGGGTGGGCTGGGCCGCGGCTGTAGCAGTAGGCTTAGTGCACAGTAGTTCTTTAGGCCTTTTCCCTTTTCCCTTTTTCTGTTTCTTTTTCTTTTCTGTCTTGGCGAATTGTTGGCACACAAATGACTTTTGTAAAAAGGGAGACCTAGTCCATAAATACCAGTGCTTTAATCCCTAACACCTAAAATTAGTTTGGGCAAAACATCATTTCTTATTTGTTTTAAATAAATTAAAAGGTTACTAAATATTATTTTCAGCCACTGTTTGAGGATGACTGAGTCACTTATCCAACTCCAATGATGTTGGTTTCAATTTTTGAATTGCCTCTGATTTATTTGCTATTTAATGAACAATTTAGTTTCTATGTTGGACAACTTTTATTTTCCACTTTCATTTAAATTTGAATTTGAGGTTAGGAGTTGAAATGCAATATGATGTTAATGATGATCATGCACTGATAATCACGCTGACTTGGCATTATCAAAATGGGATTACTGTGGCTAACCACTGGGGGTGTTACATGCACCAACTTACCCAACACGCTCGATTAACTCCGGCCGGACACACTTTCCTGGGTCATGCCCGGCCTCGGCCAAACGACACATCGCAACCCTACCTAGAGCTCAGCAGAGAGGTCCCCGTCGGTCTACATCCTAAGCGCTCAGAGGTCTTGGGCCATCGCCCTGTGCACTCTGAGTCATTGCGTGCAGGGGGAAGCCAGGCACCAGGGGGGTGCCGGTCCGTCCCGGCCGCAAGGCTGAACTAGACGTCTGACAGAGCTTTCGGCTGATGCTACGATGCAGAACGCCCATACTATGCCCACGTGATGGTTAGTGCTATCAGGCCAGAGACCTGCTCGGATCAAATATCCAAATCGTTAATGGACTAGGGCTTGCGGTAACGAGCAGAGACTCACGAAAGATGTGACCCCGTCGCCCCGTCTCGAGGACTTGCTGCGAGGGTTAAGAATGCCCGGCCGCGCCTCGTATTCATCACTCGGGCACCATACAGGCACCCGTCTTCACAACACTCGCCTCTCAGGCGCACGCGGGTACCCCTCAGGGTCGACCCGCCTATCCAAGTAACAGTGTAAAGTCCAAGTATCAGTGTGTCCATAACATCAGGGGAATCCGAGGTATCACCCTCGTTGGATTCCTACTCGATATATCCGTCAAGGTGAACTCAGAGGAATCACCCTCGCTGGGTTCACACTTGAGGTGTTGTACGACGGCGTCGTTATCGGAAGCGGTGAAGGAAGAATCACCCTCGATGACCACGACCTAATAGCTACTCTACAGAGTTAACATCAGAAGTGCTACAAGAGGTTTCACCCTCGGCACTCGATAGTAACGCTGCAGTGTCGTTACAACTAAGGGGGTGATGTGCGGTGTCGGGGCCTGGTCTTCAATCCCGTTGATCGGGTCTTCTGACAATCCAGCGCGGCAGTCGGGATAAGTGGGGTCACTGATAGGTCTCTACCCAGCCTATACTAAGCAGTTTAGGATATGCAGGTAATTATCAACAGCAGGTTACGATAAACAGGCTATGCATCAGAATAGGTAAAGCAGCAGCAGCAGCAATTCTAATGCAAGCATGAGAATTAGAATGGGCGATATCGGTATGCTCAAAGGGGGGGGGCTTGCCTGGTTGCTCGGCGGCAAGGGCAAGGTTGTCAATGGTGTCTTCGGGCTCCGGAGCGGCGTCAGTCTCGGGGAACTGCGTCGGGGTCTAACGAGAGAGAAGAGGGGGAGGAAACAGTATAAATATAGAGCAAACATGAGCAACGCAAAGTACGGCATGACAATATGCAGTGCCGAGTGTGTCATAACGTATGGTTGCACGTCACCGAGGAAGGGGGAATCCATCCGGGAATGTTTTCCCGGTTCCGGACATTTGTCAGACAGATGACCGGAGGGGAACGGTTGCACGTTCGGTTAGTTAGGGACGTGTGGCGGACGAACGGACTGCGTATTCGGATTCCTCCCGTCGTTCTGAGCAACTTTCATGTACAAAGTTTTTTGATCTGAGTTACGGATTATTTTATATGATTTTCTAAAGTTTTTATTAATTTATGGAATTTATTTAATTATTTAAATTAAACATTATCCGAAACAGTGTTTGCTGACGTCAGCATGACGTCAGGACCAGTGGGTCCCACCTGTCATAGGCTGTTTAGTTAATTATTGATTAACTAATTAATTACTGTTTAACTAAACTAATTAACTAATTAGATTAACCTAATCAGGATTAATTAAATTAATTAATTAATTATTAATCATTTTACTAATTTTCATTTTTTTGAATCGTTTCTGGGCTGGGCCCCATGTGTCATTGGCACTGGGCCAAAACGGGCGCGGGCAGTTCGGGCGTAGGGGTGCGGGTGCGGGCGCGCGTGTGCGTGCCCGAGGCCACCAGGGGGCGCGGCGAGGCGCGCGCAGCCGTGGCCGGAGGAGGCGGCAGGCGATGGCGTGGGGAGGGGCTGGCCGGAGCGGGCCGCAGCCGCTGCGGAGCACCGCCGGGCGAGCAGCGGCGCTGGGCGAGGCCGCGGCCGGAGCGGCGCGGGGCGCAGAGGCAGAGGTAGGCGCGGCGAGCAGGGTCGGCGACGGGTCGGCGACGACGCACGGGTGCGGGGCGCGGTTGCCCCCGAACCAGATCCAATCGGGGGGGAGAGGAGGGGAACGAGGGGGTAGGGGGGATCGTGCGGAGAGAGTGGAGTGAGCGTTAGGGTTCGGGTGATGGCCTAATAGGCCAGGGGGCGTGCGGGTGGGCCGGATGGGCCAGCTGGCTGGATAGTCAGCTGGGCCGAGGCCTAGTGTTGGGGGGGGGGGGAGAGGGGAGGCCTCTCTCTTTTTATTTTGATTTCTTCTGTCTTTTCCTTTTTATTTTCTGTTTACAAAAATGTTTTGGCCACTAAATGGTTTTTTGCAAAATATGAGACCTAGCCCTTAAATCTCAGTGCATTGAATGCCACTGCAATAAAATGGTTTTGAGTCCAAATGTTTTCTGTTGGATTTTATTTAAATAAATAGGTATTAACCAACCCTGTTTTGTGGTTGTTAGAGTCACATAATTTATTAAGTATATGTTGAATATAATTTTAGAAGTGTCTCTGGATTATTTACAATAATATGAATAATTTAGTTTTCAAATTTGAACAACTTTTATTTTCACTTTAGTTTTAATTTCCATTTGCATTTGAATTTGAAAAGAGATATGACACTAATGATGATTAAGCATTGTTAATCATGGTGACTTGGCATAATCAAAATGGTGATTACTGTAGTTAACCACTGGGGGTGTTACAAATCTCCTCCACTAACAAGAATTCTCGTCCCGAGAATTAAGAGGTAGAAGGAAAAAGTTCGGGGTATTCCGCACGAAGATTATCCTCGCGTTCCCAAGTGGCTTCATCTTCAGTATGATTTGACCACTGCACTTTGAGGAACTTGGTAACCTTCTGACGGGTCTGACGTTCAGCTTCATCGAGGATGCGGATCGGATGCTCCTTATATGAAAGATCATCATGCAATTCGAGCATCTCGTGATCCACAGCTCGGTGCGGAGATTCCTTGAAGCATTTATGAAGTTGCGACACATGGAAGACGTCGTGGATATGAGAGAATTGCGGCGGCAACTCCAATTTATATGGGATCGAAGGCATAAGAGTATCTCTCGAGTTGAACAAATGAAAAACATCGAGAGCAAAGTAGGAAGGGACAATAAGAAGTTTCAAACAGATAGATAATCATTCGATGTCTGAACAAGGTGTGAAAGGGGTCCAGAGCCACGAGAATAAGTATTGTGTCTGGTACCAGAATAGATCACTAGGATGGTGGCCCATGAATTACATACGAGGCCACGTGCAAAAGACACATTAGAATCAGGGTTGAACAGGAGAGTCAGGTTTCGATCCAGTGGACCTGTGGGTTATGGGCCCACCATGTGGTTTGAAAGTAGGAAGGACGTTGACGTACTGCACGGTCATGGTAGCAAGGTATGTCAGAGGATAGCCTGTCATCTATGTCGGCGACAACATCGGTACCAAGGGCGAGGGACGAAGAGAACTATTTTCCTGCTCGTTGAACGAGGCGGACCAATAGGCAAAGTTCTTGTCCATCGGTGGTTACCGAAATGTCATCAACAATAGTAACAGGGTTTTACTGATCGAGTGGTACAACGAGGTGCTTACCTAAGCAGTGAATTGTTACTGCTTAGATCGTATAGATCACAAGAAAGGTTAAACAAAACAATGGAAAGGAAAATGTGTTTAAACACATATTTTAGGGGTATATCCTTCGCAAGGACAAGCAGAGCATGATATCCATGACGGGATAAAAAGTAGAAAACCCTTTAGGTGAGGGGAGAAAAATTTCATGGCATTATCCATACAACGGTATTTGGATAATTGTAAAAGAAATTTTTGGCATTATGCTTCAAATGTTCTCATTGAAGATCGGAGTACCACGGTCATGCTTCGAGATAACATTGACATGGTGTTTCAAGCAAGGATTGAATCTGAAGGTCACAAGAAGTACAAAGGAACAATTCCAAGAATGTCATGGAACATAAGATATAACCAAAACATGGCCAAGTCTGTATTGGTAGGAAGTCAAGGATGGTGTCGATGATATTTCTAGCCATGAGTTCAATTGACATCTCTAAAGAAGCCAAAGTGTTGACGGTGATCACGACAAATTTTGTCGAGAGACTCTATGAAGATGCCATCGAGCAGTGACGACATCAAGAAAAAGGAAGGATGAAGTGAAAGGCTATGAGAACCACGGATTCGACACAAGCTCGAAATCAAGCTTGTTATCCAAAGTGAAATGATAAGATGAGGAAGATCGACATAAGCTTAGCTCATCGTCAGAAGTTGTGCTCCGGGAAAAAAGGACCAGGTAGCACAGTTAAAATTTAGCACGATATCGATATAGCCGATCAGGCTAGGAATGATGTGATGGAGTATCATCCCAATAGGAATTCACAAGAGGTAGTGCCATGACTCAATATCCTCGAGATAACAGGGGCATTACTTGTAGGTAGATCAGAATAGAGGTTAGACAGGTGAAATGATCTGGAGAGGACAGGTATTTTAACTTGTCCGCAAAATGGGATCAAAGAAGGACAATCATGGTCAGAACCACGATTGCAAAGGACCAAAGCAAAATACAATATGAATTTATAACAAGGGTATAATTATTATTACAAGAAGCTTGCATGATAAGTACCACATCAGGTCCATGGGCATGAACACAAAGGTTCGAGGTCGACTCCCACTTCTTCAATGCATAACCTTTCATTCGCTCCTATTATAAATATGATTTTAGTGTGAAAACCTACCTGGTGAATTACCAGGGAAGTATGACCCGTGAAAACTTTTCGGGTTCACACAGATTAAGGAAGGTATAGGTTCAACCCACCGGGCATCTTAGAAACATATACCACAAGCTTCGTGAGTAATTATCACCAGCTCGAAAGCAGAGCATGGTTGACACAAGGAGAGGATACAATTTAGCAAAGGCATTATGTATCGGAGAAAGAACTCACAAGGTGATTAAATATGAAGGACATTGTCAGATAATAATCCAACAGTGGATATGGTGATCCACAATGCAGCTGATGTGAGTGTCGGTACTCAATCAGAGGAAGAAAGAATGCAAATGCATCGGTTTATAGAACAACTGAATAATTCGACGTTTAAATAACAAAGGAATTTTGATTTTAATTCAAGGGATCAGGAGCAAACGCTCTGATCTAGGATGGATAAATTGAGTAGGCTTAGGGGTACCATCGATGACAACTTGACTAGTCGAGATCCAGTTCATGTCTAAAATGACGCCTGAGCTAGAAGGATGGATTTTTGTTTCAACTGATGATTGTGACCATTCGCAAACATATCGAATCAACGGACTCAAAATGATAATGACGAGGATTTTAATGGATATTGCTAGCCATATGGATTTAACCATAATGTAGGCAGGCAAGGAATTCAGGAACAATAAGCTGTTGAGGATTTTTAGAAAACCGAATGGTATTTCGAGGACTTTCGTGAAACATATGAACAATTAGGGATGAGCGGATACTCGGCAAGTGCGAGGAATTATCCGTAGGGGTATTCATGCGGCAAAGAACTGCAAAGCAGTAGGCATAAGGTATTCCCAGAACAATAGAGAGAATTTCGGGGTATCTTGTAATAACAAGATCACCTGGGAATAAAAGCAAGAATGACAGGTGTAAGTATTTATCCATAGGGATATTTCGGTGGTAGGGAATTGCAAAAGCAACGGGTACAAAGTCTCGAGAGAACATCGGAGAGTAACTTCGGGATCTTCTGGTGTAGCCTGCGACCATCTGTAATGAGGGGCTCTCCGGGAGGAAGTAGTTACAAGAACCTAGTGTCAGATTTTAGTAAAATCATTTAACCTGAATAGAAGAGAGATCAGAGTCCCAGAGTATAGACGAGGAATAAAAGATCCTAATACCACCCAATTGGCGACGTGGGCCCGTAAGCCACACAGCCAAGTTAGTAAAACAGTTTTGGACCACTAGACTCAACTTCGGCCAAGGAGTTGGAAAGGGGGGATCCTACAGGCTGCTCTAATACCAACTTGTGACGCCCCCGGCCCGATTGTGCACTAATCATACACGCAAATGCACACGATCAAGCCTAAGGACTCACGGAAAGATATCACAACACAACTCTAAAGCATAAATAAAGTCATACAAGCTTTATATTACAAGCCAGGGGCCTCGAGGGCTCGAATACATAAGCTTGCGAACAAGCGTCAGCGGAAGCATCAGATATCTGAGTACAGATATGAAACAGAAACAGAAAGGCCTTTAGAAAGGCGGGGAAAAATAAAACACTACGATCGAAAGGCGCAGGCCTCCTGCCTGGGACCCTCCGATCCTACTCCTGGTCGTCAGTCGACTCGTAGAAGCATCCATCCTCGGGGTAATAGTAGTAGTCGATCGACGGGGCATCTGTCTCAGGGGGCTCCGTCCTCTGGTCACGACAAACTGATATGGGGAGAAAAGGTAAACAAAGCAACCGTGAGTACTCAGAAGTACTCAGCAAGCAAGGATCTACACTACATATGCAACATTTTCAAGGGGAGGCTGTATATGTGGACTGGGCTGCAGAAATGCAAGAATAGAGAGAAGGCCTAGTACTATCGAAGACTAGCATCTTCAGCGGTCTTGCAGCAGTAGAAGAGAGTAGAACAGTTCAATATAATGTAGCAGTATCATTAAGTCTCATCCTCACCCAGAGATCCTTTCTCGACTCCCTGCGAGAAAGCAATCCTAGAGCCATATAGTCATCAACCTCGTCCTGAGATCCCTTCTCGACTCCCTGCGAGAAGCAATACCAGAGCCATAGTATCCAAGTATCCAGTTCTAAATTGTATCAATCAGGATACAACTCCGAGTGTCCGTTACCGTAGGACAGGCTATCGGTAGAAGTTTTCTTCCCTGCAGGGGTGAACCAACTTACCCAACACGCTCGATTAACTCCGGCCGGACACACTTTCCTGGGTCATGCCTGGCCTCGGCCAAACGACACATCGCAACCCTACCTAGAGCTCAGCAGAGAGGTCCCCGTCGGTCTACATCCTAAGCGCTCAGAGGTCTTGGGCCATCGCCCTGTGCACTCTGAGTCGTTGCGTGCAGGGGGAAGCCAGGCACCAGGGGTGCGCCGGTCCGTCCCGGCCGCAAGGCTGAACTTGACGTCTGACAGAGCTTTCAGCTGATGCTACGATGCAGAACGCCCATACTATGCCCACGTGATGGTTAGTGCTATCAGGCCAGAGACCTGCTCGGATCAAATATCCAAATCGTTAATGGACTAGGGCTTGCGGTAACGAGCAGAGACTCACGAAAGATGTGACCCCGTCAGCCCGTCTCGAGGACTTGCTGCAAGGGTTAGGAATGCCCGGCCGCGCCTCGTATTCATCACTCGGGCACCATACAGGAACCCGTCTTCACAACACTCGCCTCTCAGGCGCACGCGGGTACCCCTCAGGGTCGACCCGCCTATCCAAGTAACAGTGTAAAGTCCAAGTATCCGTCTGTCCATAACATCAGGGGAATCCGAGGTATCACCCTCGTTGGATTCCTACTCGATGTATCCGTCAAGGTGAACTCAGAGGAATCACCCTCGCTGGGTTCATACTTGAGGTGTTGTACGACGGCGTCGTTATCGGAAGCGGTGAAGGAGGAATCACCCTCGATGACCACGACCGAATAGCTACTCTACAGAGTTAACATCAGAAGTGCTACAAGAGGTTTCACCCTCGGCACTCGATAGTAACGCTGCAGTGTCGTTACAACTAAGGGGGGGTGATGTGCGGTGGCGGGGCCTGGTCTTCAATCCCGTTGATCGGGTCTTCTGACAATCCAGCGCGGCAGTCGGGATAAGTGGGGTCACTGATAGGTCTCTACCCAACCTATACTAAGCAGTTTAGGATATGCAGGTAATTATCAACAGCAGGTTACGATAAACAGGCTATGCATCAGAATAGGTAAAGCAGCAGCAGCAGCAATTCTAATGCAAGCATGAGAATTAGAATGGGTGATATCGTTATGCTCAAAGGGGGGGCTTGCCTGGTTGCTCGGCGGCAAGAGCAAGGTTGTCAATGGTGTCTTCGGGCTCCGGAGCGGCGTCGGTCTCGGGGAACTGCGTCGGGGTCTAACGAGAGAGAAGAGGGGGAGGAAACAGTATAAACATAGAGCAAACATGAGCAACGCAAAGTACGGCATGACAATATGCAGTGCCGGGTGTGTCCTAACGTATGGTTGCACGTCACCGAGGAAGGGGGAATCCATCCGGGAATGTTTTCCCGGTTTCGGACATTTGTCAGACAGATGACCGGAGGGGAACGATTGCACGTTCGGATAGTTAGGGACGTTTGGCGGACGAACGGACCACGTATTCGGATTCCTCCCGTCGTTCTGAGCAACTTTCATGTACAAAGTTTTTCGATCTAAGTTACGGATTATTTTATATGATTTTCTAAAGTTTTTATTAATTTCTGGAATTTATTTAATTATTTAAATTAAACATTATCCGAAACAGTGTTTGCTGACGTCAGCATGACGTCAGGACCAGTTGGTCCCACCTGTCATAGGTTGTTTAGTTAATTCGTGATTAACTAATTAATTACTGTTTAACTAAACTAATTAACTAATTAGATTAACCTAATCAGGATTATTTAAATTAATTATTAATTAATTAATTATTAATCATTTTACTAATTTTCATTTTTTTTAATTGTTTCTGGGCTGGGCCCCATGTGTCATTGGCACTGGGCCAAAACGGGCGCTGGCGGTTCGGGCGTAGGGGTGCGGGTGCGGGTGCGCGTGTGCGTGCCCGAGGCCACCAGGGGGCGCGGCGAGGCGCGTCCAGCCGTGGCCGGAGGAGGCGGCAGGCGATGGCGCGGGGAGGGGCTGGCAGGAGCGGGCAGCAGCCGCTGCGGAGCAGCGCCGGGCGGGCAGCGGCGCTGGGCGAGGCCGCGGCCGGAGCTGCGCGGGGCGCAGAGGCAGAGGTAGGCGTGGCGAGCAGGGGCGGCGCGCGGGTGGTCGGCGAGCGTGGCGGAATAGAGGCGAGGAGAACGTCCGCGGCAGCAGCGGTTGCGGCCGCGGGTGGCGGCGCGCAGCGGTGCAGCAGCAGCGGCAGGCGGCGCGCGGATACAGGCGAGGCCGCGCATGGGCGCGGTGCGGCGCCGTGTAGAGGCGAGCCAGAGCGCACGGGGGAGGGGAGAGGGAGGCCGAGGCACGGTGAGCGGCTACGGGCGCGCGATGGAGGGCACCGGCGAGCAGGGTCCTAGCGCGCGGAGAGGCCAAGCGGGGACCGGGGCGCGAGGCTGCCGTGGGGACGCGAGCGCGGTCGCGGCGAGGGCGAGACAGAGGAGAAGGGGGGGCTCACGAGGGGTTGTAGGGCACGGGGCAGTGGTGCTCGTGGTGGGGGACGGGGACGACGCGACGCAGGGGAGGAGGCGACGAGGTCCGGCGGCGTCGGGGGGCAGCTTCGGGCGACGGCGAGGTCCGGCGACGGTGGCGTGGTGGCGCCGGGGACGCGATCGCTCCGTTCCCGATCTGGATCGGGGGGGGAGAAGCGAACGAGTGGGGGGAGGTGGGGTGTCGATGGGTTAGGGTTTGGGCGAGGCAGGGGAGGCCGGGAGGGGCGACGCTTGGCGATCCGGCGACGGGTCGGCGACGACGCACGGCGGCGGGGCGCGGTTGCCCCCGAACCAGATCCAATCGGGGGGAGAGGAGGGGAACGAGGGGGTAGGGGGGATCGTGCGGAGAGAGTGGAGTGAGCATTAGGGTTCGGGTGATGGCCTAATAGGCCAGGGGGCGTGCGGGTGGGCCGGCTGGATAGTCAGCTGGGCCGGGGCCTAGTGCTGGGGGGGGGAGAGGGGAGGCCTCTCTCTTTTTATTTTGATTTCTTCTGTCTTTTCCTTTTTATTTTCTGTTTACAAAAATGTTTAGGCCACTAAATGGTTTTTTGCAAAATATGAGACCTAGCCCTTAAATCTCAGTGCATTGAATGCCACTGCAATAAAATGGTTTTGAGTCCAAATGTTTTCTGTTGGATTTTATTTAAATAAAAAGGTATTAACCAACCCTGTTTTGTGGTTGTTAGAGTCACATAATTTATTAAGTATATGCTGAATATAATTTTAGAAGTGTCTCTGGATTATTTACAATAATATGAACAATTTAGTTTTCAAATTTGAACAACTTTTATTTTCACTTTAGTTTTAATTTCCATTTGCATTTGAATTTGAAAAGATATATGACACTAATGATGATTAAGCATTGTTAATCATGGTGACTTGGCATAATCAAAATGGTGATTACTGTAGTTAACCACTGGGGGTGTTACATTAAGCGAGCGTGGTGGGTAAGTTGGTGCACCTCTGCAGGGAAGAACTAATCTATGCATAGCCGGATCCTCGGTAACGGACACTCGGAGTTGTATCCCGATCGATACAACTAGAATTGGATACTATGGCTCTGGGATTGCTTCTCGCAGGGAGTCGAGAAGGGATCTCAGAATGAGGTTGATGACTCTATGGCTCTGGGATTGCTTTCTCGCAGGGAGTCGAGAAAGGATCTCTGGGTGAGGTTGAGACTTAGTGATACTACTACTTTATGCTGTACTAATCTACACTCTTCTAATGCTGCAAGACCGTTGAAGATGCTTGTCTTCGATAGGACTAGGCCTTCTCTCTATTCTGGCATTTCTGCAGCCCAGTCCACAAATACAGCCTCCTTTTGATAATGTTGCATATGTAGTGTAGATCCTTGCTTGCTGAGTACTTCGGATGAGTACTCACGGTTGCTTTGCTTTCTTTTTCCCCCATATCCATTTGATGCAACCAGATGACGGAGCCCCTGAGACAGCTGCCCCCGCCGACGATCGCTACTACTACCCCGAGGGTCGATACTACTACGAGTTGGACGACGACCAGGAGTAGGTTCAGAGGGTCCCAGGCAGGAGGCCTGCGCCTTTCGATCGTAGTGTTTTCTTTTGCCCCACCTTTTAAGGGCATATCTGTGCTTTCTTTTATATCTATACTCAGATATCTGATGCTTCCGCTGACGCTTGTACGCAAGCTTGTGTATTCGATCCCTCGAGGCCCCTGGCTTGTAATATAAAGCTTGTATGACTTTATTTATGTTTTAGAGTTGTGTTGTGATATCTTCCCGTGAGTCCTTAGGCTTGATCGTGTGCATTTGCATGTATGATTAGTGCATGATTGAGCCGGGGGCGTCACACATGCCATGTAGGATCGGATAACAGAAAAAGTAGGTTCGGATGGGGAAGCAGGATCCTCTTTAGGAGGCGGGTGCTTAGAGAGAAAAAGTGTGGTCCGATGCATAAAGTTGAAAAAGTTGAAGTAGAGAGGAGGGATGCATGTGTAGTGAGAGTCACTTTCTATTCTTTGATGAGGCTCACTAGTAGTAGCTTGCATTGGGAAGAAAAAATCAACACATAAGCCTCAAATTACTTTTTGTCATGAGGCATCTATATCCATATGCCACCACTGTACATGCCCTTATGGTAGGATCATGGTGAGTCATGGAAAGGTGCGCCCAACTTGATCGCTTGCCTAAAAATTGGTCCACGTAGGGCAGTGGATAGGCTTTGCTGTTTCTGTGTGTCAATGTTAAGGCCAGGCGTCGTTCTCCTCTCATGGATATTACTCAAGTGCTCAATGGTTGTGTTTGACCTCGGTCTCCATGCTGGCAGGCCCGGCCCATTGGCCGGGAAAACGGGGCGCCCGCCCTGGTCCCCCACAAGGCAGGGGCCCTAGCCCAGCTAGTATTTTCACTATAATACGTAGGAGGCCCAACTAAAACAACGGGCAGATTCAGCATCTTCCGGTCAGCCCGTGTTCCCTGACTACCCAAATCCCAGACTCCGACAACTGCGCCACCGTTCCCATGCGTCCCGCCGTCTTCGATTCCAAGGTCGCCGGCTGGCTATTAATGGAAACTAAAGGCACAAATCTGCTCCCCAATCAGCTCTCCTTCCTTTCTCGATATTCTACTCGTTCCCCATCAGCTAGACGTTGGAGAGACGGTACACTTTCTTTTCTTCCTGCCCAGAATCCCATTCATCCCCGATTAAACAGCTCTGCCCTCTGAGAGATTCCACATCTGCCTGCCCTGCTCCCCTGCATAGTTTTTCTGCAGTTCTGCTCTTCGGTGGATCTACGTGTGGAAGAGTGCTTAGGAATCAGGGGATTAGGAGCACTGGAGAAGGGGGGTCGTTCGTGTTGACTACTACATACAAACTGTGGATCTGCTGATCTGGCCACCTACATCCACATCAAAATCCATATCCAGGTGCTTTTGTTCCCTGTATTAATCATTTTATGCTGTTTGTTCTTGTTTAGTGACATGTCCTCTAGAAAGTATTTATCCGGTAGTAACAAAAGGAAGAGAAAAAAGAAAATAGATGAAGAGGTAAAATCCCTAAAGGGAGCACTTGACAATTTTTTCAGAACTAGTCTTTAGAAAGATAAGTTGGATGAAATAAATGTTGATGCAATAATCGATGAATTTGCTTCTAGAAGTGTTAGACGAATTTCCAAGTTCCAGTATATACGTGAAATTAGTTTGCTTTACTATGCCTTGTGCATGAATGTTTGGAAGAATAGAGTTATTATCAGATTGTAGAATTTTGGAGTGAAGAACATGGCCAATTTGGGAGGATCCAGAAACATATGTAAGTTTATGCCTAAATTTTTATCTGATGGTAAGACAAAAGATGTAAGGAGCAACCAATTTTGACTGGATTTTTTGTTTTGCAGAACAAAATGAAGTCTCCTTTCAAATTTGGGAATGTGAGCTTTTGTGGAAAGCGAGCTTTTGTTGAAGTACGTCATTTCATTGCTATCATGGTGTAGTTCACTTGATCGACAAATAAACTGTACTGTCAGTTTTAGAGTCCAAATTAAGATCACCAGGCTATGTTGTGTACGGGATATTTACTTTTGTTTTTTTATTTAGAAACATTTACTTTGCTTTTGATGAAATAGAAAATGCTTTGAGCTTTTCAGTAAACAAGGGCCTCTTCTTACTTTCTTGCCCCTAGGCCCCGTATATCTATGGCCCGGCCCTGCATGTTGGACAAATCGATGGCTGATTGGACTCCTGCCATCGGCCGCCTTCGATTATGATCTTTTACACTGATTCATCTTCGACATGGTTTCAGCAATTTTTCTCCAAAACCATGATTCTGATATCAAACGATGAACTTTTTTACTCTGCCACAAGGTTGTCCAATGCCGGGTCATCCTATGCGATTGTTCCCTGGCTCTTCTTCATCTAGTCAATCATGAGCTTCTCAATCCCTAAAAGAGCTCCCTTCAAGAACGTAATACCACCGTGCGCTGGCCCCATGGTGGGCGCCAACTGTCGTGGTTTTATCACGGCAAATGTCCTAGTGTGAGGACTTAGTCGTGAGGCCAACACAACTAGGTTGTAGCTTGAACGGGGTTGGTCGGAATCGAGAGATGCGAGGTTTTAGCCAGGTTCGGCCCCTCACGGTGGAGGTAAAAGCCTACATCCTGGTTCATTGACATTGATGATGATGATGCTCACGATTACAAGGGTGCTCTCTCGCTACCTCTATCTCGAGAGCTATTGACTTGTCTGTCTCAACTTGTCCCCACTTGGGGTGCCATGCCCCTCCTTATATAAGTTGAAGGGGCGGCTTACATGACTAGTCCTAGTAGGATTAGGACTACTCTATTACAAGTGGAATCCTAGTCTTGTTTCCCTTGTTGGGAAATATTCCTTATGTCTTTCCTCACAAGCCGGCCCACCGGACATCGTACCTTAAGCAGGTCTTCTCAGGAGCCACCTTCTGGGCCTTGGGCCTTGTCATTCGTCTAACCCGCCCTCCGGGTCACCAGTGAATCGCCAGACTCAGGCGGGTCACCAGTGAGTCGCCAAGCGTCAGCCGGGTCACTAGTGAGTTGCGAAGTTCAGGCCGGGTCATACATCAGGCCAGGTCATACTGCGGGGTATATCCCCGATAGCGGTGCCAGGAGAAGGCGCACGGGCGGGCACAACAGCAGGTGCGTGCGGAGGCAGCCGGCGCCGCAGTCAGAGGCCAGGGGCGTGCGGCAGGTCGCGAGGCTGCGGCGTCGAGCACCGGCATGGGGGCTATGTGGCGCAGGGCTGAGCGGGCGCGGGCGGGTACGGCTGCGGTGGGGCTCGCGACTAGGGCGCGATCGAAGGCGGGCCCAGGCGAGGCCGGAACACGGCGGGAGTGCGGCTCGGGCACGACCAGGGCGGACCGGCACGGCAACGGCGTGCAGCAGCGACTGCAGTAGGGCGCGAGGCGCGACAGGGGATCAGTCCCGAGGCGCGCTAGGGGTGGTGAGCAGCAGTAGGGCGAGCGGCAGTAGCTGCGAGGAGCAGCAGTGCGACAACAGTGCAACGCGGGGCGCGTCCAAGGAGAGTCCAGGGCAGGGGCACGATGGCCGGCCGAAGCGCGGGGCGGCGCGCAGCCATGGGAGCAGGGGGGATCAGAGGGAATCCAGGGAGAGGCTTGCTACTTCTTAAGCTTGCGTTGATTTTTTCCTTGAAGAGGAAAGGGTGATGCAGCAAAGTAGAGATAAGTATTTCCCTCAGTTAAGAACCAAGGTATCAATCCAGTAGGAGGCACAAGCAAGACTCCAATATATGCACCTGCACAAACTAACAAACACTTGCACACATCACAAAAAAGGGGTTGTCAATCCCTTCATGGTCACGAACAAGAGTGATATCTAATAGAGATAGGTATAAAGATAAATAAAAGAGCAAACTAAAGTAAATATAAATAAAGTGCATCAAGGTATTTTTGTATTTTTGGTTTTATAGATCTGAAAATATATCATGGAAAATAGACCCGGGGGCCATAGGTTTCACTAGAGGCTTCTTTCTTGAAGAAAACATACGGTGGGTAAATAAATTACTGTTGAGCAATTGATAGAAAAGCGCAAAGTTATGACGATATCTAAGGCAATGATCATGAATATAGGCATCACATCCGTGACAAGTATACCGAAACGATTCTGCATCTACTACTATTACTCCACACATCGACCGACTCCTGCCTGCATCTAGAGTATTAAGTTCATAAGAACAGAGCAATGCTTTAAGCAAGATGACATGATGTAGAGGGATAAACTCAAGCAATATGACATAAACCCCATCTTTTTATCCTTAATAGAAACAATACAATACGTGCCTCGCTACCCCTTCTGTCACTGGGTGAGGACACCGCAAGATTGAACACATCACAAAGCACCTCTCCCATTGCAAGAAAAACCAATCTAGTTGGCCAAACCAAACCTATAATTCGAAGAGAAATACAAAGCTATCTCATTCATGCATAAAAAAGTTCAGAGAAGACTCAAATAATATTCATAGATAATATGATCATAAATCCACAATTCATCGTATCTCAACAAACGCACCGCAAAAGAAGGTTACATCGAATAGATCCCATGAACATCGAGGAGAACATTGTATTGAAGATCAAAGAGAGAGAAGAAGCCATTTAGCTACTAGCTATGGACCCGTACGTATGTGGTAAACTACTCACACATCATCAGAAGGGCAGCAAGGTTAGTGTAGAGGCCCTCCATGATCGAATCCCCCTCCGGCGGCATGCTGGAAACGGCCCCAAGATGGGATCTCACTATAACAGAAGCTTGCGACGGCGGAAAAGTATTTTTGGCGTGCCCTCTGGTGTATGGGGAATATTTGGGTATTTATAGGATGAAGATTAGGGTTGAAGGCCTCCTTGTGGATCTTCTGGCCTCCTCTCCAAGTCTCGTGGGTTTCTTCTGGTCCAAGAAAAATCACCGTTAAGTATTATTCCGTTTGATATTCCTTTTCTGTAAAAGTCAAAAACAAGGGAAAAATAGAAACTAGCACTGGGCTCTAGATTAATAAGTTAGTCCCAAAAATAATATAAAATAGCATATTAATGCATATAAAACATCCAAAACAGATAATATAATGGCATGGAACAATAAAAAAGTATAGATACGTTGGAGACGTATCAAGGCTCACTGGGGGTGTCGTGGAGTGGTCGACGGGGCCGGGGATGAGTCGGAGAGGCGGATCAACGTGGTGGATGACGATGGCCGAAGGTAGAAGAAGGAGTCGATCCCGTCGTTGCGGGGATCCCCAGCGTCGAGTCGGTGTTGTAGGAGATGTAGACGCCTACGATGGTTCTTCTAGACATGGCGATGGGGCGAGGGAAGCACGACGGCTACTTGAACGATGACGGTGCGACCATGGGCACCTCGGGCGATCTTAGAAACGAGTGAGTGAGGCGAGGTGAAGGGGAAAAGAGCTAGGGTTTGTCTAGGTCGTCGGGGGGGTGGCTCTTAAGCATCTCCAAGGCGTCGTGGATGCTCGCCACGGCGTCCATCCGAGACGTCACTACTAGAAATATGTCAACTTGTGACCTTCTGTCAGTGACCCTGGAAGAATTGGTCATAAATCTACGACTATTTGAGACCAATTGGTCAAAAGCTGTTCGGGGGGCTCCAAACCCTAAACTATAACGACCATTTTGGTTAGAAAGGTCGTAATTTCTTTACACGAAATGGTCATAAAGCA
The DNA here is from genome assembly GCA_011799875.1 of Thinopyrum elongatum. NCBI lineage: Eukaryota > Viridiplantae > Streptophyta > Magnoliopsida > Poales > Poaceae > Thinopyrum > Thinopyrum elongatum. Next base: position 94,450,992 of record CM022298.1, read on the forward strand.
GACATCACTGGTCCGCTGCCTTATTTCTAGCTGATCACGACCAATATAGATGGTCATAACCTTGTAAATTGTGGTGGATTGCTATGACTAGGCGCCACCTCATCAGTTTTGCCTATGTGTCATGTCCATGTGTCAATTTTTGCCCTAGGTTGTGAAGCAACCTATATTTCTGTCATTCCCAAAATTCCCAAAAAAATTGGGCATTCTTTACTATCCAAATCATTGCCTCATGACAATATTCAACTCCATTTTCCTGGTAAATCTTCCTCGGCAAATTTCCAAAGTTTTTGTTCAGCTCGAACTGTTGTGAAGGAAGTACTAGCTAGGCATATCCTAATGAGCTGAATTTTTGCCACATCTTCTATATTCCCAAATCATAGCTCTCCACAAAATTTGAGCCCCATCTAACAATACATGTGAGCTCAGCATCCAATCTTTGTTTCTGGTGATATTTTCAGTTTGTGAAGCAACTATATTTTATGTTAATTTATAATTGCTGAAAATTTACCATGACATGACCCTACCCATAGAACCTCCCTCCCCCAAATTTTAGCTCATTTATTCTAGCCAATTTCCCTCAGCATTTTTCCCAATTTTCTGTTCAGTGGAGAGCACTGTGAAGGAAGTACCATTTTTATTTATCCAAATGGTATGAAAATTTTAAAGTGCCTTCATATGCCCAAATTATCATCCTCCTCCAAATTTCAGATCAATCCATTCATTCATTTGAGTCTAGCTTCAACATTCATATTTCTGTCCAATGTGGTATGTTGCAAAGCAAGTGACACCTAGACTCCTCCATTTGAGCTGCAAATTTTCCAAGATAGTGTCCTTAGTAGATGATCATCCTCGGCCAAAACTCAGGCCCATTGGCCATGTGCATTTCCCCCACCACTAATCAAACACTTGGGTGCTAATTCATGTTTGACCTCAGTTCAGTCTCCTCGTGAGATTCTTCTATTGCCTTCTTCTTCCTGACACCTATCGGGGGAGTGCCCAACCCACTAGACATACCTAGGCCGCCCGAAATGCGTGGCAACACCACGGTCATGCGGTGACCATGAGGCGGGCATGCGAGTTTACGCGCTCTGGAGTTGCGGCCCTCGGCCACCATCCAAACCTCAATGTATCGCCACCAAACCATGTATTTCTGATTAAATAGATACTTATGTACCTATAAATGATTTTTGGAAAAAATAAAGAGCAAACTATGAGGCAGCTGCAGTTCAAATTTGACCCGCTTCCTACTGAATCAGCGAAAATTTGTCTTTTTCACCAGAGGTGTATAAATACTTTTGACGACCAACCATTTTGTCAATTGTACATTAAATATGGCCTAATATATTATAAAAATGACCTGGTCCAATTTTGCAACAAATATATGGTAGGTCCTTCACAAAAAAACTCATTTTGGGCACTCAAAAAATAGAAAATGAATTTTTCGTCCAAAGAAAATGAAAACTTCCTTAGGCAACATTATTTGCCATCCCAAGATGCACCCTTGTGCATAATATGAAATCATTTGAACAAACTATGCCATGAATGTGGCCATAAGATTGATCATTTGGCTTGAAAGCCATTGATCTCCACACATGATAGCTCGTTTCTGAGAACACTTTTTTAAAATAATTATTGTATTACAAGCTTATTATTTTTCCTGGTAACTTGGCCACATATAATGACACAATGCGAAGGTTTTCCATTTTTTTTTTGAATTTTTTTAATTTTTAATGCCCGTTTCAAAATGCGGTCAAAACGCCGGGCATGACCGTTCCTAGCTAGTGGTTGAATCTTGGAAAAAATTTGGTGTTTCTCTGATTAAATAGATACTTTTGTACCTAAAAATGATTTTTGGGAAAATAAAGAGCAAACTATGAGGCAGCTGCAGTTCAAATTTGACCCGTTTCCTACTGAATCGGCAGAAATTTGTCTTTTTCACGAGAGGTGGATAAAATCTTTTAACACCCAACCATTTGGTCAATTGTGCATTAAATATGGCCTACTATTTTAGAAAATTGATTTGGTCCAATTTTGCAACAATTATTTGGTAGGTCCTTCACAAAAAAAACTCATTTTGGGCACTCGAAAAATAGAAAATGATTTTTTCGTCCAAAGAAAATGAAAACTCCCTTAGGCAACATTATTTGCCATCCCAAGATGCACCCCTGTGCACAATATGAGATGATTTGAACAAACTATGCCACAAATGTGGCCATAAGATTGATCATTTGGCTTGAAAGCCATTCATCTCCACACATGATAGCTCGTTTCTGAGAACACTTTTTTAAAAGAATTATCGTATTACAAGCTTATTATTTTTCCTGGTAACTTGGCCACATATAATGACACAATGCGAAGGTTTTCCATTTTTTGATTTTTTTTTGAATTTTTAATGCCCGTTTCAAAATGCGGTCAAAACGGCGGGCATGACCGTTCCTAGCTAGTGGTTGAATCTTGGAAAAAAATTGGTGTTTCTCTGATTAAATAGATACTTTTGTACCTAAAAATGATTTTTGGGAAAATAAAGAGCAAACTATGAGGCAGCTGCAGTTCAAATTTGACCCGCTTCCTACTGAATCGGCAGAAATTTGTCTTTTTCACGAGAGGTGGATAAAATCTTTTGACACCCAACCATTTAGTCAATTGTGCATTAAATATGGCCTACTATTTTAGAAAATTGATTTGGCCAAATTTGCAACAATTATTTGGTAGGTTCTTCACAAAAAAACCTCATTTTGGGCACTCAAAAAACGAAAAATGATTTTTTCGTCCAAAGAAAATGAAAACTTCCTTAGGCAACATTGTTTGCCATTCCAATATGCACCCTTGTGCACAATATGAGATCATTTGAACAAACTATGCCATGAATGTGGCCATAAGATTGATCATTTGGCTTGAAAGCCATTGATCTCCACACATGATAGCTCGTTTCTGAGAACACTTTTTAAAAATAATTATCGTATTACAAGTTTATTATTTTTCCTGGTAACTTTGCCACATATAATGAAACAATGCGAAGGTTTTCCATTTTTTTGAATTTTTAATGCCCGTTTCAAAATGCGGTCAAAACGGCGGGCATGACCGTTCCTAGCTAGTGGTTGAATCTTGAAATACTTTTGGTGTTTCTCTGATTAAATAGATACTTTTGTACCTAAAAATGATTTTTGGTAAAAATAAAGAGCAACCTATGAGGCAGCTGCAGTTCAAATTTGACCCATTGCCTATTGAATCGGCAAAAATTTGTCTTTTTCACGAGAGGTGGATAAAAGCTTTTGACACCCAACCATTTGGTCAATTGTGCATTAAATATGGCCTAGTATTTTAGAAAATTGATTTGGTCCAATTTTGCAACAATTATTTGGTAGGTTCTTCACAAAAAAACCTCATTTTGGGCTCTCAAAAAATGGAAAATGATTTTTTCGTCCAAAGAAAATGAAAACTTCCTTAGGCAACATTGTTTGCCATTCCAATATGCACCCTTGTGCACAATATGAGATCATTTGAACAAACTATGCCACGAATGTGGCCATAAGATTGATCATTTGGCTTGAAAGCCATTGATCTCCACACATGATAGCTCATTTCTGAGAACACTTTTTTAAAATAATTATCGTATTACAAGTTTATTATTTTTCCTGGTAACTTGGCCACATATAATGACACAATGCGAAGGTTTTCCATTTTTTTGATTTTTTTTGAATTTTTAATGCCCGTTTCAAAATGCGGTCAAAACGGCGGGCATGACCATTCCTAGCTAGTGGTTGAATCTTGGAAAACTTTTGGTGTTTCTCTGATTAAATAGATACTTTTGTACCTAAAAATTATTTTTGGGAAAAATAAAGAGCAAACTATGAGGCAGCTGCAGTTCAAATTTGACCCGCTTCCTACTGAATCGGCAGAAATTTGTCTTTTTCACGAGAGGTGGATAAAAGCTTTTGACACCCAACCATTTGGTAAATTGTGCATTAAATATGGCCTAGTATTTTATAAAATTGATTTGGTCCAATTGTGCAACAATTATTTGGTAGGTTCTTCATGAAAAACCTCATTTTGGGCACTCAAAAAATTTAAAAATGATTTTTTCGTCCAAAGAAAATGAAAACTTCCTTAGGCAACATTGTTTGCCATTCCAAGATGCACCCTTGTGAACAATATGAGGTCATTTGAACAAACTATGCCATGAATGTGGCCATAAGATTGATCATTTTGCTTGAAAGCCATGAATCTTCACACATGGTAGCTCGTTTCCGAGAACACTTTTTTAAATGACCTCATATTGTGCATTAAATATGGCCTAATATTTTAGAAAATTGATTTTCTCCAATTTTGCAACTAATATATGGTAGGTGCTTCACAAAAAAAAACTCATTTTGGCACTCGAAAAATGATTCTTTTGTAAAAAAACTCATCTCCGAGAACACTTTTTTACGTTATTTCTTTATTCAGAGTTTGTTATTTTTACTGAAAAGTAGGTCACATTTGGTGGCACAATGCGAAGCTTTTTCTTTTCTATTTAATTTTATAAATTTCCTAGATAGTAAAATAACTGTCATGATTTATCATCTTATTTGTAATCGATTATGACCAATTTGAATGGTCATAACATCATCAAAGAGGTACTGCATTCTGATTGGTCCAAAAGCATCTCACGCGGATCATGGATTAAGCACCGTCGGATGCTACTGGATCCAACGGCAGCCCACATCCCCCTGGTCGTTCTCATCCCTCTCCGGAATCACCCCACCCCGTGTCCCTCTCATCCTCTTCCACCCAGGAAACCCTAGCCCACCCAACCCCTCGCTCGCGTCTCTCTCCCTCGCCGCTGCCACCACCCACGCCGGCCAGTTCCGGCGAGCTCCAGCGGTGCGCAACACGCCCCCGAGGTCCCCAAGGTCTGCTCCTCCCTCGCCTCCTGCCAGAATCGACGCTCCCGCCCTCCATCGCCCCCTTGGCTACCTAGGGTTTTGGCTGCCACCCCTAAATTCATCGGGATCCGCCACTTCCTGCGATGGCGAGGCCAGAGCTGGCCGGATCCGGCACCGGTAAGCCCCTCCCCTCCTTCGTGAACCATCTTCTTCTCACCTCACCCCACCTCATCTCGTGTTCCTTTTCGGCAGGTCACCATGGCCGTGGATGGGATGGCGACAATGGCAGGAGGGGCGCACCTATCTATCTACCACATGACTCGATGCCACCGCCGCCGCCCACGCCGGCGGATTCCGGCGAGTTTCACCAGCGCGCAGCATGCCCCCATGCCTCCCTCGCTCCACGCCTTCATCGTCTCTGTCCAGATCCGCGCCTTCATCCTCTCACCCATCCTCGAGGAGCAGGAGGGACGCATCTAGCTGGCAACCAAGGCCTGCTCTGCTCATCTTCATCCTTGACCATCTGTACCACCACGTTCCCGGGCTTCCAAGGCACACCACCATGCCACCGCCATGCCTCCTCTGCTCTTCGGGCTCGGACCAATCTCTCGCCCCTTCAGGTACGCATGTCTCTTGCTATTATCTCAACTGAGTGCCAGCTTGCCTCTTGCCTGTGGAGAGTGTTGACTCAATTGCTTCTGATACATGTGTGTGTGTGTGTGCAGCTCAAGCCCTGCAGCAGCCGACGTGGGTTCTCTGCCATGTGTGCAGGTGTCCCCCTCATGGAAGTGCAAGTGTGCTTTCCCTCCCCTGATGGCTATAAACCGACCATCCTCGACATGGCCTCTCTGCCATGCCATGGTGACCTCCTCTCTGCTCTTTCCTCTGTTTCATTGCCATGGATGGTTGTTTCTCAGTCCAGCTGAGACATGTGCAACACACTTAACTTGTAGTACTCCAGTAATTTTGCTTACAGTATTTAACAAGATTGAACTATACATGTGTGGAGTAATTTTGCTTGGAGTATTTAACAAGATTCAACAAGATTTAACTTGTCAACATTTAACAGTATTTTTTAGTAAGTATTCTGAACATGCTTCTGAATATTTCCAGATTCTGAACATGCAAGCAAATCTGCAGGAGTAAACAAGTTCTTGCAGTAGATATTTAAGTATTTTTTCTGAACATGTACTCTCATCGAAGATATTGCAAGTGGTCTGACCAGATTTTCTCAGTTTGCAAGTTTACTTACTTTTCCAGTTAATTAACTGGACATCTTGGAGTAGTTAGAAAATCATGAATTATTTGCAGAAATCCATAGAAGTATTGTACTCCAGTGTGCATTACTTACATAAACTTGCTTGCAAGCTTATTTTCTGACTTGTATATTCTGAAACTGAAAAAGGTTAGTTAACTTCTGTTAAGTTTCAGTAATATTCAGTGGAGTATTTACTGTAAATTTTGCACATCACAGTAATTTCACTTGCTGTTAACTGTTGTAGCATTAGGAGTAGTTTTACTGCAGTACTGCTTGAACTACTCCAAGCATTAGGAGTACTGTAAATGGAGGGTGAGGAAGTTTTACTGCAGAGTAGGATTGCACAGGGAGTAGTTAGGAGTAGTAGATGTTGATGATCATAGTCAGGAGTAGTTTTGCCTTTGGTGGTCATCCAAAAAAGTGATGTACTATTGTACTTTGAGTGAAAATGGAATGGTGCCATCCTACACAACATACTTTGAGTGAATGTTGAGTATTGTATGCTCTTGTGTAGTAGATGTTGGTTGATGAATGCCTGGGTGTGTCACTGCTTGTTCCATGCTACATTTAGGAATTGTTAATTTTTGTGTTATGGTCGCTCCCTGCTCCCTCCTGTTCATTTATCTGTCCAGCTCAATCCTACATTCCTACCGCTACTATTGCTGTTGAAATTGAGATGCTATCCTCATCCTGCTGATGTCTGTCAATCGAATCAAACTGCCCAGAGAATGAATGAGTTTGCAACCCTTCCTAATTTTTTGTTCTTGTTCTATTTTGAAATGGATGCAGCAGGTGCTCTGCTCTTGCTCATGTCTAGCACCGTCTCCGGCACGGTGGTGCTTCTTGAGGTGACCAGTGTGACGGCGGCTGTGTACGGCGGCGACCACAAGCTCTCCGGTGAGTCGGCTCCATCTTCTAGCCCTAGCTCCCTATTTCCTGCTCCTATAGCATGCTCTGTTGGTTTAGAACACTAGCAGCAGTAGCCTACCATGTATATGTACTAAACAGCAGGAGCTCAATCACCTTGTGTACACTAGCAGCTTGCTTACACAGTTGTCACTTTTGCTTGTGGTAGCCATTGCGTAGCTGAATCATGTCTGTGTCTACTAATCATCAGTTCATAGTATTTGGCTTCTGTGTGATGGTCTGGGACTATTTTATGGTGATGTGGATACACTTTCTAATTTAAAGTTACTAATTTGTGGTCTGGTGTCATATTATGGTCTAATATTATTTGTTTTGACTCTTTCTCTAGTGCGAGGAAAGCTGTGAGTAGACGTCAACGATGCCTACTTGCTTGGCTGCTACAGTGATGCATGCGCCGGTCAAGCAAGCACACATGCATATACGTACATGTTAGGGTAGTAGCAGATGTGCCATAATTCCTGTGTAAGGAAATGTATTTCTGAGATGATTATGTTATGTTATCTAAACCTGGGAGATGTGTTATGTGATGTGATATGAATATGAATTCGACATGATGTGATGTGATGATTTGAATTCGACATGGAGTTTTCCTGATTTGAATATGAAACAATTTTGTCCAAACATTTCTTTCAAAATCTGAGATCTAATACTGCACAACTAATTGGGCTGAAAAAGGCCACAGCCCAACAAGCATTGGACTGTTTAAAAAGTGAAACGAAAAAATCCTCAGGAAATAAAAAAAATATAATGCAAAAAAGGCCGAGGCCCCCCTAATATGGAAGAACCTTAGAAAACAAAAAGGCCGAATTGTTGGGTATGGCCCATGCAGAAATTACCAGGGAAAACATACTAAATGGGTTGAATTAGTGGGCTCGGCCCATGTAAAGCGTCGAATTGGACCGGGCTGATTCTTATCAACGACCTTTTCATTTGGTCACAATTTTGCCACGTCAGCTAGCCACGTCGGATCCGACGTGGCCTGGGTAGACAGCCAGCGACCAAAAAAAAGGTCGTTGAACCAACGACCTTTTGTTTTGGTCGTTACCTTCCACGACCTTATCCCGAAGAAGGTCGTTAATTTCAGTTTACGACGGCCAGCTTTTGACCATCTGTTTTTGGTCACAAAAAGGTCACAAATGGAAAACAATGACCATTCAGTGACCAATAGTGATGGTCACAAGTTGACGTATTTCTTGTAGTGCGTGGACGGGCGCGGCTGTGCCACACCATGGCGTCAACTTCCTCTCTGTACAGAGGAAGGAGGTGGCTGGTGGTGGGCTGGGCCGAGTGCACTATGCACTTATGGCCCAGTTGCACAGTAGGTAGTCTCTTTTTCATTTCTCTTTTCGGTATTCATTTTTTACTGTTTTGCATTTTATTTTTGTACCAAATGAATTTTGTCACTTATGACATTTTGCATATAAATATTAGACAACATTGCTAGGTTGCACAAAAAGTTTCAGAGCATTTGGAATTGTCTAAATATATTTAGAAATTAAAAAGGTGTTCCGGGAGGCCCCGGGAGGTTATTGGACCATATGGGCCAAACGAGGGGAGCACACCAGCCCACAAGGGGCTGGCGCGCCCCACCTCTAGGCCGCCGACCCTAGGGAAGGAAAGGGGGAGGGCTTGCCCCTCCTGCCTTCTCCTCCACATGAGAGAAAGGAAGGGGGGCGCCACCTCTCCTGCCTTCCTCCCACGCGCCTAAGAAGGAAGGGGGCGCGGCCAGGGCAGGAGCCCAGGGCGGCCACCGGCCCACTTGGGGGCGCCCTAGGCTGCCTCCCCTCCCCCACCTATATATATGTGAGGAGGGAGAGGGGAAACACACACCACGATCCCCAAGCCATGTGCGGCGCCCCGTCTCCCTCTAGTTCTAGTTCCTCCTCCGTCCATGTCCGTTGTGCTTGGCGAAGCCCTGCGGATAGTTTCACCACCACCATCACCACGCTGTCGTGTTGCCGGAACTCATCTACTACTTCACCCGTCTTGCTGGATCAAGAAGGCGAGGACGTCATCGAGCTGAATGTGTGCTAAACGCGGAGGTGCCGTACGTTCAGTACTTGATCGGGACGGATCGGGAAGGTGTACGACTACATCAACCGCATTGATAAACGCTTCCACTTAACGGTCTACGAGGGTACGTAGAAACACTCTCCCCTCTTGTAGCTATGCATCTCCATGGATAGATCTTGCGTGTGCGTAGAATTTTTTTTGTTTTCCATGCAACGTTCCCCAACAGAAATGCTAGCACCCAAATCACATAAAGCATAGCACTCATAATCTTTGATCTTAATATTAATAGTAGGTTCCCATTCATCACAAAGCTTTCTAGGGATTGAAACTTCCAACTCAAGTTTTTCTTCAAAAGATTTCATCATAGCATCAACGATATGTTTAGTAAAAGCCTAATTTTGATTATAAGCATGAGGTGAATTAAGCATGGATTGTAACAAGGAAATACACTCAATCAAAGAATAATTATCATAATTAAAGTCCTTGAAATCCAAAAGAGTGGGCTCATCACTACTTAAAGTTTTGACCTCTCCAATCCCACTTTTATCAATTTTTTCATTAAGATCATCACCCTCCAAATTATTGGGACGCCTTCTAGCTAAAGTTGACTCTTCTCTAGTCCCTTTTTCATCAAGTTTAATATTAGCAAACAAAGATCAATAGGAGTCATGCCAATCACTTTAAGATCGTCATCATGATTATCATGAAAACTAGAAGAACATGCTTTTTCTAGCCAATTTATCTTAGCTCGCATCCTAGTGATTCTCTCCTTATTTTGATTAACAGAAATTTGAATAGATTTCAGAGACTCACTAATATCAAGCTTGGGTGGCATAGATCTAATCTTAAATGAATCAATCTCATGAGAAATTCTACCAATGTTTGTAGCCAAATCATCAATCTTAAGCAATTTTTCTTCTACCATAGCATTGAAAATCTTTTGAGAATTAATGAAATCTTTAATATTATTCTCAAGATCAGAGGGTATCTTATTATATTTTCCATAAGAATTGTTGTAGTAATTACCATAATTATTAGAGGAACTAGTAGGAAACGGCCTAGGATTAAAATTGTCTCTATACACGTTATTACCAAAATTGTTCCTACCACCAAAATTCACATCCATAGATTCATTTTTATCCTCAATCAAGGTAGACAAAGGCATATCATTAGGATCAATAGGAGCACTCTTACTAGTAATCAATTTCATAAGTTCATCCATCTTTCCACTGAAAGTATTAATTTCTTCAATAGCATGCACTTTTTTTATTAGTAGAAGATCTTTAGTTATGCCATTGAGAGTAATTTGCCATAATATTATCTAGGAGTTTAGTAGCTTCTCCTAGTGTTATTTCCGTAAAAGTACCACCCGTGGCGGAATCTAAAATATTCCTAGATGCAAAATTCAATCTAGCATAAAAAAATTCTATGATCATCCATAAACTTAAACCATGAGTAGGGCAATTTCTTATCATTAATTTCATCATCTCCCAAGATTGTGCAACATGTTCATGATCAAGTTGCTTAAAATTCATTATATCATTCCTAAGAGAGATGATCTTAGCTGGAGGAAAATACTTGGAGATAAAAGCATCTTTACACTTATTCCATGAATCGATACTATTTTTAGGCAAAGATGAAAACCAAGTTTTAGCACGATCTCGTAGTGAGAACAGAAATAACTTCAACTTAACAATATCATTATCCACATCTTTTTCTTTTGCATATTACACAATTCAACGAAAGTATTAAGATGGGATGCAGCATCTTCATTAGGACTACCAGAAAATTGTTCTTTCATAACAAGATTCAACAAAGCGGCATTAATTTTATAGGATTCCGCACTAGTGGCTGGAGCAATCGGAGTACTAATAAAATCATTATTATTAGTATTGGAAAAATCACACAACTTAGTTTTTTCTTGAGACATCGTGACAAAGCAAGCAATCTAGCACACAAGCAAATAAAAAGATGGACGAAAAGAAGGCAAATAAAAAGACAAATATTTTTGTGTTTTTCTGAAAACGTTTAGAAGTGGGGGATATGAAAACAAGAGGAAAATGGTAAATAATGTAAGTGCAAGAGATGAGAGTTTATGATAGGTACTTGGTAGGCTTGATGTAGATCCTCCCCGGCAACGGCGCCAGAAATTCTTCCTGCTACTTCTTGAGCTTGCGTTGGTTTTTCCCTTGAAGAGGAAAGGGTGATGCAGCAAAGTAGAGATAAGTATTTCCCTCAGTTAAGAACCAAGGTATCAATCCAGTAGGAGGAACACACAAGTCCCCAATAGATGCACCTGCACAAACAAACAAATACTTGCACCCAATGCGAAAAAGGGGTTGTCAATCCCTTCGCGGTCACTTGCAAGGATGAGATCCGATAGAGATTGATATAAAAGATAAATAAAAGTGCGAAATAAGTTAAAGATAAATAAATTGCAGCAAGGTATTTTTGTGTTTTTGGTTTTATAGATCTGAAAATAATATGATAAAAATATAGACCCGGGGGCCATAGTTTTCACTAGAGGCTTCTCTCTTGAAGAACACATACGGTGGGTAAACAAATTACTATTGAGCAATTGATAGAAAAGCGCATAGTTATGACGATATCCAAGGCAATGATCATGAATATAGGCATCACGTCCGTGACAAGTAGACCGACTCCTGCCTGCATCTACTACTATTACTCCACACATCGACCACTATCCAGCATGCATCTAGTGTCTTAAGTTAACAAGAACGGAGTAACGCCTTAAGCAAGATGACATGATGTAGAGTGATAGATCCAAGCAATATGATATAAACCCCATATTTTTATCCTTAGTGGCAAGAATACAAATACATGCCTCGCTAACCTTTCTGTCACTGGGTGAGGACATCGCAAGATTGAACCCAGTACAAAGCACCTCTCCCATTACAAGAAAAATCAATCTAGTTGGCCAGACCAAATCAATAGATCGGAGAGAAATACAAAGCTATCTTAATCATGCATAAAAGAGTTCAGAGAAGAATCAAATAATATTCATGGATAATCTGATCATAAAACCACAATTCATTGGATCTCAACAAACACACCGCAAAAGAAGATTACATCGAATAGATCTCCAAGAACATCGAGGAGAACATTGTATTGAAGATCAAAGAGAGAGAAGAAGCCATCTAGCTACTAGCTATGGACCCGTAGGTCTATGGTAAACTACTCACACATCATCGGAAGGGCAGCAAGGTTGATGAAGAACCCCTCCATGGTGAAATCCCCCTCCGGCAGAGTGCCGAAAAAGGCCCCTAGATGGGATCTCACGAGAACAGAAGCTTGCGGCGGTGGAAAAGTATTTTTGGTGTGCCCCCTGGTATACGGGGAATATTTGGGTATTTATAGAGCTGAGATTAGGGTGAGTGGGGCTACAGGGGGCCCACAAGCTCATAGGGCGCCCTCAGGGCACGCCTGGTGAGCTTGTGGCTCACCCGTGGGCCTTCTGGCCTCCTCCCAAAGCTTCCTAGGTATCTTCTGGTCCAAGAAAAAATCGTCAAAAAGTTTCATTCCGTTTGGTATTGATTTTCTGTAAAAGACAAAAACAAGGAAAAGACAACAACTGGCACTTGGCACTAGGTTAATATAATAATATAAAAGACAACAACTGTGATGACGATGGCGGCAAATCCCCCTCTCTCGAGCCCAGAATGGACTCCAGATCTGCCCTCTTGATGAAGAATAGGAGGTGGCGGCGGCTTCGTATCGTGAAACGCGATGAAACTTTTTCCTTGTTTTTTTCTCAGAAAATAGGAATTTATAGTATCCAGATTAGGTTTAGGAGAACCTCGTGGGCCCCACTACCCACCAGGGTGCGCCAGAGTGGGGGGTGCCCTGGTGCCTAGTGGGCAGCTGGGGCACCCCCTCCAGTGGGTCTTGGTTCCAGAAATTTTCTGTCATTCCAAAATAATTCTCCAAAAAGTTTCGTCCAATTCCGAGAAATTTTATTTCTGCACAAAAAACAACACCATGGTAGTTCTGCTGAAAACAGCATCAGTCCAGGTTAGTTTCATTCAAATCATGAAAATGAAAGTCCAAAACAAGAGCAAAAGTGTTTGGAAAAGTAGATATGACGGAGACTTATCACCGTGCCCAGTAGATCTCCGGCACGCGCCCCTCCTCTTCCTCCTCTCCCGCTACTCCCTCTCAGAGCCGTCCTTGCACCCTATCCTTTTCCTCACCTCAGTCATCGTCCCTGCCCTCGCGCACACAGAATCTCACGGGCCTCGACGTCGTCGTGGTGGCCCTGGCTCCGTTTGGATTCTCGCCAGAGTTCATCGGGGCTCTCCTCGCCGAGGACATCGGCCACATCTTGTCGTCATGGATCCGTACTTCACTTGCAGGCATGGAGGTCAAGCAGGCGATCCGGCGGCGGCTGTAGTACCTAGGCGGCGACATGATTGATATTTTTTGTTCCTGTTTCCCCAGTCTTCCCCAGCCAATTTAGGCAGTCTTCAGATCAAATTTTCACCTAAATTCAAATCCACCACGCGCGTTGGCTTTAGCTTCTGGAATTCTCTCTTGCTGCCCCGAAATTCAAACCCATCACCCGCTGCCATCAGTTTCTGGAGAACTCTCTTGCTGCCCAGTATAAATCAAGGTGACAGCCCTCACAGCTTCAAAATCTCTTTAGGCCGAAAGGAGTGCCAGGAACTAGAATTTTGATAAGCTGAGATCCACTTCAAGGACTGAGAACCTGGGGTTGCAAGAAGCTGTCATCCAACTCCTCAATGTCTAGGTAAGGAAAAGCAAAAAAGCCGTGTTTGATCTTGCCTTGAGAAAGTTGGGCGTTGTGACTTGACAGTGTCTTGGTTTAGTTTGGCAAATCTGTAGCTATAAAGAAATTGGACTGCTACTTACTCTATGGATCAGTATTGCTAAGTACCTCAAATAGTTAATTATTCATTTTTCTTTAGTTTGCACCCAAAATTCGTATCTGCAATTGGCTCAGGTGATACCGACCTTTAAATCACTCTTGCAGCCCATGAGCCCAATAAATATATGCAGTTAGCTCTGAATTATGTTTTTTATTTTGTTGATTTGATATCCAAAGAGATCATATAAAGAATGTACATTAATATTTTTCATAGTAAAGCACAGTCTTTTTGAGTCACTCTATAGCTTCTCTGAATGCCTATGATGAATAGATTTTGATTGCTAGATAGGTAACAGGAAACATTAAAGAAAGTGTAGTTCTTGGCGATGAGTTTTAAGTCTTTTAATCTATAATAGTTCCAAATGGTTTACCGAAAGGCAGAAGCACACATTGATACGTCTCCATCGTATCTACTTTTCCTAGCGCTTTTGCTCTTATTTTGGACTCTAATTTGCATGATTTGAATGAAACTAGAGAGAATTCCTTATTTAACACTGTGTCTAAATTTTATGCCCTATTTGACACCAACAAATAATTTCTTCCCTATCTAACAACGAGTCTAAATTTTATGCCTTTTATAACACTTCTGTCCATTTTGAGCCAAAATGACATCTGAAAAGTCCCTTTTGCCCTCAAGTGGTGTGTTTGTGTGCGCGTGTGTACGTGCGTACGTGTGTGCTACTGTTGAGTGTCTGTGTGTGTGCGTGTGTGTTCGCTACTACTTGTGTACATGTGTGTTTGCTACTGGGTGTGTACGAGCATGTGTGTGCGCGCGTGTGCTGTTGCGTGCATGTGTGTTGTGTGCGTCCGTGCTGCTATGTGTGCTGAGTGCATGTGTGCTGCTACTGCATGTGTGTGCTGAGTGCGTGTGTGCTGTTGCTGCGTGTGTGTGCTGCGTGCGTGTGTGCTGCTGCCTGCGAGTGTGCTGATGTGTGTCTGCGCATGCGTGTGTGTTGCTTCGTGTGTATGTGCTGCTACGTGTGTGCTACTGTCCTCGCACTGATATTGCGTGTGTGCTACTGCCCCGCGCACACACATACCATATGAAGGGTAAAATAGTCTTTTCCGATGTTATTTAGGCTCAAAATTGACAAAAGTGTCATAAAAGGCATAAAATTTAGAGTCGTTGTTAGATTGGGAAGAAAAAAAATTCCAATGTCAAATAAGGAAACGAAATTTAAAATAGTGTTAAATAAGGAATTGTTTCATGAAACTAACCTGGGCTGACGTTGTTTTCAGCAGAACTACCATGGTGTTGTTTTTGTGCACAAATAAAAGCTTTCGGAATTGGACGAAACATTTTGGATAATTATTTCAGAATAAATAAAAAATACTGGAACCAAGGCGCACTGGAGGGGGGGGGGGCAGGCAGCCCACAACACACTGATACGTCTCCAACGTATTTGTAATTTTTAATTGTTCCATGTTGTTATATTATCATTCCTGGATGTTTTACAATCATTTTATAGCACTTTATGTCATTTTTGGGACTAACCTATTGACATAGTGCCCAGTGCCAGTTGCTGTTTTTTGCTTGTTTTTTACTTCACAGAATATCAGTACCAAACGAAGTCCAAATGCCACGAAACTTTTTGGAGATTTTTTCTGCCCAGAAGACAACTTGGGAGCCAAAGAAGTGCACGAGTGATGGCCCGTGGGGCCCACCACCCACCCGGGCGTGCCAGAGGCCCCTAGCACGCCCTGATGGGTGGTTGGGCCCACAGAGGTCCTTTCCACCGCCTCTCAGCTCTATAAATACCCAAATATTTTAGAAACCCTAGGGGAGTAAAGAGACCAGAGTTTCCACCGCCGCAAGTTCCAGAACAACAAGATCCAATATAGAGCCCTATTTTGGCACCTTGCCGTAGAGGAACATGATCACGGAGGGGTTCACCATCCTCATTGGTGCTCCTCTGATGATGCATGAGTAGTTCACCACAGACCTACGGGTCTGTAGGCAGTAGCTAGATGGCTTCTTCTCTCTTTTTGACTCTCAATACAATGTTCTCCTCGTTGTTCTTGGAGATCTATTTGATGTAATGACTTTTTGTGCTGTGTTTGTTGGGATCCGATGAATTGTGAGTTTATGATCAGATCTATATCCATGAATATTATTTGAGTCTTCTTTGATCTCTTATATGCATGATTATTATAGCCTCGTATTTCTTCTCTGAAACTTTAGTTTGGTTTGGCCAACTAGATTTATTTTTCTTGCAATGGGGGGGGGGTGATTTGTGATGGGTTCGATCTTGCGGTGTCCTCACCCAGTGACAGAAGGGGTAACGAGGCACGCATGTATCATTGCTATTAAGGATAAAAAGATGGGGTCTATTCCTACATGAATAGATCTTGTCTACATCATGTCATCGTTCTTATTGCATTACTCCGTTTCTCCATGAACTTAATACACTAGATGCATGCTGGATAGCGGTCGATGTGTGGAGTAATAGTAGTAGATGCAGGCAGGAGTCGGTCTACTAATCATGGACGTGATGCTTATATACATGATCATTGCCTTGGTATAGTCATAATTATTTGCTCTTCTATCAATTGCCCAACAGTAATTTGTTTACCCACCGTATGCTATTTTCGTGAGAGAAGCCACTAGTGAAATCTACGACCCCCGGGTCTATTTTCTATCATATTGTTTTCAGATCTATTATTCCAAAAACCCAAAAATACCTTGCTGCACTTTTTCTTTATTTCTTTTATTTTGTGTTTTTATCAGATCTATTTATCCAATCTTATACTATTTAATCTATCTCAATACCGGGGAGGGATTGACAACCCCTCTTACGCCTTGGGTTGCATGTTTTTGTTCTTTGTGTGAAGGTACCGTTTACATAGTGTTGTTTTGTTCTCCTGCTGGATTGATAACCTTGGTTTCATAACTAAGGGAAATACTTACCGTTGCTGTGCTGCATCACCCTTTCCTCTTCAAGGGAAAAACCAACGTAGATACAAGCAATCAGGAAGAATTTATGGCGCCGTTGCCGGGGAAACATCATCAACATCTATCAGGTTCCTAATCACAAATCTCATCTCCTTGCAATTTATTTTATTTGCCATTTGCCTCTCATTTTCCTCTTCCCCACTTCTAAAACATTTTTGCAAAAATCACAAAAACATTTGCCTTCTTTTCCGTTTGCCTTTTTCTTGTTAGATCTTTTGTTTGCTCGTTCTTAGTCGTCATCATGAGTGACTTTGGTATGGCAAAAACAGATGATGGTAGAACTCCTAAAATTGGACGTTCTGGTAATCTGGATGCTAAAACTTTTGTTTTGGGACAAGGGAACGTTATAGGAAAAGAAACCATCCAAGAATTCTTTAATTGTGTTGGAACTTTGACTTGTGATGATGTTCCTATACTTAAAAGAACCAAAACTTATGTGGTAGCTATTTCAACACTAGTTCTGAAACTTGAGAATAGATTTATCCGTACTCATCCTACCTTGCAAACATTGTTCTATGAATTTCATGTTATAAAAGATCCTCGAGCTAAAAAGATAGCCACCCTTGTTTTGATGAATGAATTTGATCACATAGTACGGGAAGCTAGGGAGATCTTTGATTTCTATGGTATGAACCGTGAAAAACCGGTGATAGATGAGATCCTTTATAATAGTGATTATGTTTTGACACATTTTCTTGGCAATAATCAAATCTTTGATGAGAATCTTAGAAAGAAAATTCTCATTTTGGATATGATCCAACATGTTTTCAATGATGTTATTCAACAATACTCCTGGGTTGTAGCCGAGAATCAAAGAGGTTATGTAGATGGGCAACTTGATAATGCTAAGATTTCTATGGATAATGTGTTCAAGTTATATTTGAGAAACTCCCTATCAAGGACACCTCTGTGGAAATTAAGAAGAAAGATAACAATACTTGAATCTATGCATTATGCCTAGCTAGGGCATACAACGATAGCGCTTGTTGGGAGGCAACCCAATGAATAAAATTTATTTTTCACTTTTTCTTTCTGTTCGTGAGTGTTTATATATTTATGCTACTGTTATGATTGACTTTTTATTTTTTGAATTAGTGTTTGTGGCAATTAAAACCTTTGGGATCATGTTGGGTGATAGTTGTTTTGATCCTATTGAAAATCAGAAATTTTTGCGTCCAGTAGCAGAATTATGAAAATTCACATAAGTGACAAAAACATTTAATTTTTTTAAAAAGATTGATATACAAATTTACCACGTTGTCCTAATTTTCCAGAATTTTTGGAGGTACAGAAGTATGGTAAATTTCTAGATTAGTACAGACTATTCTGTTTTTGACAGATTCTGTTTTCGTTGCATTGTGTGCTTATTTTGATGAATCTATGGACTATATCGGGGGGTATAAGCCATGGTAAAGTTAGAATACAGTAGGTATAATGCAATAATAAAAAATGAATGGGTTTGCAACAATACTTAAAGTGGTGATTTTCTTTATTATACTAACGGATCTCACAAATATTTTGTTAAGTTTTGTGTGATTGAAGTTTGCAAGTTTTGGGTGAGATCACGATGGATGAAGGAATAAGGAGTGTCAAGAGCCTAAGCTTGGGGATGCCCCATGGCACCCCAAGTAAATATTCAAAGAGTACCAAGCAACTAAGCTTGGCGATGCCTCGGAAGGCATCCCCTCTTTCTTCTAATGACCATCGGTAATTTTACTTGGAGCTATATTTTTATTCGTCACATATCATGAGTTTTGCTTGTAGCGTCTTGTATTATATGAATCTTTGCTTGTTTTGCTTTGTAGTTTGTCACAATGATCCTTGCTGGGCACACCTATTTGAGAAAGCCATAATTATGCTATGATTTGTTATAATTGCTCTATGTGCTTCACTTAAATTTTATGAGCTATGGAATTGCTCTAGTGCTTCACTTATATCTTTTTTAGCACAATGGTGTTCTATATTTTGAAGAAATATGCTATCATGCTTCACCTATATTATTTTGAGAGTTAGTAAAATTTTAAAGAAATATCCTCTCATGCTTCACTTACATTATTTTGAGAGATGAAATTTTTATGCTCATATTCTTCACTTAAATTTTTTTGAGCTTGTTTTAAGCAATGGTAATATATGAAATTAGTCCTAAGGTGATAGATATTCAATAGGAATATAATAAAAACTTTCATGAAGATTATTGGATATTATAAACTTGATTCCTTGTAATAGTTTTGAGATATGATGATAGTAATATGTGAGACATGTTGGTGAGTAATTATGCTCTAGTAAGAATATTGGTGTTAACGTTTGTGATGTGACGCCCCCGGTCCGATCGTGCACTAATCATACACGCAAATGCACACGATCAAGCCTAAGGACTCACGGGAAGATATCACAACACAACTCTAAAACATAAATAAAGTCATACAAGCTTTATATTACAAGCCAGGGGCCTCGAGGGCTCGAATACATAAGCTTGCAAACAAGCGTCAGCGGAAGCATCAGATATCTGAGTACAGATATGAAATAGAAACAGAAAGGCCTTTAGAAAGGTGGGGCAATATAAAACACTACGATCGAAAGGCGTAGGCCTCCTGCCTGGGACCCTCTGATCCTACTCCTGGTCGTCAGTCAACTCGTAGAAGCATCCATCCTCGGGGTAGTAGTAGTAGTCGATCGACGGGGCATCTGTCTCAGGGGGCTCCGTCCTCTGGTCGCAACAAACTGATAAGGGGAGAAAACGAAAACAAAGCAACCGTGAGTACTCAGAAGTACTCAGCAAGCAAGGATCTGCACTACATATGCAACATTTTCAAAGGGAGGCTGTATATGTGGACTGGGCTGCAGAAATGCCAGAATAGAGAGAAGACCTAGTCCTATCGAAGACTAGCATCTTCAGAGGTCTTGCAGCAATAGAAGAGAGAAGAACATTACAATATAATGTAGCAGTAATGATATCAACCTCACCTAGAGATCCTTTCTCGACACCCTGCGAGAAAGCAATCGCAGAGCCATACAGTCATCAACCTCGTCCTGAGATCCCTTGTCGAATCCCTGCGAGAAGCAATCCCAGAGCCTTATATCCAGGTCTCATCTCATGTTCTAGCTATATAGATCGGGATACAACTCCGAGTGTCCTTTACCGTAGGACCGGCTATCGATAGAAGTGTTCTTCCCTGCAGGGGTGCACCAACTTACCCAACACGCTCGATTAACTCCGGCCGGACACACTTTCCTGGGTCATGCCCGGCCTCGGCCAAACGACACATCGCAACCCTACCTACAGCTCAGCAGAGAGGTCCCCGCCGGTCTACATTCTAAGCGCAAGGGGGTCTTGGCCATCGCCCCTCGCCCTCCGGGTCGTTGCGCACAGGGTGGATACCAGCATCGCCTCGGGTGGCCAACACGATCCGACCGTGCCGCCATGCTGAACTGGACGTCTGACAGAGCTTTCGCCTGATGCATACGATGCAGAACGCCCATACTATGCCCACGTGATGGTTAGTGCTATCAGGCCAGAGGCCTGCTCGGATCAAATATCCAAATCGTTAGGACTAGGGGCTTGCGGTAACGAGCAGAGACTCACGAAAGATGTGACCCCGTCGCCCCGTCTCGAGGACTTGCTGCAAGGGTTAAGAATGCCCGGCCACGCCTCATATTCAGTACTCGGGCACCATACAGGCACCCGTCTTGACAACACTCGCCTCTCAGGCGCACGCGGGTACCCCTCAGGGTCGACCCGCCTATCAAATTAACAGTGTAAAGTCCAAGTATCCGTGTGTCCATAACATCAGGGGAATCCGAGGTATCACCCTCGTTGGATTCCTACTCGATGTCTCCGTCAAGGTGAACTCGGAGGAATCACCCTCACTGGGTTCACACTTGATGTGTTGCATGACAGCGTCGTTACCGGAAGTGGTGAAGGAGGAATCACCCTCGATGACCACGACCGAATAGCTACTCTACAGAGTTAACATCAGGAGTGCTACAAGAGGTTTCACCCTCGGCACTCGATAGTAACGCTGCAGTGTCATTACAACTAGGGGGGGTGATGTGCGATGTCGGGGCCTGGTCTTCAATCCCGTTGATCGGGTCTTCGGATAATCCAGCGGGGCGATCGGGACTAGTGGGGTCACTGATAGGTCTCTACCCAGCCTATACTAAGCAGTTTAGGATATGCAGGTAATTATCAACAGCAGGTTACAATAAACAGGCTATGCATCAGAATAGGTAAAGCAGCAGCAGCAACAATTCTAATGCAAGCATGAGAAATAGAATGGACGATATCGGTATGCTCAAGGGGGGGGGGCTTACCTGGTTGCTCGGCGGCAAGGGCAAGGTTGTCAATGGTGTCTTCGGGCTCCGGAGCTGCGTCGGCCTCGGGGACGACGTCGGTGTCGGGGCTACCGAGAGAGAAGAGGGGGAGGAAACAGTAAATACTAAGCAAACAAGTGCAGCACAAAGCATAACATGGTAATACGCGATGACAGAGGTGATCTAACGCAGTGCCGGGTGATACTGGCAAAGGTGGAATTCATCCGGGAATGTTTTCCCGGTTCCGGACATTTGTCAGACAGATGATCGGAGGGGAACGGTTGCACGTTCGGATAGTTAGGGACGTGTGGCGGCCGAACGGACCGCGTATTCGGACTCGTCTCGTCGTTCTGAGCGATTTTCATGTACAAAGTTTTTCCATTGGAGTTACGGATTATTTTATATGATTTTCTAAAGTTTTTATTAATTTCTGGAATTTATTTAATTATTTAAATTAAACATTATCCGAAACAGTAGCTGATGACGTCAGCATGACATCATGCTAACGTCAGCACAATCTGACAGGTGGGGCCCGCTGTCATTGACTAAGACTAATTAATCATGATTAATTAGTTAACTAAGTGATTATGTTAATTAATCCAAATTAATTAAGTTAATTAACTACTTAATTAATTTATTTATTTTTATATATATTTTTTAAATCATTTTCGTTCTGGGGTGGACCCCACTTGTCATAGGGTCAGGGCGCTTAGCGGGTGAGTGGGCAGGCGGGCAGCGGGCGCAACCGCACGGGGCCGAGCCCGCCCGAGGGGAAGCGGGGCGAGGTCGGCCGCCTGAGGCGACAAGGGCGAGGCCACGGCGAGGCGGGCTCGCCAGACCGGAGGTGGGGGAACAGGACGACGCGCGGGAGCAGGCGAGCGGCGGCGCAGCAGCTCGGCCAGCGGGGCGCGGTGAGCATCGCGAGCAGGGGGCGCGCGCGGCGCGACGCGGGGAGGAAAGCAACAGCAGCGGGGCAGGCCGGAGCGGGCGGCGACGCGAGGGCGGCTTGTGGGGCGGCGCAGCCCGGCGCGGGCTGGCGCGGGAGTAGAGGGGCGATGGGGCGCGGTCCAGCCGTGGCGAGCAGGGGGGCCGCGAGCTGGTGCCATGGTGAGCACGGCGTGGGCGTGCAGGGGAGGCGCGGTAGCGAGCGGCCATGGGCAGGGCACGGCTGCGAGCGGGCGAGCGCGAACAGCGCACGGGGGCGCGGTGAGTCGGTGCTTGCCGCGAGCGCGGGAGCGGCCGATCTGGCGACGGGAGAGAGGGGAGGCAGAGGGGAGCGCTCACATGCGTTTGAAGAGAAGGGGGGCGGCGTGGCTCGGTGGAGCCGGCGGGGAAGGGACGGGGAGGAGAGGCGACGGCGGCGAGGGGCGCCGGCGTCGGGGTGGAGTAGTGGCGACGGCGTGGCAGCGCGGCGAAGGAGCAGCGCACGAGCGCGGCTGGGCACGGGTGTGTGCGCCCTGAGGTGGCGCGGCCAAGCAGGAGAGGCGGTGGTGTGGCACCGGAGACGGGCGACAGCGAGCAGGCGACGGCGGGCGGCGTCGAGGTCGACCCCGATCCAGATCGGATCGGGGGAGAGGGGAAAGGAGACATGGGGGGGAGTGCTAGGTGGGAATTAGGGTTTCAGTGGGTGGCTGGGGAGGCCATATAGGCCAGCGGGGTGGGCCGGCCTGGTGGGCTGAGGCCAACTGGGCTAGGCCTAGTTGGCCAGGGGGTTTTCTTTTTCTATTTTCTTTTCTGTTTTGTCTTTTGTTTTTAATTCAAACCACTTTTGTAAAATATGAGACTAGCCCAAATAAATATGGTGCATTATATGTCACTGTAATAAAATGGTTTTGAGTCCAAAGGTTTTCATTTGGGATTTTATTTAATTAAAAAGGTATTAATTAGTGCTGTTTTGCTACTATTAGAGTCTCTTAATTAATTTATTATTTGTTGGTTACAATTTTAGAATAGCCTCTGGAATATTTGCCATTTAATGAACATTTTAGTTTCTGGGTTTGGACAACTTTTATTTTCACTTTCAGTTTGAATTTCCATTTGAATTTGAATTTGAAATAAGATATGATCCAAATGAGGTTTTAAGCACTGTTGATCATGATGACATGGCATAATCAAAAGGGTGATTACTGTAGCTCAATACATGGGGTGTTACAAATCTCCTCCACTAACAAGAATTCTCGTCCTGAGAATTAAGAAGTAGAAGGAAAAAGTTCGGGGTATTCTGCACGAAGATTATCCTCGCGTTCCCAAGTGGCTTCATCTTCAGTATGATTTGACCATTGTACTTTGAGGAACTTGGTAACCTTCTGACGGGTCCGACGTTCAGCTTCATCGAGAATGCGGATCGGATGCTCCTTATAAGAAAGATCATCATGCAATTCGAGCATTTCGTGATCCACAGCTCGGTGCGGAGATTCCTTGAAGCATTTACGAAGTTGCGACACATGGAAGACGTCGTGGATATGAGAGAATTGCGGCGGCAACTCCAATTTATACGCCACCTGACCACGTCTTGCAATTATGCTGAAAGGACCAATGTAGCGTGGAGCTAGCTTGCCCTTGATTCCAAAACGGTGAGTGCCTTTCATAGGAGTGACTCGCAGATAAGCCTGATCACCAGGTTGATAAGTCAAACCCCATTGTTTGCGATCATAGTTGCTCTTCTGGCGGTCCTGAGCCGCCTTGAGGTTTTCACGGACGATACGGACTTGTTCTTCGGCGTGTTGAATAATTTCCGGACCCACGAGTGGTCGTTCCCCAGTTTCTGACCAATTCAGAGGGGTTCGACACTTACATCCATAGAGTACTTCGAAGGGGGCCATCTTCAAACTGGCTTGATAGCTGTTGTTATAAGAGAATTCGGCATACGGGAGAGATTCTTCCCACTTCTTGCCGAATGAAATAACACAAGCCCGAAGCATGTCTTCAAGCACTTGATTGACTCACTCGACTTGGCCTTGGGATTGGGGGTGATAAGCTGAACTCCAGGTAATATGAGTTCCCATAGCTGTTTGGAAACTTTCCCAGAATTTGGAAGTGAAAAGACCGCCACGGTCCGAACTAATCTCCTTCGGAATACCGTGGAGTGAAATAATTCTGGAGATATATAATTCCGCTAACTGACTAGCAGTGATCGTCTCTTTGACACGCAGAAAGTGTGCAACTTTAGAAAGTTGATCGACGACTACAAGAATAGCATCGTGACCCTTATGTGACCTGGGAAGTCCTGTAACGAAATCCATCTGAACCTTATCCCATTTCCATAGAGGAATAGGAAGTGGTTGCAGAATTCCAGCTGGTTTCTGATGTTCTGATTTAATGCGACGACACACATCACATTCAGCAACATAACGAGCAATGTCCTGCTTCATTCTAGACCACCAGTACCTTTGACGGAGATCACGATACATCTTGGTGCTACCCGGATGAATAGACAGCGGGGTATCATGTGCCTCCTTCATGACTTTGTCAGTCATGAGCTCGAAGCGAGGTACGACAATGCGGTTCCTGAAATACAAGGTTCCATCTTCAGACAGCAAGAAATCCCTATACTTTACAAGGTGAAGGTCTTTCTTCATCAGATCAACTTCAGCATCTTTAGCTTGCGCATTCTTAACAGCTTTCTCAAGATCGGGTTGTATCACAAGGTTATTAAGAGAACCCTGTGGAACAATACGCAAATTCAGGTTGCATAGTTCTTCAAAAAGACGAGGTTGAGCTCGCCTAACCATGAGGTTGTCGCAATAGGACTTGCGGCTTAAGGCATCAGCCATCACGTTAGCCTTGCCAGGGGTATAGGATATACCCAAATCATAGTCCGCAATGGCCTCCATCCATCTTTGCTGACGGAGGTTTAGAGATGGCTGAGTGAACAAGTACTTCAGACTTTTATGATCCATGTAGATCTCGCAACGATTACCGAGAAGGTAATGTCGCCACAACTGCAATGCATAGATCACAGCAGATAGTTCTAGATCATGTACCGGATAATTCTCTTCATGTGGGCGCAACTGACAAGAGCCATAAGCAATCACTTTACGCTCTTGCATTAGGACACAGCCTAATCCTTCACGGGATGCGTCACAATAGATCACAAAGTCTTTGCGGGTATCTGGAGGAGATAGTACTGGGGTAGATGTTAGCTTGTCTTTGAGTGTCTGAAAACTTTCTTGAAATTTTTCTGTCCATTCAAATTTAACGCCCTTGTGAAGCAGATCAGTCAAAGGCTTAGCAATCTTAGAAAAGTTCTCGACAAATCGACGGCAATAACTTGCAAGGCCGAGAAAACTTCTCACTTGCTTGACATTCTTCGGAGGAGTCCAGTCCAAAATAGCCTGAACTCGTTCCGGGTTAACATCAATTCGTGGGCAGGTAGTCAAAGAGGTTGACGATGATATCACCGACCACTAGAGGCAAGGATGGAATTGCTGTTCATGAATTCATTTAACATCTCAAAAGAAGTCAAAATGTTGCCGCTGAATACGACACATTTTTCCGGGAGATTCCAAAAGTGTCAAATGACAAGGTGAGAAGCGTAAGATACTTGTAAAGGAAAGGTTAAACAAACCAATGGAAAGGAAAATGATGATTATCAGACTAATCGTTCCAAGGAAAGGATCAGTTGCGAATATCCAGCTCTCCGGGAGAATGTGATTATGAGATCCTAATGTTGGAGTTAGTAAAATTTTAACTCGAATAGAAGAGAGGTCAGAGTCCCAGAGTATAGATGAGGAATAAAAGATACTAATACCACCCAATTGGCGACGTGGGCCCGTAAGCCACACAGCCAAGTTAGTAAAACAGTTTTCGGTTACTAGACTCAACTTCGGCCAAGGAGTTGGAAAGGGGGGTTCCTACAGTCAGTCGGCTCTGGTACCAACTTGTGACGCCCCCGGCCCGATCGTGCACTAATCATACACGCAAATGCACACGATCAAGCCTAAGGACTCACGGGAAGATATCACAACACAACTCTAAAACATAAATAAAGTCATACAAGCTTTATATTACAAGCCAGGGGCCTCGAGGGCTCGAATACATAAGCTTGCAAACAAGCGTCAGCAGAAGCATCAGATATCTGAGTACAGATATGAAATAGAAACAGAAAGGCCTTTAGAAAGGCGGGGCAAAATAAAACACTACGATCGAAAGGCGTAGGCCTCCTGCCTGGGACCCTCTGATCCTACTCCTGGTCGTCAGTCAACTCGTAGAAGCATCCATCCTCGGGGTAGTAGTAGTAGTCGATCGACGGGGCATCTGTCTCAGGGGGCTCCGTCCTCTGGTCGCAACAAACTGATAAGGGGAGAAAACGAAAACAAAGCAACCGTGAGTACTCAGAAGTACTCAGCAAGCAAGGATCTACACTACATATGCAACATTTTCAAAGGGAGGCTGTATATGTGGACTGGGCTGCAGAAATGCCAGAATAGAGAGAAGACCTAGTCCTATCGAAGACTAGCATCTTCAGAGGTCTTGCAGCAATAGAAGAGAGAAGAACATTACAATATAATGTAGCAGTAATGATATCAACCTCACCTAGAGATCCTTTCTCGACTCCCTGCGAGAAAGCAATCGCAGAGCCATACAGTCATCAACCTCGTCCTGAGATCCCTTCTCGACTCCCTGCGAGAAGCAATCCCAGAGCCTTATATCCAGGTCTCATCTCATGTTCTAGCTATATCGATCGGTATACAACTCCGAGTGTCCTTTACCGTAGGACCTGCTATCGATAGAAGTGTTCTTCCCTGCAGGGGTGCACCAACTTACCCAACACGCTCGATTAACTCCGGCCGGACACACTTTCCTGGGTCATGCCCGGCCTCGGCCAAACGACACATCGCAACCCTACCTACAGCTCAGCAGAGAGGTCCCAGCCGGTCTACATCCTAAGCGCAAGGGGGTCTTGGCCATCGCCACTCGCCCTCCGGGTCATTGCGCACAGGGTGGATACCAGCATCGCCTCGGGTGGCCGACACGATCCGACCGTGCCGCCATGCTGAACTGGACGTCTGACAGAGCTTTCGGCTGATGCATACGATGCAGAACGCCCATACTATGCCCACGTGATGGTTAGTGCTATCAGGCCAGAGGCCTGCTCAGATCAAATATCCAAATCGTTAGGACTAGGGGCTTGTGGTAACGAGCAGAGACTCACGAAAGATGTGACCCTGTCGCCCCGTCTCGAGGACTTGCTGCAAGGGTTAAGAATGCCCGGCCGCGCCTCATATTCAGTACTCGGGCACCATACAGGCACCCGTCTTCACAACACTCGCCTCTCAGGCGCACGCGGGTACCCCTCAGGGTCGACCCGCCTATCCAATTAACAGTGTAAAGTCCAAGTATCCGTGTGTCCATAACATCAGGGGAATCCGAGGTATCACCCTCGTTGGATTCCTACTCGATGTCTCCGTCAAGGTGAACTCGGAGGAATCACCCTCACTGGGTTCACACTTGATGTGTTGCACGACAGCGTCGTTACCGGAAGTGGTGAAGGAGGAATCACCCTCGATGACCATGACCGAATAGCTACTCTACAGAGTTAACATCAGGAGTGCTACAAGAGGTTTCACCCTCGGCACTCGATAGTAACGCTGCAGTGTCGTTACAACTAGGGGGGGTGATGTGCGGTGTCGGGGCCTGGTCTTCAATCCCGTTGATAGGGTCTTCGGATAATCCAGCGGGGCGGTCGGGACTAGTGGGGTCACTGATAGGTCTCTACCCAGCCTATGCAGGTAATTATCAACAGCAGGTTACAATAAACAGGCTATGCATCAGAATAGGTAAAGCAGCAGCAGCAGCAATTCTAATGCAAGCATGAGAAATAGAATGGACGATATCGGTATGCTCAAGGGGGGGGAGCTTGCCTGGTTGCTCGGCGGCAAGGGCAAGGTTGTCAATGGTGTCTTCGGGCTCCGGAGCTGCGTCGGCCTCGGGGACGACGTCGGTGTCGGGGCTACCGAGAGAGAAGAGGGGGAGGAAACAGTAAATACTAAGCAAACAAGTGCAGCACAAAGCATAACATGGTAATACGCGATGACAGAGGTGATCTAACGCAGTGCCGGGTGATACTGGCAAAGGTGGAATTCATCCGGGAATGTTTTCCCGGTTCCGGACATTTGTCAGACAGATGACCGGAGGGGAACGGTTGCACGTTCGGATAGTTAGGGACGTGTGGCGGACGAACGGAACGCGTATTCGGATTCGTCTCGTCGTTCTGAGCGATTTTCATGTACAAAGTTTTTCCATCAGAGTTACGGATTATTTTATATGATTTTCTAAAGTTTTTATTAATTTTTGGAATTTATTTAATTATTTAAATTAAACATTATCCAAAACAGTAGCTGATGACGTCAGCATGACATCATGCTGACGTCAGCACAATCTGACAGGTGGGGCCCGCTGTCATTGACTAAGAATAATTAATCATGATTAATTAGTTAACTAAGTGATTATGTTAATTAATCCAAATTAATTAATTTAATTAACTACTTAATTTATTTATTTATTTTTATATATATTTTTTAAATCATTTTCGTTCTGGGGTGGACCCCACTTGTCATAGGGTCAGGGCGCTTAGCAGGTGAGTGGGCAGGCGGGCAGCGGGCGCAACCGCTCGGGGCCGAGCCCGCCCGAGGGGGAGCGGGGCGAGGTCGGCCGCCTGAGGCGACAAGGGCGAGGCCACGGCGAGGCGGGCTCGCCAGACCGGAGGTGGGGGAACGGGACGACGCGCGGGAGCAGGCGAGCGGCGGCGCAGCAGCTCGCCCAGCGGGGCGCGGTGAGCATCGCGAGCAGGGGGCGCGCGCGGCGCAACGCGGGGAGGAAAGCAACAGCAGCGGGGCAGGCCGGAGCGGGCGGCGACGCGAGGGCGGCCAGTGGGGCGGCGCAGCCCGGCGCGGGCTGGCGCAGGAGCAGAGGGGCGATGGGGCGCGGTCCAGCCGTGGCGAGCAGGGGGGCCGCGAGCTGGTGCCGTGGTGAGCACGGCGTGGGCGTGCAGGGGAGGCGCGGTAGCGAGCGGCCATGGGCAGGGCACGGCTGCGAGCGGGCGAGCGCGAATAGCGCACGGGGGCGCGGTGAGTGGGTGCTTGCCGCGAGCGCGGGAGCGGCCGATCTGGCGACGGGAGAGAGGGGAGGCAGAGGGGAGCGCTCACGTGCGTTTGAAGAGAAGGGGGGCGGCATGGCTCGGTGGAGCCGGCGGGGAAGGGACGGGGAGGAGAGGCGACGGCGGCGAGGGGCGCCGGCGTCGGGGTGGAGTAGTGGCGACGGCGTGGCAGCGCGGCGAAGGAGCAGCGCACGAGCGCGGCTGGGTACGGGTGTGTGCGCCCTGAGGTGGCGCGGCCAAGCAGGAGAGGCGGTGGTGCGGCACCGGAGACGGGCGACAGCGAGCAGGCGACGGCGGGCGGCGCCGAGGTCGACCCCGATCCAGATCGGATCGGGGGAAAGGGGAAAGGAGACGCGAGGGGGGGGGGAGTGCTAGGTGGGAATTAGGGTTTCGGTGGGTGGCTGGGGAGGCCATATAGGCCAGCGGGGTGGGCCGGCCTGGTGGGCTGAGGCCAGCTGGGCTAGGCCTAGTTGGCCAGGGGGTTTTCTTTTTCTATTTTCTTTTCTGTTTTTTCTTTTGTTTTTAATTCAAACCATTTTTGTAAAATATGAGAATAGCCCAAATAAATATGGTGCATTATATGTCACTGTAATAAAATGGTTTTGAGTCCAAAGGTTTTCATTTGGGATTTTATTTAATTAAAAAGGTATTAATTAGTGATGTTTTGCTACTATTAGAGTCTCTTAATTAATTTATTATTTGTTGGTTACAATTTTAGAATAGCCTCTAGAATATTTGCCATTTAATGAACATTTTAGTTTCTGGGTTTGGACAACTTTTATTTTCACTTTCAGTTTGAATTTCCATTTGAATTTGAATTTGAAATAAGATATGATCCAAATGAGGTTTTAAGCACTGTTGATCATGATGACATGGCATAATCAAAAGGATGATTACTGTAGCTCAATACATGGGGTGTTACATGTGATTCCCTATGCAAGCATGGAAGTCAATTGTTATGCAATGAAATTACATTATACTTGTGGTGCATTATTCGGTGTTAGTTATGCTTAATGCTCGTTTATGAGAATTTTCATTTCTTGGTTGGTTGTTTCTCAATCTATTTACTAGCCTCCATCTATTATCTATTATCTATATATTATTTACTTAAAACACAAGAAAAATAAGTCATTACGTTCGTCCACATAGATTAAATTACCTTGACCGTTAATTTTGGATATAGACGGCTGAGATTAAAAGATTTAACGTTACATACAAATATTGTGTAGGTACAATATTTTGCACATATAAATTCTATCACGTGCCAAGTAAAAAAAACTATCCACAATCACGTATGAGAAGTCACTTCCACGCAAAACATCACGTATGTGGTATTATGGTATATGTGGAAATAAGCAACACGTGATCAATTCCGATTCGAATTCTAATAGGAGCAGAAAAAAAAACAAAGCCAGCGCTACATACACATAGGCAAATCGGCCACCTAAACCAATGTCACGTGCGTGTCCATAGCTAAAGGAAGTCCCAAAAGAAATATAGCTAGAGAAAAGCAGTCCGGTCTGCATACGAAGTCTAATAAAAAATGATGCATTAGTATAATAAAGGATTACGTGAAGCATCCTTAGTCATTAGCTATTCTTTTTTTCTGTATTGCAATGCAAACACAGACATTACTGTAATATTAGCAAAACATTTTATGGGAAGCAAAGCAATTTGTTTTTCCGCTTCAGTTGTGCTCTATCATCGTCTCTAAACTTGGTGATTCGCTGAGATGAATTCCAACAGATACAACCAATGAACAAATTTTTTTTGGCTTCATATGATATCATCTTTATTTAAAAATAATAATTTAACAAATATAATATTAAATATTTAAAATAATACCAAAATGAATTACATTGTGTATACAAATCAATAGAGACAACTCCTCTTACCGGTAAGGAAATACATATATCTTCACATGACTTCTGTACTAAGTTAAACTTATCATTGTATGAAGTCCAAAAGTCGCTAATATTGCCGGAGGTATATGTGAATCTGACTCGAAAACTAAAATGTAAAATATAATATTGTATGATTCGTTTTTAAGATTGAGACTGGGCGCATGCATTAATCAATGGTCACTAGCAGAGTTCAATATGGTGAGAAGCGATAACCTGAGAAGAACTATAACTTTGTAAGTACATCGTACATATCATACGGCTCATATTAGGGGCGAAAAAACAATATATTAATGCTAACATTGTGTGTGTAATTGAGCATATTATGTAAAACTGGAAAATTGATTTTCTTGGTTTCATACAATAATGGAGGTTCGATCCCTTGATTAATAATTTTGACAGCTAAGATTAAAAATTAATGTGTGCTCAAAAGTTGTGGCCGGCTGGGCGTCAACACTGTTGAACATGTGTATATGTACGTAGGTCTGGGTTCCGTATGCAGTACCTGTAGTGTCTGTCTCCCTCTATATGTACGTGTATCTTAGGAAACAAGATACCGGTCGCACCCCTTGTATCTATATATATGTGCCTAGTGTACGATCAATCAATTATCGATGCACCAAATCATTCTCTACATGGTATCTATCGCAAGTCGATCCTCCCGCTTCCGCCAACCCTAGCAGCCGCCGCCGCGATCTGCCGCCGCCGCCGCCCCACGCAACCGCCGCCACCCCTCCTCACGCGCGCCTCCCCTCCCAGCGCGTCCTCTCCTAACCGTCGCGCCGCCCTCCCGCCGCGCCGCGCCTCTCCCACCGCCGCGCCGCCCTACCACCGCCACACCGCCCCCTTCCCCAAACCCTCGCCGCCATGTCGTCCAACACCTCATCCATCTCCAACCCCTTCGCCGTCGACACTGCTGAAATCCGCGACATCAACGTCCACGCACGCGTCCCCGTCGTCCTCGACGCCTCCAACTCCACGTACTTCGCGTGGAAGAGGTACTTCTCGCTGCTCTTCCGCGAGAACAACCTCGTGGATCATGTTGACGGCACCGTAGACTCCCGCGCCATGGTGGACGACCCCGAGTGGACCGCGATCGACGCCACGATCATCCGGTGGTTCTTCACCACCATCTCCAAGGACCTGTTTCACACGGTCGTGAGCGTCGGCGACGACGCCCGCGCCATGTGGGTTAAGCTGAACGGCCTTTTCACCGACAACAAGCTTCAGCGCCGCGTTTTTTTGCAGCAGGAATTTTTTGATTGTCACCAGGATGAACAGTCCATTGATGACTACTGCCGCCGCCTGAAGACGTTGGCGGATGAGCTCCGCGACATTGGCGCCAAGGTTGATGACGACCTCCTCCTCAGCACGCTCACCGCCGGCCTCAACGAGGACTTCGGCAACGCCGCCTCCAACCTCACCTTGATGTCGGAGCCCTCCTTCCCCAAGTTCGTGGCGTACTTGCGGTTGGAGGAGCGCCGGATGAAGGGGGTCAAGAAGCGTGTGCAGCATCACGCCCTCGCCGCCGGCACCTCCCGTGGCGCCCCACCACCGGCCGCCCCACCCGCGCCACGCCAGCAGCCGCCGCCCCCCGCGCCTTCGGGGTACTTCCCCCTGCCGCCCGCGCCTCCCGCCCCTCCCGCTGCCCCCTAGCGGCCAGGTGGCGGGCGCCGCGGCAACCGCCAAGGGGGCGGCCGCAAACAGCAACAGGCGCCGGGGGGGGGGGGGGGAGGGGGGCCCTCGTCAGCAGTAGCAGCAGGCCACCCCTCCGTGGACGTACGGCACCAACCCGTGGACCGGCGTCGTCCATGCGTACTCGATGCCGGTCCCTCGGGCTCCCGCTCCGGGCATCCTTGGGCCTCGTCCGGCGAGCCATCAGGCCCTCTTCGCCGCGCAGAACATCGCTCCCTACAGCGGCTACGGTGCCGCACCCCCGCCCGCGCCCGCCTATGGGGCCGCGCCCGCCTACGGCGCCGCCACCGCGCAGGCCTTCGGCATCGCCCCCGCGCCGGCCTACGGAGGGTTTTACCCTCCCCAGGTGCCGCCGCCGTGGGACCCGGCCCTTCTCGCTGCTCTGCACTCCGCTCCGTCACCGAGTTCCTACGGTGGCGGCGGTGACTGGTACATGGACTCGGGCGCCACCGCTCACATGACTGCTCATCCCGGTAACCTCACGTCCGCCACTCCTGTTCATACTCCCACTCGCATCACCGTTGGTAACGGTTCCTCCCTACCCATTACACACGTCGGTCATGTCATTTCCTTCTATGTCTACTCCCGTTCACATGTCTAATGTTCTTGTGTCTCCTGACTTAGTCACTAATCTAGTTTCAGTTTGTCGCCTTGCTCGTGAGAATCCTATCACTGTTGAATTTGACGATATCGGCTTTTCTGTGAAGGACGCCCGTACACGGATGGTACTCCACCGATGTGACAGCCCGGACGAGCTTTACCCGGTGCATCCCTCCGGCGCCACCACCACCCGTCGTCCCGCCGCCCTCGCTGCTTGTGTCGATCTTTGGCACGCCCGCCTCGGTCATCCCAACTCCACCGTTATGCGTCAGATTCTTCAGAGTTTTTCTTTCTCATGTAATAAGGTTGACGACCACACTTGTGAGGCTTGCCGTCTTGGCAAGCATGTTTGTCTTCCCTTTACCGAGTCTACAAACATTTCCACCTTTCCGTTTCAGTTATTGCATAGTGATGTTTGGACGTCCCCGGTTGCGAGCAACACGGGTTACTTATACTATTTGGTGATATTGGATGATTTTTCTCATTATGTGTGGACATTCCCTCTTCGTCGCAAGTCCGACGCTCTTGCCACACTCACAGCCTTTTATTCATATGTCACCACACAGTTCGGTCATCCTATTCTTGCCTTGCAAATTGACAACGGCAAGGAGTTTGACAACGTCGCCGTCCGCAATCTTCTTGCGTCCCACGGCACCATCTTTTGCCTCACTTGTCCCTACATGTCATAGCAGAATGGTCGCGCCGAGTGCGTCATTCGCACCCTTAATGACTGTGTCCGCACGTTGCTCTTCCACTCCTACGTGCCTCCTCGGTTCTGGCCGGATGCGCTCGCGACCGCTAGTCTCCTTATTAACATTCGCCCGTGTCGTCGACGCTGGAACTACACTCCTCACCAGCTCCTCTTCGGTGCGGTTCCATCTTATGATGGTCTTCGCATTTTCGGGTGTCTCTGTTATCCTAGCACCGCGTCCACTGCTCCTCACAAACTCGCTCCCCGGTCGCTTCCTTGCATCTTCCTTGGTTATCCTCCCAACACCAAAGGTTACCGGTGCTATGATCCAGTGTCCCACCGCGTTTTCACTTCGCGGCATGTGTACTTTGATGAGCTTGTGTTCCCGTTTCAGCAGGTACCGTCACCCTCGGCGTCTCCCGCGGCGCGTATTCCCCCTGCCTCCACCTCTAGCGAACCGCCCAGCCACGCACTGGGTTCGGCCCTGCCCCCGCTCCCCGCGCCGGCGGCCCCCGTCGCCGCGGCCCCCTCCGCGGCCCCCGTCGCCGCGGCCGCACCCCCCACCGGTGTGGTCACTCGGGATCGGACTGGGACACTTCGTCCTAGCACGCGCTACACGTCTGACGAGCACACGTGTGCTGCGTCTACCTCGGCGCCGTCTCTGCTCCCCACCTCCGCTCCCACAGCCCTTCAGGATCCGTACTGGCTAGCTGCGATGCGTGAGGAGTTTGACGCCCTGCAGCGCAACCGTACGTGGCAGCTTGTTCCGCGGCCTCCCCGTGCCAATGTCATCACTGGCAAGTGGGTCTTCCGCTACAAGACTCGCCCCGACGGCTCTCTCGAGTGCTACAAGGCGCGTTGGGTGGTGCGCGGCTTCCGCCAGCGTGCCGGCGTGGACTTCACCGACACCTTCGCCCCGATTGTCAAACCGGGCACGATTCACGCTGTCCTCCAGCTTGCTGTTTCTCGTGCCTGGCCAGTCCACCAGCTCGATGTGTCTAATGCTTTCTTGCATGGCCATCTCGACGAGCAGGTGTTCTGTCAGCAGCCTACTGGTTTCGTCGACACCGACTATCCGGACCACGTGTGCTTGCTCTCCCGTTCTCTCTACGGGTTGAAGCAGGCGCCTCGGGCCTGGTACCAGCGGATCGCGGCCTTCCTTCAGCAGCAGGGGTTCCGGTCCACACGGTCCGATGCCTCCCTGTTTGTTTATCACCAGGGCCCTGCCACCGCGTACCTCCTCCTGTACGTCGACGACATCATCCTGACTGCATCCTCGCCAGCGCTCCTTCAGCAGATCACAGCTTGCCTCGGCACCGAGTTCGCCCTCAAGGACTTGGGGGCTCTCCACTACTTCCTCGGCATCGAGGTTGTGCGCCGGGCCACTGGCTTCTTCCTGCACCAGCAGAAGTACGCCTACGAGCTTCTGGAGCGAGCGGGCATGCTTAACTGCAAGCCTGCTCCTACGCCTGTCGACACGAAGGCTGAGGTGTCCGCCGTCGAGGGTTCTCCGGCGTCCGACGCTCCCTTCTACCGCTCCATCGTCGGTGCACTTCAGTACCTCACGCTGACGCGTCCGTACATTCAGTACGCTGTCCAGCAGGTGTGCCTCCATATGCATGCTCCTCGTGATACTCATTGGGCTCTGGTGAAACGTATTCTTCGGTACATACGTGGCACCACAGCTATGGGTCTCACCCTGACGGCATCACCTGACACCAGCCTTGTCGCCTACTCTGATGCCGACTGGGCTGGGTGTCCCGACACTCGACGCTCCACTTCCGGCTACTGCGTCTACCTCGGGCCCTCTCTGATTTCGTGGTCGTCTAAACGACAACCCACGGTCTCACGATCGAGCGCCGAGGCTGAGTACAGGGCTGTGGCCAACGCCGTCGCGGAGTGCTCTTGGCTACGACAGCTACTTCAGGAGTTGCTATGCGATGTTACCAAGGCGACGCTTGTCTACTGTGACAACGTCTCCGCGGTGTATCTCGCTGCCAACCCTGTCCATCACCGACGGACGAAGCATATTGAGCTCGACATTCACTTCGTCAGGGAGCACGTCGCACTTGGTCGTGTTCGAGTTCTCCATGTGCCCACCGATCAGCAGTTCGCCGATGTTATGACGAAGGGACTACCCACCTCGACATTCGAGGGTTTTCGGTCCAGTCTCTGCGTCACCGGCGACGCTTCGACTGCGGGGGGGTGTTGAACATGCGTACATGTACGTAGGTCTGGGTTCCGTATGCAGTACCTGTAGTGTCTGTCTCCCTCTGTATGTACGTGTATCTTAGGAGGCAAGATACCGGTCGCACCCCTTGTACCTATATATATGTGCCTAG
The DNA here is from genome assembly GCA_011799875.1 of Thinopyrum elongatum. Taxonomy (NCBI): domain Eukaryota; kingdom Viridiplantae; phylum Streptophyta; class Magnoliopsida; order Poales; family Poaceae; genus Thinopyrum; species Thinopyrum elongatum. The sequence goes on from CM022298.1 coordinate 94,487,552, forward strand.
TGCACGATCAATCAATTATCGATGCACCAAATCATTCTCTACAAACACGAGTCCGTGGAGGACTCAATCAAAGCTATTCGCACCGGACGCTCTATGGATGCAGCTTCCAGAAAAAGCAAATACATTCCGGTTTAAGAGCATCTCTAGCTGATCCCTTAAACCGCGGAACTAAAAACGCGGTTTTCAGTTCGCGGAAAACGCGTTTTAAGAGTCGGTTTAAGCTACGGCCGAACAGACCCCTTAAACATAAACTGTAAAACCGAATATTTGTTTATATTCTTTCCCCACCTGTTCTTCTTCCTCTCGCCGTGTCCACGGTCAGCTAGCTCGCTTCTACGAAGCCGACGGATAGCGCATAAAACATCCAAATACGGAGCCGTCGACGTCCACAACGACTCGTACGAAGCTAGCTAGCTCAAATCAATCCAAACAACCAAATACGGAGCCGTTCGTCGCCAAAGCTAGCTGAATCAAATCGAATCGATTCGAGCGGACAGAGCTAGCTAGCTAGGAATCGATTCGCAGCGGCCGGGGCGAGTGCAGCGGCCGGATCGATTCGAGCCGACGCAGCGGTCGGGGCGAGCGCAGCGGCGGGGGCGGGCGGCGGCCGGGGCCGGCGGCCGGCGTCCGGGGACGGGCGGGGAGGCGCGGACGGCGGATGCGGACGGCAGAGGCGGATGTTTCCGTTGCAGTTGGGCTCCCACCAATTGCTTTCTTCCGATACAGGGCACCGTAGAAGCGGACGCGAAACCTGTGTTTTTGCGGATCGGGTGAAGTTTTTTACGGCGCCCCTTAAAATTTTTTATAGGTCGGAATCGTTTACGGGTTCTATTCGGGTCGCTTTTTCCGCCTAAAACTGTAAACTGACGGTTATTTTACAGTTTCGTGGGTTTTAAGGGATCTAGCGCTCTGAGAAGGTGCCGGTAAAGGACTCAATCAAGCCAGCGCCATATGCATGCAACTTAAAATAAAACAAATATATGGCAGTGTAAAAAATGATGTCTGTGAAGGACTGGGATAAGTGTTGCCGCAAAAAAAGGACTGGAATAAGTGCCAAATGCACGCACACCGCTATTGCATGCAACTTTAATAAAAACACATGCAAGCTACAATCCGTCCGTGTGAAGGACTCGAGTAGTACCATAGCATAGCAGCACATGTACATGCTGAGTAAAAGAAACACAAGTACATGCATGCATGCAAGTTAAAAATTAATGTGTGCTCAAAAGTTGTGGCCGGCTGGGCGTCAACACGAGTCCGTGGAGGACTCAATCAAGCTATTCGCACCGGACGCTCTATGGATGCAGCTTAAAAAAAAAGCAAATACATTCCGGTTTAAGAAGGTGCCGGTAAAGGACTCAATCAAGCCAGCGCCATATGCATGCAACTTAAAATAAAACAAATATATGTCAGTGTAAAAAGGACTGGAATAAGTGCCAAACACACGCATACCCTATTGCGCCTCTGCTGCTTAGGGCGAAAAAATATCTAACCGATGATGGTGAATCTATTACGAAATTAATAAAGATATACACATATAAACCACATTGGAAGTAAGAATGGCGGCCAACAAAAGTGATTAGTATATATGTTTAAGTGTGTGATCTGTACAAACCGTATAAAGGGAATGAGAGTAAATGTAGACAATAAAACTTGAAAAAAAACTTATACTAAAATATAGACAATAAAATTATATAATAAATAAGTTCACTTATACTAAAATATATGTGAGTTAATCATAAGAAGTGTGTGCTAAGATGATTAGAAATGACAACCTATGCATGGTGAGCAAAAGGGAGAGAATATGATTGTCAGGTTTTGTAAATACACAAAAATGTAACACATAATATTAGATGCACATGCAACACAATTAAGGTAACATAATTTTATGTTGGAGGCATACATGCATATGTTTACAGCGCGAAATTCCTCTAAAAAAGACGCATCACACCAATATTTTCTTCCTTGCGCACTATAATTTAATATTGGAAATGGACAATACAAGGAAACACCTTTGAAGATAGTAAGGCATGTGTACAAATTAAAATTAAATACATACATGTAATGCATGCACTAAAAACTTTATTATTACGCAAAGTTCCACAAATATTATATAATAAGCGAATCTTGATTTAGGAAATTTCCAGAAACATGGGAACAAAAGATCTCAAGAAATTTGACATCCCAAAAGGTTGAAGAAATCACTAAGGGATTACATGTGCATGCTTCAGGTCACTAAACTTACCCACTAATTGAGTTAAAGTATAAACTCGACGTGTCCATTTTAACTTTGTTAAGCGGCCCATTTTCATATTTGATCATAAAGATTAGTCGGTAGCTAGAATGCAACACTTATTATGTGGATTATATGGACATAGAGTAAAAACTAATTTTGATTTGACATCTGATAAATTTCTTATGATGAATAATTAATTAATTTTATGGATAAATAATACAACTCTATTTGCCTAAAGAGCTAAAAATTTGGAAGTATTAATGATAATTTTGGAAAGTTAACCCAAAAATGAAATATGGTGTACTTACTGAAATGTAAACTTGATTAAAATTTGGTGAACATACATGTATAATCATGTTGTCGTTGAGGTCGTGAGGTTATTCTTGACATGATGAGTAGAAAAGAATCAACCATCAAATAGATTTGCCACACAATTATTGATGATAGTTGTGAGATGTAACTATGCAAGGATGACCGCATTTGAAGTGGTAGGACACTTGACGAAAAGATGGTAAAAGACCATTTAGAACTAGATTCTTGGAGAAGAGAATACTAGAGAGTGCATGTAGGTCGTTAAATACACATGATTTCCATAACAATACTTGGTGAAGTTCTTTGCTCACATAGGAAGTTAGCATCTAAAATATTTACTCCAGTGTGGGCATGCCAATAGCATGCATGTCTATTTTGCCATTGCTACTGGCAGAATGAGCACGTGGGAGAGCCACAAAGCACATTAATAGAAGCAAGGGTAGAGAAGCATACAAAAATTCTCAAAAAGTTAATAGAAACTACACATTGTTTTACGAAATGCAGAGATTAGTACCCAAGTCTATAGTCTTCGCATGGCATGCCATCCATAATAAAGTATTATGTCCATAACTATGCGTATCGAGCTATATGTCAGATAATGCAAATGCTTAACCGCCATAAAAATATGCTTAAAAGATTGCTTTGAAAGAAACATATTATTGAAATATGTAATGTAAATGTATGTAACTATAACAAAAAAAGCAAGACAATGCAAGATCGGTTTGAATGCCAAGTCAGAACACGTTACTGATTCAGAAAATGATCGACTTATATATTATGAAAAGGCGATTTCATGTTTCAGCAATCAAATAAATGTAGCAGAATTAAAATAACATACACAAAACCTACTTAAATCTAGCCGCGCAAACGCACGGGCCACACCGCTAGTATGTACTAAGTGGGAATACTACTTGTGCATCCAAAGTCCTTAAACCAAGTTTTGCCATATGTGTCCACCATACCTACCTATATGCGGTATTTCCATGCCGTTCCAAGTAAATTTGTATGTGCCAACTCTAATGTTCAAATAAATTTCCTTTTTGTGTGCCCGTACCGCTCATGAAGCGGCAAGAGGTGGCCAATATTTTTCCATGCTAGATGTGTTATTCTCAAGAGAGTGTGGCAGTAATAGGGATGCCCAGTTCCAAAATGAAAAAGAAATTTACTCTATGTTGTTTCATAACAAATTCCTTGGAAAGTGTTGGTATGGAGGGCACCCGTGGATACAGCTAGTCATGGATTGTGAAAGAATGGTGGAAAAAGGAATAAACTTTATTTTATGTTTGGGAATCGCCTATGATGTATCTAGCATGGAAAGTATTGGGAATTCTCGGTCGTTTTCGTTGACGGGAAAAGTATACCTCTCAAAATATTTTATCTCTCAATTTTTTGCTATGAGCTCTGGCACCTCTACAAATCTCTGCTTCCCTCTGCGAAGGGCATATCTATTTACTTTATGCAATTTTTATTTTTTATTTGAGTATCATCTTCTCTTATAAAGCACCAACTAGGGAGCACTATGATCATACTTGTGCATTGGATGTAGCTAATATTCGAGTGTGTTTCATTAATGAATCAATGATTGAGCATGATGGGCTAGGGATTACTTTCTTTAGTGTTGATATTTTGAAAGACATGGTTGCTTGTTGATATGCTTGAGTATTGAAGTCTTCATGTCAATTATAGACTATTGTTTTGAATCATCTAAAAAGTCCAAATGTCCATGCTACAAAAGAAAGATTATGTGATGAACATGGTAGGCAACATTCCACATCAAAAATTCTGTTTTTATCATTTACCTACTCAAGGACGAGTAGGAATTAAGCTTGGAGATGCTGATACGTCTCCAACGTATCTATAATTTTTTATTGTCTCATGCTCTTATATTATCATTCTTGGATGTTTTACAATCATTTTATAGCAACTTTATATCATTTTTTGGGATTAACCTATTGACATAGTGCCCAGTGCCAGTTGCTATTTTTTGCTTGTTTTTTACTTCGTAGAATATCAGTACCAAACGAAGTCCAAATGCCACGAAACTTTTTGGAGATTTTTCAGCCCAGAAGACAACTTGGGAGCCAAGTTAGTGCATGAGGGAAGGTCCGTGGGGCCCACCACCCACCTGGGCGCGCCCTAATTGGTGGTGGGTCCCACGGAGGTCCTATCCACCGCCTCTCAGCTCTATAAATACCCGACTATTCAAGAAACCCTTGGGAGTCGAGAGATCAGAGTTTCCACCGTCGCAAGTTCCAGAACCACGAGATCCAATCTAGAGCCCTATTCCGGCACCTTGCCGGAGGGGAACACGATCACGGAGGGGTTCATCATCCTCATTGGTGCTCCTCCGATGATGCGTGAGTAGTTCACCACAGACCTACGGGTCTGTAGGGAGTAGCTAGATGGCTTCTTCTCTCTTGTTGATTCTCAATACAATGTTCTCCTCGTTGTTCTTGGAGATCTATTTGACGTAATGACTTTTTGCAGTGTGTTTATTGGGATCCGATGAATTGTGAGTTTATGATCAGATCTATATACATGAATATTATTTGAGTCTTCTTTGATCTCTTATATGCATGATTATTATAGCCCCGTATTTCTTCTCCGAAACATTGGTTTGGTTTGGCCAACTAGATTGATTTTTCTTGCAATGGGAAGAGGTGCTTTGTGATGGGATTGATCTTGAAGTGTCCTCACCCAATGATAGAAGAGGTAGCGAGGCACGCATGTATCGTTGCTATTAAGGATAAAAAGATGGGGTCTATTCCTACATGAATAGATCTTGTCTACATCATGTCATCGTTCTTATTGCATTACTTCGTTTCTCCATGAACTTAATACACTAGATGCATGCTGGATAGCGGTCGATGTGTGGAGTAATAGTAGTAGATGCAGGCAGGAGTCGGTCTACTAATCTTGGACGTGACGCATATATACATGATCATTGCCTTGGATATCGTCATAATTATTTGCTCTTCTATCAATTGCCCAACAGTAATTTGTTTACCCACTGTATGATATTTTCTCGAAAGAAGCCACTAGTGAAATCTACGGCCCCGGGTCTATTTTCTATCATATTGTTTTCAGAACTATTATTCCAAAAACCCAAAAACACCTTGATGCACTTTTTCTTTATTTATTTTATTTTGTGTTTTTATCAGATCTATTTATCCAATCTTATACAATTTAATCTATCTCAATACCGGGGAGGGATTGACAACCCCTCTTACGCGTCGGGTTGCAAGTTTTTGTTCTTTGTGTGAAGGTACCGTTTAAATAGTGTTGCTTAGTTCTACTAGATTGGTAACCTTGGTTTCATAACTGAGGGAAATACTTACCGTTGCTGTGCTGCATCACCCTTTTCTCTTCAAGGGAAAAACCAACGTAGATACAAGCAATCAGACACCAGGGCGCGCCAACCCCCCTGGCGCGCCCTGGTGGGTAGTGGTGCCCTCGGGGCTCCGCTGACCCTAATTCTGACGCTATAAAATCCTATTTTTCCAGAAAAATAGGAGAGGAAGTCTGATCGCGTTTTATGATACGGAGCCGCCGTCACCTCCTGTTCTTCATCGGGAGGCCAGATCTGGAGCCCGTTTGGGGCTTCAGAGAGGGGAATTTTCGGTCTTCGTCATCACCAACCCTCCTTCATCACCAATTCCATGATGCTCCCCACCGGGAGTGAGTAATTCCTTCGTAGGCTTGCTGGTCGGTGAGGAGTTGGATGATATTGATCATGTAATCGAGTTAGTTTTGTTAGGGCTTGATCCCTAGTATCCACTGTGTTCTGAGATTGATGTTGCTATGACTTTGCTATGCTTAATGCTTGTCACTAGGGCCCGAGTGCCATGATTTCAGATCTGAACCGTTTATGTTTTCACCATTATATCTATGTTCTAGATCCGATCTTGCAAGTCATATGCACCTGCTATGTGTTATGATCCGTAAACCCCAGGGTGATAGTTGTTGGGATACTTTCCGGTGATGAACGTATAGTTTGAGGAGTTCATGTATTCACTATGTGTTAATGCTTTGTTCCGGTTCTCTATTAAAAGGAGACCTTAATATCCTTTAGTTTCCTTATGGATCCCGCTGCCACGGGAGGGTAGGACAAAAGATGGCATGCAAGTTCCTTTCCATAAGCATGTATGACTATTTATGGAATACATGCCTACATTATATTTATGAACTAGAGCTAGTTCTCTGTCGCCCTAGGTTATGGCTGTTATATGATGAATATTATCCAATGAAATCACCGATCCAATGCCTACGAGTTTTTCACATATTGTTCTTGCTAAGTTACTATTGCTATTGCTACTGTTACAACTGCTACAAAACTGTTACTACTGTTTCCGTTACAACTGCTATCATTACTACTACTATCAAACTATCATATTACCGTGCTACTGATCACTTTGTTGCAGATATTTAATCTCGAGGTGTGGTTGAATTGACAACTCAACTGCTAATACTTACAAATATTCTTTGGCTCCCCTTGTGTCGAATCTATAAATTTTGGTTGAATACTCTACCCTCGAAAACTGTTGCGATCCCCTATACTTGTGGGTTATCAAGACCTTTTTCTGGCGCCGTTGCCGGGGAGCATAGCTATATTTGTTGAGTCACTTATGATTTATATTTGTTTATCACTATGAAGAATCTTAAGGATGATAGAACCAAGATCCTTCCCTCTAAGACGAGGGGAGGTAAGGAACTGCCATCTAGCTCTGTAGTTGATTCACCTTCTGTTTTAAGTAAGCTTGCAACAGCACAACCTGCTATTGTTTTTAATATGTCGCAAGTAATTGATGATGCCACTTCTGCTATGCGTGATGCTAGGAATGATGCTATTGATGATGCTAGTTCTTTGCTTGATAATATCTGGCACTAGGTGAATTTCTTGACGAACAAATCGCTAAAGCTAAAGAGATCGAGAATGCTGAAACTCATGAAGTTACTGAACCTGATGAAATTATTAAAACTAAGAATTATGGTTCACTTATTGGAACTAGTGCTCCTAGATAAGAATTGCCTGAGATACCTGAGGGTTATGTTATGGATGGAGAGGTAGCTAGAGACTTTCTTGCTTGTAAGGATAGAGATGATCTTAAGCAATTATTATGCAAGTTGAAAGAAAAATCTTTGAATGCTAGAATGAAGTGTGATCCTAAGTTTGCTACCTCACCTATATTTATTACTGATAAGGATTATGAATTCTCTATCGACCCAGAGTTAATTACTTTGGTCGAGTCTGATCCTTTCCATGGCTATGAAACTGTTGTGGCACATCTCACTAGATTAAATGATATAGCCACCCTATTTGCTCATGAGGAAAAAAATTGATACTATTATATTCTTAAGTTATTTTCTTTCTCTCTAAAGGGTGATGCTAAGATATGGTACAATACTCTTGCTCCTGGTTGTGTGCGTAGTCCCCAGGATATGATTTATTACTTCTCTGAAAAATATTTTCCTGCTCATAAGAAACAAGCTGCCTTACAAAAAATATTTAACTTTGTACAAATTGAAGAAGAGAGTCTCCCACAAGCTTTGGGGAGCCTTCTCCAGTTACTTAATTCTTTTTCCTGATCATCCTCTTAAGAAAAATGAAATACTTGATATCTTCTATAATGGACTAACCGATGCTTCTAGGGACTTCCTAGATAGTTGTGCTGGTTGTGTTTTCAGGGAAAGAACTGTTGAACAAGCTGAGAAATTATTGAATAATATATTGAAGAATTATGATGAATGGACACTTCTTGAACCACCTCCTAAACCCACTCCAAAGAAGAGGGGTATATTATTTCTTAGTCCTGAAGATATGCAAGAGGAAGTGTATGAAGGAAAAGGGTATTAAAGCTGTGGATGTTAAGAACTTACCACCTATTGAAGAAATACATGGTATTGACACACCACCACCACCACAGGTGGTAGAGGTAAATTCTTTATTAAAGTTTGATGGAGGTGACATCCCTTACAATAAACATCCTAGTCAATGCTTGCATGAATTTGACAAGTACATTAGAAAACAAGATCACTTCAATGCAAATGTTATGAAACAATTAAAACAAAACTCTGATATGATTGCTCGCTTGAGTGACTTGTTATTTAGAATCACTAATGATGTTAGAGGTGTTGGAAAACATGCCTCTATGGTACAAACCCAGTTAGAACAAGTTGCTAAATCTAAAAGTGAGCTGCTTAATGAAATGAGTAATAATAAGAATGATTATGCTGTTAGAGTAGCAACTAGAGGAGGCAAAATGACTCAGGAACCACTTTATCCTGAGGGACACCCTAAAAGAATTGAACAAGACTCTCGAAGAATTAATACTGATGCACCTAGTCCTTCTAAAAAGAAAAAGAAAAATGACAGGACTTTGCATACCTCTAGTGAACCTAAGATAGAAAAACTTTCTGAAGATAACAATGATGTTTCTATCTCTGATGTTAAAACCCAATCTGGTAATGAACATTCGCCTAGTGATAATGAAAATGATGATGTTCATGAAGATGCTCAACCAGACAATGAAAAAGAACCAGATAATGATGTTGAAATAGAACCTGCCGTTGATCTTGATAACCCACAACCCAAAAATAAACTTTATGATAAAAGAGACTTTGTGGCTAGAAAACATGGTAAAGAAAGAGAGCCATGGGTTTAGAAACCCATGCCATTTCCACCTAAACCTTCTAAGAAAAAGGATGATGAAGAATTTGAGTGTTTTGCTGAAATGCTTAGGCCAGTCTTTTTGCGTACTCGCTTGACTGATATTGTAAAGATGGCCCCTTGTGCAAAATACATGAAAGACATTATCACTAATAAAATAAAAATACCTAAAGCTGAAATCTCCACCATGCTTGCTAATTACTCTTTTAAGGATGGAGTACCTAAAAAACTTGGAGATCCGGGAATACTAACTATACCTTGCTCCATCAAAAGAAACTATGTCAAAACTGCTTTATGTGATTTAGGAGCTGGTGTTAGTTTTATGCCTTTCTCCTTATATAAAAGACATGATTTGATAAACTCAGACCTACTGAAATATCTTTGCGAATGGCTGACAAATCAACTGCCATAGCTATCGGTATTTGTGAGGATGTGCCCATTGTTGTTGCAAATGTTACTATCTTAACAGACTTGTTATACTTGAGATACCCGAGGACGACAACATGTCGATTATCCTTGGTAGACCCTTTTTGAATACTGCAGGGGCTGTTATTGATTGCAATAAAGGCAAAGTCACTTTTCATATCGATGGTAATGAGCATACGGTGCATATTCCGAAGAAACAATTCCAAGTGAATGAATGTTATTGAAAAGTCTCCGACACTTACTATATATTGGAAGCTTCCAACTTCCCCTTCCTACTGCCAAAAAGAAATATGAAATACTTATTGTTGGGGATTTTGATAACCCCCAAGTATAGGGGATCGCAACAGTTTTCGAGGGTAGAGTATTCAACCCAAATTTATAGATTCGACACAAGGGGAGCCAAAGAATATTTGCAAGTATTAGCAGTTGAGTTGTCAATTCAACCACACCTGGAGATTAAATATCTACAGCAAAGTGATCAGTAGCACAGTAATATGATTGTTTTAATAGCAGTGGTAATGGTAACAGTAGCAGTAACAGTAATAGCAATGTTTTTTAACAAGTGTAACAGTAACATCAGTGGTAACTTAGCAAGAACAATATGTGGAAAACTCGTAGGCATTGGATTGGTGAATTCGTTGGATGATATTCATCATATAACTGTCATAACATAGGGCGATACAGAACTAGCTCCACTTCATAAATATAATGTAGGCATGTATTTCGTAAATAGTCATACATGCTTATGGAAAAGAACTTGCATGACATCTTTTGTCCTACCCTGCCGTGGCAGCGGGGTCCATAAGGAAACTAAGGGATATTAAGGCCTCCTTTTAATAGAGAACCAGAACAAAGCATTAACACATAGTGAATACATGAACTCCTCAAACTATGGTCATCACCGGAAAGTATCCCAATTACCGTCACCCCGGGGTTTACGGATCATAACACATAGAAGGTGCATATAACTTGCAAGATCGGATCTAGAACATAGATATAATGGTGAAAACATAAATGGTTCAGATTTGAAATCATGGCACTCAGGCCCTAGTGACAAGCATTAAGCATGGCAAAGTCATAGCAACATCAATTTCAGAACATAGTGGATATTAGGGATCAAACCCTAACAAAACTAACTCGATTACATGATGAATCTCATCCAACTCCTCACCGACTAGTGAGCCTATGAAGGAATTACTCACTTCCGGTGGGGAGCATCATGGAATTGGCGATGAAGGAGGGTTGATGATGATGAAGACCGAAGATTCCCCTCTCCGGAGCCCCAAACAGGCTCCAGATCTGGCCTCCCGATGAAGAACAGGAGGCAGCGGCGGCTTCGTATCGTGAAACGTGATGAAACTTCCTCCCTTATTTTTTCTCCAAAAATAGGTATTTATGGAGTTGGAATTAGGGTCTGCGGGGCCACGAGGTGGTCACAATCCACCAGGGCGCGCCAGAGGGGGGGCCCTAGTGTCTTGTGCCAAGCCAGGGACCCCCCTCCGGTGGTTTTTGGCTCTAGTATGTTTCTTTTATTGTAAAATAATTCTCCAAAAGTTTCGTTCCATTCCGAGAACTATTATTTCTGCACAAGAACAACACCATGGTAGTTCTGCTGAAAATGGCGTCAGTCCGGGTTAGTTTCATTAAAATCATGAAAATTAGAGTCCAAAACAAGAGCAAAAGCGTTAGGAAAAGTAGATACGACGGAGACGTATCAACTCTCCCAAGCTTAAACCTTTGCTTGTCCTCAAGCAATTCAGTTGATAAACTTAAAGTGATAAAGAACAACTTTTACGAACTCTTTTGTTCTTGTTTACATAAATAAGCTTAAGTAGCACCCAGGTTTTCAGCAAAGATCATGACTAACCATATCGGCAATGACTCTTAAAAATTATATTAACTCATATCAATGGCATAATCAACTAGCGAGCAATAATAAAATATCTCAAATGCCAACACTTTGTCAAAACAATCATGATATAATATGACAACAGTGGTATCACGCTAGCCCTTTATGAGACCGCAAAACATAAATGCAGAGCACCTCCAAAGTTCAAGTAGCGACTAAACATTGTAATTCATGGTAGAAAAGATCCAGTCATGATGCATTCAACATTAACTATGCACAATGCATGAGGATGACAATAGTGCTCTCAGATCTGACGCTTGTTTAGGAAGGTGATGACTCAACATAAAATTAAAAAGATAGTCCCTTCACAGAGGGAAGTAGGGATTTGCAGAGGTACCAGAGCTCAAAGCTTAAATGAGAGATAAATGAAATTTTGGGAAATGCACCCTTCCTGTTTACATCACGACCAAGAATTATCAATATCTTCCATGCTAAACACATTAGTGGCGGTTCCCAAGCGATAAAAGTAAAGTTTTACTCCCCCTCCACCAACAAACACACTCCACGGCTAGCCGAATCCACGGGTACCGTCCATACCAACAACAATCCTGGGGGAGTTTTGTTTAATTATTTGCAATATTTGATTTCGGGACTGGGAATCCCTATTACCGCCCCTCTCGTGCAAGGATGAGTGAATAAACACTCATCATGAGAATAACCCGCTTAGCATGGAAGATACTGACCACCCCTGTCGCTCTATGAACAATCCAAGCACACACAAACAGATGTTCATTTGAAGTTTTAGAGGTGGCACATGCAAATTTACTTAGAACGGCAGGGTAATAGCGCATATAGGTAGATATAGTGGACTCATCTAGAATAACTTGGGCTTTAAGGATTTTTGATGCACAAGCAGTATTCCCGCTTAGTACAGGCGAAGGCTAGCAAAAAGGTTGAGAAGCGGCCAGCTAGAGAGCAAAAACGGTCATGAACATGCATTATGAATAATGAACATTGAATACTAGCATGAGTAGGATGTGGACACCATGAACATAAATATCGTAGAGGCTATGTTGGTTTCGATTCAACTTCATGCATGAACATGTGCCAAGTCAAGCCACTTGAAACATTCAGAGGAGGATACCATATCATCATACTATATCACGATCATTTTAACGCAATGTTGACATCCAAGATAAACCATTATCCACTCCTAGCTACTTAAGCATGGCATGAGAAACTATAATCTCTAATTGTCATTGCAAACATCTTTGATCATAATATGCTCAATCATGGATACTAGGTTAAACATATTTACAATTATAGAACAAGTTGAGTTCATACCCGTTTTTCTCTGCCACAACTACTTCATCAAATATCGTCATTATTGCCTTTCACTTGCACGGCCGAATGATATGAAAACAATAATAGTGCAAGAGTGCCGTGGACTAAGCTGGAATCTGCAAACATTTTATTCAAAAGGAGAAGACAAGGTAATTTGGGCTCTTTGTTATATCAACAATAATGCATATGAGAGCCACTCAACATTTTCATCGTGGTCTTCTCTTTAGTATGACTCAACAAAAGAAAAGAATTTAAGAGAAATATTTTTGGAGTTTTTAGTTTTTCTTGAAGAAAGCAAATTAAAGAAAAGGAAAAAAAAAGACGAGAAAAACTATTTACACGGGAAAGCTCCCAACAAACAAAAGAAGAATCGAGAAATCTTGTTGGGTTTTCTTTTAATACTACAACTAATTAAACTAGAAAGAAAAACCGAAAAGAAGCAAGAAACATTTTTTGGATTTTCTTTAAGTTTTTCAAACACACAAGAAGAAAGCAAGAAAATAAATCTAGCATGGATAATACAATGAAAAAGTGTGGACACCGACAACTGGAATGAAATGTATGAACATGAATATAATGTCGGGGGAAATACGTAGTCCCCCAAGCTTAGGCTTTTGGCCTGGCTTGGTAATCACCACTCGTAGTAGTCATCCGGTCCCACGTTGAAGTGCTGGGGTGCGGGGACCTGAGCGTCCCACTCCTGAGGTTCCTCCTCAGCCGCTGCCTGGTTGTTCTGGTAAGCAACAATGTCCTCAGGCATGACCCTGTATTCGTTCCTGGCAATAGAATCAAACAAAGCAGGTGCAGGCAACGGGATAACATCACGGGAATCCACACTGAAAAACAGGTTGTAACGAATATTATGAAGAGAGTCAGCATCATCAGTAAACTGGTGAGCCACCATCGCCTGGTGATCTAGATAAACTCGGGACAAAGGATAATCATGTTGGCGTATCTGAACATTAAAGTGGCTTGCTAAGAGAGTAGCATAAATACCACCATGAATTTTACCCTTAGTCCTGTTGAGGTGCAGACGACGTGCAATAAAAGCCCCTAGACTAAAGGTGCAATAATTGTGTAGTGCACGGCGTAAAATGGCGAAGTCGGGAGCACTGAGTGCACCGACCTTCTCTCTAGCAGTTAAACACTTAGAGATGAATAGAGCAAAGTAATGCACAGAAGGAAACTATAAACTAGTGGCGGTGACACTCGATACGCCTCTCTCATCTTCCACTGACAGAGTACGATAAAAGTCCTCAAACTCTGCGGGTCTAGGCTCTCTTATTTCCCCATCAGAAGGGATAAAGCATATATCAAAAAAGTCAGTGAGTGGTATATGACGGGTTTCAGCATATAAATTAAACTGCACCTCAGGGGGATTATTCCTACTCAGAAAATGAAAATTTTGCACAAAGGAATTGGTAAGGAGGTGGTGTTGGTCACACTTAGCTGTGAGGAAGTCGGTCATCCCAGCATTTGCAATGAATTGGGCGAACTCTTGATGGAATCCGGCCCCCTCCATGAAGGCATTATGAGGCCATTTGCACAGCCGCAGCTCCGCCCTTCTTGGAGTGTTGAGGTCGTTGTCCGATGATTCCCCAATGACTCCTTTAGCATTTTTCTTGGAGGCAAACTTCCTAAAGAAACTCATCTTATTCCTATAGATAAAATTCTGAAAATTTTAGTCCACAAAATTTTTGTCAACAAAACTTCACAATATTAATAGCAACTACTCATAAGGATGCCTAGAGGCCATATTGAGCATTCAAACTACTTAGAACTCTAAGAATTCAACATGCAAGCCCATTTACAGCAGCACCAAGAGTAGCTAATTATTCAAAATATAGCCCACTAAAGCAAAAACTAATTGGAGGAATGGAGGAGTCACATACCAAGTAGCAATCCCCCAAAACAGTTTTGGAAATGGAGCTTCGAGCAAAGAGATCGAAATCCACGGGTTTGAGAGCAAGAACACGAGAGAGAGAGAGCTATGGTGATTTTTTTTTCTGGAGGTAGGAGATGACATGGGCTAAGGAGATAAGTGAAGAGCCCACATGGGGACCACAACCCACCAGGGCGCGCCTGGGGTTGCTGGCGCACCCTGGTGTCTTATGGTCACCAGGTGCACCCCCTCTAATGTTATTTGCACCAAAAATTCAGAAAAATTCAGAAAAAATCGTATTAAAATTTCAGGGCATTTTGAGAACTTTTATCTTTGGGCATTTTTTTTATTGCATGGAAAATTCAGAAAACAGGATAAATATGACATTTTATTTTATTTAACTAAGAAAAACAGTAAACAAAAGGTAGGGACAGAAGGTTGTGTCTACTAAATTCATCAACTTCATACCTCTAAAAAATGATCGATTAATAAGGTTGATCAAGTCTTATTAACAACCACCTTCGATTAGCATGAAACCAAAGAACTTTCATAAAACACTAAGTTGCCTCAACGGGGATATGCATATCCCCAACAATAAGTATTTCATATTTCTTTTTGGCAGTAGGTAAAGGTAGTTCAAAACTTCCAATAGTGAGTGTCGAAGATTTTTCAATAACATTAATACCATTCACCTGGAATTGTTTCTTCGCAAAGTGCACCGTATGCTCATTACAGTTGATATGAAAAGTGACTTTGCTTTTGTTGCAATAAATAATAGCCCCTGCGGTATTCAAAAAGGGTCTACCAAGGATAATCGACATGTTGTCGTCCTTGGGCATCTCAAGTATAACAAAGTCTGTCAAGATAGTAACATTTGCAACAACAACAGGCACATTCTCAAGATACCGATAGGTATGGCAGTTGATTTTTTCAGCCATTTGCAAAGATATTTCAGTAGGTGTGAGTTTAGTCAAATTAATTCTTTTATACAAAGAGAAAGGCATAACACTAACACCAGCTCCTAAATCACATAAAGCAGTTTTGACATAATTTCTTTTGATGGAGCAAGGTATAGTTGGTATTCCCGGATCTCCAAGTTTCTTAGGTACTCCATTCTTAAAAGAATAATTAGCAATCATGGTGGATATTTCAGCTTCAGGTATTTTCTTCTTATTAGTGATGATGTCTTTCATATACTTTGCATAAGGGCCATCTTTAGAATATCAGTCAAGCGAGTACGCAAAAAGACTGGCCTAAGCATTTCTGC
Source organism: Thinopyrum elongatum (assembly GCA_011799875.1). Taxonomy (NCBI): domain Eukaryota; kingdom Viridiplantae; phylum Streptophyta; class Magnoliopsida; order Poales; family Poaceae; genus Thinopyrum; species Thinopyrum elongatum. The sequence continues at coordinate 94,503,535 of CM022298.1, forward strand.
AAAGCATTCAAATTCTTCATCATCTTTTTTCTTAGAAGGTTTAGGAGGAAAGGGCATGGGTTTCTGAACCCATGGCTCTCTTTCTTTGCCATGTTTTCTAGCCACAAAGTCTCTTTTATCATATCTTTTATTTTTAGTTTGTGGGTTATCAAGATCAACAGCAGTTTCTATTTCAGCATCATTATTTGGTTCTTTATCATTGTCTGGTTGGGTATCTTCATGAACATTATCATTATCATTTTTGTTATCACTAGGTGAATGTTCATTACGAGATTGAGTTTCAGCATCAGAAATAGAGACATCATTGTTATCTTCAGTAGGTTTTTCTTTCTCAGGTTCACTAGAGGTATGCAAAGTCCTATCATTTATCTTCTTCTTTTTCTTTTTAGAGGGACTAGGTGCATCAATATTAATTCTTTGAGAGTCTTGTTCAACTCTTTTAGGGTGGCCATCAGGATAAAGTGGTTCCTGAGTCATTCTACCTCCTCTAGTCATTACTCTGATAGCATAATCATTCATATTATTATTCATTTCATCAAGCAATTCTCTTTGAGATTTAGCAACTTGTCCTAACTGGGTTTGAACCATAGAGGCATGTTTTCCTACACCTCTAAATAACAAGTTACTCAAGTGAGCAATCATATCAGAATTATATTTCAATTGTTTCATAACATTGGCATTGAAGTGATCTTGTTTTCTAATGTAGTTATCAAATTCATAAAGGCATTGACTAGGATGTTTATTGTAAGGGATGTCACTTTCATCAAATTTCATTAAAGAGTTTACCTCTACCACCTATGGGGGTGGTGTATCAAGTCCATGTATTTCTTCAATAGGCGGTAAATTCTTAACATCCTCTGCTTTAATACCTTTTTCCACCATACTTTTCTTTGCCTCTTGCATATCTTCAGGACTGAGATATAAGATACCCCTCTTCTTCAGAGTGGATTTAAGCGGTGGTTCAGGAAGAGTCCAATCATCTTAATTTTTCAATATATTATTCAATAATTCCTCAGCTTGTTCTACAGTTCATTCCCTGGAAACACAACCAGCACAACTATCTAGGAAGTCCCTAGAAGCATCGGTTAGTCCATTATAGAAGATATCAAGTATTTCATTTTTCTTAAGTGGATGATCAGGCAAAGCATTAAACAAATGGAGAAACATCCCCCAAGCTTGTGGGAGACTCTCTTCTTCAATTTGCACAAAGTTAAATCTTTCCTGTAAGGCAGCTTGTTTCTTATGAGCAGGAAAATATTTTTCAGAGAAATAATAAATCATATCCTAGGGAATACGCACACAACCAGGAGTAAGAGTATTGTACCATATCTTAGCATCACCCTTTAAAGAGAACAGAAATAATTTGAGAATATAGTAGTAGCTAATTTTCTCATCATGGGCAAAAAGGGTGGCTATATCATTTAACTTAGTAAGATGTGCCACGACGGTTTCAGTTTCATAACCATGGAAAGGATCAGATTCAACCTGAGTAATTAGCTCTGGGTCGACAGAGAATTCATAATCCTTATTAGTAACAAAGATAGGTGAAGTAGCAAACTTAGGATCACATTTCATTCTATCATTCAAAGATTTTTCTTTCAATTTGCATAATAATTTCTTAAGATCATCTCTATCATTGCAAGCAAAAAGTCTCTAGCTATCTCCTCATCCATAACATAACCTTCAGATATCTTAGGCAATTCGTATCTAGGAGAGCTAGGTCTAACAGGTGTTTCAAGATTTTTAGTTTCAATGACTTCATCAGTTTCAGTGATTTCATTTTCTTTAGCTCTAGCAATTTGTTCATCAAGAAATTCACCTAATGGCACATCATCATCAAGCATAGTACTAGCATCATCATAAGAATCATTCATAGTAGAGGTAGCATCATCAATAACTTGCGACATATCAGGATTAATAGCATGTGGTGGTGTTGCAAGTTTACTCAAAATAGAAGGTGAATCAAGTGCAGAGCTAGATGGCAATTCGTTACCACCCCTCTTCTTAGAGGAAAAAATCTTGGTTTTGGTATCCTTCAGATTCTTCATAGTGATAAATAGATAATAATCCCAAGTGACTCAACAAATATAGTTATGCTCCCCGGCAATGGCGCCAGAAAAAGGTCTTGATAACCCACAAGTATAGGGGATCGCAACAGTTTTCGAGGGTAGAGTATTCAACCCAAATTTATAGATTCGACACAAGGGGAGCCAAAGAATATTTGCAAGTATTAGCAGTTGAGTTGTCAATTCAACCACACATGGAGATTAAATATTTGCAGCAAAGTGATCAATAGCACAGTAATATGATAGTTTTAATAGAAGTGGTAACGGTAACAGTAGCAGTAACAGTAATAGCAATGGTTTTGTAGCAGGTGTAACAGTAACAACAGTGGTAACCTAGCAAGAACAATATGTGGAAAACTCGTAGGCATTCGATCGGTGAATTCGTTGGATGATATTCATCATATAACAGTCATAACCTAGGGCGATACAGAACTAGCTCCACTTCATAAATATAATGTAGGCATGGATTCCATAAATAGTCATACGTGCTTATGGAAAAGAACTTGCATGACATCTTTTGTCCTACCCTCCCGTGGCAGCGGGGTCCATAAGGAAACTAAGGGATATTAAGGCCTCCTTTTAATAGAGAAGTGGAACAAAGCATTAACACATAGTGAATACATGAACTCCTCAAACTACGGTCGTCACCGGAAAGTATCCCAGTTACTGTCACCCCGGGGTTTACGGATCATAACATGTAGCAGGTGCATATAACTTGCAAGATTAGATCTAGAACATAGATATAATGGTGAAAACATAAACGGTTCAGATCTGAAATCATGGCACTCGGGCCCTAGTGACAAGCATTAAGCATGGCAAAGTCATAGCAACATCAATCTCAGAACACAGTGGATACTAGGGATCAAGCCCTAACAAAACTAACTCGATTACATGATGAATCTCATCCAGCTCCTCATCGACCAGCGAGACTACGAAGGAATTACTCACTCCCGGTGGGGAGCATCATGGAATTGGCTATGAAGGAGGGTTGATGATGATGAAGACCAAAGATTCCCCTCTCCGGAGCCCCAAACGGGCTCTAGATCTGGCCTCCCGATGAAGAACAGGAGGCGGCGGTGGTGGCTCCGTATCGTGAAACGCAATGAAACTTCCTCCCTTATTTTTCTCTCCAAAAATAGGTATTTATGGAGTTGGATTAGGGTCTGCGGGGCCACGATGTGGGCATAACCCACTAGAGCGCGCTAGAGGGGGGGCGCCCTGGTGTCTTGTGCCCAGCCAGGGACCCCCCCCTCCGGTGGTTCTTGGCTCCAGTATTTTTCTTTTATTGTAAAATAATTCTACAAAAAGTTTCGTTCCATTCCAAGAACTTTTATTTCTGCACAAAAACAACACCATGGTAGTTCTGCTGAAAACAGTGTCAGTCCGGGTTAGTTTCATTCAAATCATGCAAATTAGAGTCCAAAACAAGAGCAAAAGTATTAGGAAAAGTAGATACGACGGAGACGTATTAGATATGCATATACCCGTTGAGGTAGCTTAGTGTTTTACGTAAGTTCTTTGGTTTCATGCTAATCGAAAGTGTTTGTTAATAAGACTTAATCAACCTTATTGATGGATCATTTTTTAGAGGTATGAAGTCGATGAATTTAGTAAGCACAACCTTCTGTCCCCACTTTTTGTTTTCTTGTTATTTTTAGTTAAAAACAATAAAATGCCATGTTTATCCTGTTTTCTGAATTTTTCGTGCAATCAAAAAGTGCCCAAAAATAAAAGTGCTCAGAATGCCCTGAAATTTTAACATGATTTTTTCTGAATATTTTTAAAAAATTTATGCAAATAACACAAGAGGGGGGTGCCCATGGTGCCCACAAGGCACCAGGGCGTGCCAGCTACCCCAGGCGCGCGTTGGTGGGTAGTGGGCCCCACATGGCCTCCCCTCACTTATCCCTTTAGCCCATGTCATCACCTACCTCCAGAAGAAAATCACCATTGCTCTCTCTCTCGCTCGTGTTCTTGCTGCTCTCAAACCCGCGGATTTTGATCTCTTTGCTCGAAGCTCCATTTTTTAAACTATTTTGGGGGATTGCTACTTGGTGTGTGACTCCTCCATTACTCCAATTAGCTTTTGCTCTAGTGGTTTATATTTTGGATAATTAGCTACTCTTTATGCTGCTGTAAATGAGCTTGCATGTTGAATTCTTAGAGTTCTAAGTAGTTTGAATGCTTGATTTAGCCTCTAGGCATCCATATGAGTAGTTGCTATCAATCTTGTGATGTTTTGTTGACAAAAAAATTTGTGTCCCAAAATTTTCAGATTTTTAGTCGTAGGAAACGATGAGTATCTTCTGGAAGTTTTCCTCCAAAAAGAATGCCAAGGGAGTCATTGGGGAATCATCGGACAATGACCTCAACACTCCGAGAACGGCGGAGGTGAGAATGGCCACACAATGCCTTCATGGACGAGGCCGAGTTCCATCAAGAGTTTGCCCAATTCATTGCAAATGCCGGGCTGACTAACTTCCTCGCAGATGAGTGTGACCAACACCACCTCCTCACAAATTCCTTTGTGCAAAATTTTTGTTTCTTGAATAGGAACAATCCTCCTGAGGTGTGGTTCAATTTATATTCTGAAACCCATCAGATACTGCTCACTGAACTTTGTGAGATATGTTTAATTCCCTCTGACGGGGAATTAAGAGAGCCTAGACCGGCAGGGTTTGAGTACGTCCTTCTCACTTTGACAGTGGGTGAGGAAAGAGGTGTGTCGAAAGCCACCACCACTAGTTTGCAATTTCCTTCTGTTCATTACTTTGCTTTATTCAACACGAAGTGTTTGATTGCTAGGGAGAAGGCCGGTATATGCTACTTCTTGAGCTTGTGTTGGTTTTTCCCTTGAAGAGGAAAGGGTGATGCAGCAAAGTAGAGATAAGTATTTCCCTCAGTTAGAGAACCAAGGTATCAATCCAGTAGGAGACAACGCACAAATCACCTAGCACCTGCACAAACAATCAAACAACTTGCACCCAACGCGATAAAGGGGTTGTCAATCCCTTCATGGTTACTTGCAAAAGTGAGATCTGATAGACATAAGTAAAACTAAACAAAAGATAAAGTAAATATTTTTGGGTTTTTTGGTTTATAGATCTGAAAATAAAAGATTGCAAAATAGTAGATCGGAAAGTAATATGATGGAAAATAGACCTGGGGGCCATAGGTTTCACTAGAGGCTTCTCTCAAGATAGCAAATAATACGGTGGGTGAACAAATTACTGTCGAGCAATTGATAGAAAAGCGCAAAGTTATGACAATATCCAAGGCAATGATTATGAAATATAGGCATCACGTCCGTGTCAAGTAGACCGAAACGATTCTGCATCTACTACTATTACTCCACACATCGACCGACTCCTGCCTGCATCTAGAGTATTAAGTTCATGAAGAACAGAGTAACACAATAAGTAAGATGACATGATGTAGAGGAATAAACTCAAGCAATATGGTGTAAACCCCATCTTTTTATCCTCGATGGCAACAATACAATACGTGCCTGGCTGCCCCTACCGTCACTGGGAAAGGACACCGCAAGATTGAACCCAAAGCTAAGCACTTCTCCCATTGCAAGAAAAACCAATCTAGTTGGCCAAACCAAACCGATAATTCGAAGAGAACTACAAAGATATCAAATCATGCATATAAGAATTCAGAGAAGATTCAAATAATATTCATAGATAAGCTGATCATAAATCCACAATTCATCGGATCTCGACAAACACACCGCAAAAGAAGATTACATCGGATAGATCTCCAAGAATAACGAGGAGAACATGGTATTGAGAATCAAAGAGAGAGAAGAAGCCATCTAGCTACTAGCTATGGACCCGTAGGTCTGAGGTAAACTACTCACGCTTCATAGGAAGCGCAATAGAGTTGATGTAGAATCCCTTCGTGATCAAATCCCCCTCCGGCAGGGTGCCGAAAAAGGTCCCTAGATGGGATCTCACGGGTACAGAAGGTTGCAGCAGTGGAAAAGTGTTTTCGTGGATGCTTCTGAGGGTTTGGGAATATATATGAATATATAGGACAAAGAAGTAGGTCGGTGGAGTCACGTGGGGCCCACAAGGAAGGGGGCGCGCCCTCCCCCCTTGTCGCCACCTCGTGGGTCTTTTGACTTGAACTCCAAGTCTCCGGGGTGTCTTCTGGTCCAAGAAAATTCATCGCGAAAGTTTTATTCCGTTTGGTATTCCTTTTCTGTGAAACTCAAAAACAAGGAAAAAACAAAAATTGGCACTGGGCTCTAGGTTAATAGGTTAGTCCCAAAAATAATATAAAATAGCATAATAATGCATATAAAACATCCAAAACAGATAATATAATAGCATGGAACAATCAAAAATTATAGAGACGTTGGAGACGTATCAAGCATCCCCAAGCTTAATTCCTGCTCGTCCTCGAGTAGGTAAATGATAGAAACAGAATTTTTGATGTGGAATGCTACCTAACATATTTATCCATGTAATTTTCTTTATTGTGGCATGAATGTTCAGATCCATAAGATTCAAAACAAAAGTTTAATATTGACATAAAAACAATAATACTTCAAGCATACTAACAAGGCAATTATGTTTCTCAAAATAACATGGCCAAAGAAAGCTTATCCCTACAAAATCATATAGTCTGGCTATACTCCATCTTCATCACACAAAATATTCAAATCATGCACAACCCCGATGACAAGCCAAGCAATTGTTTCATACTTTTAGTGTTCTCAAACCTTTTCAACTTTCACGCAATACATGAGCGTGAGCCATGGACATAGCACTATAGGTGGAATAGAATATGGTGGATGTGGAGAAGACAAAAAGAAGGAGATAGTCTCACATCAACTAGGCGTATTAACGGGCTATGGAGATACCCATCAATAGATATCAATGTGAGTGAGTAGGGATTGCCATGCAACGGATGCACTAGAGCTATAAGTGTATGAAAGCTCAAAATAAAACTAAGTGGGTGTGCATCCAACTTGCTTGCTCATGAAGACCTAGGGAAATTTGAGGAAGCCCATCATTGGAATATACAAGCCAAGTTCTATAATGAAAATTTACCACTAGTATATGAAAGTGACAAAATAGGAGACTCTATCATGAAGATCATGGTGCTACTTTGAAGCACAAGTGTGGAAAAAGAATAGTAGCATTGCCCCTTCTCTCTTTTTCTCTCATTTTTTTTAGCTTCTTTGGCCACCTTTTTTTTCGTCCGGAGTCTCATCCTGACTTGTGGGGGAATCATAGTCTCCATCATCCTTTCCTCACATTGGACAATGCTCTAATAATGAAGATCATCACACTTTTATTTACTTACAACTGAAGAATTACAACTTGATACTTAGAACAAAATATGACTCTATATGAATGCCTCCGGCGGTGTACCGGGATGTGCAATGAATCAAGAGTGACATGTATGAAAGAATTATGAACGGTGGCTTTGCCACAAATACGATGTCAACTACATGATCATACAAAGCAATATGGCAATGATGGAACGTGTCATAATAAAACGGAACGGCGGAAAGTTGCATGGCAATATATCTTGGAATGGTTATGGAAATGCCATAATAGGTAGGTATGGTGGCTTTTTTGAGGAAGGTATATGGTGGGTGTATGGTACCGGCGAAAGTTGCGTGGCACTAGAGAGGCTAGCAATGGTGGAAGGGTGAGAGTGCGTATAATCCATGGACTCAACATTAGTCATAAAGAACTCACATACTTATTGAAAAAATCTATTAGTCATCGAAACAAAGTACTATGCGCATGCTCCTAGGGGGATAGATTGGTAGGAAAAGACCATCGCTCGTCCCTGACCGTCACTCATAAGGAAGACAATCAATAAATAAATCATTCTCCGACTTCATCACATAACGGTTCACCATACGTGCATGCTACGGGAATCACAATCTTTAACACAAGTATTTCTACAATCCACAATTACTCACTAGCATGACTCTAATATCACCATCTTTATATCTCAAAACAATCATAAGGAATCAAACTTCACATAGTATTCAATGCACTTTATATGAAAGTTTTTATTATATCCCTCTTGGATGTCTATCATATTAGGACTAAATTCATAACCAAAGAAAATTACCATGCTGTTTAGAGACTCTCAAAATAATATAAGTGAAGCATGAGAGTTCAATAATTTCTATAAAATAAAGCCACCGCCGTGCTCTAAAAAGATATAAGTGAAGCACTAGAGCAAAATTGCCTAGCTCAAAAGATATAAGTGAAGCACATAGAGTATTCTAATAAATCACGATTCATGCTTGTCCCTCTCAAAATTTGTGTACAGAAAGGATGATTGTGGTAAAATAAAAAGTAAAGACTCATATACTACAAGACGCTCCAAGCAAAACATATATCATGTGGTGAATAAAAATATAGCCTCAAGTAAAGTTACCGATAGACGAAGACGAAAGAGGGGATGCCTTCCGGGGCATCCCCAAGCTTAGGCTCTTGGTTGTCCATGAATATTACCTTGGGGTGCCTTGGGCATCCCCAAGATTAGTCTCTTGCCTCTCCTTATTCCATAGTCCATCAAATCATTACCCAAAACTTGAAAACTTCACAACACAAAACTCAACAGAAAATCTCATAAGCTCCGTTAGTATAAGAAAATAAATCACCACTTTTGGTACTATTGTGAACTCATTATTTATTTATATTGATATAATATCTACTGTATTCCAACTTTTCCATGGTTCATACCCCCCCGATACTACCCATAGATTCATCAAAATAAGCAAACAACACAAAGAAAGTAGAATCTGTCAAAAACAGAACAGTCTGCAAAGATCCGAATTGTTCTAATACTTATGTAACTCCAAAAATTTTGAAAAATTAGGACAACATAGGAAATTTTTATATTAATCTCGTGTAAAACATTCAGGGTTTTTCAAAGCTGCAGTGATTTAATAACATTCTGTGACTGGACGCAAAAGTTTCTGTTTTTCAGCAAGATCAAATCAACTATCACCGTAAGCCATCCTAAAGGTCTTACTTGGCACAAACACTAATTAAAACACAAAACCACATCTAACCAGACGCTAGATGAATTATTCAAAGCAAAACAGGAACAAAAGGCAAAAACAAAAATAAAATTGGGTTGCCTCACAACAAGCGCTATTGTTTAACGCCCTTAGCTAGGCATAAAAACACAAATAGATCTAGGTATTGTCATCTTTGGTATGCAATTCTTTTCTCATCAAATCCTCCAAAACTCGTCTTAACAAATCTATCCTTTCCTTTATTTCTTTTCTAGTTGATGAACTTAAATCATGAAAAGTACTTTGACTAGTGATTTTGACATTCATAAACCCGTAATTAGGATCATCACCATATATATATCATCATACAGAACACGTATCTCGTTTCTAACGGGTTCTTTCATCATCTTATTCAACCAATCCTTATTAAATCCTACATAAGTTCCCCTTGTCATCCAATCAAATTCCTCGTAGGTCTCAAGGTACAAAGCTTGAGAGATTTCTGAATATTGAGCTCTCCTCCTAAGATTCTCACTATAAGATTGATAATCCCTAGATTCCAAACTACGCATAGTTTATTTATCATGGAGGATATCTTCAATCGGAGTGTGTGCAACTTCTTTATTATACAAAGCAACAAGATCCCTAGGTTATTTTATTATAAAATCAAATTCTCGCATAAGGATGATGGTGGCAATCTTTTTAGCTATAGGATGATTAATGTTGGGAAGTTCGTAAAACACCTTTTGCAAAGCAGGATGAATGTGCACAAATTTTCTTTCTAATTTCTCAACGAGCATAACAATGGCATCCTCATAGCAATTTGTATCGAGAAGAATAGATCTTTTATTAATGGGCATAGATCCTGTACAATAAAAGAATTCTTGAATAACACTTTTTCCAATAATATTACCATCCCCTACACGAAAAGATTTTGTTTTGTAATTAGGAGGAGTTTTAGTTTCATTATCCAAAGAACGAGATCCAAGTTTTTCCTCAAGATTTTCAACAATAACCTCCCCAGATTCAGACATTGTGGCAACAAACCAATCTAGCAAACGAGCAAACCGAAAGCGAACGAAGAAGACGAACTGAAGAGAGTCAAAGAGAAGGGCGAATCTTTTTGAAAATCATTTTAGAAGTGGGGGAGAGGAAAACGAGAGGCAAATGGCGAATAATGTAATGCAAGAGATGAGAGTTTTATGATGGGTACTTGGTATGTCTTGACTTGGCATAGATCTCCCCGGCAACGGCGCCATAAATTCTTCCTGCTACTTCTTGAGCTTGCATTGGTTTTTCCCTTGAAGAGGAAAGGGTGATGCAGCAAAGTAGAGATTAGTATTTCCCTCAGTTACAGAACCAAGGTATCAATCCAGTAGGAGACAACGCACAAATCACCTAATACCTGCACAAACAATCAAACACTTACACCCAACGCGATAAAGGGGTTGTCAATACCTTCACGGTCAATTGCAAAAGTGAGATCTGATAGAGATAGATAAACAAAAGATAAAATATTTTTGGTTTTTTTTGGTATATAGATCTGAAAACAAAAGATTACAAAATAGTAGATCGGAAACTTATATGATGGAAAATAGTAGATCGGAAACTTATATGATGGAAAATAGACCCGGGGGCCATAGGTTTCACTAGAGGCTTCTCTCAAGATAGCAAATAATACGATGGGTGAACAAATTACTGTCGAGCAATTGATAGAAAAGCGCAAAGTTATGATGATATCCAAGGCAATGATTATGAAATATAGGCATCACGTCCGTGTCAAGTAGACCGAAACGATTCTGCATCTACTACTATTACTCCACACATCGACCGACTCCTGCCTGCATCTAGAGTATTAAGTTCATGAAGAACAGAGTAACGCATTAAGTAAGATGACATGATGTAGAGGAATAAACTCAAGCAATATGATGTAAACCCCATCTTTTTATCCTCGATGGAAACAATACAATACGTGCCTTGCTACCCCTACTGTCACTGGGAAAGGACACCGCAAGATTGAACCCAAAGCTAAGCACTTCTCCCATTGCAAGAAAAACCAATCTAGTTGGCCAAACCAAACCGATAATTCGAAGAGAATTACAAAGATATCAAATCATGCATATAAGAATTCAGAGAAGATTCAAATAATATTCATAGATAAGCTGATCATAAATCCACAATTCATCGGATCACGACAAACACACCGCAAAAGAAGATTACATCGGATAGATCTCCAAGAACAATGAGGAGAACATGGTATTGAGAATCAAAGAGAGAGAAGAAGCCATCTAGCTACTAGCTATGGACCCGTAGGTCTGAGGTATACTACTCATGCTTCATCGGAAGGGCAATAGAGTTGATGTAGAAGCCCTCCGTGATCGAATCCCCCTCCGGCAGGGTGCCGGAAAAGGTCCCTAGATGGGATCTCACAGGTACAGAAGGTTGTGGCGGTGGAAAAGTGTTTTCGTGGGTGCTTCTAAGGGTTTGGGAATATATGTGAATATATAGGACCAAGAAGTAGGTTGGTGGAGTCATGTGGGGCCCACAAGGCAGGGGGCGCGCCCTCCCCCCTTGTCGTAAACTCGTGGCTCTTCTGACTTGAACTCCAAGTCTCCGGGGTGTCTTCTGGTCCAAGAAAAATCATCGCAAAAGTTTTATTCCGTTTGGACTCCGTTTGGTATTCCTTTTCTGCGAAACTCAAAAACAAGGAAAAAACAGAAACTGGCACTGGGCTGTAGTTTAATAGGTTAGTCCCAAAAATAATATAAAATAGCATAATAATGAATATAAACATCCAAAATAGATAATATAATAGCAAGGAACAATAAAAAATTATAGATACGTTGGAGACGTATCAATGGCTACTACGGATGGTGATTACCAAGCTAGGCCAAATGCCTAAGCTTGGGGGAGTACGTATTTCCACCGACATTACATTCATGTTCACACATTTCATTTCAGTTGTTAGTGTCCACACTTTTTCATTGTATTATCCATGCTAGATTTATTTTCTTGCTTTCTTCTTGTGTGTTTGAAAAACTTTGAGAAAATCCAAAAATATTTCTCGTTTCTTTTTAGTTTTTCTTTCTAGTTTAAATTAGTTGTAGTATTAAAAAGAAAACCCAAAAAGATTTCTGATTCTTCTTTTGCTTGTTGGGAGCTCTCCCGTGTAAATAGTTTTTCTCGTTTTTGTTTTTCCCTCTTTAATTTGCTTTCTTCAAGAAAAACAAAAAACTCCAAAAATATTTCAGTGTGTTTCTCTGAAATTCTTTTCTTTTGTTGAGCCATACCAAGGGGAAGACCACAATGAAAATGTTGAGTGGCTCTCATATGCATTGTTGTGGATCTAACAAGGAGCCCATATTGCCTTGTCTTCTCCTTTTGAATAAAATGTTTGCAGATTCCAGCTTAGTCCAGGGCACTCTTGCACTATTATTATTTTCATATCATTCGATTGTGCAAGTGAAAGGCAATAATGACGATATTTGATGAAGTGACTGTGGAAGAGAAAAGCGGGTATGAACTCAACTTGTTTTTGTTTTTGTAAATATGTTTAATTCAGTATCCATGATTCAACACATTATGATTAAACATGTTTATGATGACAATTAGAGATTATAGTTGCTCATGCCATGCTTAAGAAGCTAGGAGTGAATAATGATTTATCTTGGATGTCAACATGCATTAAAATGATTGTGATGCAGTATGATGATATGGTATCCTCCTCTGAATGTTTCAAGTGGCTTGACTTAGCACATGTTCACGCACATAGTTGAATCAAAACCAACATAGCCTCCACGATATTTATGTTCATGGTGTTTATATCCTACTCACGCTAGTATTCAATGTTGATTATTCATGATGCATGTTCATGACCGTTTTTACTCTCTAGCTGGTCGCTTCTCAACCTATTTGCTAGCCTTCGCCTATACTATGCGGGAATACTACTTGTGCATCAAAATCCTTAAACCAAAGTTATTCCAGATGACTCAACTATATCTACCTATATGTGGTATTACCCTGCCGTTCTAAGTAAATTTGCATGTGCCACCTCTAAAAATTCAAACAAACATCTGTTTTGTGTGCCTAGACAGCTCATGGAGCGACAGGGGGTGGTCAGTATCTTCCATGCTAAGCCGGTTATTCTCATGATGAGTGTTTATTCACTCGTCCTTGCACGAGAGGGGTTGTAGGATCGAAAGTATGTCTAGAGGGGGTGATTAAACTACTTGACAAAATAAAAATCTATCCTTTTCCCAATTTTAGTTGTAGGCAGATTTTAGCAACTAGCACAAATCAAGCAATCAACCTACACATGCAATTCTAAGAGTGTAGCAGCGGAAAGTAAAACATTGCATATGAAGCTAAAGGGAAGGGTTTGGAGAAGGCAAACGCAATATAGACACCAAGATTTTTGGCGTGGTTCCGATAGGTGGCGTTATCATACATCCATGTTGATGGAGACTTCAACCCACGAAGGGTAACGGATGCGCGAGTCCACGGAGGGCTCCACCCATGAAGGGTCCACGAAGAAACAACCTTGCCTATCCCACAATGGCCATCGCCCACGAAGGACTTGCCTCACTCAGGTAGATCTTCATGACGTAGGCGATCTCCTTGCCCTTACAAACTTCTTGGTTCAACTCCACATCTTGACGGAGGCTCCCAAGCAACACCTAACCAATCTAGGAGACACCACTCTCCAAAAGGTAATAGACGATGTGTTGATGATGAACTCCTTGCTCTTGTGCTTCAAATGATAGTCTCCCAATACTCAACTCTCTCTCTCAAATTTGGCTATGGTGGAAAGATGATTTGAGTGGAAAGCAACTTGAGGAAGGCTAGAAATCAAGAATCTTGTGGTAGGATTGGAATATGTTGATCTCAACACATGATCAGTAGGTTGTTCTCTCTCAGAAAATGTATGGTGGAACTGTAGGCATGTTCTGATGGCTCTCTCACAAATGGAGAAGGGGGTGGAGGGGTATATATAGCCTCCACACAAAATCCAACCGTTACACACATTTGACCCATCTCGGTGAGACCGAATGATTAAACTCGATGGCACCGATTAGTTCAAAAATGCGAACATTAGGAATCTCGGTGGGACTGACTGGAACAACTCGGTGAGACCGATGTGCTAGGGCTTAGGCCAATCATCATCTCGGTGGCACCGATTGCATCAACTCGGCGAGACCGAAGTGAAGCAATAAGGCAACAGAGAATCTGCCAAGCCAACTCGGTGAGACCGATCGCATAACTCGGTGAGACCGAAGTAAATGCAACAAGTCACAGAGTGTCGGCAGGACCATCTCGGTGAGACCGAGACCCGTATCGGTGAGACCGAAACTGTTAGGGTTTCTGGCTGTGGCTATGTCATATGAATTCGGTGGTGCCGGATAGAAAGAATCGGTGGGGCCAAGTTGGAGTTTAGGGTTTTGACATATTTGGATGGAGAAAGTGGTTGAGGATTTTGGAGCAATATCACTAAGCATTTGTGCAAGCAAGCCATTAAGCAACACCTCATCCCCTTTTAATAGTATTGGCTTTCCTATGGACTGAATGTGATCTTGGATCACTAAAATAAAGATAGAGAGTCTTGAGCTTTTGCCAATATGTGTCCTTATCATTTTAGGGGTCCACATCTCTAGTCCATGTCATGCCATTCATTGAACTTCCTGAAATATTTATCTTGAATGGATATTAGTTCAATGAGCTATATGTTGTTATGAATTACCAAAACCACCCGGGGATTAGTTGCACTTTCAATCATCCCCTTTTTGGTAATTGATGACAACATATAGATCAAAGCTTCAACAAATGATAAAATAAATGAAATACATCGTCGCTTTGAGAAGTATGTGATAAGCAAGAGCTCCCCCTAAATTTGTGCATTATTTAAAATTTGCGTTTGAATGCAAATGCACAATCTATTAGGATCATGAGTCACTCTTTTATGTCACATACATCTTGGTGGAGCGCACAAAATGATAAGAGTGAAATAACATGCACGCATAACCAAAAACATAAGTGAATGATCATACACAAGTAATTATAGAGATAAGCTTGAATCACACATCAAGCATAGTATCATCAAACACACAACCACATAAAGTATCTCATGAGCATAAAACAAATAAGTAGCACGGATCAACCACACAAGTAGCAAAAGAACACGAATAAAACCAAATAGCAAAAGAATGAGACACTCTCTCTCTCTCTCTTGAAGCCTATGATCTACACATTTTCTCCCCTTTTGCAACAAGTTATCAAAAATCTCGAAAACATGTAGTGATATACGGCACTCTCGGCATGATCTCCGGGAGCTCTTGAAGTGGTCTTCTGGCTTGTTGCTCCGGTGTGTGTAGACGGCGTTGAGAGAACCGCTTCTGCAAATGCCTCGGCTGAAGTCTGCTGAGCTGGTGGGGTAGACACTGGAGGTGGAACTGTGGCAGTGGCGGCAGGTGCAGAGTGTGTAGTCCTGGTGTCTGCTACTGGCACAGCTGAGGACCTGGTTGCCCTAGGCACTGTCTGGAATCTGTCAGGTAATGTCCTCGTTGCCTTCTTCAGCATCATCTCTCAGCTTCTCCACAATAGTCTGTATCTCAATGACCTTGACATCAAGATTGTACATTTTGTCCTCAACTATCCGCTCTAGGCTTTTCTGATTCTTGGCTAAGTTGGCCAGACTTTGTTCAATTCTCAGTGTTGCTTCTAGCAGATATGTCAACTTGTCTTGCTTTGTCTTGAGATTGGCTATTGATGCATTTGGTGCAGTTGCTGCCTTTGCTACTTTTACTGCTCTTGCCTTTGCTTCCTTCTCTTGGGCCTCAACTGAAGTTGGATTTGAAGCATCCATCACCACTTCATTATCTTCAAACTCTGGCCGAAGAGGAAGGTGCTCTCTGTCAAGCAGATATGTGTCTGTACCAACCTTGGAGTTGATAAGCATCTGTATGTGTGGTGCATATCCACATGACCTCTTCTAATCAACAATAGTCCTTTTGATTGTCTCTACAATCAAGCTCATGACCTTGAATTTCTGTGGTATATCAAACAAGTGCAACAAGTTGATGGAGTGGCCACGGATCATCCTCTCATCTCCAGACTTAGGCAACAAGGTGTGCCTCAAGATATACTTTGTAGTGGCCAAACCAGCAAGCAGAAAGTAGATAGAGCCAAACTTGTGGGTATCCAATGCCTTATCAGGAATGGTCTTGTACATGTGTGCCATTGTGTTGTGATCCATCCTGGGTTAGCCATATACATCAATATCATTATCTCCTTCTTCTGGGGCATTGATAAGAGCAGCCCACTCAGAGATTGATGACTGGTATCTAGTGCCCTCAGTCATCCACACAATCTTTCCATCTAGGTAAAAGTATGCAGTGGAATAAAACTGCATCACCATCTCATCATTCCATTTTGTTAGCTTTTCTCCAACAAAAGCATCAACACCTGTCAGCCTAAAACTCTCATGAACATGGGGGAAGTAATTTTCATTGTTATTTATGTACTTCCAATCCACCCACTTCATGTTGCTTATGATGGGCTTCTTGTCGAGCAAAATTGTCTCATAGAAGTCTTGTTGTTCTCTGGTATGCAAACGATAGTCAACATTTGTTATCCTCCTCACTGAGTATGGATCAGCTTTCCTCCATTGTCTCAGTCCACTATCCTTCCTCGATTTCATGTTCTCAGCAACTGGATGTCCATCATCATGATCTGGAATCTTTGGCTTCAACTTTCTGAGCACTAGTGGCTCTTCATCCTCTTGAATTTCTGGCACTGGGGCCTTGTTCTTTTCAGTAGCTGGGATGTTTCTAGTTGACCTTTTGGGTTCAGCAGGCTTAGGTGCAGGAGCTGGAGCTTTGGGCTTGGACTTGGAGGGTGCACCTATAGATTTCATGGCATCTGCCATTAGCTTCTAAGACTTGGTAGGGGGTGCAGCTGGCTCTTCCTCCTCATCTTCATCATCCACCATCATGGATGGTCCGCCAATCACTCTGGCAATGGTCTTCTTCACTCTCTCTTTCCTCTTGTTCTTTTCATCAGTAGCTTCTTCTTCTCTTGGATCAAGAGTAACTTCCATAGTCTCTTGTGGAACTGTTGATTTTGTGGCCTTACACATAGGAACTCTCTTTGCAGGGGCCTTCTTCTGGAGACCTGGCTTAGTGGCAGCAGCAACAGCATACTCCTTCTTGCGCACTTTCTTCTTTGATGTCACTTCTTTGTCAGCAATAAAATCCTCATCCTCACTGTCTAAGGTTTTCTTCTTCCTTGTTTTAGTGGCAGCATTAGGCAGATTTCTTGGTGTGCTTCTGCTTCCCTTATCATAGCTTCCACTAGGGATTGTGCCCTCACTCAGATTAACCTCCTCCTCTGACCTGTTCTCGCTATCACTTGCATCAGACATCTTGCAAGCAGACCCTGTGAATAGATCACTGTTCAAGATATCTTCCGATATTCTGATAAATCGGCCGATTTATCGCTTACCGGTGTCTGACCGATAAGATAAATTGGCCAATAAATCAGCCGATATGGTGATAAATCGACTGATATGCCGATAAACTTGCCGATTTACCCCTTATCTTGGGTCAACCGATAAGTTCCCGATAAGCGATATCCCCAACATTGGAATAGGTAGGTATGGGCAGAGTGGATGAGCATCACAAAAAGCAACTGGTTTTGCAAAAAATTGAATCAAAACTTTAGTTTTAGTTTTCTGTAGAAAGCATTTCGGAGCTACCGATATGAGAATCTCAGTGACACCGAAGCAATGACAGAGTCTAAACACACAATGTCGATCAGACCGAGTTGCGGTTCGGTGACTCCGAGATGCTAGGGTTTCACTGAGGTTTTGCTTTCGGTCTCACCGATCAGTACACTTCCGTGGCACCGAGTTGTACTTAGTGCAATGGCCAGGGCCAATCGGTGGAACCAAAGGATTCATTTTGGTCGGTCCGAGATGAACTCGGCGGAAACCTAACCCTAAATTTTTTTCATCGAATCTAATCTAAAGGAATTTTTCTATGGATAGAAAGTTCTCATTCATGTCAAGAAGCTAGGCATTATCTTTGTGCAAAGAATCAGAAAATGGAATAGCACAAAGTGGTCAAACTGTACCCTAACTTGGTGACGATTCGCTATGGCGACAATGGCGGTGGAGATTCCCGTTGACGGCGACGGAGACCTGCAGCGAAGGCGCACAGGCGAAGACGGCGACGATCCGGAGACCAAATGGGCAGCAGCACTAGGGCGAGGGCTTGAGTGGTTTGAAGAAATTTTCAACCGTACGGGTCTGCGGAATATATACCCAGTCAGTGGCACCGAATGGAATGGTTCGGTGGCGCTGAGATGCAAAATTGCGTGCAGTTAGTGCAACTCGGTGGGACCGAGTCATTCTAATCGGTATCACCGAGATGAAAACCTAGATCAATCTGGTGATTTCGGTGGGACTGAATAGGAGTGAGTTGGTCTGACCGAAATTCACAAGAAGGTTTTGGAAAGCAGCCCTTGACGGATCGGTGACTCCGAGTGCTCCTCACCCGGAGGGTCCGAAAAAGACTTGTTCAAATTTTTGTGATGTAGCATGAATAGAGTTTTGAGAATAGGAAAGCATAGATAGCTAGAGAAGGTTCTTAGGCATTCTTGTCCATCCATTTGGCCAACAAAAAACAAACAATCAAAACAACAAATGGATGTCCTCGAATGGAGAAATTATGCAACCAACATGCTCACATAATAAGATAGCAAATAAAACATGTGTCAAAGCATGCACAAACAATTCTAGCATCTATCAAGCAATTTGCGATGACTAGGTCATCTATATATGAGTATATTCACTTAGGAGTCAAATGAGAACATTTGATCATAGGTCATACTCATCGTTTAAGCACAAGTGGGGTTACCACTTTTACATAAAGCATTAATGTGTTCACACCATTAGAGTTTCTTTTGCTCAATTTTTAGAGCAAAGCTCCCCCTAGGTGTGATATCCCCCCTAAGAGGGATGAACTAACCTTGGGTTTTGTTGGTGATGATTTCATGTAGATAGTGAAGATGTGGATGCTCAATGTTGATGTAAATCATTTGGAGCAATCCATTGGAGTGTTGCACTTTCAATACCTACATGGGTTAGTCCCACAAGAAACATACAAGGATATCCATAGACATAGAGTGAATTGCACATATGATGATGTCCATGAAAGCATTAGGTTACCTTGTCCCTTGTCTTACCAACAAGAGGGTTTGTGACTCCATGAACTAGTGCAAGATATGAAAGTTGTTTGCACAAGTCTTGCCAAAATGAATATGAGTGAAGTATGTTTGCGGAGTCACCCTCAAGAACTCTCTAGTTCTTCTTCTTTGGGATCCACATCAACTTGATGGGAATCCTTGGAGTTGTAGTCGTACTTGATGATGTAGAGCTTGACGTAGTCTTGGGAACCCACTTGACCATGGCCTTAGGAGCTTCTTCAAATGAGTCAATCTCTTGTTGAAGCTTGTCTTTGCCTTTTAGCTTGTGGTCTTGTGGTGGAAGATCATCTTGAGCTTGTGTTCCCTCGAAAGAAGTGGGGTCATACTTCTCTTGTTGAGGCACAAACTTCGTCTTGGGGTATTGATCTTCTTCGCACTCAACTCCATTGGCATTGAACTTTAGTTCAAAACCAACACCTTGATTCTTCCGATGTCTTCCTTGCTCGCGTACAATTTCCTCAAATTGCCTACTCCCGGCAAGGCTCTTGTAAACACCTTTCTCTATAATTCCCTTCAATAAGCTATTTTCTTGCTCAAGTGAACTTGGCTAAGAGAATCATTCATGGAATCAAGAGAACTACTAGAAGTAACAATATTGGATTTAGCATGGTTATTGTTACTACTAGAGGAAGAATCTTTCTTGCTCTTGTTGCTAGATTTTACTCGTGGCATATAAGTAGACAAGAGGAGACGTTTGGCAATGTAAGAAGAACTCTTCTTTCGAAGATCATCATTGATAGCTTTTAGAAACCCATGCTCTTGCTCTAAATTTAGCTTCTCAAAGCATAGCTTCTCATGAGTTCTTAGGAGCTCTCTATGATCCTCTAGAGTTGTTTCATGAGCTAACTTAAGAGTGTTTAGTTCTTTAGTTAGACGATCAATCATTGTCATTTGTTTCATCTTGATTAGCATGATTACTAGCAAGTTCATCATAGTTTTCATCACTAGTTTTGTCAACAAGTAAATCATCATCACCTAGTAAATCATCTTCATCACTATTGAAATCAACATACTCGAGGTGTGATACCTTAGGGCCTTTAGCCATGAAGCATCTTCCAATTCCTTCATTTGGTGAGTCAAATATGTTGTAGGAGTTGGATGACACAAGTGCAAGACTGGCAACACCTTCATCTTGAGTATAGTCGGAGTCGAAGTGATAGCTTCTCTCGGAGTAGTTGTCGGAGTCGGAACCAGATACCCATTCACCAAGGTGAGCTTGATGTCTTCGTCTTGTGTAGCTCTTTGATGACTTGTCCTTCCTTTCCAAATCCTTGCTTCTACGAGAGGGTCTTTGTTCATAACGATCATCTCTACTCCTTCTCTCTTTTGGAGGTAATTCATCTCTTCTACTCCTGCTTTTTGGTGAATCTTCTCTTTTCTTGTAGGGAGCCGCGCACTCATCTCTACTCCTAATGGAGCAGTTGGTAGTCTCTCTTCCAGGTTTTTTTTCGTCCCACCTCCCATGGTTTTTTTTGGTACCTCCTCCCACCTTCGCTGGTTTTTTTCATAGATTTTTTTCGTCCCCTCCCCCCACTTCATCGGTTTATTTTCCCGTCACCCTCTCACACAACGAAAGAAATCTGAACAGATCAGAACTTTCCATACTGGTGCAAGTTATATTTAGTAATGTAAAATCAATCACGAACAATCTCTAAAGATCAAATCTAAATTAATTAACCTTAACTTAAATCACTCAATCACATTAATTGATTTTCAGAAAAATCGCTCAATCACATTAACCTTACCTTAACTCATGGATGGTAATCAATCTCCAAACAAAGGAAACAATACATCGAGGGAGAAGTAAATAAACTCCCTTTCTTATGACATGTATATGATCTTCCCTTACCTCTCCGTTGTCGAGCGTTCTTGATTCTCGAGGCCGATGCTTGGGCTGCGTCACTGGGTCGCGACGGTGCCGGAGGGCGAGGACGGCGAGGCCGGGTGCCGCGGCACCGCGTTGGCCGCGGCCGGTGAAGGGGGCGAAGAAGGGCGGCTTCCCTGGCCCTGGCCGTGGCCGTGGCCCTGGGAGTTGGTGCGGTGGAAGCGGCACTTGAAGGACCCGGCGTGGGTGGCCGGCGCGCAGACGCACTTGGAAGCGGGCCCGTGGCCCGCGCCGGACGGCGCCGGATGGCGCCGACGCCGACCCGGGCCACCTCCTCCCCGTATTCTTGGAGCTGTGGCTGGCCGATTTACATGAAATTAATTCCCTCAGTTATGGTGGCAAATATAATACACATAATCCATATTGTTATGCACTAGCGTGTGTGTGTGTGTGAAATAGATGGATTATGGTCCCGTACCCAATAAGATGGATATGTGTGTGTGTGTTAGAGAGAGAGAGAGAGGGAGAGGGGGAGAGAGAGTGAGGAAGAGGGAGGGAGAGAGTGTGTGTGTGAGGATTTGATGGTAAAAAAGGTCGCCAATGTCACTTGATATGTATGAGAATATTAATATTGAACTCTTAAAGTTAATGTGGCCCCGTTGCAACGCACGGGCGTTCTTCTAGTTGGAGTAGTGTCTGGGTCTTCCACAATTATAGCAATTACGATCACGACTAGAAGATCTTTTGTCATTGTAGGACCTTGACTTGGAACTTCTCTCTTTGCTTCTATTCTTGTAGAATTTGTTAAAGTTCTTCACCATTAAGCTTAATTCTTCATTGGAGACTAACTTGTCACTTGATGTTGTAGGGGCATCACTTGAAGCTTTGTAAGCACCACTTGACTTGTTGTGGAGCTCATCCTTATCCTTGAGTGACATCTCATGAGCAACAATTCTACCAATGACTTATAGATCTTTGTAATTGGGCATCATTTGGATCAAAGTGCACACGGTATCATATTTTCCATCCAAGGCTTTAAGGATCTTCTTGATGATGAATTTGTCTGTCATCTCTTCACTTCCTAAGCCGGCAATCTCATTTGTGATGAGAGCAAGCCTAGAGTATATTTCGGCGACTCCTTCACCATCCTTCATCTTGAACTTGTCAAGTTGACTTTGAAGCACATCCAACTTGGATTCCTTGACGGACTCGGTACCTTCGTGCATATCAACCAAAGTATCCCAAATTTCCTTTGCATTCTCAAGGCGGCTGATTTTGTTGAATTCTTCGCGTCATAATCCATTGAAGAGAATATCACAAGCTTGAGCATTGTATTGCAACATCTTCAATTCATCCGCAGTGGCTTCACGATCCATTTCTTTTCCATCTTCAAAGTATTCACCTTGCAAGCCAATACGAACAACAGCCCAAACGGCGAGGTTATGACCAAGAATATGCATTCTCATCTTATGCTTCCAACTAGCAAAATTTGTACCATCAAAGTAAGGACCTCTACGGTGCTAATTTCCCTCGCTAGATGCCATACTCTCCTAGGTTGTGAAACCAAGGCTATGATCACCAAAGCTATGGAAATCAAAGCAAATGGAGACAAAGCTCTGATACCACTTGTAGGATCAAAAGTATGTCTAGAGGGGGGGGTGATTAGACTACTTGACCAAATAAAAATCTATCAGTTTCCAAATTTTAGTTGTAGGCAGATTTTAGCAACTAGCACAAGTCAAACAATCAACCTACACATGCAATTCTAAGAGTGTAGCAGCGGAAAGTAAAACATTGCATATGATGGTAAAGGGAAGGGTTTGGAGAAGGCAAACACAATGTAGATACGGAGATTTTTGGCGTGGTTCCAATAGGTGGTGCTATCGTACATCCACGTTGATGGAGACTTCAACCCACGAAGGGTAACGGTTGCGCGAGTCCACGGAGGGCTCCACCCACGAAGGGTCCACGAAGAAGCAACCTTGTCTATCCCACCATGGCCATCGCCCATGAAGGACTTGCCTCTCTCGGGTAGATCTTCATGAAGTAGGCGATCTCCTTGCCCTTACAAACTTCTTGGTTCAACTCCACATCTTGACGGAGGCTCCCAAGCGACACCTAACCAATCTAGGTGACACCACTCTCCAAAAGGTAATAGACGATGTGTTGATGATGAACTCCTTGATCTTGTGCTTCAAATGATAGTCTCCCCAACACTCATCTCTCTCTCTCAGATTTGGCTATGGTGGAAAGATGATTTGAGTGAAAAGCAACTTGAGGAAGGCTAGAAATCAAGAATCTTGTGGTAGCATTGGAATATCTTGATCTCAACACATGAGTAGGTGGTTCTCTCTCAGAAAATGTATGGTGGAAGTGTAGGCACGTTCTCATGGCTCTCTCACAAATGAAGAAGCGGGTGGAGGGGTATATATAGCCTCCACACAAAATCCAACCGTTACACACATTTGACCCATCTCGGTGAGACCGAATGATTAAACTCGGTGGCACCGATTAGTTCAAAAATGTGAACATTAGGAATCTTGGTGGGACCGACTGGAACAACTCGGTGAGACCGATGTGCTAGGGCTTAGGCCAATCATCATCTCGGTGGCACCGATTGCATCAACTCGACGAGACCGAAGTGAAGCAATAAGGCAACAGAGAATCTGCCAAGCCAACTCGGTGAGACCGATCACATAACTCGGTGAGACCGAAGTAAATGCAACAAGTCACAGAGTGTTGGCAGGACCATCTCGGTGAGACCGAGACCCGTATCGGTGAGACCAAAACTGTTAGGGTTTCTGGCTGTGGCTATGTCATATGAATTCGGTGGCGCCGGATAGAAAGAATCGGTGGGGCCGAGTTGGAGTTTAGGGTTTTGACATATTTGGATGGAGAAAGTGGTTGAGGATTTTGGAGCAATATCACTAAGCATTTGAGCAAGCAAGCCATTAAGCAACACCTCATCCCCTTTTAATAGTATTGGCTTTCCTATGGACTGAATGTGATCTTGGATCACTAAAATAAAGATAGAGAGTCTTGAGCTTTTGCCAAAATGTGTCCTTAGCATTTTGAGGGGTCCACATCTCTAGTCCATGCCATGCCATTCATTGAACTTCCTGAAATATTTATCTTGAATGGATATTAGTTCAATGAGCTATATGTTGTTATGAATTACCAAAACCACCCGGGATTAGTTGCACTTTCAGGGGCAGGTAATAGGGATGCCCAGTCCCGAAATAAAAAATGCAAATAATTAAACAAAACTCCCCCGGGACTGTTGTTGATATGGAAGGCACCCGTGGATTCGGTTAGCCATGGCTTGTGTTTGTTGGTGAAGGGGGAGTAAACTTTTACTTTTACTGCTTGGGAACCGCCGCTAATTTGTTTAGCATGGAATATATTGAAAACTCTTGGTCGTAACGTTGATAGGAAGGGTGCACCTCCCAAAATTAAGTTTATCTCTGATTTAAGCTTTGAGCTCTGGCACCTCTACAAATCCCTGCTTCCCTCTGCGAAGGGGCCTATCTATTTACTTTCATGTTATTTTACTTTTATGTTAAGTCATCACCTTCTCAAACAAGCACCAGTCCTGAGAGCACTATTGTCATCCTCATGCATTGTGTATAGTTAATGTTGAATGCATCATGACTAGATCTCTTCTACCATTAATTACAATGTCTAGTCACTGCTTGAACTTTGGAGGTGCTCTGCATTTATGTTTTGCGGTCTCAGAAAGGGCTAGCGAGATACCATTATTGTCATATTATATCATGATTGTTTTGACAAAATGTTGGCATTTGAGATAACTTATTATTGCTCACTAGTTGATTATGCCATTGATATGAGTTAATATAATCTTTAAGAGTTATCATCTACATGGTTAGTTATGATCTTTGCTGAAAACCTCGGTGCTACTTAAGCATATATATGTAAACAAGAACAAAAGAGTTCGTAAAAGTTTTTGTTTATCACTTTCAGTTTGTCAACTGAATTGCTTGAGGACAAGCAATGGGTTAAGCTTGGGGGAGTTGATATGTCTCCATCGTATCTACTTTTCCTAACGCTTTTGCTCTTGTTTTGGACTCTAATTTGCATGATTTGAATGAAACTAACCCGGACTAACGATGTTTTCAGCAGAACTACCATGGTGTTGTTTTTGTGCAGAAATAAAAGTTCTCGAAATTGGACGAAACTTTTTGGAGAATTATTTCAGAATAAATTAAAAAATACTGAAACCAAGGCCCACTGGAGGGGGGCCCAGGCTGCCCACAAGACACCAGGGTGCGCCACCCCCCCTGGCGCGCCCTGGTGAGTAGTGGTGCCCTTGGGGCTCCGCTGACCCTAATTCCGACGCTATAAATCCTATTTTTCCAGAAAAAAATAGGAGAGGAAGTTTCATCATGTTTTACGATACGGAACTGCCGTCACCTCCTGTTCTTCATCGGAAGGCCAGATCTGGAGCCTGTTTGGGGCTCCGAAGAGGGGAATCTTCGGTCTTCATCATCACCAACCCTCCTTCATCACCAATTCCATGATGCTCCCCACCGGGAGTGAGTAATTCATTCGTAGGCTCGCTGGTCAGTGAGGAGTTGGATGAGATTCATCATGTAATCGAGTTAGTTTTGTTAGGGCTTGATCCCTAGTATCCACTATGTTCTGAGATTTATGTTGCTATGACTTTGCTATGCATAATGCTTGTCACTAGGGCCCGAGTGCCATATTTTAGATCTGAACCGTTTATGTTTTCACCATTATATCTATGTTCTAGATCCGATCTTGCAAGTCATATGCACCTGCTATGTGTTATGATCCGTAAACCCCAGGGTGACAGTAATTGAGATACTTTCCGGTGATGACCGTAGTTTGAGGAGTTCATGTATTCACTATGTGTTAATTCTTTGTTCCAGTTCTCTATTAAAAGGAGGCCTTAATATCCCTTAGTTTGCTTATGGACCCCGCTGCAACGGGTGGGTAAGACAAAAGATGTCATGCAAGTTCTTTTCCATAAGCACGTATGACTATTTACGGAATACATGCCTACATTATATTTATGAACTGGAGCTAGTTCTGTGTCGCCCTAGGTTATGGTTGTTCTATGATGAATATTATCCAACGAAATCACCGATCCAATGCCTACGAGTTTTTCACATATTGTTCTTGCTAAGTTACTATTGCTATTGCTACTGTTACAACTGCTACAAAACTGTTACTGCTGTTACCGTTACAACAGCTATCGTTACTACTACTATCAAACTATCATATTACTGTGCTACTGATCACTTTGCTGCAGATATTTAATCTCCAGGTGTGGTTGAATTGACAACTCAACTGCTAATACTTACAAATATTTTTTGGCTCTCCTTGTGTCGAATCTATAAATTTGGGTTAAATACTCTACCCTCGAAAACTGTTGCGATCCCCTATACTTGTGGGTTATCACACATCACTTTCAATGCTTAGTTGTTATACAATATTGGGTAGTTTTTATGTGAAAATGGCAATGAGTTGATGATTCTGGGAGAGTTTAAAATGTCACTATAATCATGTGTAGCAGCTCTTTATTTTGTTTCATCAACATTTTACCAAACTTTTGTGAACAATAACGGACTTGCAGGGTTATTACTTTCTCTTTATGAATACCTCTCCCTTTTGGTATCATTTCTTTAACAGTTTCTTCTCTAAACCATTCCACTTGAATCCACTCTGGATATGAGTTCTCAATGTATTATACTATTATATAGACATGTAATTTCCAGTTTAACATGTCTGTTGTTTAGGGACCATTGCTTTCACCGTAAACTGAGCCACTTGAATCCACTTTTATTATATTTCTGTTCATTCATGGTTCTGTCGTTCTGGTCTGATTTTTATGAGATGTCCTGATATATCACTATTTATTTGGACAGGTGAAATTTGCACCAATGAACTTAGGAAACTCATGGTGGCAGAAGATGATTTTTGACTACAAGCATATTTGTGATCTTTCATATTTCCATTAATGTAGATCCAAAACTTTTTTGTTCATCTCATTGTAGAGTGGTAATAATTGTGAGATCAAACTGTGACAAGGGTAGCAGGTTCTATGTGGAGCGATAGCCAACTTTTTCAGTTTGGGCAAGGGAAGGAACAGATTCTTAATGATACTGTAAACCATGTTGAAATTGATAATTTGATTTGTATTTTCTTTCCGACCGCCAATGGCTACTTGTCAAGCTTATTGCTATACCTGAGCAAAATATGTGATAATTCAAGCATGGTCAGTTCAGTTCTATGAAAATGAAACTTTGTTGCCAGCACCGTTGTGTAATTTTTGTCTTTGTACTTTTCGGCTGCCACACTTGAGAATGCTATTATATGATCAATGACTATCTTAGTGGACCACCCTCTCCATGAGTTATTAGAAGATGAAATGTGGTTATGAAGTAGAACTGGGTATTTCATTTAAGATGAAATGTGGTTGTGGAGGATAAGATGATATTATAGGATCAATAATATGTTAGCATCAAGACAATGTTTCATTTAAGCTGGGTATAATGACTGCTCATTTCGTTGTGTTGCGGTGTATTTGACTAATTTGTCCTAGCAATATTTTGTTTGCCCGTGGCAAAGCACGGGCATCCGACTATAGAAATAAAATTACAAGCTAAGAAAGAGCATTCTTCATATATTGTTGCTGCAGGTCCAAGCGAATTTCCTCCGTTTTGCATGATTTAATGACTTCCATGCAATCGCCTTCTACGCATAGCTTGTTGCATCCAATTTCACTTGCAAGGAGAAGTCCATCTCTTAAGCCTCGTGCTTCCGCCGTAGCTACTTCTCCGATAAAAGGGATGTTGCTACAAGATGCCGCCACAAAGAAACCGGAGTGGTCTCGAAGTATAGCACCTATAGCGCCAGTGCCACTATCAATGTCGAAACCAGCGTCCGCATTCAGCTTGATTGTGCCCTCTAGTGGTTTCTCCCAGCCATGTCTCCTAATTCTGGTGGTTTCTCCATTTTGAGTGTTGACTTCAAGGCAATAAAAAACAAAATTTATCTCTATTCCTTAATAATAATAATTCCTAAAGGGGGAGTTGGTAGGCCGGTACGCATGGTTCTTTTTCGCCTCCACCTCCCACCATCACCCCGCCACGCTGGTTTTCACCCTCCCACCAAAAACCGATTCGCCCGATCCTCCTTGTTCGTTTTTAGCAGATATCGATTCAATTCAATCACGTAATATTAGGTAATTGAGAATTTAGAAATCGCACCATATATATGAGATCAACTTCCTAAAAAAGACAGACAAAAGATTTTCGGCAATAACCTGTCAAAACAAAATGGGAAAAGCTATGAATCCATCGGCGGAAAACAGCAACACGTCCGCCGCCTTGCACGCGTGCCACGCGTCCTGTGGGCCACACGCAGGCCACGTCTGAAAACCTCCTCATGTTATACACACGCTGATGCTTATCTTATCCTCCCAAGCAATGATCTCCATGATTTATTTGTCCAGCAACACATCCTTTAGTGCGTCTTGCGCAGCCGCAACCAACTGAATCATGTCAGCTGAGGCCCCGGCGCCGGCGAGCATGTGCTCGGCCATCCGTGTCCCTCCTCATTTCCTTCCTCATCCATACTCTCTCTCTCACCAAGTTAATCAGCACCGCCTTTGACTCGAGCAACACCGATGCACGGACTACACCGCCCCGCCGTCGCCCGCCTCCGCGAGGCACATCGCCGTTGGAGCCTCGTCCGCCGTCTCCCATCGTTCCACGTCACGGTGTTCCAGAGGAGCACGGCGTCCATGGTTGTCGCCTCCTCGAGCTCGGTCGCGACCGCCGGTGCCGCCGCAGTACAGTTCCTGCAACATTATCTCTGTTGCATAAATTTTCCGCAACAAGGCCTCCGTTGCATAAAAAAATTATAAATATTTCTGCAACATGACCTCTGCTGCAAAAAAAAAAATCTACAACACAACCTTCATTGCAAATGTTTCTGCAACATGATATCTACTGCAAAGAAAATCTACAAACGTTTCTGTAACATGATCTTTGCTACAAGAAAATTCTGCAACACAACCTTTGTTGCAAATATTTCTGCAACATTATTTATGTTACAAAAGGTTCCGCAACAAGGATTTTGTTGCAAAAGTAAAGGACGGCACACGGTCGCTAAATTGTCTCGCATCTGACGGCTCGCGAGGCGACGGATCTTTTAAAAAGATCCGCCGGCCGACGCGTAGCATCTTCCAAACAAAATCAGAAATTTGTCAACAACAAATCGCTAATCCCGCGCACTTGCCATTTATTAACAGAAGATTTTTTTCTGAGCTCCTGCCACTGCTCCTCCGTCGTGTGCACCGACTCCGCCGCGAGGTCCTCCACGGCGGCATCGCGCTGAAGCGGGACTATGCCGTTGAGTTCGCCGTCAACAACCGCCTCTGCGACGCCTGCGCTCAATCCCTCACCGACCTAGACCAGGACCAGTGGCGCGCCGTTGTGCAAGTGCGACAGCGCGCGTCCGACGGCCGTCGTCCTCGGCGTGGCTGGCCAGGTGACCCGCGTCGACGTCGCCGGCGCCGGCGGGATCGACTTCTTCGCGTCTAGTCCCGCACCGCCGGCCTCGTAGCCATCATCGCATCCCTCGCGCCGGCGCGCATGGGGAGCACGGCGAGGAGCTCGTGTCGCACGACATCAAAGAGTCACACACACCGCCACCGGCACACCTTCTCTGTGAAGCTCTGCCCGGTGTGTCGCGATGACATGCTGGCCCTTCTCAACGCCTCTACCCATTATGTAGTCAACCTTAGGATCAAGGAGTACGACTGGCACCGGTTCGACCCCTCGCCCACCAGCTGCCAGATCGTGAGTATGTCGTGCTGAACATCGAGCCAGCTGCCAATCCCTCGCCGGCAAACAGGTCAGAGCAACTCCAGCAGACCTCGTATAACGGGCGGACCCACATAATTCCGGCGAGTATACGGGCTCGGCCTAATTTTCTGACCAGAACAAAGCACGTATACTTGGCCGGCCCATAAAAATTTTTACCGCGGCCCGCAAACACACACCCCCCCCCCTCCCGCGCCCTGAAGCCGTATATCTACGGGTTTGCGAGGGAGATACGGGTCGAAACCCTATCCCTCCACCGCCGCGTTCCACCGCGATTCCCCGCCGTCTCCCTCGCATTTCTCGCCGCCGGTGAGCCCCCTTCCGCCTCTAGCCGCCATGTGGGGCCGCATGTGGAGCTCCGGCCGCAGCTCCGGCGTGGGCGGCGACCCCGAGCGCGAGCGACGTGTCCGCTCGGACGGCGCGAGGAAGCGCGCGGCGAGGAAGTGGACAAACAAGGGCCTCGAGTCGCCGGCGAGGCTCCTCCGTCGTGAGACGGAGGAGTACGACCGTCGGCACGGGCGTACGCCCTCCTCCGCCGCGTGGCTCACCCCCGGCGCGAGCTCTTCCTCTTCCGGCGCGGCGCTTCTCCCTGTGAAGAGGGAGTGGTCGGAGGAGCCGGAGGACCGCGAGCTCGTCACCGTCAAGCAGGAGCCGGAGGAGATCGAGCGCCGAGGCGTCGTCGGGCGCGAAGACTTCGTGGCCGATGTCGATGCGGTCGCGGCCGCCATTGCCGAACGGAGCTTGCGCGAGGAGGCGGAGCGTCGGCGCCACGACGAGGAGCTCGAAGACCTCATGCTCCAGCAGGCGGTCGCTGTGAACCTTGCCGCGAAGGAGAAGGACGACGAGTGGTGGCGCATCTGCAAGGAGCAGAGGCAGAAGTTCATCGATCTCGTCAGCTCCGACGAGGAGGACTGAGCTCCTCCACCGCGTCGTCCTCGGCCGCGAGCTCGCCGCCGTGAGATCCCCCACCCCCTCTAGTAGTAGTAGTAGAATGTAGTATGTAGACCATGTAGTATGTGATGAACTAGTGTGTGATCATGTAGTATATGATGAACTAGTGTGGTTGCAATTTCTCCCGCGAAACTTTTTTTTTAAATTATGCAGTTCCATATACAGGGTCTGCTCTGCCACGCATGATTTCAACCCGCAAAACAGATCTTCGACGAACTGTAAACGCTCTATGCGGGTCGGCATATTACGGGGTCTGGTAGAGATGCTCTTAGGGTACCGGATGGCGTGGCAGGAGCGATACCATCATCACCGTGAGGACACACCTCAGGTACCTTTTTTTTGCGAACACGTAAAAGGCTTGCATGTCGATGTATTAGAAGAGAGAGAGCAAACAATACAGCGTTCGTTTACAGCTTGTTGCAGCACCACAAATAGCGCTGGTGGTAGCCTTAGAGCATCTCCAACAAACGCGCCAAATAAAGCGCGCGCCCAAAAAACAGGGCTTTTAGCGCGCGCGCGCGTCCGCGCGGCGCGCTCTAGACGGCGCGGGAAAAAGTGGCGCGCAAAAAAAAACGGGCGTGCGCGGCAGTTTTGGCGCGTGTCGACGCGCGCGCTATAAAACCAGCGCCCCTCCACGCGCCCTCTCCCCCGAACTGCCTCGCCACGCGCCCTCTTCACCGCTCTGCTGCTTCTTTCTCGCCACCATGCCGCCGCGCCGCCGGGGAAGTTCGGGCTACCGCGGCGTCCGCGCGCGCCCCTCTGGCGCCTTCTACGCCGAGATCCACTCCGGTGAGATGCGCCTCCGCCTCGGCCTCGGCACGTTCGACACCGCCCACGAGGCCGCCCACGCGTACGACACGGCCGTGTGGCACCTCCGGCGGCCTCGTAGGGAGATGAACTTCCCCGAGGTGGCGAGGCGGGAGCAGGCGCAGGAGCTCGCGTCTCCCCGCGGCTTGTCACCGACGAGGACCGTCGCGACAACCGGAGGCGGGAGCGCCGCCTCGGCATCGCTGAGATGGACGAGGAGGCCATGGCGGTGTGGCGCTAACGCTTCCCGGAGGACGTCATCAATGAGCGCGAATTCTACGCGCTAAGGAGGGCGGAGAGGAGGGAGGAGCAAGCCGCCTACCGCGAGGACAGGCGTACGCGGAAGGCGGCCGCGCTCTTCAATATCGAGCTCAAAGAAGTATCGACCTGGGACTCCAACGATAAACGGTAAATCGACGCCTTCATTAGGACGTCGGAGTCGGAGGAGGACACCACCGAGTCAGGGCCGGAGGAGGATGACGACGAGTAGTTTAGCCGTTTGCTTTTGTATCGTTTTTTTATCTATGCTATGAACTATGTTGGTTGAAATATGCTATGACTATGTTGGTTGAAATATGAACTATGTTGGTTGAAATAGCGTATGTATGTGTATCTTTCAAACAATGCGTTGTATTTTAATGTGCCTGTTGAAGCGGTACAGCGACGCGCTAAAATTTATAGCATCTGGTAAAGTAAATGTCTATTCGGACGCGCGCTATAAATATTTTTTAACGTGCTGCGCCTGCGCGTCTCTGTTGGAGATGCTCTTACGGGAGGGCCGCCGCGAAGGTACCACGAGGAAACTACCACGAGGAAACAGCACCTCAGGCACCTCATGGGCCTTGTCGACCTCGCGCTCGGTTACGACCTCCGTGGCGTCAACGCCAACAACTTGGACGTGGATTGATACTTCTTGCCGAACGTGGTGCTCGTCAAGATCTACGAGAAGAGAGGCGGGGATAAGATGCAAGATGATGGCAGCAGGAGTGATGGGATCACCATGGGGATCGAAGGCATTGATCTGGACCCATACGACGAGGTGGAGCTCGATGAATTGCTCGAGGACCTTAGAATCTGAGGAGTTGTGATCTTGAATGATGATGACTTTGGTGATCTTGGAATTATATTCCGATGTTTGCAGAACAATATCTCTTTCTAACGGTACTATCTTGCTTTTGTTGTTACAGATTTCAAAGTACTCCATAGCTTTTTCTGTGCGCGTGTTGTGTTGTTGGAGTATTATTTAGATTTCATAGCACTTGAACTTAAACTGAATTGCTAATATTCTGCCTAGCGTTTTTACTGTGATTATACTCCAAGAACGATCTACATCGACTCTTCTTCCGCTGCAACTCGAAGTTGGTAACGAACCGATCCAAATCTCATCTTCATAGTGTTCGTGCGTGATCGTAGGGCGACTTTTTTTTTATTTTCTACTACGTTTACCAACACTGTCCTCGACGTACCCGACACCTTCCGGCTCTTGCGCGGCTGTAAACAACGTCTTCCTACTCGGTACTATAGCTTCGGCGGTTCCCTGGCCCAGGACGGCAGCGGCGTCCCTGAGCACTTTGTCCTCCTTGTTTGGTCGGACCGCCATGGTCACCTGCAAGGAAAAAAAGGGAGAAAAAAATGTAAGAGTTTTGGAAAGAAGGAAAGAAGCGGGTGAGATGGGGGAGCGAGACGACTCCTGAAGGGCAATGGGTGCTCCAGCAAGGTGCTGGTAGCCAAGGGCCTGAGCTTGTCAGCTGCTAAGTGCGGCGCATGTTGTTGGGGATGGGTCGACGGCAGGACCTGGCGGAGCTCGGGCCATGCAGAGCGGAGCCCTGCCGTGGTACGCCGCCATTTTTATCTCTTTGGCCATGCCTTCTACGCGGGGAAAGAGTTGGAGGCAGAGAGGGGAGGGGAGGAAGGGCGTGCGTTGGCGCGATCCGGATTGGGAGATGGCTGGCCTACCGTGCCCCTACGAGAGGGGAGCTCCTATATCGCGCGGTACGCGCTGAGTGCCGATCAAACGTACATCCCTCGCTCCCGCCAGTCGCGAACTTGGGCCAGCCTAGGTGCGAGGCAGGTCTCCCCTATTTTTGTTCGTGAATTCGAAAATTGTTCACGAATTGCAAAAATAGTTCACGAATTCACAAATTGTTTAAGAAATCACCAAAATGATTGCTAGGCCGGGACCTCCTATATGGTCACTAGCGTCCGAAATCAGGGAAGCGCGGACCCCCTCCTCTCCCACGCGCGCCCTCACGGGCCAGCCCATGTGCAGGGCGGGAAGCCCCTTTCTTTTTTCTTTTCTTTTCTTTCTTTTCTATTTTTATTTTTTTTCTTTCTAAAAATAATTTGGGATTCCAGAGAAGTTGTGAATTGTGCAAAAAATGTTCATGAATTAAAGAAAATGTTCATGATTTTATTTTTCTGGGAAATTATAATGCCTCACGGATTCAAAAAAATCGTGGTTTCAAAAAATGTTCGTGTACTAAAAAAATCTTCACAATTTTAAAAAAATCATTAACTTTCTAAAAAAATGTTCACGCTTTTTAGAAAAATTTCAAAATTTTGAAAATATTTATGCAATTTCCATTTTTTTCATAAAATTAGAAAAATGTTCATGAGTTCAAAACAATGTTCATGATTTCAAAAACTTTTCAGGAAGTTTAAAAATATTCACGATTTTAAAAAAATGTTCATGAATTCCAAAAAAAAAAACAATGATTTAGAAAAATTCTCACGAATTTGTTAAAAATGTTTGCAATTTCAAAACCGAATTTTTTTTCTCCCGGATTGAAAAAATGTTCGAATTTCAAAACATGTTAACCTATTTGAAAAAAAGTTCCCGGATTTTTTTTAAAAAGAAAAAGGAAGGAGAGAAAGAGAAATCGCTGTGCAAAGGAATCGGTAGTCAATCCCGACACGGACTGTCCTCTCAAGCATCCATAAAACCAAATCAGATCGGATCGATCCAGACGCGCTGCTCAACAGAGATTGAAGAACCCTGCCCCATGGCCAAGACGCCGCAGCCGCCGCCATGGGTGATCCAGTTCAACCGCACGAGCAAACCCGTTCTTGTCGCCCCGTTCGATGGATGTCGCCGCTCACACGAGATGACGGATATGGCGGCGCTCCAAGGGAAACGATGCCTCGGCCGGGACGGAGACTGGTCGCTCATGCTCGACGAGGTCACCAACGGATGCTCCCTCGTCAACTTCGCTAATACCTCGCCGTCCACCCCCACGGTAGTCGCTCTCCCGCCTCTGCCGGAAGACGCGCCCGATTTATACTTATGGTTCGGCTGCGCGCTCTCCGCACAAACCCCGCCCGATTGCACCGTTTTTTTGGATTTCGTCAGGGACAAGTCCCTTCTCTACAGCCGCCCTGGTGATCCCGAGTGGTCCCGCCTCCCTGTGGAGCTCGCCGAGGTGAACGACAAGTTCGACGGCCCCATAACCGCCGGCTACCAGGGGAAGGTGTACGCGACAACCATGGCGTCCCTGGTGGCCATCGACGCATCCGGCCCGACACCATCAGTCATAAGGACAGACATGAGACGCCCGCCGCCGTGCCCCATCCACGCCGGGTACAAGTGCTACCCGGTGCCGTGTCCTGGTGGCGAGCTCTTTTTGGTGCGGTGTTGCATCTTTGGCGACCCGGACGTGGTGGATCTGAAGGTTTTCCTATGGAATCAGGAGGATAATGCGTGGGAAACTGTCGAAACCATCGGGGATAGAACATTTTTTGTGGGCAGGTATACTTTCGCTGTCGGGGCGGTTGAAGCAGGAACCCAACCCAACTGCATCCATGTGCTGCGTAAAGTTTGCGATGAATTTGTTATCTACACCGTCTCTCTGGATGATATGACCATTGGGCTCTGTATAGTTGAGGGATGTGATGGTGATGAAGATGATGATGAGGACCAAGTATTCTGGACTCTTCCCACAAGGTAAGTTTAGTTTCACCTCATCGATTTGAAAGTATTCATGTGCTTGTTCAATGTGATGATTTAAAGATGTTTTAACGTTTCCATTTATGTATTTGCAGCTTCGGTCTAAAAGATGTACAAGCCATCGATACTATTGATGATGTCTCCGACGAGGTATCTATGTACATAATTATATTATTGTTAACAAATTCGACTACCTTACTGCAAATTAACATTGTTAAAGAAACAAGGGAAATTGATAGCAAATCAACATTGATGTAACCAGGTGATACAAAGAAGAATTGAACATTGTTTGGGAGAGCAAGAAAAGGAGGACATGATGATGCTTAACGCTGCCTTTCTAGAGGAGAGGCGGTGGTGTGACCTCCATACCGACTTGTTGCGGCTACTAGTATCCAAAATTTCATTCATCGATTTCCTACATCTGAAAGCTGTCTGCAAGCGGTGGAACTCCATTGAATGCCCGATACAACATGCAAAAGGGTCGCCATTGCTCATGACACCCTGCCTAGCAGGAAGGACAAAAGATGATCTTCTCGAGGTCTTCGATCCGATGAGCGAGAAGAAGTACAACATCAGGGTAAACATCCCTACTTCATGTCTCCAATCACAGGGTTCGCAGTTACTGCATTTCACAAAGAATGGCTGGGTCATCGTGTCAAGAGGCGGTGACCAAATGTACTTCCTAGTGAATCCGTTCAAGAATTACCCGGATGGCGGCCATGTGATTGCTCTTCCACTTCTAGATATCCTTGGCCTCAAAGGATTATCATTCTCTTCCATGCCGGGTTCTCCGGACTTTGTGGTCCTCGCCGTGGGAGCCACGCCAGACTACGAAGTTTCCTTTATTCAAACATGGCGAATAGGAGACAAAGAGTGGAAGGAAGAAATCATACGAAATGTTGATGTGCCGTTCTTCATGGCATCTCACAGCCCCGTCTTCCTTGACGGCGTCGTTTATTTCCTAGACATGAATGGCAGGCTCGGAGTCGTTGACTTGAACGTGGAAAAGATGGAGTGGAAGGTCCTTGACAAGCCAGATCAACCGATACGTGGAAGTTACTATGTGTATACAAATCGGGAATTGAACTATAGCTATCTAGCGGAGTGGAAAGGTGACCTAGTCGCCATTATCCGAGAAAACGGCAATTTTGGGTTCATCAGAATACTTAAGCTTGATCGGTCTAGGATGGTTTGGACGGATTTGGAAGAGATGGAGGATGCTGCCGTGTTTTGGGATAGAAGCAATGCTCTAATTGCGAGGCCAGCTTGCGGAAGGGATTTAAGCAACAAGGTGTACTTTCCGAGCTGTACTAAGACTCGCGATGGTGGGCAGGCCTACTACTGCTTAAAAGAGCAAGATTACTACCCTTTCTTTTGTGCCAATGAGCCGATGAATGCCATATGGTTCGAGCCAAACTTGGAGGACGTACTTTAGGTGCCCCGATTAGACCATGAATCCCATATGCTGAAGAGTTCTCCTTTGTTATCTACAACAAAAAGGGGGAATAAAACTTTTTAGTGTCCATATTTTTATGTGATGTAAAATTTTAAACTAGTCTATCACCTTTTTCCGTTAATCTAGATGAACAGTGCATTTCTTATTTTATACTTTCTGGTGGTTCAACACCAATGGTGTCAAACATACTCCCTTCGTTCCAAAATAGATGACTAAACTTTGTAGTACAAAGTTTAGTCATCTATTTTGGAATGGAGCGAGTATAACTTATACTTATGCATATGGCATTGTCGTCTTCTTTTTGCTGGTTGTATTTATTTATAGTGGGGTGAACTGTGTAGTCTATCTCACGCACCGCCTCCCTCCCTCCCATTGTCCTTTGTTCCTTTCCCACTACTTGGCTCACAGTCACAGACGTCCGTAAGATCAGAATGTTTGATTAGTTTCAAGCGCTTACCATTCTTTTGGAATTGTTTAAAGTTCCAAAGATAAAACATTCCTATTAGGAACATTTCATGCTACATTTTTTGTCTGATGTTTCTATTGACATATTCTTGCTAGCTAGTATTCATTAGAACATTGAAAAACAACTGGTCCAAAATCCAGATCATACTTCTTATTTTGAAACAACTAATTGTTAAGATTTAAGAATAGATAAAGTGGCCTCGTGTTTATCCAGGCCATGTATCTATTAAGAAAACTTCAAGAATGTAAAATCTAACTACTGGCTGAAAGAACTTAGTCGGTATTTCCCTGTAGAAAATAAATGCAGGAAATTAGGTGTTTATGTAGCATGTTCTTTCATTTCTCTACACTGTTAAGACTTGATTACTCAATGATTTCAAGCAGTAGGGCATCTACTCCAAAATATGGTAATTAAGACTGTTAACCTGCTCAAAAAAATTAACCTGCAATGTACTTGATGGATATGAGCAAACACTTCACTGCATTCAGCTGTTGCATACCCACCTCTAGTCATCCCTGATGCTAACACAAGCAACAACTTTCTCCCCAAGGCGACTATCTGGAACACCAAAAACTACAAATTTAGCTACCTCTGAGTGTCGTGAAAGCATTAATTCTACCTGCAAAGATTTGGGACGTTATCATTGGACATTGTTTAGAGATGAAGAAACTAATACCTGCTTCCGAGTAAATAGTTTCCCTCCGCTTTTGCGCAACCTTTTCGTTGCCCCATGAACCATATATGACCTGTCCTATCTACGCATCCAGTGCCCCCGGTATATCAAGCGACCTATTCCTGAAAGATACATATGTGTCGACCATAGTGTTCCCCAGTATCCTACGGATGTGTGCAATCCTCTTATCAAAACATTTCATCATTGGTGACTGTTACTTTCATCTACCGATTTGTATCTCGACACGAGGTGATGGATTTCTGACAGAAATACCTTTGGATTGGTTGCTTAATTGATTCTCAGTTTCACGAAGCTCTGGCTTGTTGATAGGCATGAACGTCAGGGATGAGCATGCATCAGTCTCAGACAAGAGATGTTACTTTATAAAGCATAAAAATGATTGCTGGGGAACATAATTCTACAGAAATTGAAGATAAAGTGAAGTGGCATGCAATGGCAACAAGATATACCATAAGCTGAAAAGATAGGAGCGTGAAATCATAAGCAGAAGCTCCATTTATCAAATAATCCCACAACCTGCAACCACCACAGAGAATCTTGGTAACCAACCTGCGACTTGATATTTTCTCTGTCCCCCTGTAACAGTACAGGCTCCCATAGCAATGACGTATTTTGGTTCAGTGCTTGTATAACCTCACTAAAGAGGGAGCCACTTTCACTGTTACCGTACCGGCTGTTAAAAGACGCAGCGATTTTAGGATTTTAGATTGTACTCTAGCGCTATCGCTTACCGAGCATATGACAGTATGTCAGCTATGATTGCGGGGACGGTAATGATACAAGTCACTTTGTATTCTTGAATTGCGTAAGTCTAGGTATCAGGAGGTAGAAGCCTCCAGCCATCAACATGGCCAGGCATGAAGAGATCCCTGTGATAGGCTCACGAGGGTTGTATGTAGGCAGACCTGTAAACATACGATATTCCTAAGCAGACCAAGGTGGAGTGGTTTTAACGTGTGAGGCATGTGGGAGACCGAACACATATCATCTGGCAAATGCTCAATGATAATGGTAGGACTAGGGTTCCTACCAGGCCTTCAGCGTAGATTGTATGGACAGGGAGGAGGTGGACGAGGGCTGGAGCGTGCGCGCCGGCGTGCGGGCGCCGTCGCGAGCTAGGGTTTAGGTCGGCTAGGGTTCCGGCTCCTAGGGGAGCCGGGCAACAGAGATGATAATAATCTTTATTGCTTCCCCTCAAATGGAGTCTTACAACTAGTATTTATAACTTTAGCCTAAGATAACTTGTGGGCCAAGCCCCTAACTAATGCCCCGTGGGCCTCTGCCGGCTATAGACCAAGCCGGTCATAACATCTCTCCCCGCCTGCGCAAACAGCTCGTCCTCGAGCTGAAAGTCTGGATAGTGTCGGCGGAAGTCATCACGCTGCTCCCAAGTAGCCTCCTCCTCCGGAAGGCTCGCCCACTGGACCAGCACGAACCACACTCCACGACGGAGCTGCGCCTGCAACACCTTTGCCGGCTCTGGAAGAATGCGACCAGCGGCGGTG
Organism: Thinopyrum elongatum; assembly: GCA_011799875.1. Lineage (NCBI taxonomy): Eukaryota > Viridiplantae > Streptophyta > Magnoliopsida > Poales > Poaceae > Thinopyrum > Thinopyrum elongatum. Next base: position 94,543,384 of record CM022298.1, read on the forward strand.
GGAGGAAGCGCCGGAGGAGCCGCCGGTGGCTCGCCACGGAAAGGCTTGAGCAGCCCCACATGGAAGACGTCGTGGATGCGAGCACGGGCTGGAAGCTGAAGACGATAGGCCACCTTCCCAATGCGCTCCAAGATGGGAAAGGGCCCGGCGTAGCGAGGGCCGAGCTTGCGCTTAACGCGCGGGTCGAGTGACTGCGTAGAGCGGTGGAGAAGACGCAGCCACACCCAATCGCCCACCGCGAACTCCGCCTCGCGATGATGATCGTCGTAGTAGTGCTTGGCCAGCTGCTAGGCCTGAAGGAGACGCTGACGGACCTCAGCAAGCATCTCGTCACGGGTGCGGATAAGGTCACCCGCAACCGCCGTCCGAGCCGTCTCATGGTCCACCGGAAGGATAGGCGGGGGTGGTCGACCATAGACCACCTCAAACGGCGTAGCACGCAGGGCGGAGTGATAGGAGGTGTTGTAGCAGTACTCCGCCCAAGAGAGCCAGTCCACCCAAGCTCGAGGCCGATCACCTGTCACACAACGTAAATACATGGCAATGACCTTATTAACCACCTCGGACTGACCGTCCGTCTGAGGATGGAATGCCGTGCTCAGGCGGAGCTGGACGCCCGCCATCCTGAAGAGGTCGCGCCAGACATGGCCCGTGAACACCGGGTCGCGATCACTGACGATCGAAGCGGGAAACCCGTGGAGACGGACGATGCCGTCGAAGAAGGCCCGGGCCACGGACGCCGCCGTGTATGGATGGCCGAGCGCGATGAAGTGGGCGTACTTGGAGAAGCGGTCGACCACCGTGAGGATGACCGACTTGCCACCCACCTTGGGGAGGCCCTCGATGAAGTCCATGGAGATATCCGCCCAGACCTGAGACGGCACCTCCAAGGGCTGAAGTAACCCCGCCGGCCTCAGGGTCTCCGTCTTGTTGCGCTGGCACGTCTGACAGGACCGAACCCAGTCGCGGACCAGGGCTCGATCGCCAGGGATGTAGAAGTCGGCGCGAAGACGATGGAGGGTTTTCTGCACACCCTCATGACCTGCCGAATGGGCGACCTGTAACACCTGGTGACGGAGATCATCATGCGCCGGAACAAAGATCCGGCGCCCATGGAGAAGCAATCCGTCAGAGAAGCGCCACGGCTCCTCCAGGTCGCCGGCCGCGAGCTGCTGCTGAAGAAGGACGGCGTCGTCAGCCGTTGCAGTCGCGCGGCAAATGTCGGCGAAGAGACCGAACGTCGGCCCGGAGCGGATGCACAGGGCCGCCCCCGCGGACTCGTCGGCGGAGGGAGCGAGGTCGGAGTCGCGACGGGACAGCGCATCGGCCACGGTGTTAAGGCGACCTGGCCGATACTCGACGGAGAAGTCGAAGCCGAAGAGCTTGCTGATCCACTGGTGCTGCGGCACGGTCGACAGCCGTTGGTCCAGCAAGAACTTCAGGCTGTAGTGATCCATGCGAATGTGGAAGGTCCGTCCCCACAAGTACGGCCGCCAATGGCGCACGGCCTGCACAAGGCCAATGAGCTCCCGCTCGTACGCCGCCAGCTTAAGATGGCGCGGAGCGAAAGGCCGGCTGAAGAAAGCGAGGGGCCCCTCGCCCTGATGAAGCACGGCGCCGAAACCTGCACCCGAGGCGTCACAGTCCACCACGAACGGGCGGTCGAAGTCAGGCATCTGGAGGACGGGGCCCGTCGTGAGGGCCCCCTTGAGGGCCTCGAACGCCGCCGTCGCCTCGTCGCCCCAGGCGAAAGCGTCGCGGCGGAGCAACCGCGTGAGGGGCGCCGCGATGAGCCCGAACTCCCGGATAAATTTCCGGTAGTAGCCTGCGAGGCCGAGGAACCCGCGAAGGGCCCGCGGCGAGTGGGGCGTCGGCCATGCGGAGACGGCCGCCACCTTATCGGCGTCCATAGCCACCCCGTCGGCCGAGATGACATGGCCGAGGTAGGCGTCCCGAACGAGCACTTCGAGCGCTTCAGGTGGAGTTGGTGCGCCCGAAGCTCGTTGAAGACGATGGCGACGTGCTGGAGGTGCTCGGCCCAGGTGGCGCTGTAGATAAGAATGTCATCAAAGAAAACAAGCACAAACCGCCGTAAGTAGGGCCGAAGGACGTCGTTCATCAGGGCCTGGAACGTCGCCGGGGCGTTGGCGAGGCCGAAGGGCATCACCAAGAACTCGAAGTGGCCATGGTGGGTGCGAAATGCCGTCTTGGCGATGTCGTCCGGATGCATCCGCACCTGATGATAACCCGACCGGAGATCGAGCTTGGTGAAGAAGCGCGCCCCATGGAGCTCATCCAAGAGCTCGTCGACCACCGGTATAGGGAACTTGTCCTTGAGCGTGAGCGCGTTCAGGGCGCGGTAGTCGATGCAGAAACGCCACGTGCCGTCCGACTTGCGGACGAGAAGCACTGGCGCGGAGAAGGGCGACATGGAGATCCGGATGATGCCCGCAGCGAGCATGAGGGCACACTGTCTCTCCAACTCATCCTTCTGCAGCTGAGGGTAGCGGTAGGGCCGAACCGCCACAGGGGTGGAGCCCGGCACGAGGTGAATACGATGGTCGTACACCCGGGCGGGCGGAAGGCCCCGTGGCTCGTCGAAGAGGTCGCTGTGCTGCTGCAGAAGGGGCTCCAGCAGGGGGTGCTCGGCCTCCGAGGGCGCGGCGGCCAGCTGGAGGTGTGGCACGGCCGGCGCGGTGCCCCCAAGGCCGTCCCACCGGATGCGGCGGCCCAGCCGCCAGAACGTCATCGTCAGCGCGTCGAAGTACCACAGGATGGGACCGAGGGTGCGTAGAAAATCCACGCCGAGGATGAAGTCGAAGCAGCCCAGGTCGATCCCTGCACAGGTAATGGAAAAGTGTTCGCCGCCGATGGAGATGGGAACGTCGCGGGCGAGCCCATGACACCGGAGGCGGTCGCCGTTCGCCACGGTGATCCGAAGGCGCTCCCCGCCCGTCGTCGGAAGGGCCAGACGACGCATGGTCGCCTCGGGTAGGAAGTTATGGGTGGAGCCGGTATCCACCAAGGCCACGAGCCGCTCGCCATGGATCGTCACCGGCAACAGCATGGTCCGCTCGTCCCGGATGCCGGCGAGAGCGTGGAGGGAGACGACGAACGCCGTCGCCGTGGAATCCGTGGGGGTGTCCTCAGCCGCCGCGGGTGGCGGTGGCGCGTCGGTCTGGTCGTCCGCCTCGGTGTAGTCGACCGTCTCCAAGTAGAAGAGGCGGGGACAGACATGGGTCGGCGTGTAGGGCTCATCGCAATTGAAGCAGAGGCCCTGGCGCCGCCGCTCCATCTGCTCCGCCGGAGAGAGGCGACGGAAGTGCCGCGTCGTCGCGGGTGTCGTCGGCGCGGCCTGTGGTGGACGGCCTGGTGCCGGGCCTGGACGCGTGGCAGGGCGGCCGCCCCGAGCCGGCGCGGCAGGCTGCGTGGCCAGGGCCCGACTCTCGAAGGCGCGGGCATAATACATGGCCTGCTGGAGATCCTGAGGTCCGCGGAGCTCGACGTCCACGCGGATGTGGTCCGGAAGGCCACCGACGAAGAGGTCGGCCCGCTGCTGGGCGGTCATGCCCGTCGCGTGGCAGGCCAGGGCCTGGAAGCGCTCGGCGAAGTCCTGTACCGTGGAGGTGAAGGGGAGACGGCCGAGCTCCGCCAGGCGGCTCCCGCGAACCGGCGGCCCGAAGCGAAGGAGGCAGAGCTCGCGGAAACGCTCCCAAGTCGGCATGGCGCCCTCGTCCTGCTCGAGGGCGTAATACCAGGTCTGTGCCGCCCCGCGGAGGTGGTAAGATGCTAACCACGTCCGCTCCGACGCGAGAGTCCGCTGTCCGCGGAAGAACTGGTCGCACTGGTTGAGCCATCTGAGAGGGTCCTCCGTGCCGTCGTATGTGGCGAAATCGATTTTAGCAAACCGGGGCGGCGTCTGAGGAGGAACGCCGGCCCGTCCCGACTCCGGGGGACGGAACAGCGACGCGGGCGGTGGCTGGTCGGGGAACTCCGGGTAGTGACTGGCGGAGCTGGAGGGCCCGCCGAACTGCGGAAACGGAGTTGGCTCGACCGGGGCTGTGGTGTAGACCGGCGAGGATGCAGGCCCCGCCGCCCACGCTGGCAGGGGGGAAGGCGATGGCGGAAACCGGACCTGATGGAGGGGGAGCCCGGTCGTGGAAGTGGCGCCCGAGGCGGCCCCGGCCGACGGCGCGGGTAGCGGCGGTGGCTGGACCGCGGGCTCGGCGCTCGGCGGCGGCTGCTGCAGCCAGCCGGTAGCGGCGTGGGACGCCGGCGGAACCGGCCAGAGGTGGGCCGTGGCCGGGGGTGGCCCTGGCGCTGCGCTCGCCTGGGGCGGCCAGTGCGGGAACCCGCCGTAGGCGGGCGCGCTGTGCGGCGGCCAGGGCGCGTGCGGGTAGGCGCTCGGCCCGACCCCGTATGGCGTCTGGTGGTGGAGGCCGGGGGCGGTGCTCGGGCCGAAGGCTGGGTGGCCGTAGCCCCCGAAGCCGAGCTGCTGCTGCAGCCCGATCTGCTGCTGGAGGTGCATCCCGTGGACGGCGGAACTGAGCTGATCGACCGTGGCGGCGAGCCCTTCCAGCGTCAAGGTGGCCGCCGGTGGAGGAGCCGACGCTCCAGGAGACGGCGGGGCGAGGGGCGCCATTGTGGACGCGGTGCCCGCCGTCGTGGCCCCGGCCGCGGTGATCGACACGAGGCTGAGGGGCGCCGTGGTCATGGCGGCGGTGGTGCCAGCGGGCAGCGGCGGCGGCAGAGGTGGTGCGGACATGATCGAAAAGTGGTCTCTGGATACCAAATTGGTAGGACTAGGGTTCCTACCAGGCCTTCGGCGTAGATTGTATGGACAGGGAGGAGGTGGACGAGGGCTGGAGCGTGCGCGCCGGCGTGCGGGCGCCGTCGCGAGCTAGGGTTTAGGTCGGCTAGGGTTCCGGCTCCTAGGGGAGCCGGGCAACAGAGATGATAATAATCTTTATTGCTTCCCCTCAAACGGAGTCTTACAACTAGTATTTATAACTTTAGCCTAAGATAACTTTTAACCTAAAATAACTTGTGGGCCAAGCCCCTAACTAATGCCCCGTGGGCCTCTGCCGGCTATAGACCAAGCCGGTCATAACAGATAAAGACTCTTGAATCCTGATTCACTCTTGGTTCAAGCTTTGGTGGCACAGTTCAGGCCTCAGGCGCTAACCTGAGCCGATGCATCCGCGCAAGGAGTAGAGCAGCAGAAGCATCCTGGTCCCTGATGGACGAAGACCCGCAGGCGGTGGCGCGGGAGTGTGGCGGCGTGGCATTCGCTCCCCTCGGCGAAAGCAGCATAGTTATCATCTTTTTTTGGAAATTCAATTGCCAATAATTTGATTAAAAGGATTCAGTCTCTCGAAACAGGCTTTCGCCCGGCTTTATATATAAAGCACAAACGCCCAATAATTTGATTAAAACGATTCAGAACCTTCATTTTCAATTAAAAGTATATTATGTATGCAGTCCACAACAGAGTCGAAAACTGAATCAATAACATTTGTAAGAGTCAGCAAAATGGGAATCACCTGAACAAAAATCTAGGATCATGCACAACTAAATTATCAGAATAGTGCATGGTCTTAAACATATTGTGTGCGTCACGTTACATGCGCAGAGGAGATCATATGTACTTTGGTAGAGATATATATTGGCTGTTATAGTTTATACTTATCTCATGTAACCGGTTGTATCTCTCCTCTATCCCTTGTCTCTCAAGTATGTAATCTCAACAACTTTGTACGCATATTCCAGAGTTCAGCGCCTGGCTATATTAACACGCACTCGTCGCCCTTGATAGGGTACGACGCTCCCCTAAACTTTCCACATTTTTTCGATAAAGGGTGTTTTATTGACTCATAATATAGCATCGAGGGATACAATTACAATGAGCCACACCCGGCCTCTGCATAACTTGAATGCACACAGCCAACACACACCAAAGGATCACGCCGGCAAAAAGCTAAGTCATACAAGACCGAAGCTATGCCTAAGTGAAAAGTAAAAGAAAGAAAGAAAAAAGGTCATGAAGCGATACAAACAGCGATTGACGATGTACAATGATAACCATCGGCACCAACTATCTCATGAGAACACAAGGACCACGAAAACGGTTCTTCAAAAGCGACGCATCCAAGAAGGAAACGACACATAAGTGACGGCGTCGCCGGATCCAACACCTAAAAGTCAGATCGTGGGTTTTCACCCTGAAGATCAAGTCCGAGCAAATTCCGAGCAATGCCTTCATCAGGGTAACGACGCCAAAAACGCGGCCATTGCCAGGCATAACCGATAAGAGGCTAGACCTAGGGTTTTCACCCTGGAGCTCAAGACCAGGTACTCGAGATGCACCACCCAATCGAATTCGTCCTGTGTTGTCTCCTCCACTTGCCACAAGCCCAGTTGTTGCAAACACGCACTGACCTGGCGGCGGGTGAGCATGCCCACATGAGCAAGCAATTGAACCGCTACAAGAGCTGCTCACCACGACACGATAAACATTGACGGAAGAGGAAGGTCACTGGCACCGCTTAAATCCCGATGGGACGCTGGAGAGGCCATGTACAATCTTCTGAGGGGTAGCTGATGGCTAATCTGAATTAGACAACACCACCATGGGTCGCCACAAGCTCCATCGTCCTTGCCCACGAAGGCCCAGATCCACGGCACGACGCCTCCTTGCCGGCGGCGCGGGCGACGGCTGCGCACTACAAGAAATATGTTAATCCATGACAATAATAAACTGTCACGGATAAGTGCAAAACCATCATGGAAGACCGTCGGTGACGGATTCAAAATCCGTCATGTATATCGCGTCATAATTTGATCTCCATGCATTCTGTGACAGACGTCGGCCGTCACAATTTTCTGACAATAACAGCGTTAACATGCCTGACACGTCCTCGTATGACGTGGTAGACAGCATGGATCTGATGTGGCAGCCCGTGTGAAAATCGGCCCGTTCAAGATTTTGGCCCAATAATTACAATTGTAGCCCATGTGATAATTGGCCCAATTAATCTTTTGGCCCACTAATTTTAGATACAGCCCATGTGCTAACAAGCCCAACATTGATTTGGCCCACTGGCTTAAGTCTAATCTTTAACACGGTAATTTAGTCCAAACATAAAAAAGTAATTGTTTCTCAAAAAAGTAATTTTAGTCGAAGCCATTGCCTATTAATTTCAATACATAAAGTCCATGCGTTTTTTCTGGAATATTCGCTCATTCAATAAAAATACTAATTAAAAAATAGAACGAAATGGACCACGGCTCTGTGGCCAGCCGGCGGCGCCACAACATCCAGTTGCCATCGTTCGGGAAGACGGGGCCGTCGTTGGTCGAGAAGATGAGGCTGCCGCTTGTCAGGCAACGAACTACACCGACGTTTGGGAGAAGTAGGCCGCCTCAGCTCAGGAACACGACACCGCGGCCTCAGCTCAGGAACATGAGACCGCCGCCGCTGCTCGGGAACTGGAGGTTGCCGCTGCCGCTCGGAAGAGATGTCGTCGTCGCCGCCTCTCCTTGGAAACTGGAGGTCGCCGCTGCAGCTCGAAAGAGATGCCGTCGCCGCCGCCTCTGCTCGGGAACTGGAGGTTGCTGCTGCCGCTCGGAAGAGATCCCGTCGCTGCAGCTCGTAAGAGAGGCCGCCGCCACCACTCGGGAAAAGGAGGCAACCGCCGCCTCCATCACTTGGGAAAAGGAGGTCCCCACATGGCGTGCAGCGGCAGTTTCCACCACGGCGCGACTCCACGGTGGTAGACTCGCACCCATGGCTAGACAGACCTGCAGATTAATCGGGGAGGAGGGATGAAGGAAATCAGGGAAGGTGAGATCTAGGAAGGAAGAGGAGCCGGCGGTGGCAGCGTCCGGCATGGCACCCGTCCATGGATGATGAGAACCTGGGCATCGTGGGGGCTGTGCTCGCCTTCGGTTAGTGGATGGAGGAAGGAAGGTGCTGGCAGAAGGAAGATGGATGAGGAAGGGGATTAGGGGAGTCGGCGATGGGAAAGGCGTTGGGACTTGGGCGAAGCTAGGAGGAGAAAGGGGACAGGGAAGAAAGAGTGGGGATAGGAACCAGTCTACCGCCGTTGGATTTAAGATGATCCGACGGCTGTGACTGGCGATCCGCGTGAGGCTGTAGTTAACCAATCAGAAGCCACAGATTTCCTCACGCAGGATACATGCATTCCTCTCGGCTGGGAACCTAATGTGCTTTTGTTAACATCAACCTAGCATCAAGGAATGCAGCAGAGATTCTAAACTATTTTTTTCTAGTTTGCAATAAGTAAGTGAGGCACTCTACTGAAGTAATTTGAAAGTTGTTTATCTTATATACCCAATAACGCTTTTTAAATCTAACTAGTCGTCAACCCATGCACCTGCACAGGCTAGCAGTTTAAAGACCACAAAGTTGTACTTGATCTTTGTGAAAGTGCGATAATAAATTTTTTGAAATGTTGGTACTAAAAAAATTATTGGTCCATGGAAGGATAATAGAGAATCATATGCATTCACAAAATTGTTTCATGGTGATACATTCTCGTGGAATTTGTTTTATTTATTAGATCCCTCACGCTAGTTTGAATATTGTTATCCGACGTAACTGAATATATTCTCACTACTATGTATAGTGATGCATTTCTCTTTTTTGTGATGTATTTGTTTTGTTTTTCTCATTGGACATATACAGATGCATGCATACTTAGAGCATATTTCAGTCATATCTAACTTTGACATAGCTAAGTTTAGGCCAACTGGTCGTTGTCTAGAAATGTGTCAAGCCTAACAAAAGCCAGGACATAATTATGGAAAAAATAGCAATATATAGACTATAAGCTAGATGTAAATATATGAACATTAAAGTGTTGAAAATCACAACTGCATGTGGTGTAAATCAAATACAAACTTCACAGTTTGTGCCCTTCTTTAAACTGAATCTATGTACTTTATTTTACTTCCAGCATTGATATGTATATGAAATCTAAGACATGGGTAATGTTGTATATATATGCATGTGATTTGGACCATTCTATATTCTACATAGATAGGTGTCTTGTATATTTTGTCCAATGTGATACTTTATTGGCGAACTTGAGATTTGAAGGTATTTTCATACAATAACATGATATAGTGACAAGGGATTCTATCATTAGGAACAAATCATTGCTAAGCGATCAATGGGAATATGATAAATATGATAGGCAAATTTTGTGAAACATTCAAAAAAGTTGAAGACATCCTCTAAGGGTCATATCATGATACCATGCCAAGTTTCATGTTTTCTTAACTTTCTTTGAATTTTTTAGAATTTAAAAACAACAAGCTCATGTAATTTGCAACCTATTGAGAAAATGATTGTGACATCTAAAAGTTGTCAAAACTTCATGTAATTCCAATTTGAAGTACATGTAAATCAAATAAGGTTAACATATATTCACAAAATTATATTTAGGAAAATGTCTTATTTTGTCTCATACCCTGAAAACAGTATAAAAAGTCAATGGTTTGAAGTTTGTACACGCAAAAGCATTTTCTTCCTCATATACACTTCCTCGAGTCTTAGCACCATGGTGTTTGGAACTACTTTTAATGTCTTAAACATAGAAAATTGACCCAAGAAAATGCCAAAATCTGACATGTTACGTGTGATGGCGTATGTTGACTGTAGAAAAAGTTTCAAGGCCAAGAAAATGAAGCTGTTGTCGCTTTGCCTCTAAACGGACCGGGGAAAATTCAAGGTCAAACTATGAATTAACCGTCACTTCACCTTCAAACCTGACTTGTTTCCTCTCGAAGCCACGATTATTTCTCACAAATGTTCCAGTTTTCAAGTAATGTACGTAACAGCTTTTGCAAAACATTTAGAAATTGTTAACACATTCTCTAGGTATCATATAATGCCACCTTGCCAGGTTTCATGTTCTCCAGACTTTGTTGGCATTTTGTAGAATTAAAATAAATGTAAGAACAATTATATTTGCCGTGAAACGTAAATAAAGTGTTTATACATTTGAAAAGATCTTCACAATGGTTTTGGAAAATGGATCACATGTATTTAAAATTGTCAAGATAATTTTGAAAAATGTTCGTCATGAATTCAAAAGTTGACAATACATAATATATTTTTATACACAATTTCATTTTTTAATAATTTCATATTAAAAAAATACAATGCATATACACAGTAAATCGTGCGTGGTTGTGGTCATGAATGAATATACAATTTTTTTGAAAAATAAATCAATGTAATGTTTCTAAAAATATCAAATTTTGCTTTTTAAGTTAGTCGATAATGAAAATACAATGAACATTTTTATTACACAATAGTTGTGTACTAGTAATCATTGTAATTTTTTCTTACATTTATTTTCTAATGGTAAAAGCTAAAAAGTAAAAAAAAAAAGGAAAAGTTCATGCTTACCCTTCAACATACAAAACAATGAAAAAAAATGAAACTACACAATAATTTTGTATATGAAAAAATTGTCGCAACTTTAGTATAAAATTGTACCAAAGCTAAGACAAGTAATATCGATCAGAGGGAGTACATATCTTTAAAATCCACATAAGTTTTGGAAAAGTTCATGCTTACCTTGCAAGGTACAAAACAATTTAAATAAAAAAATGAAACTACACAATAACTCTGTATATTAAAAAAAATATAAATTTAAAAGTAAACAGCATGTTTGGCGAGCAATATGGAAATGAAAGTAGAGACGATTTTAGGACGGATCCTATTTGGCGTTTCAGGCGCCGGTTACTAGTGTTTTTGCAAACCGGCCCTTTAAGCATGTCCTTCACGCGCGACTCCCTCTTCAAGCTGGGCCGGCCCACTAACTATTATTTTTCCATTCTGTTTCTTAACAAAAAAAGTTGTGACCGATGGATCGAACCTGTGATTTGTACGTCTAGATAGAAACGACCTAAGCACCAGGACAACGCAACACTTCTGGCTAAGGTTTTTTTTTCTTTCTACAGTTCGCGGAAGCCTCGATTTTGGGAAGCTTTCAGCCGGCTTTCTTTTTTCATTCCGCTTTTATTTTCCTGGAACCACTTCTCTGTGGGTTTTTCTTTCTTTTTCTGTTTTTTTGGTCTTTTTTTATAAAATTTCCTTTTTATTATTTGATTTTTTATTGCATGAACATTTAAAATTCAATGAACTTATTTTAAAATTCAATGAACTTTTTTCAAATTTGATGAGCTACTTTTAAAAATCAATGATATTTTTTTTGAATTTGATGAATGTTTTTTCAATTTCGATGAACTTTTTAAAATCGATGATGTTTTTCTCAAAGTCAATGAACTGTTTTCGAAAATGATGAACTTCTCTCAGATTCTATGAACTTGTCAGATTCGTGCAACTTTTTTTCAAATTAAATGAACTTTTCTCAAGTTTGATGTACCTTTTCAAAATCGATTAACTTTTTTTACAATTTGATGAACTTTTCCCAAATTCGATGATTTATTTTTCAAATTCGATGAACTTTTTTCAAATTCATTTTTTTGCTATTTCATGAACTTTTCTCAGATTCATGAACTTTTTTCAAATTAGTTTTTTTAATTCATGATCTTTTTTTGTTGTCACCCGTAAATGGCCATGTCAGCAGTCAACCTGCGGTTTTTGGACAAAAGCACTGAAATCACAATGGAACAGCCAATAGCGAGCTAACGTACGCGAGCGTAGCGAGCGAATGCGATGGATATGGGCCAGTGCCTGCTAAACTCGCGCTAAAGGCCCCAACTAGGAGCACCCCGCTTTTAGATATCGTTAGGCACAACACTGGTTAGTTTGGTGGCTAGCTTCACTGTCAGGTAACTCTCCGTTTTCAGGTCCGCTCCCTATTTGCCCAACTTTTTTACTCCGCACGTTATTTCTGTCTCTCTCATACCCAAGATACACTGTGTAGTTTATCTTGGTCCGACCTCCAGTGAGCAATTTTTTTCCTTATATATAAATATATACATTTTATACCGTATGAATAGCATGTAGTGTCCACTAAAAAAAATAGTACATAGTATATACAGTAGTAAATCGCCCAAATGAACCCTCAAAAAAGTAAAAGGTCCATCGTATCAATTTTTTGTCTGTGACCTACTGGAAGTATCTTGCTGTTAGCGCAAGAGGTTCCAGGTTTGAGTCTCGTGGCCTAATATTTTAGGTTTCTATATATACAATATTGACTAGTGTCTGACTGAAATGTGGGCCGAACAAGGGGCACGCATGACACATCAGCACCATCCATCTATGTTGGTCTGAATGGTGTATAAGGAAAAAGGGCTAGCACCAGACGGTCGATCCGTGACGGCTTTTGTGACAGTCCCTATTTGTCCGTCATAATGGGGTTACCGATTCGGGGGCCATCCTCATGTCGCTAATCCTTGACGGTTTCTGTGACGGACAAAGAGAAACTATCATCATCTGTGACGGATTTCTTGAACGTCACCAGGAATCCGTCATGGATTAGCAGGTTTTTTGTAGTGGCGGCAACCGCTACTTGTTCACCGGCACATCCCATCCAGCCCCTATGCAGGAGAGGGGGCCCACCAGCCGCGTCGGGCCACAGCGAGCCGGCTCTCCAGGACGGGATGCAAGGCGGCGGCGGCTCCCTTTCCTCTGTTGCACGGAGCACCCGCTGCATGAGTGAGACGGCGCCAGGGAGAGGGGGAGGCACGTAGGTGTTGCAGCGAGGCCGCCATTACCGCAGGTCCATGTCGCCATTGCAACCAGCACCTCCACTGCGTCAAGTTAAGGGCCGCACAAGGCCTCACGCTGTCTGAAACGCATCACGGACGGAGCCCCGCCGCCGCCGCAGGTTGCAAGGGCCAGCCCGCCGGAGCAGGCCGGATGCGGCGGCGAGGGACGGGCGCACGGAGGATGCCCCGAGAAAAGTGGATCGACTCGCCTCCCGTGTCGCCCACGCGGACGACGCGGGGCAGTTATCTTTCGTTGCAATCCTCGACATGGTATACAGAGCTATCCTTTTCCATCACGTCTAGCTCCCAGCCCTCCCCACCAAGCCGCCATGTCTTCCTCCTCGAGTTTCTCCCAGGCCAATCTCATTGGCCAGATCACTGAGAAGCTCATGCGCACGAACTACGTGCTCTGGCGTACACAGATCATGCCACAACTCCGAGGTGCGGGGTTCTTCGGCTACGTCAATGCATCTGCGAAGGAGCCCGCCTCGACTGTCATCACCAAGATGGCAGACGGGAAGGAGGAGTCGTTGCCCAACCCCCTGCATCCAATCTGGGTCAGGGAATTAGATCAGCAGGTATTAGGGTATCTGCTAAATAATCTGTCGAAGGAAGTGCTTGTGCAGGTCACATCCATCACCCACGCGTACGATCTCTGGACGGCGCTTGCGCACATGTTCTCCTCTACATCGATCTCCTGCATCAACTACATCCGCATAGCCCTCGCTAATGCGCAGAAGGGGCAACAATCTGTGGTGGCATACTTCGCACAGATGCGCTCGCTAGCGGACGAGCTGGCGGCCGCGGGAAAGCCACTGGAGGATGATCAACTGATCTCTCATATCCTCGCGGGGCTTGACATGGAGTACCAGCCGCTGGTCTCAGCGCTGGATGCTCGCACCATCCCGGTCACGCTCGATGAGCTCTTTGCTCAGATGAGCAACTTCGACCAGAGGGTGGCGCTCTACCGCGACAACGACAACGGCTTCAAGTCTTTTGCCAACGGTGCTTCATGCGGTCATGGAGGTGGTAGTGGCGGCTCCTCTCGCTACCATGGACCGCCGCGCAAAGGGCAAAACAGCAGCGGCAACCCTCGCGGCAACAACAACAGCGGCAACAGTGGCGGGCGGCCCTCCTACAACAACTCCAAGGCTCGCCGCAACAACTCCTCCGCCAAGTCTTGCCCTGATGCTGTGAAGTGTCAGATCTGCGACAAGCTGGGGCACTCGGCGAAGGACTGCTGGTACTATTTTGAGGATGACAATGACTCATCTCAGGACGAGAAAGTAGTTGGCGGCGCTGAAGGATCATATGGCATCGATACAAACTGGTACATGGACAGTGGTGCTACCAACCACATCACCGGCGAACTGGGAGAAAGTGAACATGAGGGAGAAGTACCGTGGCCCCGACCAAATCCATGCTGCAAATGGAGAAGGTATGAGAATCCGTCATATTGGTCACTCAATTATTAAAACCCCTCACCGAAAAATTCATCGTAGAATTTTTTTGCATGTCCCTAAGGCCTCCATGAATCTCCTTTTAGTTCATCGTATCGCCCTTGGCAATCATGTGTTTCTTGAGTTTCACCCCTTCTTCTTTTTTATCAAGGACCAGGTCACGAAGAAAATCCTATATCGAGGTAGATGCGTTCGAGGGCTTTATCTGTTGATTCCTGAACTTAGGAGGCTCAGTAAGCAAGCATGTGGTGTCACCAAGCTTCCATCCTCTCAGTGGCACGATTGTTTAGGACATGTATCATTTTCCTTAGTTGAAATATTGCTTAGGAAAAATAAGCTCCCATATGTTGGAGAGCGTAGCATTGAAACAATTTGTGATTCTTGTCAAAAGGCTAAGAGCCATCAATTACCATATCCAATTTCTATAAGTATTTCTACCAAACCATTACAACTCATTTTTTCCGATGTTTCGGGGGCCCTGCCCCCTCCTCTGTTGGTAGACACACTTTGAGTTTCATTTATGACTACATCAAATACTCATGGATCTATCTTCTCAAGAAACGATCCGATGTGTTTCAAGTGTTTCAAAATTTCCAAGCTCTCGTTGAACGAAAATTTGATAGCAAAATAATCGCTGTCCAATCTGATTGGGGAGGGGAGTACGAAAAATTGAACTCTTTCTTCCAACAACTTGGTGTATCTCATCATGTGTCTTGCCCACATGCCCATCAGCAAAATGGGTCTGCTGAACATAAGCACACACATATTGTAGAGGTAGGGCTTCCCCTTCTTGCACGAGCATCCATGCCACTTAAGTTTTGGGATGAAGCCTTTCTCACCGCCGTGCATCTCATCAATATGCTCCCTAGTTGAGTCATCAACTATGAAACTCCCACCAAACGACTTCTTCACACCAAACCTGAGTGCAAGTCACTTCGTGTCTTTGGTTGTGCGTGTTGGCCAAACCTTAGACCCTACAACAACCGAAAACTCATGTTCTGTTCGACACAATGTGTATTCATTGGCTATAGTGCTCAACACAAAGGCGTCAAATGTCTTGATGTTTCCACCGGTCGTGTGTACATCTCTCGGGATGTAGTCTTTGATGAAACCAAATTTCCTTTTGCTGATCTTCATCCTAATGCTGGAGCAATCCTTCACCAAGAAATTCTCCTATTGCCCTCTCATCTTACCGGTGCTGATGTAGGGGAAAATAATTGCAGTGAACCAATGTTGACTGACCCTCGTAACAGTATGCATGAGCTTTGTGGTACTACAGGTGAATATGCAGAAGAAATCGCTGAAGAAATCACACCAAATGGTGTGGAGCATGGGTGACATTTCATGTGTCCGCCGCTAGGGAGCAAATCCCCCTCAGGATCACTGCAGCAGCAGCCTGGCAGCGCATCTTCCGCAGGATCTGCACCGCAGGGGCGGGCCAGTGCGCCGGAATCCGGGCCTCCTTCACCCACCCGCGACAGCGACAGCACCAGCCAGCCAGGCATGGACGCGCGGCCGTCTCCAACATGCCCCACGCCTGGCCCCGCATTAGGCGAATCAACAACTGCCAAGTGGCCCTCTACGGCTCGGTGGCCAACTGATGTGACACGCTGTTACGCTCGGCGCCCCGCACCGACCACCCCTGACTCAGGTGCGGTGTCAGGCGCGCCTCCTGCCTCGGATACGGTCCGACCGGCCCCATCAGCGCGTCATGATGGTGTGTTGGCTGGGCTGGCTCAGGATCCTCTGTGCCGACTTCATCACCCGTGCGCTCGCGATTAGCCACAGAAAATCCTCCAGCGCACCGATCTGTGGCCGACATATCAGCCTCGGGATCTGCCACTGTAGGGGGTGCTCCTGGATCTTCTGTGGTCATACCTGCTGCTGTACCTTCTACACCACGAACACGGCTACAAAAAGGGGTAATCCAACCTGTAAATTACAAAAATATTACCAAATTTGGTTTGGCTTGTTCCACAGGTGAACCTGGTACACTTCAAGAGGCACTAGGTGATGCAACATGGAGAAAGGCTATGGAAGAAGAACATATGGCCCTGAAGAAAAACAAGACCTGGCATCTAGTTCCCCCACGACAAAAATTTGATTGTCTGTAAATAGGTTTTCAGAATTAAAAGAAAATCTGATGGAACTATAGATCACTATAAAGCTAGGCTTGTTGCAAAAGGTTTTAAGCAAAGATATGGTCTAGACTATGAGGATACCTTTAGTCCAGTAGTAAAGGTTGCCACCATTCGCCTTGTTTTGTCTATTGTTGTTTCCAGGGGATAGAGCCTTAGACAGCTAGATGTGCAGAATGTGTTCCTTCATGGTGTTCTGGAAGAGGACGTCTACATGAAACAACCTCCTAGGTTTGAAGATAAACAATTTCCCTCACATGTGTGTAAACTTGATAAAGCCATATATGGTCTGAAACAGGCCCCCAGAGCATGGTACTCACGTCTCAGTCACAAACTGCAAGCACTTGGTTTTACTCCCTCCAAGGCTGACACCTCACTGTTTATTTACAACAAGTCAAATACTTCTATATTTGTACTTATCTATGTTGATGATATTATTGTTACTAGTTCATCCAATGAGGCAGTGGCAGGATTAATGAGGGATCTGAGTGCTAAGTTTGCTCTAAAGGATCTAGGAGATTTGCATTTCTTCCTAGGGATTGAGGTGCAGAAACATGGAGATGATCTTCACCTTTCTCAGGAAAAATATGCAACTGATCTGGTAAAGAGGGTTGGCTTGCAAGGATGTAAACCCTCATCAACTCCATTGTCCAGTTCTGAAAAATTGTCTCTCACAGAAGGAGACCTCTTGAATCAAGAGGACAGCACCAACTACAAAAGCTTGGTAGGTGCACTTCAGTACTTGACTCTTACAAGGCAAGATATGTCTTTTGCTGTTAACAAAGTATGTCAGTTTCTTCATGCACCCACTGCTGTTCACTGGACTGCAGCTAAGCGTATTGTCAGATATGTTAAAAATACTTTGAGTACTGGCCTTACCTTCAGGAAGTCACCATCTACTCTTGTCAGTGCATTCTCTGATTCTGATTGGGCAGGATGTTTAGATGACAGACGCTCAACAGGTGGCTTTGCTGTGTTCTTTGGACCTAATCTCATATCGTGGTGTGCAAAGAAACAAGCTACTGTATCAAGATCAAGTACAGAAGCACAATACAAGGCTCTAGCAAATGCCACAGCAGAAATTATCTGGGTTCAGTCCTTGTTAAGGGAACTTGGTATTAAAAGCACTCCAGCTCCATGCTTGTGGTGTGACAACCTTGGTGCTACATACTTATCAGCTAACCCAGTTTTTCATGCTAGAACAAAGCACATTGAAATAGATTTTCACTTTGTCAGAGAAAGAGTTGCTAGTAAGCAATTAGACATTCGATTCATACATTCCAGGGATCAAGTTGCAGATGGCTTTACAAAGGCATTGCCCACAAAGAGCTTTGAAGAATTCAAGCGTAATCTCAACTTCTGTAAGTTGTGATTAATGGAGAGTGTTAAACATATTGTGTGCGTCACGTTACATACGCAGAGGAGATCATAGGTTCTTTGGTAGAGATATATATTGGCTGTTATAGTTGATACTTATCTCATGTAACCGGTTGTATCTCTCCTCTATCCCTTGTCTCTCAAGCATGTAATCTCAACAACTTTGTACCCATTTTCCAGAGTTCAGCGCCTGGCTATATTAACACGCACTCGTCGCCCTCAGTAGGGTACGACGCTTCCCTAAACTTTCCACACATGGTGGTAATGCGACAGGAGCGTCATACTCCAAACATGCAGATGATCGTGTCCATCAAGGTGCTGAGAAGCCATGTCTTTGTTGTTCAGCTGGTCCATGTCGGCCTGGTGGTACCTTCACACAGGAAAAGTAATCACTTAAACTCTGGGCCGATCCAACACTCATGTTCTGAATAATTATAAACACATACCCAATTTTCTCAATTTCTCAGGTACCAAGTTTAACCTCTGCAGTTATACATCCCTCGTCCTCTACATTAGTGTCATTACTTCGGTGATGCCATCCGAGCTAGCGGCATTGTCAATCCACTTTTCTACAATACAAAAAATAGATCTAAGCAACTCGATGAGCTCAGTTCAAAACATTTTGTAACAACAGTAGGTTAAGTTAATCATGCTCTATACAAACAAAAGTGTGACATAGCTGTCCAGAAACATACTACAGAAATTTTACTTTCTGAAGATTGAAAACCCATTGACAGCTCCAAATCACGCATAAACAAAATATGCATGTATGCAGGGATCTCAAGTGACAACTACTTGATCCCCCAATTCAGTTAGCTACAGTTTCCGATATGCGATTTTGGGCACCGTAATGCAGATCATTAGTACTGTGCACATTTTGCAAACATGTCATGTGTGCAGGGGTGATCGGCACGGTTTTTATCAACACCATGTGCAACCAACGTTGTGAAGGGATTTTGCATGCAATTTGAATCGTTTTTCAAGCTTCTGCAAAAATGGCGTCGGGGCAAGTACTGAACTGGCCGATTTGGATCAAACTGCTAGTTCCGCATCTGCCACAGCCACAAATCGAGAAGGTCAAGCCCTTGAGGTGACTTTACACTCGAATCCGACTGTCCCATTCCCATGGCATTTGCCGTTCGAGCCCAGCAGGTGGGACTCTGATCCGCCACCGCAGCAGCAGCAGGCGGACGAGAACCGCTGATGTCGTGGCCCAACATGGCACAGGAGGACGAGCTTGCCGCGGCTACGGTGAAGGAGGACGCAGCTGCCACGGAAATTATGGGGAGGAGGATGCAAGGATCTTAGCCTAATGAAACTGAAGAAATCATCATCTTTACTGTAGCTGCATCTATTTTCATTATTGTCGTCCACCATTGTCATCTGATCTGCATGAGGGTTCTTGGCGCTTCATACCATTTCACTCAGAGCCGCAGATCTTCCATCCAATGGCCGGCGACAGCGCAGATGTCACTATTTACTTTTCCAGCAAGAGCACATGCTATTAGTGTTTTATTTCACTTTGCTTAGTCTTTTGTAAGGCTATTAATGCCACCATTTGGGATCGGAAGCATCATAACTTGTAATAGGGGTAAACCCCATGCGGCTGTGTTCCAGCCGGTGACAAACCCTAGCTACAGTATCTCCAAATTGGATAGAAACGGCCTCCTGAATTGGCATATTTTATGTTCTTGCATCTTGTTTCTAAATTTCATCTGACAACTCTAGTTAGAACCTGTAAATTTGTATTAGTAGCCAGCGATTCTCAAAGGCAATTGGACCGGTGTCAAGTGGAGTTGGCACAGCCGTAAAATCCTCCTCCTTGAGCACAGGTCCCGGCGGCGGCGATCGACAACCGGTGGCGTGGAGGTGGTGGTAAATTGCTTGGGTGCGGGAAAGGTTTTGGGAGTGGTTTCTGAACGTTCCTACTTCAAATTTAGATCCCAACCAACCAACCCTTCTTCTGCACCATCCCATGGTGGGCGGCACAGGCGGCAGTGTCGGCGACGGTATATCTTGGGGGCATGTAGGCTGATTGTCGGCAATGGTGGTAAAATCCCTCCCATCTCCCTCATGGCTTAGATCTCAGTAGTAACGTGAGTTACACCCCGTAGCTCATTAGATTTCCTGTTGTTACTATGATGAACGTCACAGAATCTGAGGTTGCTGGAGATCTAGAACTCAAATCCCTGTGATTGAACATCAAAACACTATAACTGAATAGAGAGGAAGACAAAGAGGAGTTCCATGATTTTGAAAGACATGCAACAACAATTTCACTTGCATCAAGAAGAACCTTGATAAAATACAAAATAATTTCATAAACTTTTTGATGTACATGTGCATGATGCCAATGAAGATCTAGTAGGTGCATCTGGACAAGCAAGTGTTACCTCCAAGGCAAATACAACTGAAACACCTCCAAGGCAGTCCAAAACAGTTACACGCCACTCCAGGAACTGTTGATAAGGCACAACCAGTAGCTGCAGGTTTTGTTGTTTTACCACTTCTAAACGAATGTTTGTTTGTGACGAGCCACTTTTGTAACATAAAACTGATTTTTCGTCACCAAAAATGTATTGCCGACTATCACCCGTTCCATCACAGAAGCGTCGTCGCAAATTTTTTAATCCTGATTGTATCTTAGGTGACGGTTTTGGATTTGTCACGGAACTCCAATTTCATTGACAGCCAGAACTGTCATCTTTAATCAGTTAATTTGTCACCTAATTAGGTGACGATAGTCTGTCACTAACAACCGATGTGTCGAGTTTGACCGGTCGACGATTCTAACATATGGGCCCAGTGGATGCTGACATGGCTGCTTACATGTGGGCATGGTCATTTTTTTCCTATGACTGTGGCCGTCAGTAACGACTAGTTTCATCAAGTTTTAGGGTCAAAGATCTTGACATATGGGCCTAGAATATGATGACGTGGTTGCTTACAGGTGGGCCTAGACGTGGGTGGTGTGGTTGCTTACATGTGGGTCCATATGCTGGTAACGACATGCATTACTGTCACAGTTTTTAGACGTTGACAATTTGTTCTATATTGCAATTTGCTACCAAATTTGAATAAAATAGATAATGTTTGAAATTTTCAATTTGAATATGTGTTAGTCTACAAAAGTCAAGGTTTTCTCTTCCTTGACATTCTTGACATCTTCAATTTCTTCCTGCTAGTCTACAAAAGCCAAGGTTTTCTCTTCCTTGACATTCTTGACATTTTCAATTTGAATTTGCGCTGGTCTACAAATGCCAAGAATAAAATTAATAATGTTTGAAATTATAGGTGGGCCCCTTCTCAAAAGCCAAGGTTTTCTCTTCCTTGACATTCTTGACAGCTTCAAGTTCTTCCTGCTGGTCTACAAATGCATAATTGACATATTCAAGTTCTTGATGCTGCTCTACTAGGGCCTTTATGAGAGCTTCAATTTCATCCTGCTGTTGTGGCGGGACCTTCTTCACAGCTTCAAGTTCTTATTACTATTGTACCAGGGCATTCTTAACCAAATCAAGTTCTTCATGCTGCTCTCCCAAGGCCATTATGACAGCTTCAATTTCATCCTACTGCTTTGCCAGGGGCTTCAGGTTCTTCCTGCTTCTCTGTCAGGGCCTGCTTGGTGAGGGAGTCATGGACTAAGGGGTCCTCGGGACGCCGGCCCATTGCTTGTGGGCCGGACTGAAGAGCTGTTATGGAGCCCAGCTATAGTGCGGATCCGAGGATAAATAGAAAGTCTTCATAGTCGTGGTGTGCCCTCCAAGCCAAGATTAGGCAGGATCTTTCCTTCCCTGTAACTGATCGCCTGTAACCCTAACCTTACTGGTGTCTATATAAATCAGGGGATCTTAGTCTTTAGGGCTAGAGCAACATCCATTGCCTCATCAACTTAGGGTTTAGCTCACATGATGTCAAGGTAGATCTACTCTGTAACCATATCATATATCAAATACAATCAAGCAGGACGTAGGATTTTACCTCTTCGAGAGGGCCCGAACCTAGGTAAACTCCGTGTTCATCGTCCCTTTTTCCCTATTGATCCTAGATCCACAGCTTGGGACCCCTACCCGAGATCCGCCGGTTTTGACACCGACATTGGTGCTTTCATTGAGAGTTCCGCTGCAGATCGCCGAAGGATCGATGGCCCAACTATTCGTTGGAAACCCCACCAGCGCCAGGGACATCTTCGTCCCCGGCCAGATCTTTACGTTCGGCATCATCTCCTTTTGCGCCAACCTCACCGGTAGTTTAGATCCGGTCAAAAATCTCACCTCCGACCACGAGGTCGACCACCAGAACTTAGAGTCCAGCGCCGGCCCTCGGCAAAACCCCACCCCTGAAGAACCCGCTGAGCCCGACGCTTTAACCTCAGAGTTAGCGGACACAGAGGGAGCCAACGCGATCCGGGATCCGGCCTTAAAGCCGGACCCCACTGGAATACCCGAAGAACCTCCTGCCAAATATTCAGGAGGCATGGCCCGACGGGAGCCCCTTCGGTAAACAGCCTGATGGATCGATTCCTTGCTATGGGAATCTCTGTTAGCAGGCCTACAGCCTACGACCAGATCAGGCTTAGACCTGATAATAGAGAAACCGCATCCCGCCCGTCACTCATCTCGTCACTACTATCGAAGAGAGGACGAAGGGATCGCAACCTCCGAAGCTGAAGACGGTATACACCCAGGTCTCTAGCACGGAAACAGACACCCGTCAAGATAATAGTTTGGACTCAACATGCGATACGGGATCCGACCTTGAGTCGATCCAACCACATGTGTGTGCTCGCCCGAACACTACGCGATCAGATCCGGACATAGCCCGGGAGCGGCTCGCCGCTGCCGACGCCCCACACTCACAACAGATGGGAAGGCTGAAAATTCCCCCACCCGCCTCCCATGCCGAATATTGTCCGGACGCGGGACGACCGGACGTATGGGACCTGATGTACGTAAAGTAGCAGCCCACAGAAACGGTCCATCACTACTGGGCCAGATTTCTCGTGGTCAAGAACAAGATCATGGACTGCCATGATAAAGAAATAATTGAGGCCTTCCAGTTCAATTGCCAGGACGCGGGGATCTTAAATGCCCTCGCCCGCCGCCTTGTGCAAAATTTTGCCGAATTATCGAACATGGTGCACAAATACTGCGCCATGGAAAGCTCCTAGATGTTACAACAAATGTGCAAGGAATCCGTCCCCCCCCCCTAGGAAAGCTCAAGCAAAGCGGGCATATATGAGACGGTCGCCCGAACACGAGCCGGCCGAAAAGAAAAACAGACCCGAACGATCCTGAACGAATTGCTGGATAAACCATGCCCAATACACTCGACCCTGCTTAACGCGAATCTGACTCACAGGCTTCGAGCTCGCTGGGTGGTGAGGCAGGTGGCCAAAAGTGGCGAAGACATCCTCGGTCTCACACTGCCTGATAAACGATCAACAACGCCACCCCACGATGACGTCCTGACAGTTTACGAGATGTTCTCCTCGAACAACCAAAGGAAAAGGGCTCTTCGAGAGGTCGGCCAAGTCTATCAGGTGACGGCCGCACAACCATGGATGGACACACCTATCACTTTTGATCAGAAGGACGAGCCAAGGTCCCGCCCCACCCACGCACCCGTCGCACTAGTCCTTGACCCCATAATTGATGGCTTCAGACTAACTAAAGTGCTGATGGACGGGGGCAGCGGCCTCAACCTCATTTACGAGGATACGCTCGACAAAATGCAGCTCAACAGATCCCGCATCGAGCACAGTCACACCACATTTCGAGGAATTATACTCGGCAGGGAGGCGTGTTGTTCCGGACGCATAACCTTGGACGTAGTGTTCGGTACCCCCGACAACTACATATCCGAACTCTTGCTCTTCCACATCGTGCCCTTCCACAGTGGATACCACGCCCTATTGGGACGTGAGGCATTTGCACGATTCCAAGCCATACCGCATTATGGATACATGAAGCTCAAAATGCCAGGGCCTAATGGCGTGATCTCGCTCGCCAGCGATCCGAACATAGTCCTCCGAGTTGAAAATAAGACAGCATTGCTTGCCCTTGCGGCACTAAGCGAGGCCGTAGCAGCCAAAGAGTTAACAATGCTCTGCACCACAGTCAACAGGAACGACGTGGTCCTCAGTAAAAGGCCAAAATCCACGTCATTCAAACCAGCTGATGTGATAGTAAAATTCCAAGTACACCCGATGGACCCGAATAAAACGGCGTCCATTGGAGCACAACTGGACCCTGAAGTTGATGAAGCACTGCGCGCATTTTTACGCAAAAAATGGAATATATTCGCTTGGCACCCTTCGGATATGACAGGCATCCCACGGAGGCTGGCAGGGCATGGCTTGAACATCATAAAAAGCTTCAAGCCAGTCAAACAGACACTGCAACGATTCTCCGAACCCAAACAACAGGCCATGGGTGAGGAGTTGGCAAAGGTATTGGAGGCCGGATTCATCTGTGAAATTAAGCATCCTGAGTGGCTAGCAAATCTGGTCATGGTACCCAAGAAAGACAAGTCCTGACGGCTTTGCGTTGATTTCAAGGACCTTAACAAGGCCTGCCCCAAGGATCCATTCCCCTTACCTCGCATAGATCAGATCATTGACGCCACTGCCGGACATGACACACTATGCTTTCTCGACGCATACTATGGATCAAGGTAGTCAGAGTCGGGATTCGGAGTCGGATCGATTTTCCTTCGGGAGAATCGAGTTGTAGTATCGAGTCGTGGAATCGAGGATTCTACTAGATATACTTAAATAAGATATTTTGTATCAACGCCAGAAATTTATATGGGTTCTATAGAGTTTTAACACTAAATATAGAGCAAAAAACATACACATCAATGCTAGTTGTATTCCACTTATTTTTATGGCTAACCTACTATCTAGCTTGCATGTATGGAACATATATGAGAGGGAAATATATAGAACATTTAAGTCTTCAACGCACAAAATTTACTTTGGAGGTTCTTTTAGAGTATGTGAATAGCCGATGACTTGTATAGCTCACCTGAAGTGTTGAGCCTTGAAGGGTCTTGCTCATCTTCTTCGATCAATCTTGATGCGTCCTCCTTCTCACGCCAATTCCATTCGTCGACAAGCCTGATCCTCAGTTTTGACCTAGGGTTTTTGAGAGCTAGTTCAAAGGTGTCGGTGGTTGAGCGTTTGAGTTTGTGAGGGGAATAAAGGGCCATGAAGCATGTGAAAAGGGTTTTGGATGATGGCATACTATTCTTTTGCACTAAACAAAAGCTTAGACAAATTACTAGAATCGGACATAGTCCATAGCATAGTCGGGATTCTACAGTTTTGTATAGGATTCTATGATTTGGATCATGACTCAACATGGATTCTACCATATCCGGATTCATAGTGGGACTTGGATCAACATGCTTCCGTAGGGTCGTGAAGTCGTTGGATTCTAGGAGTCGAGTCGGGATTCTGACTACCTTGCTATGGATATCACCAAATAAAGATGAAGGAGTCCAACCAAGCTGCAACCGCATTTATCACCCCCTATGGGCCATTTTGCTTCAACATGATGCCTTTTAGGTTAAAGAACGCGGGGGGCACATACCAACGCATGATTCAAACATGCCTGGAAAACCAAATGTGCAAAACGGTTGAGGCATATGTAGTCGACATGGTAATTAAAACCAAAAACGTCGATCAACTTGTGGACGACCTTCGCCTGGCCTTCGAAAACCTACGGGCTTACGATATACGGCTTAACCTAGACAAATGCGTCTTCGGGGTCCCCGCCGGCAAACTGCTTGGATTTATTGTCTTCCATAGAGGAATTGAGGCCAATCCGGCTAAAATCAAAGCCTTGTCCCAGCTTGCAATACCAATAGAGCTTAAACACGTGCAGAGGCTGGCAGGTTGCTTGCGCTCTAAGTCGTTTCATCTTCCACCTCGGCGAAAAGGCACTGCCTCTTTACAGGTTACTTAAGAAAACAAAAAACTTTGAGTGGACCAACGAAGCGACCGCTGCACTAGAAGAAATCAAAGCACTCCTAGCAAGTAACCCCATCCTGGCCGCACCAGGTACTGGTGAACCCATGCTGCTGTATATCTCAGCCACCAATCAGGTGGTGATTGCGGTACTCGTCGTAGAACAGGAATCAGAGGGGCCCAAGTTCCAGGTCCAAAAACCAATCTACTATGTGTCAGAGGTCCTCACACCATGCAAGTCCCGGTACCCACACTACCAAAAGATAGCATATACGGTCTTTATGGCATCCCGAAAACTGTGACACTATTTCCAAGAGTGTTCGGTAAGAGTGGTATCCGAGGTACCCCTCAATGATATAATCAACAACAGGCACGCCACGGGCCGCATTGCCAAATGGGCCATAGAGCTCCTTCCTTTTGAGATCGTATACAAACCACGCCAAGCTATTAAATCTCAGGTGTTGGCCGATTTTTTTATCCGAATGGACCGAAGCCGAACTCCCCAGGGAATACAATACATATGCACATTGGACGATGTATTTCGACTGCTCTAAAATGCTAGTCGGACTGGGGGCCGGGGTGATCCTAATATCCCCCACACAAGACAATATCAGGTACGTTTTACAGATAATGTACATGGATTCTAACAATGCAGCCGAATATGAGGCACTGTTGCACGGTCTCCGGATGTCAACATCGATGGGTGTACGACGGCTTGAGGTGCGAGGAGATTTGAACCTCGCCATCTCCCAGGTCAACGGCGAATTTGACGCCAAAGATCCAAAAATGGCAGCATACAGAAATGCCGTCCTCTAGATGTCAGCCCGATTCGAGGGTCTAGAATTCCATCGTGTCTCTAGAGACAGTAACCAGGCTGCGGATGTTCTTGCCCGCATGGGCACCAAGCGTGACCCAGTACCTAAAAATACCTTTCTAGAAAGGCTCTTCAAGCCATCC
Source organism: Thinopyrum elongatum (assembly GCA_011799875.1). Taxonomy (NCBI): domain Eukaryota; kingdom Viridiplantae; phylum Streptophyta; class Magnoliopsida; order Poales; family Poaceae; genus Thinopyrum; species Thinopyrum elongatum. The sequence continues at coordinate 94,569,999 of CM022298.1, forward strand.
GTGGTATGGCAGGGTGGGGACAGTGGCACCTCAGTCAATGAGCCTGCCCAGATCGTCCCCCCAGAAATCGAACCAGATGATTATATCATCGGAAGCTCTGCACTTAAAGAAACACCTTCGGCCCATGAGATCATGGCCATAATCGCCCCTTGGACCGAACCATTGCTTGCCTACCTCCTGCGACAGGAACTCCCCGACGATCAGACGGAGGCACGGCGCATAATTCGGCGCTCTAAGGCATACAAGGTCCACGAGGGCGAGCTCTATAGAAAGAGCACTGCGGGGGTCCTTTAGAGGTGCATCTCCGAAGAGGAGGGGCAGCAGCTTCTCGCCAAGATACATGCCGGCATGGGCAGGCACCACGCAGCAGCTCAGGGCCTGGTCAGCAAGGCATTCCGAGCAGGGTTCTTCTGGCCCACAGCCCGCGCGGACGCATGTTCCCTAGTCCAACATTGTGTTGGGTGCCAGCTATTTGCAAATCAAAGCCATATGCCTCCCACAGCTCTTCGGACTATACCCATAAACTGGCCATTCGCCGTATGGGGGCTTGACATGGTCAGACCACTTAAAGGGGGGACCAAGAAAAAGAAATACCTACTAGTTATGGTGGATAAATTCACTAAGTGGATTGAAGCAAAGCCGATAACCTCTGCAGAATTTGGACCAGTTGTTGACTTCATATCCAGTGTTGTACACCGTTATGGTGTCCCCCATAGCATAATCACCGATAATGGGTCTAATTTTACCACCCAAGAGGTTACAGATTTGTGTGCCAAGATGGACATAAAGCTCGACTACGCTTTGGTGTACCACCCGCAAACTAATGGGCAGGTGGAACGAGCAAATGGATTAATTATGAGTGGCATAAAACCTTGTTTATTCCACTCTCTCGAAGAATCAGATTGCCACTAGGTAGAAGAGCTGGACTCCATGCTATGGGGGCTGCACACCACTCCTAATCGATTAACAGGATACACCCCGTTCTTTATGGTGTACGGCGTCGAAGCGGTCCTCCCATGTGATTTAATCCATGACGCACCCAGAGTATGCATGTACGAAGAGAAGGAGGCCGAGCTGGATCGGCAAGACGACCTGGATGCACCGGAAGGAGAGCGCGACATCACTCGAGCGCGCTCTGCATTCTATCAACAACAAGCACGACGCTACCAGAACCGGGAAGTTCGGGTAAAGGCATACAATGTGGGAAAGCTCGTCCTCCGCCTCCCCGAGAAGCAGAAACACAAGCTTTCACCTAAATGGGAGGGCCCCTTCATTATAGATGAAGTACTCGCAGGGGGGCATATCGCCTTCGTAGCTCGGCGGATAATCGCCTTGAACCGAACCCGTGGAACGCCGCTCGGCTTCGGCGTTTCTACGCCTAATCTAGCGCCGTCATCACCACTCCTCGCTCAGTCTTCATCTTTTATCTTTCTCTGTTCTATTACTGGAGCTTTAGTCTCCTCAACCTAGAGTTCGAATAAACCGTAACACTGCAGGTCACCACTGTATACATCTTCGGATGCACTACCCAGCTTTACCTGGGGGCTTCTTTTAAAGCAGGCAATTATAATATACTTCTCACAACCTTGTTTTTGTTGTTTGAATTACTGTCCTTCCCATATCCTTCAAGCCACCATATGCACCTATTTGACTTAAGTCCTTTGCCAAGCTGGGTTGCCTGGCTCCTGTGTTTACCCCTACATTTCTGATTGTTCGGCTAGGTGGTAAAGGGAGCACCTCTGCGATTGTTATGCCCGGGTAACCCGGATACGTACTTCAGACGGGTGAAGCCGAAAGCTAGTGTTCTTACAGAAAATAATAGGTCGGCCTCAGGGGAAGTAAAAATAACCAGGCGCTAGCCGCCAGCTAACTAATCTTGGCTCCTAAAAACCACGGACGTTCGTGTACTACCGGCATCCGGACTCATGACTTATGGTCAACATACTACCTCCGTCCCGGTGTATAAGTCATTCGCGTAGTTCTAGGTCATCGATTTGATGAATTAAATATGTGTTATATGTCATGAAAAGTATACCACTAGATTTCTACACGGATGTAGTTTCTAAATATATATTTTTTGTCAAATATAATACATATTTAGATAGTTAAATTATCGACCTAGAACTACGTGAATGACTTATACACCGGGACGGAGGGAGTACCACACCAGAAGAAAGGAACCCTTGGAGGAACTATTTTCTTCGGAAGATGTTTCTTACGTTACAAAGTAATATAACATAGCTCGCTACCTGCGTTTTGTCAATTCAAACCAAATGGTCGGATTGCCTGGTTACCGGAAGCATTCCCTGCTCATCAGGGCATATAGTACGGAACACTCCCCGATCACTGGTCGGGGAGGCGAAAGCCGATGGCCGGTTAAGACAATGTTTTTACTGCAGTTCAACAATGGCGCGATGTAAAGTACATGGATACATAGAATCACGCACCCTACTCTTTATCAATACCATCTATCAAACTGTCCAAAGCACAATCCTTCTGGGAGTAATGAGCAGCGGGCATCACTTGGTCATACACTAAGCTAAGTGGTATTTCCTGCCCATCCGGCCCCACGGGCCCCACTCGAGCCATATGTTCAGGCTCAAGCTTGGTGAACCGGGTCTTCACCATTGCCCATGCCTCATGCGCCCCCTCCCGGCAGGCCGATGTCTTCCACAATTCAAAGCGTCGCCTTGCCCCTTTAAAGCGGCTAGCCAGCTCAACTATGCTCTCTGATGGCACTTCTAGCGGCCATAATGCCTTAACCATGCTTTTCATGGCCTTCCGGGCTCTTTCGTGTGTTTTGATCAATTCCTTCAAAAGGTTCCCACTAAAGGAACCCATCTCCTCTTCTGGCCGCCCTATTAGGAGACCTAGCAAACAGAGGCAACACACTCTTCAAAATATTGTGATCACCCACATACGTGTGATATTGAATTCGTGACTTATCGAATATGCCACCTTTGAGCTTCTGGTTCTCCTCCATGGCTTGCGCCAATTGAGATTTCAAACTCTCGATTTCTTCGGCTTTCCACTGATTTTCCACCTTGAGCTCATTCTTCTCCTCATGACTTCTTGTCAGCACTCGTTTGCCAGCCTCCAGTTCCCTCCGTAATTGGCATACAGATTCGGTGGTTGTGGGGAGAGCAGGGTGTTAATACGCAGGACACGCCATGCAGCCTTTTAAGCATCCTAAAAAGCTTTTCTACTTACCAGAAATTTTGCTGGTAGCTTTCTTGGCCGCATCCAGTTCGGGTTTCGTGTTGGCCAACTGCATCCGGCTCCTCTCAAGGTCTTCGGACAACTTGTTATTCTGTTCCGTCGTGGCCTGCAATATCAAGATAATTCAGATCCTTAACTCAGCCTTCCCGCCTAAATTAAGGCTTGGGGGCTACTAGGTTAGAGATTACGATCTGCTCTTAAGCTATTTAAAACCCGTACCTGCACTTTGGCAGCAAAAAATACTGGGAATCCCTTCAAGACCTGTTCGGGCTGCTCCAAGGTACGCGTCCACCGAATTAAATGCATTGAATTCCTGGTCGGTGAAGGCAGCATGACGTAAGGTTTCCCTCCAATGGCGGTGATGCATCACACTCTCAACTTCGGAGTTGGTAACCAAAACATCGTCGGAATCCCCCGGAGGTGCACCAGCGGCCGCGTGTTCGGCGGGGGCCCTAGCCTGCGCTGAAGGCCCAAGACTGGAACCACGCCTCGGCATGCCCGGGGAGTCTTCGGATTGGCGTGGTGGTACTCTTCTTCTGGAAAGCTAAGCGAACATCAGGATAAAGGCATTAAGAACAACTCTTGTCATGGTACCGAATACATCACCTTTGGGCTGAGGGAGCAGTTGTGTCTACTCCGACGGAGGCCTTTCGCTTGGATCCCCCATTATGGGCTGAGGCCGGCATAGTTTGGGCTCCTTCCATGATTGTTCGGCGCGTAGTTCGGCGACCCTTGGGAGTAGAAGTCAGCACATTCGGGATGGTGCGAGACGAGCGCCCTGTTTGGGAATAGGTCTTCCTTTCACTTACAGTGGAGGAGGGAAGAGCCCCAGGGTGGTCGGCCATCAAGGCAACCTTGATGCCGTCAAGGCTCTCCTGGTAGAAGACCCCGTCTTCAAAATCGATCGACGTCTCCGGGTCGTCATGATACCCCGGGTCATCATCACGGGAATGATTCTCCGGCTGAGGGGAGGGGAAATAAATGGACTCAACCTGATGCCTCCAACCCTGTTTAAGGAAAAAGGCATATCAAATAAGAGTTCGGACGTAATCTCTGAACTGAAGACAGTGGACTGCAGCCTACCCAATCTGCCAGATTGTAGCCGGAGTGACCCTCCCAGATACCCATTTGGGCGAAATCCTCCTCCTCCGGCCCCTTTGAAGAGGTCGGCTAATATTCTATCCATAGTCGCCTTATTATCCGACCCTTGTCACTTGTAGCGGGTTGCATCACTGATCCCGTTGTAACACCATAAAGGATGCCCCCTCTGTTGAAGGGGTTGTACGCATGGCTATGGCGATGGCCATCACTTCAATCATGGTCAGTTTGGTATGGGTCAGCAACCTGATTTTGGCGGCCAGGAGACACACCTCTTCACTGTCCGGATGGGAGGGGCCCTGGGGTCGCCAGTTGAGTCGCTTCTTTAGTGGGGCACTTGAGTATTCGGGCAGCCCTCTCCGGATTGGGTCAGAAAGGGGAACGTCTTCAATATAAAACCATTCCGAGGTCCACTCCTCGGGATCTTTTTGTGGGGTTCCAATGGGATACCCTATCCCGACTATCCACCACACTTCAGCTCCGCCTACTTTGAATATGGATCCCCTCCGGGTACGGGGAACAAGACAAAAATATTTCCTCCACTGATCAAAGTGGGCCTCGCAACTTAAGAATATCTCGCAAAGTGCCACGAAGCCAGAAATATGCAGTATAGACCCTGGGGTGAGGTTGTGGAGCTGGATCCCGTAGAACTATAGTAAACCCTGTAGGAAGGGGTGAATGGGAAAGCCTAGGCCTCTTAGAAGGAAGGGCATGAAGCATACCCTCTCATCCTTGCTTGGAGCAGGGGAGCTCTCAGCGAGTGCTTGGCCATCGTCAGAGATTAATCCAGCGCGGACGGGAACGAGATCCATCGTGGGAAGGTAGCCCTGCGTCTGCATGTTGCTTAGTTGGAGGTGCGAGACTGAATAGCTTGTCCAATCACCGGGGAGAGGGTCGTGAGGGCGCGAGGATGAACCGGGAATGTCGTCCATGGTGCCTAAGAATTTCTTCGAAGTTGTTTTTGTGAAGGGGATGGGTTAACTGTCCCCCGTACCTTCGGATCTATAAATAAGCATCTCAACCTAAAACTGAAAGGACGGGCGTATGAAAGGGAGGCATTGGGCCACGTGCCTTATAAAAAGGTGCGCGACGGTCAAAGTTGGCCCATGCCCCGAGGTAAGCATTAAACTCCGGTGGTCCCACCATGATCTGAAGATGTCTTCGGACTCCGGATTGTCAAAACCGGTCAGGCACGAGTGCGGAGTTAGCACGGGTCACGTTGGTCGGCGAGCTTTTGACGCTGATCCAAATTCCGGATAGTATTCGACATAAGAACGCCGCTCCGGACGGTATGGGAAAGGTGAAGAACTCACCTCGCAAGCCGAAGATTTGAAGACACCAGATGGCAATCCTCGGCATTGGAGGCTAGTTCGGGGGCTACTGGGGAGTCATGGACTAAGGGGTCCTTGGGACGCCGGCCCATTGCTTGTGGGCGAGACTGAAGAGCTGTTATGGAGCCCAGCTATAGTGCGGATCCGAGGATAAACAGAAGGTCTTCAGAGTCGTGGTGTGCCCTCCAAGCCAAGATTAGGCAGAATCTTTCCTTCCCTATAACCGATCGCCTGTAACCCTAACCTTACTGGTGTCTATATAAACTAGGGGGTCTTAGTCTTCAGGGATAGAGCAAAATCCATTACCTCATCAACTTAGGGTTTAGCTCGCTTGATCTCGAGGTAGATCTACTCTGTAATCATATCATACATTAAATACAATCAAGCAGGACATAGGATTTACCTCTTCGAGAGGGCCCGAACCTGGGTAAACACCGTGTTCATCATCCCTTGTTCCCCATCAATCCTAGATCCTCAGCTCGGGACCCCCTACCCGAGATCTGCCGGTTTTGACACCGATACTTGGCAGCTTCGGGTTCTTCATGTTGCTTTGTCAGGGCCTTGTTGACTGTTTCAGGTTCTTCAAGTTGCATCTTGACATGTCCAAAAAAATTCTGAGTCGCCAGCCTTGCATTCAGGTCATGAGAATTCTAAGTTTCCCTACAGAAATCATATATCTAGGATACAACATATACAAACACTGGTTCAATAATTAGGTATGGCATAATTCCTAAATATAGTTGCATTTGCCGCAATATTCAGTGGTAGGGTAAACAAAGACATTCTAACAATTTAAAGATGTGTTTATAGGGAAAAAAGTATGTCGACTCACCGCTTTAACCCACTTTCTCTTTGATGTGCTTGAGCTTGAAAGAACCTCTAAAATAAGATACATGGCCCATTCTGACTTTTGTTGTACCATGTGTATACCCTTTTGCAGTAGATCCAGTTGATATTGATAAAATGCCTTCTATAATATAGTAAAACACATTTTATTATAATCTATAATTTGCACTATTTTGCATGTACGATAATGTAAACATATTGTCACCACAAATGAAGTTGTTGCATGATCATTGTCCTCTGTATCTCTAATTGTATCTTCAGCAAGGGACAATCCTGTGATACGTCTCCGTCGTATCTATAATTTTGATTATTTCATGCCATTATTTTACAACTTTCATACACTTTTGGCAACAATTTATATGATTTTCTTGGACTAACATATTGATCCAGTGCTGGGTGTCAGTTCCTATTTGTTGCATATTTTTTGTTTCGCAAAAAATCCATACCAAACGAAGTCCAAACGCGATAAAATTTTACAGTTTTATTGGAATATATGTGATTTTTGATAAAAAGAATCAACGAGTGACGATGCTCAAGGGAGTCACGAGCTCACACGGCGTGCTCCCTACCCTAGGGCCCATCGGGCAGGCTCGTGGCTACCCCGTAAGTCGGTTGGGGGTGTCCTTTTGCCGCAACGAAGCTAATATCCGGATAAAAATTGTGTTAAAATTTCATCCCAATTGGAGTTACGGATCTCCAAGAATATAAGAAACGGCGAAGAGCCAGAAAATAGGAGCGCGAAATAGAACAGAAACAAAGAGAGAGATCCAATCTCAGAGGGGCTCCTGCCCTCCTGGAGCCATGGCGGCCAAGGACCAGAGGGGAAACCCTCCTCCCTCTAGGGGGGAGGCCAAGGAATAAGAAGAAGGAGGGGGCTATCTCCCCCTCTCTCCCGGTGGCGCCGAAACACCGCCGAGGGAACCATCGTGTGACGGTGATCTACTCCAACAACTCTGTCATCTTCATCAACACATCCATCACCTCCCCTCATATATATTCAGCAGTTCACTCTCCCACAACCTGTTGTACCCCCTACTTGAACATGGTGTTTTATGCTTCATATTATTATCCAATGATGTGTTGTCATCCTATTGGTAATTGGTGAATTGCTATGATTGGTTTAAATTGCTTGTGGTTATGTTGTTGTCCTTTGGAGCCCATCATATGAGTGCGCACGTGGATCACGCCATAGGGTTAGTTGTATATTGATATGACTATGCATTGGAGGGAAAGAGTGACAGAAACTTCTTCCTAGCATAGAAATTGATTCATACAGGATTAAAGTGGGGCCAATTTATTTAATGCTATGGTTGGGTTTTACCTTAATGAACTTTAGTATTTGCGGATGCTTGCTAATAGTTCCAATAATAAGTGCATATAATTCCAAGTAAGGGATGATATGCTAGCAGTGGCCTCTCCCACATAAAAACTTGCTATCGGTCTAGTAACATAGCCAATTGCTTAGGGACAATTCCGCAAATCCTACCACCACTTTTCCACACTTGCTATACTAACTTAATTGTTCTTTTATTAAAATAGCACATAACTTTTATTTTTCACGTTCTTTATTATCTTGCAAACTTACCCCACTACACCTACAAAGTAGTTTTATTACTTGTTTCTAGGTAAAGAAAACACTGGTGTGCGTAGAGTTGTATTGGTGGTCGATAGAACTTGAAGAGAATATTAATTCCACCTTTAGCTCCTCATTGGGTTCGACACTCTTACTTATCCAAAAAGGCTACAAACGATCCCCTATACTTGTGGGTTATCAAGACCTTTTCATGGCGTCATTGCCGGGGAGCTAAAAGCATGGAGTGAATATTCTCATGTGTGCTTGTTGGCTTTATCTCTAAGTAGATTTTATTTTCGGTTCTAAGTTCTTTTATATCTTTAGTTATGGATATGGAACACAAAGTACCCAAAAAAAATTAGTTGGACTTGCTACTCATGGAGATGGGGAACCTCCTAAAACCCTCGATGTTGGTTATGTAGAAAATATTAAATACTACTTTGATAATCCTGATAAATCCCAATTCAACTTGATAATGGGAGATACTTTGGATCATCGGGAATACATTAGGTATTATCGCTTGTCTCAAAAAGGGAAACACTTATGGGATCAAATTAAAATGTTGCGTTGGTATGCTTGGAATATGTGCTCTATGTATGATTATACTTGTTGCTCTAAGATGAAGGCTCCACACCTTCCCTTTGAATGTGAATTTAATAAGAATGAAACCTTGGCTTCTTATGCTAATGGTGTATTAGATTACTATGATGTTGAACTGATGGCTCGTATCCGCGTCAGTTTTTCCCCGAAGAGGAAGGGATGATGCATTACAGCTTCGGTAGGTATTTCCCTTAGTTATTAAACCAAGGTTATCGAACCAGTAGGAGAACCAAGCAACACTATGTAAACGGTACCTGTACACAAAGAACAAATACTCGCAACCCGACGCGTAAGAGGGGTTGTCAATCCCTCTCGCGAAAAAATATATTGGTTTGTATGATTTTGGGTAAATAGATCTCGCAATAAAACAAAACAAAATAAATAAAGAAAAAGTGCAGCAAGGTATTTTTGGGTTTTTAGAATATTAGATCTGAAAACAAAAGCAAATAAAAATAGATCTCAAAGCAAATATGACAAAGAATAGACCCGGGGGCCGTAGATTTCACTAGTGGCTTCTCTTGAGAAAAATAGCATTAGGCGGGTTAAAAAATTACTGTTGGGCAATTGATAGAACTTCAAATAATTATGACGATATCCAGGCAATGATAATTATATAGGCATCATGTCCAAGATTAGTAGACCGACTCCTGCCTGCATCTACTACTATTACTCCACACATCGACCGCTATCCAGCATGCATCTAGTGTATTAAGTTCATGGAAAAATGGAGTAATGCAATAAGAACGATGACATGATGTAGACAAGATCTATTCATGTAGGAATAGACCCCATCTTGTTATGCTTAATGGCAACGATCAATACGTGTCTTGCTGCCCCTTCTGTCACTGGGAAAGAACACCGCACGACCGAACCCATCACAAAGCACCTCTTCCCATGGCAAGAAAAATTGATCTAGTCGGCCTAACTAAACCAAAGATTCGAAGAATAAATACGAGGATATAAGTAATCATGCATATAAGAGATCAAAGAAACTCAAATAACTTTCATGGATAAATAGTTCTGATCATAAACTCAAAGTTCATCGGATCCCAACAAACGCACCGCAAAAAGAGTTACATCAAATAGATCTCCAAGAGACCATTGTATTGAGAATCAAAAGAGAAAGAGAAAGCCATCTAGCTACTAACTACGGACCCGTAGGTCTACAATGAACTACTCACACATCATCGGAGAGGCACCAATGAGGATGATGAACCCCTCCGTGATGGTGTCTAGATTGGATCTGGTGGTTCTGGAACTTGCGGCGGCTGGAATTGTGTTTCATCGACTCCCCTAGGGTTTTTGGATTTTCTGGGTATTTATAGAGCAAAGATGCGGTGCAGGAGGCGGCCGAGGTGGGCACAACCCACCAGGGCGCGCCTGGGCCCCCAGGCGTGCCCAGGTGGGTTGTGCTCCCCTCGGAGCCCCCCTTTGGTACTTCTTTGGCCCAACAGGTGTCTTCTGGTCTAGAAAAAATCTCCAAAAAGTTTTGCTGCGTTTGGACTCCATTTGGTATTGATTTTCTGTGAAGTAAAAAACAAGCAAAAAACAGCAACTGGCACTGGGCACTATGTCAATAGGTTAGTCCCAAAAAATGATATAAAGTTGCTATGAAATGATTGTAAAACATCCAAGAATGATAATATAACAGCATGGAACAAGCAAAAATTATAGATACGTTGGAGTCGTATCAGCATCCCCAAGCTTAATTCCTACTTGTCCTCGAGTAGGTAAATGATAAGAAAGGAATTTTTGATGTGGAATGCTAACTAACATGTTCATCACATATTCTTTTCATTTGTAGCATGGACATTTGCACTTTTATATGATTCAAAGCAATAGTCTAGTTTTGACATGAAGATTTCAATACTCAAGCATATCAACACGCAACCATGTCTTTCAAAATATCAACACTAAAGCAAGTTATCCCTAGCCCATTATGCTCAGTCATTGATCCATTCATGAAACACACTCGCATATTAGCTACACCCAATTCTCAAGTACGATCATAGTGCCCCTTAGTTGGTGCTTTATAAGAGAAGATGGAGACTCAAATAAAAATGAAAATTGCATAAAGTAAATAGAAAGGCCCTTCGCAGAGGGAAGTAGGGATTTGTAGAGGTGCCAGAGCTCAAAGCGAAAAAAGATAGAGATAAAACATTTTGGGTGGCATTCTTTTCCTGTCAACGAAAACGATTGAGTAGTTCCCAATACTTTCCATGCTAGATATATCATAGGCGGTTCCCAAACAGAAAATAAAGTTTATTCATTTTTTCACCATACTTTCACATTCCACGGCTAGCCGTATCCACGGGTGCCGTCCATACCAACACTTTCACTAGTAGAAAAACGACCTTATGTTCACCTCATTAGTCCCGGTTTGACTACGGCCCGGGACTAATGTGACCATTAGTCCCGGTTCCAACGGCTAGGGCAGGGCCATCATTAGTCCCGGTTCATGTTGAACCTCTAGTCCCTGTTTGTGACACAAACCGGGACTATAGGGTGGTGGCAGGCTTGTGTCAGGCTTGGGCCCCCATGAGCACATTTAGTCCCGGTTCATGTCACAAACCGGGACTAGAGGTGCACCTTTAGTCCCAGTTTGTATAACCAACCAGGACTAAAGAGATCACTATATATAGTGCTTCATCCAGCCCAAGCCGAAGCTCTCTGTTTTTTCCCTTTCCTCTCCTCTCTGTTCTTCCCCTCTTGCTCGAGCTCACCTCCACTTTTGCCAAAATTTGTCAAGATTTGAAGGCACCCCATCCATCCAATTGTTCACAAAGGTTAGCAACTTTGTCCTTTCGTCTCTCATTGCTAGATTAGCTCTTGCAATGCCCTATAATTATAGTAATTTGTGGGTTTTAGTTTGGTAGTAATTATATGTGGTAGTTTGTTTGATTTATATGCAATTTGAGCTCAAATTAACTTCTTAGTTTGCATATGTAGGTGTGGTTTACTTAGTGCCTTCCCGTCCCCGTCCTAACCACCGTCGATCGCCCGCACTGTCCCGTCGCTGGCACCACCTTGGTGAGCCTCTTGTTCTTATCCTTTTTATAAAAAAAAATCATGTTTGTGTGATTTAGATAGTTACTTGTATAATTTTCTTACTCGTACGTTGTTTGTTATACATAGTGGCATGGTTTTAACTTTCGTCCCCATCGGCCCTCGTCCGGTTTATGATTCGGATGTGGTATATTCTCTTTTATAACTATTTGTTGCATTTCATGTTTATGACAATTATGCCTATCAAGTTGACATAGATATTTTTATCTAGGAGGTATGTGAACCAGAAATTGCAACCGACCCTCTTGTCGAGAAGTTAAATTTAGTTGAAAAAGAAAACGAGTATTTGAAAGAAAAATTTAAAAGAATTGAAGAAGAGAAGATGAAACTGGAGTTGTATGTTGTCGATGTCGTCGATGATCACAAGATCAATATGGATGCAATGCGCTTCAAGATTAGAAACATTAGAAAATATGCCATTGATAATGAGGCTTGGTTTCATTATGCTGTTGGATCAATTGTTACCTTAGTTGCGATCTTGATCGCATTTGTTGTTGCATTTAAATGCTTTAGCTAGAGAATTTGTATGTTGTTTTATGAGAATAAATGTGTATGAACTTGTATTAATTTGGTCTTTTTGGTGTTGTGTAATGAAGATGAGCCGGCAATGGATGTACGATGACCGATGCTCTCCCTAGTTCATTAATGGCGTGCATACTTTTCTGCTTGCAGCTGAGGCAAACAAGCGGCCGGATGGTTTTATGTGTTGTCCATGTGTTGTCTGTAAGAATGATCACAATTACTCTAACTCAAGAACCACCCACGTCCACCTGTTTACGTCCGGTTTCATGTCTGGCTATAACTGTTGGACCAAGCACGGAGAAAGAGGGGTTCTAATGGAAGAGAATGAAGAAGAAGAGGATGATGACAGCTATCCTGGCCATGGGTTCCCTGAATACGATGGTACTACAATGGGGGAAGAAGCTGAGCCAGCAATGGGGGAAGAAGCTGAAGAAGAGGCATCAGATGAGCCCGCTGATGATCTTGGTCGGGCCATTGCCGATGCAAAGAGAAACTGCGCAAGTGAAAAGGAGAAGCTGAAGTTGCAGCGCATGTTAGAGGATCATAAGAAATTGTTGTACCCAAATTGCGAAGATGACAAGAAAAAGCTGGGTACCACACTGGAATTGCTGCAATGGAAGGCGGAGAATGGTGTATCTGACAAGGGATTTGAAAAGTTGCTTATAATGTTAAAGAAGATGCTTCCAAAGGACAATGAATTGCCCAACAGTACGTACGAAGCAAAGAAGGTTGTCTGCCCTCTAGGATTAGAGGTGCAGAAGATACATGCATGACCTAATGACTGCATCCTCTACCGCGGTGAGTACGAGGATTTGAATGCATGCCCGGTATGTGGTGCATTGCGCTATAAGATCAGCTGTGATGACCCTGGTGATGTTGAGGGCGAGCGCCCTAGTATGAAGATTCCTGCCAAGGTGATGTGGTATGCTCCTATAATACCACAGTTGAAATGTTTGTTCCAAAACAAAGAGCATGCCAAGTTGATGCGATGGCACAAAGAAGACTGTAAGAAAGACGGGAAGTTGAGAGTACCCGCTGACGGGTCGTAGTGGAGAAAAAATGAGAGAAAGTGGGAGGACTTTGCAGATGACGCAAGGAACATATGGTTTGGTTTAAGTGCAGATGGCATTAATCCTTTTGGGGAGCAGAGCAGCAATCATAGCACCTAGCCTGTGACTCTATGTATCTATAACCTTCCTCCTTGGTTGTGCATGAAGCAGAAGTTCATTATGATGCCAGTGCTCATCCAAGGCCCTAAGCAACCCGGCAACGACATTGATGTATACCTAAGTCCATTAGTTGAAGAACTTTTACAGCTGTGGAATGGAAAAGGTGTACGTGTGTGGGATGAGCCCAAATAGGAGGAATTTGACCTACATGTGTTGCTATTTGTAACCATCAATGATTGGCCTATTCTCAGTATCCTTTCAGGACAGACAAACAAGGGATACCACGCATGCACGCACTGTTTAGATGATACCGACAGTATATATTTGGATAAATGTAAGAAGAATGTGTACCTGGGACATCGTCGATTTCTTCCGATCAAGCATCTCTTAAGAAAGAAAGGCAAGCATTTCAAAGGTGAGGAAGATCACTAGAAGAAGCCTCGCCACCATACTGGTGATGATATACTTGATATGGTCAATGATTTAAAAGTAATCTTTGGAAAGGGTCCTGGCGGACAATCTGTTCCGAATGACGCTGACGGACACGCACCCATGTGGAAGAAGAAATCTATATTTTGGGACCTACCCTATTAGAAAGACTTAGAGGTCTGCTCTGCAATCGACGTGATGCATGTGATGAAGAATCTTTGCGTGAACCTACTAGGCTTCTTGGGCGTGTATGGGAAGACAAAAGATACACCAGAGGCACGGAGGACCAGCAACGTATGCACGGAAAAGACGGCATGCATCCAAAGTAGTATCAGGGTCATGCCAGCTACGCTCTTACCAAAGAAGAGAAGGAAATCTTCTTTGAATGCCTGCTCAGTATGAAGGTCCCATCTGGCTTCTCATCGAATATAAAGGGAATAATAAATATGGGAGAGAAAAAGTTCTAGAACCTAAAGTCTCATGACTGCCACGTGATTATGACGCAACTGCTTCTGGTTGCATTGAGGGGGCTTCTACCGGAAAACGTTCGATTAGCCATTGTGAAGCTATGTGCATTCCTCAATGTAATCTCTCAGAAGGTAATCGATCCAGAAATCATACCAACATTATAGAATGATTTTGTGCAATGTCTTGTCAGTTTCGAGTTGGTGTTCCCACCATCCTTCTTCAATATCATGACGCACGTCCTAGTTCACCTAGTCGAAGAGATTGCCATTCTAGGTCCTGTATTTCTACACAATATGTTCCCCTTTGAGAGGTTCATGGGAGTCTCAAAGAAATATGTTCATCGTGCTAGGCCAGAAGGAAGCATCTCCAAGGGCCATCAAACAGAGGAGGTCATTGAGTTTTGTGTTGACTTTATTCCTGACCTTAAGCCGATTGGTGTTCCTAAATCGCAGCATGAGGGCAGACTGGGTGGAAAAGGCACGCTAGGAAGGGACCAAGTAATATGTATGGACGGGCATTCTTGGGCGCAAGCACACTACACAGTTCTACAAAATTCCGCCTTGATGGCTCCGTATATCGAGGAACACAAGAATATTTTACGCTCCAAACACCCAGAGCAGTCTGATGACTGGATTACATGTGAACAAACGGGGACTTTCGCCGGTTGGTTGCAGACACATCTCATGCATGACGACACTGTTGCAGATGAGCTGTACTTGCTGTCCCAGATACCATCTTTGACTATATTGACTTTCAAAGGGTACGAGATAAATGTGAATACATTTTACACGATCGCCCAAGATAAAAAGAGCACCAACCAAAATAGTGGTGTTCGCTTTGATGCAGCAAACACCAATAGGCCAAAGGACACATATTATGGTTACATAGAGGAGATATGGGAACTTGACTATGGACGTGGTTTGAAGGTCCCTTTGTTTCGGTGCAAATGGGTCAATCTGACAGGAGGCACTACAAAAAAAATACACTTCCGTGATGATATGTGTTTGTCACAGTAGGTCATATTTTCTATCATGCATGTACATCCATGAAAATTTTATGACAGAATCAAGATAGTCATACCTGTGCTATCGTAGAAGTGTTCCATGACAATACCAAAATTATCATCACGGAAGTGTCCACTTCCATGACGATAAATGGCGCGTCATGGAAGTGTTTTCGTCAAGGGTGACCGACACGTGGCATCCACCATAACGGGTCGCCGTTAAGCTATATGGTTCCGGTTTGGATCCGATAACCCGTTAACAGCCTTAACCAATGGGGATTTTCCATGTGTAAAATTCTGATTCGCCGGAGGATCCACGTGTCAGCTCAGCCTTGGGACAGATGCCATCCAGCCATTGGACGGGACGCGCCTATGATAAGTTGACACGTGGCTCAGCCCAACAGAGGCCCATTCAGGTGAAAAGGCCGGCCCGTTTGACCTGGTCAAAAGGTAGCGGGCCGGCCCACGGAAAGCCTGTTAACGACATTTTCACATATAGCCCATTTACAGCCCGCTAACTCACGGCCCGTTAGGGCCTATCTGAATTGGGCCTAGTAGCGGCATCTGGGCTGTCCCATATGAATCCAGCCCGTTGTAACTTCCGGCCCATGTATGGCCCGTGATGTCTTTCAGCCCACACGAGGCCCTTCGTAACTCTGGGCCCATTAAAGGCCCGTGGTGAAACTGGCCTATAATGAATAGTGTATCGCTTTACACCCGTTAACAGCCCATTATTCCTTTGGGCCGTTTCCAGCCCGTGTTACCTTTCGGCCTTCTAAGGGCCCATTTATTTTTGGGCTCATTTCCAGCATTCGGTTACTTACGGTCCGTTACTGGCATGTTCCACTTGTGGGCCAAATTCAGCCCGTGGTTACAGTCGGCCCGTTTGTGGCCCGTTAACCCGTTGGGCTATTTCCATAGCATCATCAAATACGACCCGTGATGCATGTCGATAGAATTAAGCCCGTTATACATTTCGGCCTATTAATGACCCGTTATGGTCGGGCCATAAACACACGATTTCCACTCTAGCCCGTTTACCGCCCATTTTGCGGATTGTTATAGTATGGCCCATGTTTGGCTAATCGATCATACAGCCCGTAGAAGGCACATTGATTATACGGCCCATCGAAGGCCCATGGATTCTATGGCCCGTAGGAGGCCCATGGTCACTACAACAGGTAGCAGGACCATGGTTACAATGGTCCGTATGTTTCCCATGTTTATTGTGGCCTATAGTTATAAAAAATAGGTTATTGTGGCCACTAGAAAAACGCGGAAAAAGAACTAGAGTGACTACAAGCAAACAACTAAACAAGACAATAAGGAAATAAATAACCAAGCAACTAACGCTAGGCTATTACGGCTATTACACATATTACATCCACTGGGCATCAAAGTTCGCCACCAGTGCAAATATAGGGAACAAAGCAGCATATCACATACACTGGTTGTCAAAGTTGGCGACCAATGCAAATAAATGCCAAAGCAAAACAAGTCCAGAACTGAAACCACTTCAGAAGAGCTCAACAAACAATATCCTGGGTACCCAACCTGCTGGCAAGATGCTTAGCAAGCTTATTAACTTTCTCTTGTTTGGCGCTTAAATCCTCCAGCGCTTGCTGTTGCACCAGAAAGTATGCATCTGAATTCTGCAGGGACTTCCTCAGTCCTTCGGCTTCCTGCTGCAGCACATCTGATCGATGTCTTTCAACTTGAAGTTGAGACTCAAGAAGCCGAATTGATTCAGGCAGAGAGTTCAAAGAGCTTGTGCCAGTAGTAGTGGCCAGTAACTCGAACACTACATCAAGATAGGACTTTGGGGTTGTCTCACTGTCTTCAAGATAGTTTTTATCAGCTTTCTTGGAGACCAACAGGGATGTCTCACTATCTTGAACCTTATCTGCATTACTTCCTTTACCACTGCATAACGGGGTACTCTTCTCCAATATTTTGTCCGCATTCTAAAAGAGAAACAAGCAGACACATCACAGGTTTACCATGTTGTATATGAAACTCATTTTGGTAAACCAGTTCAGTAGTAAGGTGGATAGGATAACAACATGAAACAAACATATATCTATGTACTATGGTCATTGTATGGTCTATACCATTCTAGTGTATGTTGTCAAATCATGATAGAGACAGTTCAAATCATATCTGTTTAAGAAAAAGCAGCATAGACAGAATATAAGTGCGGGAAACCACACAGCATGACATGAGAACATAACTGTTTATTCAATTGAAATTGGAATCAACATAGAGCAAGTTACAACAGCAAACCAGTTAAAGAAACAGGTTTAAAACATACCTGTTGCGCCATTGGAGTTTCAATTGCATCCTTCAAATTTGAAATTAGTTGGTATAAGTAAAAACAGTGATGCAAGAGCAAAGGAGTATGAACCATAGCTACGGAACCTGACCTGAGAACAATTCTTCTTCTGCTTTAAGCGTTGAGTTGGGGTTCGGAGTGGTGGTCCTCATGCTTTGGGCACTGTAGTTGCCTTACTAACTGCTAGTGTTTGGGTGCTCTGTGGCGGAGACGGTGCTGTGTCAACTGGAACTAGGTTACTATCTGTTGGGGTTGGGGTTAGAAGAGGTGTAGCTAGTTGTCTGTCGAACTGGGTAGGGGTACAATCTGCAAGAGTCTGGGTTATGTATGGTGGGGCTGGTTCTTGGGCAAGTACAACCGTGGTTCTATCTGCGTCGACGGGAAGCACTATCTTTTCTGAAGACCGTGTTTTTACTCCCTTAGATACTGCCATCACCCCCTCCAATTCAAATGGCTGATAAACAAGAAAAGTAATTGAATGTACAGACATTGTATGATAGACAGGTGCAATGGATAGTGGGGAATAAAAGAGGGCATGAAATAATTCACATTTATGTTGTCTAATCAAACAACATAGCATGACACAATTTCAAATATATGATGGCTAACTAAATAGGATAGCATGACACAATTTCACATATATGATGGCTAACTAAACAGGATAGAATGACATAATTCAAAATATGATGACTATGTAAACAGGATGACATGATATAACTATATGATGTGTTTATTAAAGTGTTTGGCATGCTATAATTCACATACATGCCGTCTATGGAAACCAGATGCATGATATAATTCACGGATAGAATGACAAAATTCAAAATATGATGACTATGTAAACAGGATGAGACGATATAACTAATATGATGTCTTTATTAAATGGTATGGCATGGCATAATTCTGATACATGCTGTCTATGTAAACATGATGGCATGATATAATTCAAATAATGTATATGATTTATGTACTAAGCAAGTAAGCAGATGGCAATCGCATATATGATGTCTAAACTAAGCAGATGGCATTCAATATTTTGTATATGATGTAAAAACTAAGCAATGAAAGACAACATATGCATGATATGAGTAATATAACCCTGCCAAGTTTGAGCATACACCTCAGGGGGAAAATAGGACTGGTTATCTGTCTCTGAATCCTCCTCTGAGGAGCTATCTGTAACCCGCAAGATATCTGCTTCAGCAGGTAGGATTGTCTGCTCTGAAGACCTTGTTTTCACTCTAGATTTTTTTATCACCAATTCAAATGGCTGATGCACAGGAAGAGTAGTTGAATATAAGAACATTGTCGACAAATGGAATACGTGATACAAAAAAAGGATGGCATGATATAATTCACATATATGATGCTTGGCTAAACAGCATGGCATTGCATAATTCACATACATAATGCCTTGCAACAAGATAGCATTGCATAATTCACATATATAATGCCTTGCAACAAGATGGCATTGCATAATTCACATATATATGGTAATTAGACACTAAACAGGTGGCATTCACACAAAGAATGTCTAAACTAAGCAAATGACATAGCAAGGCAAGACACCATATGCACGATATGAGCAAGATAACCATGCCAAGTTAAGAGCATACATCTCAGGGGGAAATAGGACTGGTCATCTGTCTCTGAATCCTCCTCTGAGTAGCTATCCGTAACCAGCAAGATATGCGCTTCGTGAGATAGCATGGTCTGCTCTGAAGACCTTGTTTTCACTCCAGATTTTTCCATCACCGTGTCAAATGGCTTATGCACAGGAAGAGTAGTTGAATGTACTTACATTGTTGACAAATGTACTACATAATGAAAAAAAAAGGATGGCATGATATAATTCACATATAAGATGACTGGCTAAGCAGGATGGCATTGCAAAATTCACATATATGATGCCGGGCTAAACAAGATGGTATTGCATAATTCACATATATGATATAGAAAGTAAACAGATGGCATTCACACAAAGCATGTCTAAACTAAGCAGATGACATTTTTAATGTATAAATAAGCAATGCAAGGCGCCATATGCATGATATGACCAATATCAACATGGCAAGTTAGAGCAAAGACCTTAGGGGGTAAATAGGAGTGGTCTGCTCCCTCTGAATCCCCCTCTGAACAGTTATCTTCCTCTTGATTACAATCTGGAATGGGGGGAGGGGGCTGCCTTTGCGCCCACCATGGAGCGACGTCTGCATGAAATTTTATTGCCACGCAAGGCTCGTCTCTTTTGCTCTACATGTTTGGTACCATTGTGTACAATAACTGACATGCATAGGAATAAAACATAGTGAGATTATGTAAGGAGTGCATGCAGAAATCTAGAGTGATGGTAGCAACCTATGGACAGACTCAAAACCAGTGATAGCAGGCAGATAATAGCTGCTGTTAAAAAATACAGATAATGGCTCCTTTACTATTTGTTCCCCACCCAACATGAAACTCATGGTAGACACCCGAGATTAACCAGGTAGTAAACAAATAATATTCGTTGCTGCGCCGATATGTACCCCACAACCATTTAAAAACTTAAGTTTGAGCATTAGTTTGGAGCTGACTCGGAGTCTAACAGGTGAAGAGGATGATAAAGTAGCACGTAATATTAAGCGATGCATAACATAAGCAGACACGAAAGGGTGCGACCTCTCTTGCGGACCCGTGTAGTCCTCAAGGTCATATGCTCAGTTGATGATGGTAATGCAGTTGTGGTGGTTGTCGGCGGCATGGAAGAAGATCTGAGGCGGCAAAAGACAGTCTGGAGGGTGGATCCCTACTGTGCTGGACCCTTTCATCATTGGAGCAACTGAGCTGGGGTGGACGACGGCGCGGCAGGAGCGGAACAAACCACACAAGGTTTTCTTCGACACCTATCTGTAACAGAAGTAATTCTGTAAGCGCTCATTTGAATTTGAGGATTCTAACAACTCAGGGATAGGAAATACACAGGAATAGGATAGGAATGCACGTGCAAAACAGAGCATTTGCAAATACAGGATTTCTGTCAATCTGGGTGTTTGGTTCAAAGGAATGCAAAGAAGCATGGTCAAATTAAGTCAAACCACAAGAAAATTTACAGTTATAATGCTATTATGCTACTATCACTTAGTCTTGTTCTTCATGAATAAGAATTTAAAAAGGAGGGCCAAGTGGATATTAAAATTCCTACGGTTTTTCTTTGAAAGAGACACTAAAGGAACAAATAATACTTTGGACCCAGGCCACTACCCTACTAGCTCAACTCCCAGGCCCATCTACACATGCATAGCTCCAACGCGCAGAAATAAATAATGATGGCTTTCGAGAGAGTCCATCACGGATAGCTAACTTGCCTAGTACCCACTGCTTGTCATATAGGAGAAACTAATCGTATTCCTCATTACTACGCGTGCTTAGTGGACAATATATATAACATGTAAATTAAAAAAACAATGCAACAAGTGTACAGCCTCTATGGTGAAGCCATGTCGATCCCAGCATCATTGGGTTGGTAGCTGAGGATGCTGAGGATGCTGGGGCTAATGTGGCTGTCGGAGGAGGGGAAGAAGATCTTAGGCGTCTGGAGATGGAGTCAAGGGTACTGCTCCACTGTGATGGAGGTTTTCGTTGTTGGAGTAGCTCTGTTGAGGTGTACGACGGCGAGGCTGAAGCAGGACAAGAGAGACAACATTAACCTGAAGTGGTTTTCTAATAACATCTGCAATAGATGATGTAAATAAAATACATCACCAAAAAGTGCTAGATGTAAAATACATCAGCCGCTCATCTCTGAACTTAACTGTCGAAACTGAATTTAACTGTCGAAACTAAATTTTGTTGTCGAAACTGAACGCACTAGTAGCAGAAAAGCAGTGCACTAATAGTTTTGGCCACTCGAGCACTAGTGGCAGAGGAGCAGTGACCTAAATCGGTAGCCGCTCCAGCAGGGAACGTACTACCAGAGAGCAGCCGAGGCAGCTGGTCCTGCAGCAGCAGCAGCACCCGGAGCAGCAGCGTGTGCAAGAGCCAGGGCAGCTGGTCGTGTAGCAGCATCTCGGGTAGCAGCAACAGGGACTCGAGCGAGAGCCGGAGCTGCTGCTCGTGCAGCAGTAGTGCGATCAAGAGTAGAGCAGCAGCGCAAGCAAGAGCAAGAGTAGCAGCGGGAGCTAGAGCAAGAGCAGACGAGGCAGGGGACCGAGAGCAATAGCAGAGCAGCAGCGCGAACGAGGGCCGAAGCAGCAGCTGCAGCAGCACGGCCAGCGAGAGCTGGAGCAGCAGCAACTCCTACTAATGTGGACGTCACCGCCGAGGGATCGACGCCATGGAGGAAGTGGCTGCCGACGCTGCCGTAGATGGAGCCGCGCCATGGCGTCTCCGGACCGAGCACCGGCAGCACCGTGAGATCGAATCAAGAAGAAAATGCAGCGATTAGTGTAGAACCTCTTTGGTGGCGCCGATTAGGCCTCTGCTTCATCCGAGGAATCAGTGATGGTGCTGCTCTTCCGGTGGTGTAGGTGAAGACGGCGCTGTGGGAATGGAGGTGGCGCGAAAAACGAGGCAAACATTGGGGCAGCTCCTTGGAGGTGGAGGACGGGGTGGCTGAACCGGCGGGATGACGAGATCGACGACGGATCCTCATCCGGTGCGGTGGATGAGGGACGTCGAGGTGTTGCTGCGGACGACGTCGTCGAGGATGAGGCTCCGGCTGGGTGGCAGACGGAGGAGGGTGTGGGGCTTCGTGGGTTTTCGCGGCCTCGGTGAACGAATGGGGGTCGGAGGGGATGGGAGGGGGAACCATGGCTTAGGGACGTGCTTGTCTGAAATGTGGGGTAAGTTACGAAAGTAGCCCCACCGATTTGAACTAGGTGGTTCTTTCGGTTCAGGGGTATCACAGGAATTTCGCGTGTCGGGA
Organism: Thinopyrum elongatum; assembly: GCA_011799875.1. NCBI lineage: Eukaryota > Viridiplantae > Streptophyta > Magnoliopsida > Poales > Poaceae > Thinopyrum > Thinopyrum elongatum. Next base: position 94,592,561 of record CM022298.1, read on the forward strand.
TTTCGCAGGAGGTGGGAGTTTTCGCGCGCGTTGTAATTTTGGGATAGCAAGGCGCGGGTTGAGATGGAGGGAATTTTAGGAGCACAATGAGACAAAGAGATATCTTAAAATTTCGGGATAACAAGGCGCGGGTTGAAATTTCCGGATAAGCCTAACATGTACTATACCAAATCAATTTGCACTTCCCTCGACGAAAAAAAAAAGAAATCAATTCGCACCACACAAGAGAGTCTAGTCCCGTTTTATGATCTTTGTTAGTCTCTTACACCCACACAATCCTCTAACCTTTGTAGCTAGCACTAACTTTCTCTCGTGCATGCACACGCCCTCCCCCTCCCTCAACATTCTATCCATCTCGCACATTCATTTTTTTAGTTTAGGTCGTTCTCCCACGGTCTCCACAACTCCTTCTTTCCGACACACACCGATCGATAAACCTCTCTAGCGATGTCTGCCTACCACATACACACACACTTTCCATCTCCTCCTTTCTCTTTCCATGCCTCATGTCTCTCATACGGTCCCACACACGTGTAAACTCTCGCCCCTCTTTTCATCGATCTCACACTCGCACACTCCTCCCCCCTATCAAGTAGGCCTCTCGCACCACCTCCTAGCTACATCCCTCTCTCTCTCTATCCGTCTCTATGGGCCTTATTTGCCTCTAACAAATGGATGTACACCAACCGATCTCCCACTACACATGTAGCTAGCTAGGTTGTTTATAACTCATTTTCCCCACGCGCCGATCGATCTACCTCATTAGTTATGTCTCTCCCTTACTCCGACACACAACAATTGATCTACCAATCTAGTTAGGTCTGCTTACTACACATATGGTCCCCCTTCATCATCCATGCATGCCTCTCGACACATCTATCACGCACACACACACAGAGAAACACATCCCCTCTCTTCTTGATATTGCAGTAGTACCCTCAGTTTGTCTAGTAGTCCTCTCTCACCATCTCCGAGAAGCTCCTCCACCACCCCTCCAGCACTCTCTCTCTCTCTCTGTGTGTGTGTGTGTGTGTGTGTCCCAACCTATTTCCCGTCCTTCACTTATATATGTATGGATGTCGACCGATCTCCTCAAGACATAGCTAGGTCTCTCCTTCTCAACACATATACGAGTCGATCTACCTCTCTAGTTAGGTCTCTTCCGCCCCCCCAGCCCCGCCCCCACACACACACCGATACATCGAGCGGTCTAGTCATGTCTCCCTGCCACACACAAACTTGCCCTCTGCCCTCTGACGTTCTGGTAGGTCAGTCGCCCTATATCTTTGACGTGCACACACACAATTTTGATGGCCCTCTTCATCGAACTCGCACCCACACACTTGATCCTCTCTTCGACTCTATCGATATCTATGACCCCTCCCTCTCTTCTCGTGGATCGCCCCCTCTATATATGATATAGATAGGCCTCTATTTCACACACATTGCATGTGCCACTTTTTTGTTTGAGATATCATCGACACATATCCTCTAACCTTTGTAGCTAGCACTAACTTTCTCTCATGCATGCACATGCCCTCCTAGCCCGCCCCCTCCCTCAGCATTCTATCCATCGCGCACATTCATTTTTTTTTCTTTATGTCGTTCTCTTACGGTCACCACGACTCCTTCTTTCCGACACACACCGATCGATAAACCTCTCTAGCGATGTCTGCCTACCACATACACACACACTTTCCATCTCCTCCTTTCTCTGTCCATGCCTCGTGTCTCTCATACGGTCCCACACACGTGTAAACTCTCGCCCCTCTTTTCATCGATCTCACAATCGCACACTCCTCCACCCTATCTAGTAGGCCTCTCGCACCACCTCCTAGATCCATCCCTCTCTCTCTACCCGTCTCTCTGGGCCTTATTTGCCTCTAACAAATGAATGTACACCGACCGATCTCCCACTATACATATAGCTAGCTAGGTCGTTTATAACTCGTTTTCCCCACGCGCTGATCGATCTACCTCATTAGTTATGTCTCTCCCTTCCTCCGACACACAACAATTGGTCTACCGATCTAGTTAGGTCTTCTTACCAAACACATATGGTCCCCCTTCATCATCCATGCATGCCTCCCGACACATCTATCATACACACGCATACACAGAAACACATCCTCTCTCTTCTTGATATTGTAGTTGTACCCTCAGTTTGTCTAGTAGGCCTCTCCCACCATCTCCGAGAAGCAACTTCACCACCCTTCCGACACTCTACCTCTCTCTCTCTCTCTCTTTCTCTCTCTCTCTCTGTCCCAACCTATTTCCCGTCCTTCACTTATGTATGGATGTCGACCAATCTCCCTCAAGACATAGCTAGGTCTCTCCTTCTCAACACATATATGAGTCAATCTACCTCTCTAGTTAGGTCTCTGCCTCCCCCCTCCCCCCCGCCACACACACACACCGATACATCGAGCGCTCTAGTCATGTCTCCCTGCCACACACAAACTTGCCCTCTGCCCGCTGACGTTCCGGTAGGTCAGTCGCCCTATATCTTTGATGTGCACACACACAATTTTGATGGCTCTCTTCATCGATCTCGCACCCACACACTTGATCCTCTCTTTGACTCTATCGATATCTATGATCCCTCCCTCTCTTCTCGTGGATCGCCCCTTCTATATATGATATAGATAGGCCTCTATTTCACACACATTGCATGTGTCACTTTTTTGTTTGAGATATCATCAAAACATATTCCCACAGATACATTCACGAAATCAACCCACACGAACGCACACACCATCTCTTAGGTTTGTATCTCTCTCACACACACCCACGTAGGTGGGGGACGTGCACGAAGAGAAGAGGTGCACGCACGGCGCATGTATTCCCGTCTCTTTCCCAACCACACCCGCGCGGGTAGACGGTGGATCTCATTTCTGTACGAAAAGGTAGCCCACGTGGTAATTTGATACGTGTACTGGTTGTCCACTTGACGGAGGATCGTGTACCATGGGTGAACAAACAAATTGTGACTTGTTGCGTTATTTAAAAAAAGAAGCAAACCATGTGGAGCCTACCTTAGAGGCAAGGCTCTATACACTGGAGATGCTCTGTACTACTTTTGATGTGTCCCGTCAACTCATAGAACGAGGAGAAGCTTGCTTAGTATGCCCTCTCCCCCGCCCATGGGCGCGGTGGCTCGCAGAGTCGCATGACGAGGAGAAGCTTGCTTACTACACCTATGCCCGCTGCCTCGCCCACACGCGCGGTGGCTCGCAGGACGAGGAGAAGCTTGCTTTACTATGCCTACGCCCACTGCCTCGCCCACGCGCGAGGTGGCTCGTAGGACGAGGAGAAAATTTTACTACTACCTCCATTAGAGCATGGTTAATAGTACAACCAGCTGATGGCTATATGATGTTGCCATGTCATCTATAGCCAAGGTTGTAGCCGGCACGTACAATAGTTAGATGTAAAGATGTGCTACTTTATTAATGCATGGCCCACGCCTCACTCTCACATAGTGCTTAGGAGCACGTGTTGCAACTGGCTCTTATTTTATAGCCGGCTTCTCTTCTCTCCCCTCTTCTCTTCCCTCCATGTCAGCAGAAATATATTATTTTAACTCTTATAGCCCGCTTACATAAGCTTATTGTACTTGCTCTTAGACGTATACTCCTCGTCCCTACCTTGGTTAGAGAGATTATCATATTGTTTGAAATATATGTCTTTTAGCAGATTTCAATATGAACTACTAGTATATACTCCAAATACTGATGTATATAAACGTATTTTAGAGTGTAGATTCACTCATTTTGCTCCGTATGTAGTCCATATTGAAACGGACGTAGTAGTACGAACTCTCCCTCGCCCCTCTCCCCTCGCCCATGTGGTGGACGTGCAGCAATTCATTCGGTGTCAGATAGCCAGAACCATATACTGTACTACCATCATTGCTCGACTTCCCGAAGAGGCGAAGAGGCAAGCGCAAGGTTAATATTTTTGAGATGCCAAGCGCAAGGTTTATAGGAGAACGAGTAGTAGTACTAGTATGTACTGTATGGGGAAGAAGGCAACAAGAATGTATGTTTTGCATGACAGTCTCTTCTTACAGGACGTGCTAGACCTAGTGGACCTCATTGTTGCAATGGGAGTATCATAGATGGCATGATTCAGAGTGGTGGGCAGCGGGAATAATATTCGGAGCTGCTTAGTCTTTAACCCCATGAAGAAGTCCCATTGAAAGGAATAGCCATCCTCTACACGTGCTCCTATGTAAAATGAGTAAATGAGACAAAAAGAGAAAGAGACAAAGTAAAAAAAATCACCAGCCTTAGAGTCAGCCCTATTGTATCAGTGAATGATATTTCTACGTCGTGATTGACATGTCTATATTAACCATGCCGCGGAGGTGGCAGTGGATTTTTATTTATTTGCGGAGGTAGCAGCTGATGGATATTTAACGAGGAGTGAAATGATGGCTGCTTCCTCGGTCAAACATAGAGAAAGGTGGGCCTCGTGATTTGACGGCTCATTAGTCATTATTACTGCCTATACTCTTTGCCCATATAATAACCGTGTGGTAGAGTAGTTGGCCTACTAGGCATGCTTGAAATGACAACATGGTGGAGTAGTTACCCATATAATAACCGCGTGGTAAAGAAAGGAGTATACTTTTAATAACCATGCTCGAAGAGAAGAGGTGCACGCACCCACGCACGTAGCACTCTTTGCGTCTTCCCCAACCACACACGTGACACGGTGGAGCTCATCTATACGATGATGCAGCCCACGTGATAATTTGAGGCGTCTAGTAGTAGTTACTCACTTAATGGAGGGTCGGGAACCATGCATGAACGGTGCCGCGTTATTTATAAATAAAGTTTTTTTTCTTCAGTGGCACGTAAGCAATATAAATAGGTTCATATCTCTACTCTTATAAAAAACTGAGTTGATGATGAAGGTGTGCCTGCCATCTTGCAATATAGACCATCCGATCTATATCTGATGGATAGAAAGCAAACTATGGCAATTTTGCAAAAGGATACCCGTAGCTCTCTCGTTCATCCTTATCTCCCACAACTTCATTGTTGAGTAATTAAAAAAGGAAGCCTCTGGACCAATCTGGCATGGTGGCCGCTGTCGGTGTCATCCATCCCCATGCCTCCGCTAATCAATCACCACCGCGCCCCACTCCTCCTCACCTTATCTCTCATCTTTCTCGAGATATTATTTTTTCGATGAAATTCTTGGGATATCATTAGTTTTTACACATGGGATTACTCCTGCGTGGGTCAATCACAATAGGTATTTTGTAAAAAAATGCATCTTGATGTTCCATGCAATGCACGGGCATCTTGCTAGTGGAGAGAAAAAGAAACCGCTCCACTATATACATAGCCAGGAGCCAACACGGTTGCTTGCTGGGGTTGCTCTCTTCACACTCTCTCGCACAAAACGACTGTGGCCACATCTCTAGTCACACATCCCGGAGGATCACATCCCCGGGGGAAGGGGTGGATGCTTTGTATAGATGCGGTCGCCGTCACCGACGGCGAAAACCCACTATCGGCGCGTCCCGATCAGGGGTCCCCGTCGTTCTCTCTCACAAAGCCAGTGTGGTTGCCTTCGTCCCTTGCTCACTGTCGCGACGTGGGAAGTTGCCCCCTCCCGCCGCCCTCCTCTAGCTACATCCTGACATCCCTCAGGTACAACTTCCTTTACAGCCGGCTTGCACCACTGCCCCAGCTGCCCACAGCGTTCCATGTGGATATTTCTCTACTTCTTTGCCCCGCACGTACCTCTACTGGCTTCTACTGTATTAGTGATGAGTTTATGTCTCATAAAAACTAGTCCCACTAGTCTTATCTTATTCTAATCACACTTCAATTTCTTTGCCACAGGGATGCTCAGATCGATTTTAGTGAAACTACACAAAATGATCCGATGGTCAAAGGGTTACAAACTTCATTCCTTCGGAAGGTTCAACCTCACCAGCAAATTAAAGCCTGGTTAGGGTTTAGGGTCCAAGGCCTAGGGACTGCATGGATCATTTTTTTCTTTAGCTGTCTCTGTTCCAAAATAAGTGTCAACTCTGTACTAAAGTTGGCAAAGTTGGCATAAAGTTGAGACACTTATTTTGGAACGGACGGCGTATTGGCTATGATCTGTGAATCATTGAGATGCAATAGCATGCATGTTAGTCTCCTTTTTGTTTGATGGAATGTTGCAACGGGGCAACCTTGGACGCAAGATATATGAAACAGAAGCTGAAAGCTTTCATAGCATTGTACATTTTTCGCTGCTTTCGTGTTTTTGATGAGCTGCCGTGTTTTTGCTGATTTCGCACTCCTCCGCTGTAAGAGTGGAGAAATTGTAAAGAGTGGAGATGCTCTACCTCCTTTCGCCGAAACGTGGGACATCCAGCATCCGGTGCACGTGTCAAGCACCAAAGTAAAGTGGATAGTACAACTGAGACTTAGCACCATCGTACCACCTCAGTAGTAATGACCAATGGGCTGTGAAATCACATAGACCCGGCAGTAAGTTGGACGGACGAAGCAACCATCACACTTCGTTGAATCCGCTTCTCCCTTAAACACATGCGCCAGTGAGAGGTCACGTCCGCTCTGCCCGGGCATGAATGCGGCACCGATTCTCCGGAGCGGCGCTGACCGTTTCGGGCAGGAAGTGCGCGCGGGTGATGGAGGGGCCTTGGGTGGGCCAGGGTGGTCAGTCAAGAGCGGGCGTGGCAGCTGTCCCGACCGGACGCCCGGAAACGAGAGGATGCACCGACTCTCGCGGCTTCGTAGTACTACACACCATCTCTCTGTAGGTCGATGTGTCGCTCTCTCTAACACACACACGCTGTTAAAAAAAACACACGCACACACTGGTTCATAGAATAGGAATATCGTGGGAGTGGGAAGCCACAGGAAGTGAGATAAATGGAGTACGTACAAGAAGAGAAGAGGTACTCGCACGTCCGTCGGAGACACAGTCGCTGCCTCGCACTATAGCATTTAGAACACATAAAAAAGAAGCCAATAATATTTATTTTTTGTTGGCATGTATTAGTAGTTTACTACTTCCCGGCTAATCTCATTTTCTTCGTTTTACCATATTATTACAGTCTTATTTTCACTTCTTTCCACCACATGCTCACATTCCAAGGTGCATTAAATTGATGCATGCAAGGATTAAAAGAAACCAACCAGTGCATGTAACCATTCCTACTCATTTAGTGGTCGTCCATGAAAATATTGTAATTAATGTAGATTAAAGTTTGAGTAATTTTGTAAACTACGAGACGGAGTACATTTCTCCACTCATCATCTCCCTTGGTTGATGAGATTTCAAATTTAAGCCATATAAACCGGAAAGGAGGGAGTAGTTAAAAAAATTGGTCAAACTTTGACAAAGAATATATGATGTGGCGTAAAAACCTAGACGGAGGTAGTAGTACGAGATACAGTGGCACACTGACTTAGGCCGAATACAAGTGCCCGCTCATTATTGGAAGAGAGAAAAGTGTACATACAAAGTAATTAAAATTGAATTTCTCGAAAATATTTAAAATTGGAGGATGGTTCAGCCCACCTTTCCGATATTTTGACCGTGTGTGGTTCAGTTGTTGTTCACTTTGGAGGGTCGTGTACCACACGTGAAAGATAGTAAGCACGACCGGGAGGCGTGCAGCGTTAATTACGAGTTGACTCCTTCGAGCGTTAAATTTTCTTCCCGTATTAGCATTGCCCTAGTATTTTTCTTCACTACGTTAAATAAAGAGTTCCGTTTCGTGCACAATTTATAATGATTTTTATGGAGAGAAATAGAAAACCACTCCAACTATATACGCTGTAGCCTCGGCGCTGGTTTTCTAGGGTTTGCTGTCTTCACACTCTCTCTCCACTATATACATACACGCTGGAGCCTCAGCGCTTGTAGTTGCTCTCTTCACACTCTCTCACCCTCTCCAGATCTAAACAAGACTGCGTTGGCCTCTCCCTCTCTCTCTCTCTCTCAGTCCCCTCACTGCTGGTCAAAGAGCCGGCAGGATCCCGTCTGCTGGGGAAGGGAAGGAGGCTTAAAGCTGTCGCCGTCGGCGAGGGAGGGAATCCACTACCGACGCAGCTATTCTCTTTCACCCAGCGGTAGCGTGGGAGGGCCTCCGACCCCTTCTTCCTCGCTGCTGTACATAGTGTGGGCAGATCGGCCTCCGGTCGCCCACTGAGTTACACCCCCAGAACCTTAAGGTATAATTTACTTAATCCACATGCATTGCCCTAGCTGCATGTGGATTTTTTCCGCTTCTGCACTCGAATCTAGGTGTTGGATCAAACAGGAAAGTAGTGGGGAAAGTTGTATAGCATGAATCTAGGACGTGGTTCAAAGAGGAAAGGAAGGGGGGAAAGTAGTACAGACTGGCTATCCAGCACCTACGTTGGTCGAAAAGGGAAAACAATGACAAACGCAGTACGCACATCTGTAACGAACTGATCTTTCTATGGGTGGGGGACAAGGCTGTAGAGTTTGAGCAGGACTAGATTTGCTGCCCTCACATAGGGAAAGGTGTCTAAAGATAACAAAACTGGGACCAACACAAATGTGCTCCTTGGTTGTTTGTTCTTTGTTGCAACAGACTGTGCATCACCCCTTTATACATCAGTAGATGCACATGGTGCTAGTGTGTCCACTGTCCTGTACAACTCTTTAGCTGTTGTTAATCTAATAATGCCGCTGGAATATTGAAGCAATGCGACAGTTAAAAGCAAATTACATGCTTAACGAATTTTATTGTTAATATAATCTCTCTTATATTATGAATCAATGCCACTGTTTGAGAAATGCTACTGTCTTGCTTTCTTTCCCATTTAGATAAGTAAGATGCTTCTTTTTGTGGGCTTCTGTGTCATCCACTGTTATTGACCAGTAATTGTTTCCTTTGCACCTCTGTGTAAACAGGGTTATGTACTTCACCTCGTTGCTATTGCGACCTTTTGTTGCACTGCACAAAACACTTTTGCTTTAAGAGTGTTTTGTGCAGTTCAACCAAAATGTCACACCGATAATGTTGCTTGATTGCTTGATCTTAGTGGAACTGCACAAAAGGAGATCTGACTTCCTATCTGTGTTGGCAAATTTGTTTCAGATCTTCTTCTTGTGAGTTGTTTGAATTCCGCGTCATGAGAAGACAGTAATGGCCTTCTTCCACATGATTGTGCAGTGTGCTTTCATATGTTCTGCTACTTATACGGTAATGTTGCTTGATTTTAGTGAACTCCACAAAAGGAGACCAGACTTCCAATCTGTATGTGCACTGTAATATCCCATTGAGGTAAGATAATGATATTTCACAATTGTTGGCCTGTATTTTGCTACTGTCATCAGAAAAGTAATGTTGTTGTTTAATGCTATACTTGTGCTCCCTAATTGACATGCCAAATCTTATATTGAAGGCAAAGCTTGTCTGTTATTGAACCCAGTGATGAAGGGGAAGAACAAGAGGAAGAAGAACAAAAATCAACTCCCGGTGCTTTAATGAAGCACTGGAACTGTGATGACACAAGCAACGATATAGTTTTGCATCTTAATTTATTGCTATGGCTGGAACGAGCAATTGTTTTGCCACTGTGATTTGATGCCACTCTTAATGTAATATGTAATTATCTTGTGCAAATAGGGATCTTGTTTGAAGATAACATATATTTTAGTGGAACTGCATAAGAAGATGTTGGAAACATTAAACGAATCGAGGAGTTTATAGTAAGCATGGCAACCACAGTAGATAATAACGGATGGTTCCAGAGAAGTGCTTCATCTGCATGCTCTACACAATAAGCCTCCTGACAAAGGTTGGTACCGGCCCACGGATTTCATCCATATGATTGAGCTTTGTCATCTCTATTGGTGTTGTGCTACTGTTTAGCTACTCTCATGAGAAAGTGGTATTGTTTCGCATGTTAATCTAAGGCTGCTAATAAATTGATGCACCGGTTTGCCACCGTTATAGCCACTGATAAAATTAAGTAATAATACAGTTCAAGTTGAGCTGCTGTGTTTGGTATCATATCATTTCCTATGAGGATAATGAGGAGATGCATCTCTTTGTGACTATACATTTCATCAGTTACTCCCTTTGTTAATGTAATGGTTGTTTTAAATATTTCCTTTCCTTTTTTTCAAGCAAACAGGGTTGCTAGCATTTAGTTGTTCTCTTGTCTTTGCACAACAGGATCATCCTCCTCTGAAGAAGAATATGGAGTACGTGAAGTGCCTAGTTCCGATTATGCCAGGATGAAGAAGCCCAGTCTATCTTCTCATCAGAAGGAGCAGTTAAAGGATGGTTACATTACTCCCCACAAGACCAAACTAACTTCAGCTCAGAAGGACTCACAGATTTCCATCTTTTTTGCTGTGATGGGCAAGTACAATGTTGTTCTAGGATTCTTTCTGGTGAGTTTCATTTTTTTAAATGTGTGCTCTGCATGGACCATGTAGGTGCCTGTTTAAACTGTAAATTCATAATACAGTTTGCTTTACTAATCATTTTTTTGTATTTATGCAAACAGGGGTGCTCAGCTTGATTTCAATGGGAACTGCACAAAATGTTCTGATGGTTCGTTCCCATTATACTTCATCATGCACAATACATCGAATGTTTTTGAATCATTCATTTCCACCTCCAACCACAAAATTAGCTACAAGAAAGGAGGTGCCGATATGTTCAAGGCGTTGCAACATATAAAGGCGAAACCATACAAGCTACGCGCGAATTTGGTTGATTTTGGTGGAACTGCACAAAAAGAACAGCTGGTTTATTTAGCACGAGGTGCCATGTCAATGTCCGAACTGATGGCAAACCCCGACCATTCCACAATCGTAGGCATTTGATATTTTGGAATGGGAAAACCTTGTCAACGTTTGCTCATTGATGTATGCAAAAAGATACGCATTTGATATTTTGGAATGGGACAACCTTGTCAAATTTTGCTCATTGATATGTGATTGGTCGTACGAGAAATTCTATGATATGTGATTGGTCGTACGAGAAATTCTATTATATATGACATGTACAGTATGTGGTAGCAGTGGCACTTGACGACTGCAGTAGCGTAAAATATGTTTGAAATGAAAATCTATTAAATGGAAAACACAAAACGAAAAGGAAAAATAAACCATAATTCATAAATCCTAAAACCCTAAACCCCTAAACCTCTAGTCCCGGTTGGTGTCACCAACCGGGACTAAAGGTCCCCCAGCCCCCGGCGCGGGCTCGTGCCATGTGGTGGGCCTTTGGTCCCGGGCCATGACGAACCGGGACTAAAGGGGGGGCTTTAGTCCCGGTTGGTGAAACAGGACTAAAGGCCCTTACAAACCGGGACTAAAGGCTGATTCTGCACTAGTGTTTCCAAGGAATTTATTATTTTACAACATAAAGTAAATTCATTTTTCATTTCTGGACTGGGCATCCCTAATACCTTTGTCGTACTCTCGTGCAATGACAAGTGAATAAACACTCATCTTGAGAATAACACATCTAGCATGGAAAAATATCAGCCACCCCCTACCGTTTCGTGAGCGGTACGAGCACACGAAAAGGAAAATTATTTTGAAAATTAGAGATGGCACATACAAATTTGCTTAGAACGGCACAGAAATACCACATATAGGTAGGTATAGTGGACTCATATGGCAAAACTGGGTTTAAGGATTTTGGATGTACAAGTAGTATTCCTACTTAGTACAAGTGAAGGCTAGCAAAAAGATTGAGAAGCATCCAACCAAGAAATGAAAAATCACATAAGCGAGCATTAAGCATAACTAACACCGAATAATGCACCACAAGTAGGATGTAATTTCATTCCATAACTATTGACTTTCGTGCTTGCATAGGGAATCACAAACCTTAACACCAATATTCTTACTAAAGCACAATTACTCACCAACATGACTCACATATCACTATCATCATATCGCAAAACTATTACAAAGAATCAAGTTTATTTTGTCCAATAATCTTCATGAAAGTTTTTATTATATCCCTCTTGAATATCTATCACTTTGGGACTAGTTTCATATGTTGCTTTTGATAGCTCAAACAAATCTAAGTGAAGAACATGAGCATAAAAAAATTCATCTCTCAAAATAACATAAGTGGAGTATGAGAGAATTTCCTCCAAAATTACTAACTCTCAAATAAATCTAAGTGAAGCATGAGAGCATTTCTTCAAAAATATTAAAGCACACCATGCTCAAAAAGATATCAGTGAAGCACTAGAGCAATTCCAACAAATCATAGCATAGTTTTGGATCTCTCAAATAGGTGTGTTTAGCAAGGATACTTGACACAAAACAAAAATCAAAACAAGCAAAGACTCATATAATACAAGATGCTCCAAGCAAAACTCATGATATGTGACGAATAAAAATATAGCTCCAAGTAAAATACCGATGGTCATTAGAAGAAAGAGAGGATGCCACTCGGGGCATCCCCAAGCTTAGCTGCCAGTTTCTCCTTGAATATTGCCTTAGGGTGCCATGGGCATCCCCAAGCTTAGGCTCTTCTTACTCCTTATTCCTTCATCCATCGTGATCTCACCCAAAACTTGAAAACTTCAATCACACAAAACTCAACAAAACCTTCATGAGATTCGTTAGTATAAGAAAACGAATCTTTACTTTAAGTACTTTAGAAAACCCATTCAAATTTTGTTATTGCATTATATCTACTCTATTCTAACTTTGCCATGGCTTATACCCACCGATACAACCCATAGATTCTTCAAAATAAGCACACAATGCAACAAAAATAGAATTTGTCAAAAACAAAATAGTCTGTAAAGGATCGAATTTTACTCATAAATCTGTAACTCTAAAAATTCTGAAAAATTGGGATAACAGAGGTAATTTGTATATCAATATTTTTTTAAAAACTAAGAATTTTTTGCTTCTTCTGTGAATCTAGAAAATTATTTTACTGGACGTAAAAGTTTCTATTTTTCAACAAGATCAAATCAACTATCACCAAAGCTATCCCAAAGGCTTTACTTGGCACAAACACTAATTAAAACATAAAAAACACAATCATAACAGAGGCATAATTGTGCAAACACTCAAGAACATAAAGAAAAAGGCAAAAACAAATTTTATTCATTGGGTTTGCCTCCCAACAAGCGCTATCGTTTTATGCCCCTAGCTAGGCATAATGCATAGATTCAAGTATTGTCATCTTTCTTCTTATTTTCTGTAGATGTGTTTTTATCAGGAGGTTTTGCAAAAATAACTTGAAACACATTATCCATAGAAATTTTGGCATTATCAAGTTGCCCATCTACGTATCCCCTTTGATTTCCAGCAACAATCCAAGAATATCGTTGATTAACATCATTGAAAACTTGTTGGATTATATCTAAAGCGGGGATTTCCTTTTTGAGATTATCATCAAAAATTTGATTATTACCAAGCAAATGTCTCAACATGTAATCTCTATTGTAAAGGATCTCATCTATTACTGGTTTTTCATGGCTCATACCATAAAAATCAAAGATTTCCCTAGCTTCCTGTATTATGTAATCAAATTCATTCATAAGAACTTGGGTAGCTATCTTTTTAGCTTTAGGATCTTTTATAGATGGTAGCTCATAAAACAATCTTTGCAAGGTAAGATGGGTACGGATAAATCTATTTTCAAGTTTCAGAACTAGTGCTGATATAGCTTCCGCATAAGATTTAGTTCTTTTAAGTGTAGGAGCATCATCAAGAGTCAAACTTCAAACACAATTGAAAAATTCTTGGATATGTTCTTTTCCCATAACGTTCCCTTGCCCCAAAACAAAAGTTTTAGCATCCAGATTGCCAGATCATCCAATTTTAGGAGTTAGGCCATCATGTGTTTCTGCCATACCAAAGTCACTCATGGTGACAAGTTCAAGCAAGTAAGAGAGCTGACTAGAAAAATGGCGAACGAAAAAAAGGGCAAATAAAACGGCAAATTTTTGTGAAGTGGGGGAGATGAAAATGAGAGGCAAATGGCAAATAATGTAAATTGCAAGGAGATGATATTTGTGATTAGGAACCTGATAGGTGTTGATGATGTCTCCCGGGCAACGGCGCCAGAAATCCTTTCTTGATGGCTTGTATCCATGTCAGTTTTACCCCGAAGAGGAAGGGATGATGCAGTACAGCTTCGGTAGGTATTTCCCTCAATTATGAAACCAAGGTTATCGAACCAGTAGGAGAACCAAGCAATACTATGTAAACGGTACCTGCACACAAAGAACAAATACTTGCAACCCGACGCGTAAGAGGGGTTGTCAATCCCTCTCGGGTAAAAGATAGATTGGTTTGTATGATTTTGGGTAAATAGATCTCGCAATAAAACAAAACAAAATAAATAAAGAAAAATTGTAGCAAGGTATTTTTGGGTTTTTAGAATAATAGATCTGAAAACAAAAGCAAATAAAAATAGATCTCAAAGCAACTATGATAAAGAATAGACCCGGGGGCCGTAGATTTCACTAGTGGCTTCTCTCGAGAAAAATAGCATACGGCGGGTAAACAAATTACTGTTGGGCAATTGATAGAACTTCAAATAATTATGATGATATCCAGGCAATGATCATTATATAGGCATCACGTCCAAGATTAGTAGACCGACTCCTGCCTGCATCTACTACTATTACTCCACACATCGACCGCTATCCAGCATGCATCTAGTTTATTAAGTTCATGAAAAAATGGAGTAATGCAATAAGAATGATGACATGATGTAGACAGGATCTATTCATGTAGGAATAGACCCTATCTTGTTATCCTTAATGGCAACGATCAATACGTGTCTTGCTGCCCCTTCTGTCACTGCGAAAGAACACTGCACGACCGAACCCATCACAAAGCACCTCTTCCCATGGCAAGAAAAAATGATTTAGTCGGCCTAACTAAACCAAAGATTCGAAGAAGAAATACGAGGCTATAAGTAATCATGCATATAAGAGATCAAAGAAACTCAAATAACTTTCATGGATAAATAGATCTGATCATAAACTCAAAGTTCATCGGATCCCAACAAACACACCGTAAAAAGAGTTACATCAAATAGATCTCCAAGAGACCATTGTATTGAGAATCAAAAGAGAGAGAGAAAGCCATCTAGCTACTAACTACAGACCCGTAGGTCTACAATGAACTACTCACGCATCATCGAAGAGGCACCAATGAGGATGATGAACCCCTCCGTGATGGTGTCTAGATTGGACCTGGTGGTTCTGGAACTTGCGGCTGCTGGAATTGTGTTTCGTCGACTCCCCTAGGGTTTTTGTATTATCGGGGTATTTATAGAGCAAAGAGGCGGTGCGGGAGGCGGCCGAGGTGGGCACAACCCACCAGGGCATGCCTGGGCCCCCAGGCGCACCCAGGTGGGTTGTGCTCCCCTTGGAACCCCCCTTTGGTACTTCTTTGGCCCAACAGGTGTCTTCTGGTCCAGAAAAAATCTCCAAAATGTTTCATTGCATTTGGACTCCGTTTGGTATTGATTTTCTACGGAGTAAAAAACAAGCAAAAAACAGCAACTGGCACTGGGCACTATATATGCCAATAGATTAGTCCCAAAAAAGATATAAAGTTGCTATAAAATGATTGTAAAACATCCAAGAATGATAATATAATAGCATGGAACAAGCAAAAATTATAGATACATTGGATATGTATCAGGAACAAATAGAAGAATTTGTTGCTTTTAAGGGTGCTTATGAAATTGAATCTTTGTTTGAAAAGTATGAAGATTGTGATAATGTTCATTACAAATCTGAAAATTATGCTATACTTAAATATTGCTATGAAAATTATGAATATAATGTCAGTATTAATGAATTTATTAAGAAGTTCTCCCTGTCGAAGAAGAGACTAATATTTTGCAGGAATCTATGGAAGAAGAAATTGCTGAAACTATGAGCCCATTAGATGAAAAAATGAAGAGGAGAGTGAAGAACAAAAGGAGGAAGAGCAGATTAGCTACCCGTACGCACCTTCTAATGAGAGTAAATCTTCAACTCCTATATTGTTTAATTTCCCTTCGTTCTTAGTGAAGAATGAATGCTATGATCCCTTGGATTGGTTTGAAATATCCCTTTTTGATGAACTTGATGCTTGCTATGCTTGTGGCCATGATGCCAATAAGAATGATGCTTATGGAGATGAACTTGCTATAGTTCCTTATGTTAAACATAAAATTGTTGCTATTGCACCCACACATGATAGTCTTGTTATCTTTTTAAATTCTCCCAACTACACTATATCGGAGAAGTTTGCACTTACTAAGGATAATATTGATAGGTTGCTTATTACCGTTACACATGATGATTTTGATAGATATAATATGGATGTGCTTGATGCTCCTACTTGCAATTATTATGAGAGAGGAACTACATCTTTGCCTCTCTATGTTTCTAACACAATAAAATTGCAAGAAACTGTTTATACTATGCATTGGCATTTACTTTGTGTGCATGAATTGTTCTTTAATGACATGTCGATGCATAGGTAGAGAGTTAGACTCCGTTGTTATGTGATATATGTTGCCTCATGCTCACTACTAATTACAAATCATTGTTAATTAAAATTGGCTTTGATGTATCTTGGGATCCAGGTGGATCAATTACTTGAGCACTATATGCCTAGCTAAATGGCTTTAAAGAAAACGTTGCCTAGGAGACAACCTAGAAGTTTTAGAGTGTCATTTTATTCTGTTGTGTGCTTTTAATTTTTTTTAAAGTATAGAGAAGGGAACCTAAAACTTTTTCAAAAAGAAAAGTGAAAGTGAGACAGATGAGCAACGTGGAAGTGAGGGCTATCCTTAAACTTTGTTCATGCCCATGGAAACTTTGTGAACCTTGATTACAGAAACTAATCAACAAAAATAATTATCCCCTTGTACAAATCCATTATATTATAAAAATAATGGGCCAAGATTTAACTTTAGGGTGTTTGAATTGCTTGTTTGGTATGTGCAGTGCAAAAACATAAACTTTGGTCGTAGTGCTTGAATTTACATTTTTTACTGGAACGTCAAAAGTTTCTGAAATTTTTACACAGTACTGCTATGAAAATTTTTTATCTAACTTTTTTGAATTTTTAGAGTTATAGAATCATGTGTATCATCTGCATCTTGTATAGACTGTCATGTTTTCACAGATTGTTGTTACAGTCTTTATCTGCTTATGTTTGAAATCTTGTTGAGCCCCATTGATTTGGGAGCCATGGAATTGTGATAGCATACAGTGGGTAATGTTTGATTATAATTATACAATAATATTACAGCAAGACGTGATGGGATTTGATGTTATATGTACTAACCCCTCTAATAAAAATTCGGTTAAGTTTTGTGTGGATGAAGTGTTCGAAGATCAAGGAGGTATCGATATGAGAAGAATAAGGAGAGGCAAGAGTTCAAGCTTGGGGATGCCCAAGGCACCCCAAGTAAATATTCAAGGAGACTCAAGCGTCTGAGCTTGGGGAAGCCCTAGAAAGCATCCCATCTTTCTTCCTCGACAATTATCGGTATGTCTCGGTCTTTGTTTTGTTCACATGATATGCATAAATTCTTGGAGCGTCGTCTATTTTTTTCTTTTTCTTTTAGTGATGCACCATGCTGGTATGAGATAGTCCTTGGTTGATTAATAGAATGTTCTTTGCACTTCACTTATATCTTTTGAGTATGGCTTTATAGAATGCTTCATGCGCTTCACTTATATCATTTGAAGTTTGGATGATCGTTTCTCTACAGTTGGAAAACCGTTATTTGTAGAATGCTCTTTTGTTTCACTTATACCTACTAGAGCTTTTCCAAGTCTTTTGTAGAAAGAATTAAACTCTCATGCTTCACTTATATCTATTTAGAGAGTTAACAAGAATTGGTCATTCACATGGTTAGTCATAAAATCCTACATAAAACTTGTGGATCGCTGAATATGATATGTTTGATTCCTTGCAATAGTTTTGCGATATTAAGATGGTAATATGTGGGTGTACTAGTGGATGATTGTGGTTTAGTAAAAATATCGATATTAAAGTTTGTGATTCCTGAAGCATGCACGTATAGCCTCTAGTTTTGCGATGAAGTTGGAGCATAATTTATCCTTGATTGAAATCCTTTGTGTTCTTCGGATCGGGGGCGCGCGATGGTTAACTCCTCCAAACCTCCCCCATAGGGGCATGCGAGTAGTACTTTGGCTTTGAAATTTTCACAATAAGTACATGAGTTCTTTATGACAAATGCAAGTTTGTGGACTTACGCACTCCCGCCTATCCATATTTTGCTAGCCTCTTCAGTATCGTGCATTGCCCGTTCTCACCTCGAGACTTGGTGCAAACTTCGCCGGTGCATCTAAACCCCGTGATATGATACACTCTATCACACATAAGCCTCATTATATCCTTCCTCAAAACAGCCACCATACCTACCTATTATGGCATTTCCATAGCCATTCCGAGATATATTGACATGCAACTTCCACAATCATCATATACATGACTTGAGCATTCATTCTCATATTGCTTTGCATGATCGTAAGATAACTAGCATGATATTTTCATGGCTTGTCTGTTTTTTGATAACTTTGCTATGCTAGATCATTGCACATGCTGGTACACCGCCAGAGGCATTCATATGCAGTCATATCATTCAATTTATTGAGTTGTAAGTAAATAAAAGTGTGATGATCATCATTATTAGAGCATTGCCCAAGTGAGGAAAAGAATGGTGGAGACTAATGAGTCCTCAAAAAAGTGGCACTACTGCAGGTTGGTCCAAACACGATAGTCCAATCAGAGACCCTTCGATTAAACTATGTGCGATGCATTAATCACAAACGATGATGTAATAAAACCGTCAAAAAAGATACAAAACGTTTGCGATGGCGGTGACATCAAACACGATTCAGATTAGAGTTGCGTGTGCGATGCGTGGCATACGGTTAATCCAGCAGAACTGTTTGCGATGAGGCAGAACAACAGAAATGGGCAGCCAGATGAGGGTGTGTGCAATATACGGCATACAGTTCACTAGGATGAACTGTGTGTGATTAGGCAACACAATAGAAACGGTCAGCCAGATCAAGGTGTGTGCGATGGAGGGCATACAGTTCACTCGGATGAACTGTTTGTGATGAGACAAGACAACAAAAATAGTTCGACTGAACAAGATGTGTGTGATACGCGGCAAACAGGTCCGTAATCAGAAATGTGTGCGAAGACCAATAATAACACAGACGATTGCTGCTAATGAGCCGTGTGATTTGCTCTGTCTACAGAAGAGTAACATATAAACATCCAATTACATAAGTGACTATACAGATCATTCGCACACACCTCAATAAACAATTGCATGCATTCTAAACTAGGAGAAATGATCGTCTAGTCATCTACTTCTTGTGACGCTCCCGCCACTGCTCTGTGGCTCGATCCCTCGTCTGGGGCAGGAAGAAGACACTTCCTCATGTCAACGATCCGCCTGTACATCTTGTAGCTTGGGTACGTGTCCTTGGCCGCGTACTTGATGTGTTGTTCATCCAGTCTCTGATGCCAGACACTGTGCCAGGCATTCTTGTCCTTCTTGCTCCCATCCTTCATCTTCATGTAGTAGGGGTCGATGATGGCCGAGGCGAGGTCAACCAGGGAGTTCTGTTTGTTGTTGTCGCTGCCCCAGACCTTGAGCGCTTTTAGATCGTTGGTGGTGTCCACCGTAGCGAAACTGTAGACGGAGCTGTTGATAAACCTGGAGAAACACTCGCAAGGCCTTGTGGCCAGGTGGTAGTGGTAGACGAGGACGTCATGTTGCACGCACAACTGGGCGATGGCAATCTTCTGATCGTGCCCGACATGACCGATGGTGTACTCGAGGTCGAAGCCGACCACTTGGTACTTGTCCTCAGCAAGCAACTGCTCCATAGTTTGGATGGAGCTCTCCACCGAGACCGGCTCGTTCGTGTACACCACTGAGAGGGCCTTCCCCCTCACATGGGTGTCCACTACGTGATGCGTGGTGAACTGCCCCCCGTTGTCGTCGTCGGCCGCTGGGAGCACCATTGGAGCCACAGGGAGCGCCATTGGAACCGCTGGATGTCCTCTCTATATGTGTCGTCGTGGGTGTGCTTATTGTGTCATGTGGCGCGAGAGAAGAAGGTAAATGCCCGCAGGAATAAATGGGGGCCGGGCTGCCTGGATTCTCGGCACGTCCGCATGGCAGTTTTTGCAGCGGGTAACTGAATCATGGGGCCGCGCCCGGTGCAACCGCATGCATAATGGCAGCACGAATGTTGCATGATCGTGCGCCGACCCCAAACACTGGCAGCGAGCGTGAACGGACGAGGGCAGAGCGCCCGAAGGGACACGAGAGTATAGCGCGCGTGGCGGGACGCGAGCAGAGCGCGCCGCGGCCGCCTCAACCACGAGCAACCACACACATAGAGCAGTTGAACACACAGGGAATGGTCGTCTACAAGCCGGCCGGCAGTTGCGACGCTGCGTAGAGAGCGGCCGTGTGCTACTACCTCCGTCTTCGTCTATTAGTCCCCTTTATATTTTGTGCCATATTTTGACCTTAAATTTAACCAACAAAATGTTGATGCATGTTATAAAAATTATATAATTGGAAACTATGTTCAAATATGAATCCAATGATATAATCTTTGGCGATATACATTTGTATTTTATTAGTTAAATCTCTAGTCAAAATTTGGCACAAAAATACATAGACGACTTATAAACCAGGACGGGAGTAGTAGGTAATTAAATCGCAAACATTTTTTTTTATTAACCGTATGTGTACGTGTCCTTTCGTCCTCCTCTTGCACGTCTTGTCACCCCGCTGCAGCAGACGGCTTACAGCGCAAGCTTGCACAGTGTCGATGCAACAGACCTTGGGTCCATTGCACAGACTTTGCACAGGCCAGAGACAAGATTACAAGACCAAGATCTGACCAAACAAGGAGGATCAATTCCTTTGAAGGATCCAAGTGCAAGTCGAGAAGGCCAAGGTGAGCCAGAGGAACATGGCATCGCTAAGGGAAGGACCTACCTTACCGGGCAGGTGAGCCCGGCAGAGTTGGGTTTCCCCCGGAAGCAAGCTCCCAGATCGTCCCGGCAGGCCTGCCGGGGCTGGCGGAGGCAAGCCACTCCACTGCTCCACCTCACAAGCGACGTAAATCACTAATCAAAGTGGTGTCGAGCTCCAAGGTGACTAAGTGGCTGCTTTCTGCCACATGGCAACCACTTCCTACAGCAAACACCTCCATATGACACCCGTCCTGAGACGTGTCAAGCGAGCAGGCGCGAAGCTGGCAAAACAGCCCGGCAGGGCCTGCCGGGCAAGCTGTGATGTGACACTGAGTGGCGCATTTAATGTGCTCTGTTAGCCTGCAGAGTTAGATATGATAGCACTGTTAGCTATCTAATCAGTACGCAAAGACTGATTTGCCACTGTGGTGACCCCTTAATCTATAAAAGGAGGCCCATGGCAATGGTAGAAAGGGTTGGACCCTCGCATATCCATACGCGCGTAGCCACTCTCGCCCCCAGAGAGACCTTGCCGGGCGAGTGTGCTGCGTCCACCACCATTAACCACCATCAATCCACCAAAGCAGGATTAGGGTTTTACACCTCACGGCGGCCCGAACCTGGGTAAAGACTGCCCGTGTGATCTCTGCCGTGCTGCACGACGCTTCTCCGTTCTTTGTGCAACGTGCCCATCCCCCTGCCGAACCAAAAGGGGCTCATGGCCCCATAGGTGGCCATGGTTTCCCACGACATCTTTGGTGTGCCAGGTAGGGAGATCACTTGCGCGAAACCGAGAGCGTACGTTGCATGTCATCTTCATCGACATTTTCGTCATCGAGGGCGTCATCGACTATGGCGCCCAGGAGGAAACCCGGAGCTGCAAATCACACGTCCACCTCGAAGGCTCCATCGCCCGTGACTGCCGACGTCGCGGGGAATGCGGGGGCTCACAAGGGTGTGGATGCTGCGGGGGACGTGGTCGGCGCAGGCGGCGCCGTCACCACCTCCCCCACGGCCGAAGCAGGAACGGGAGGTACCGGGGAAGGACAGCATCAGCAACATCCCGACGGCCATGCTCCACGAGGTACGGATGGAGGGATCATTCCGAATGAACCCCTTCTCCTCGCCAACGGGCACAACCGCAGTGATGATGCTCATTCTGGGGCGAATCGCAACCCTCCGGCCGCCCACGCTGCGGGCGCGACCGCAGGGCACGCGCCACCCTCGGGGCGAGCTGACCCAGCTACTGTGCCCAACGGAGCCGCTGGCCCTCAGGCGCCTCCGCCGCGTCATCATGCCATCCAAACGGCTAGTTCGCAGCAGCAAGGGCGCGGTGTTGTCGCCACCGGCAACATCAGGAGCCGAGCGACACTACGATCTACATCATCATCACCTATGCCAAGCACTGCCTCAGAGGCCATGGCGTGAGCCCAACTGCTGTTGAGATTTCCACCGGTGGCAGACCAGATGGATGAGTGGCGAGCCACCATCCAAAGTTTGATTGGTTTTGCCGAGGCGGAAGGACCACAGTGGGCCAGACCGCCACGGCCTTCCCAGGTAGCAACGGCGGCTCGTGCGGCTGGTCGTGCAGGAGGGGCCACCCTCACGGTGCAATCCCCACCACGGCAAGCCGCACGAGAGCCGCAAAACCAAGCACCCGATGATGTCTCGATGGCCTCGTTAGACCCTCAAGCGCGTCAAGGCCGACAGCATGCCCCGGAGGGCAGGCGAAGGGAAGGCGCACGCGTCATCGATGAGCGGCTCCGCGACAACCCCCGCCGGTCCAATGTGTGTGATGGCACCGACGTCGACGAGCCCGCGCTCGGAGATAGCGGGTGCCTGCCTTTCGAGGTTGGGTGCCCTGCCTTCACCCGTGAGCTGCGGCAAGTCCGTTGGCCGTCCACTCGCACGTTCAAGCCAGAGATACCCGAGAAGTATGATGGGAGACTAAACCCGGCAGAGTTCTTGAGCATCTATACCATCGCTGTTCAAGCTGCCGGGGGAAGAGATGAGAAGGTGTTCGCCAACTACTTCCCTTTGGCCCTCAAGTCAAATGTGAGGTCTTGGCTGATGCACCTACCGGAGAACTCCATTTCGACCTGGGCTGAACTATGCCATGAGTTCATTGGTGCCTTCACAGGCGGGCATCAAGAACCAGGGCGGCCCAGCGACTTACAGCTTCTCCAGCAAAAAGAGGGAGAAACTCTACGGAAGTACTTGCAGAGATTCAGCCGAGTCCACAGAAATATCCCAGATATCCACCCAGCTGCCATGATAGCTGCCTTCCAATCCAACGTGCGCAACTGCAGGATACGTTTCAAGATGAACGTTTGGTTGCCCAAGACTGTGAAGGAGCTCTACACTTTGGTGGACAAATGTGCTTGGGTGGAGGAGGGGAGGAAACTTCCTGGAGAGGAAGATTGCATCGACATCGACTCAGAAGATGACGACGAAACCATCAGTAAGAAGAAGAACAAGAAGCACAAGGATAAGACAGTGATGACTGTTGAGGGGTCAGGCATGCCTAGTACCGGCAAGAAGGCCAAGGCTGAAGCCCCGGCAAGGAGGCTACCGCATGCACTGACTGCCGGGAGGCGGCGGCTGCCGAGAAAGCTGGGAAAAGTGATGGACCGTACTGTGAGATTCATCAGACCAAGGGCCATGATCTCCAGGAGTGTCATCAGGTTGAGCAACTCGTCAAGAGGCAGAAGGCTGAGTATGAGAAGCACGATAAGGAAAAAGGTCAGAATGGCGCTGGTGGGAAGGGCCAGGGTGGTGAAGCAAATCGCCCCGGCAAGGCTTCTCGGAACCTAGGGAAACCCGCCAAAAGCCGAGAGAAGGAGGATTGCAGTAATGAGAGTGATGGAGAGAATGAAGAGGAAATCAGTGAGCAGGAGTTCCAGAAGGCCACTGACGCCCTGTGCATTGACAGGGGTGCATCTTTGCACTCCTCTCACTGCCAACTTAAATAGTGGGCGTGTGAAGTCAATGCCGTGGAGCCAGTGGCAGATTCTCGGAAGCCGCTCAAGTGGTCACGCACGCCCATCATCTTTGATGAAGAGGACCACCCCGACCGCATTACTGCGGTAGGGTGCCTGCCGTTGTTGGTCTCACCGATAATTCGCAACCTCAAGGTCACAAAGATGATGGTTGACGGCGGGGCCGGGTTGAATCTGATTTCCCCAAAGGTTATCAGCATACTCCAGATAGCAGAGGAAGAACTTAATGCCACAGGCACATTTCAAGGAGTCAATCCCGGCAGGAGCCATCCTAAGGGAAAGGTTACGTTGCCAGTGACATTTGGAGGAGAGTTGAACTACAGGACTGAGAAAGTTGTGTTTGATGTGGTTGACCTCCCCCTGCCGTACAACGGGATCCTTGGGCGCCCGACCCTGGCCAAATTCATGGCAGCATCCCACTATGCCTACAACACCTTGAAGATGCCAGGGCCGATGGGTGTCATTTCCGTTCCGTCGGACAAGAAAGACGCAATTATTTGCGTGGATAAGATGTACCGGGACGCGGTCGCGGCAGAGGTCACGGAAGCCACAGTTCCCGCCAAGGAAAAGCATAGCAGAGGCACTGGCAAGGAATCCGAGAAGCGTACCTCTGTGGAATGTGCCGTGCCCGTTGATGACACGCCAGAGAGTTCCAACAGCAAGAGATCCAAGGCTGCTCCACCCCAAGTGAAAAAGGTCACGGCAGGGCTGGATGGCGCTGATGGTACTTTCACTATCAGCGCCACCCTTGATGACAAATAGGAAAGCGCGCTCGTTGCCTTCCTGCGGGCGAATATTGATGTGTTTACCTGGCAATTATCTGATATCCCTGGTGTTCCCAGGGAGGTAATCGAGCACCACCTTGCTGTCTGCCCACATGCCCGGCCCATCAAGCAAAAGGTTTGGAAGCAGGCCTTGGAGCGGTAGCAGTTTATTACCGAGGAAATTAAGAAACTTGAAGCAGCTGGTTTGGTCAGAGGAGTACTGCATCCAACAAGGTTAGCAAACCCAGTGGTTGTGTGCAAGGCTAATGGAAAATGGAGGCTTTGCATAGACTTCACGGATCTGAACAAGGCATGCCCAAAGGACCCATTTCCCTTGCCGCGCTTCGACCAGATCGTGGATTCTACTTCAGGATGTGAGTTGCTCTCTTTTCTGGATGCATACTCTGGATACCATCAGATTTTTATGTCCAAGGAAGACGAAGAAAAGACCTCATTCATCACCACATGCGGCACATACTGCTTTGTGTGCATGCCTTTCGGGTTGAAGAGTGCCGGGTCCACTTTTGCAAGAGCAGTCCAGATTGGCTTTGAACCACAATTGCACAGGAACATTGAAGCCTATATGGATGATATTGTGGTCAAGACCAAGGACAGATCAACCCTCATCCAGGATTTAGAAGAGACATTTGCTAATCTCCGCAAGATCAACTTGAAACTGAATTCGGAGAAGTGCATGTTTGGCGTTCCCTCCGGCAAGCTACTTGGTTTCTTTGTGTCCCACTGTGGGATAGAGGCCAACCCCGATAAGATCAAGGATATTGAGCAGATACAGGCACCCAAGACAGTTAAGGATGTGAGGCATTTGACAGGATGTGTTGCCGCGCTTAGCAGATTCATTTCCAAGTCTGCCAAGCGCGCCTTGCCGTTCTTCAAGATTTTGAAGAGGGCATGACCCATGAAGTGGACCCCGGAAGCAGATGTAGCACTGCAGGATTTGAAGGCCTACTTGTCTTCTGTGCCTACTTTGGTCGCACCCATACCACAAGAGCCGTTGCTGCTATATCTAGCAGCAACTAATCAAGTGGTTAGTGCAGCCCTAGTAGCACAGCGGGAAGTAGAAGAAGCAGCCACCTCAGCAAGTGTCCCGCCCGGGGAAGAGGAAGAGAGCGGCCCGGCAAGGCCAGATATGGATCAGGACAAAGAAGAGCACGGCAGCGGAAACAACCCCAAGGACACGGCAAGGAAGAAGGTGGTGCAGCGCCCAGTATACTTCATCGGCTCCCTATTGCAGGGGGCTAGATCCAGGTATTCTGGCGTGCAAAAATTGATCTTTGGCCTTGTCATGGCCTCAAGGAAACTGCGCCACTACTTCCAAGCCCATGAGATCACGGTTGTCACCCGCTTCCCGTTGCAAAGGATACTTCGAAATCCAGAGGCCACCGGCAGGATAGTGGAGTGGGCATTGGAGTTTTCCAGCTTTGGCCTAAAGTTTGAAAGCACATCAACAATCCAGAGCAGGGCATTGGCAGAGTTTATTGTAGAATGGACGCCAACCCCTGATGAATAAGTATTGGAAACAGTTATCCCCGGCAAGGAAGCGCCCCAAGAATGGATCATGTATTTCGATGGTGCCTTCTCCCTACAAGGTGCAGGGGCTGGCATGCTTCTCGTGGCTCCCACTGGAGAGCACCTGAGGTACGTCGTCCAAATGCACTTTCCCCGGGAGGAGGCGACCAACAATACAGCAGAATATGAAGGGCTTCTTGCCGGGCTCAGGATTGCTACAGAGTTGGGAATCAAGAAGCTGATCATTCGAGGAGATTCACAACTGGTGGTGAGACAAGTCAACAAGGATTACCAAAGCCCATTGATGGAGGCATACGTCGAGGAAGTGAGAAGATTGGAGGAGCGCTTTGATGGGTTGCAAATAGAGCACGTACCCCGTGCAGAAAACAGCATTGCTGATTACCTGTCAAAGTGCGCTGCGCAGAAGCTTCCTGTGGAACCAGGAACTTTTGTTCTCCATCTTACTCAGCCCTCCATATCCCCGACAACAATGGTCCGAAAGAGGAGGAAATTGGACTCCGGTAAGCCTCTCCCGGTAGAGCCATTCGAGGCTCCTGGCAGGGACCCTGCCGGAAACAACTCCCCTTCGATTGTCGGGCTGCACCCTCCTGCCGGGCCACTGGTCCCCGCGGTCGAGGGATGCGCCCCCACGAATGGGGAGGTGCTGTTAGTCCTCGTTGACGAGCCTCAGGCTCCAACTTGGGCAAGGCACATAGTCCATTTCCTCCAAACCGGAGAACTTCCCGAAGAGTAAGAAGAAGCTGAAAGAGTAGCCCGGAGGGCCAGTATGTATTAGTTTGTCGATGACACACTATACAGAAGAAGGCCCAACGGTGTGAAATTGAAGTGCATTTGCCGGGAAGGAGGAAAGGAACTGCTGGCAGAGATACACAAAGGCATGTGCGGCTCCCATATTGGATCAAGGGCTTTGGTTTGGAAAGCATTTCGGCAAGGATTCTATTGGCCCACAGCCCTCCAAGATGCGGTTGAGCTCGTCACCAAGTGTGAAGCCTGTCAGTTCCATTCCAAAAATATCCATCTGCCTGCCCAAGCACTCCAGACAATCCCTTTGTCATGGCCGTTTTCGGTCTGGGGGCTCGATATCCTCGGCCCTTTCCCCCCAGCTGTCGGGGGCTTTGAATTCTTGTTCGTTGCAAATAGACAAGTTTACAAAGTGGCCGAAAGTAGATGCCATGAGAAAGGTGACTGCTCAGTCAGTTATCAAGTTCTTGAAAGGATTGGTGTGCCGCTTCAGGGTCCCTGCCCGGATCATCACCGACAACGGCACCCAGTTCACGGGCCGCGCCTTCATGCAATATGTTCATGCCCTTAGAAGCAAGATCTCATTTGCCTCTATCGCACATCCCAGAAGCAATGGACAAGCTGAGAGGGCGAACGCTGAAGTGTTGCGAGGACTCAAGACAAGAACGTTTGATAAGCTCTAGAAGCATGGCAGGCAATGGATCAATGAGCTGCCGGTGGTTCTTTGGTCCCTCAGAACGACACCAAACCGAGCTACTGGGCAGACTCCCTTCTCCCTAGTCTATGGGGCAGAAGCAGTTATCCCCACGGAACTCATTTACGGGTCACCTCGAGTGCTTGCCTACGATGAAGTAGCGCAGGAATAGCACATGCGTGACGATGCCGTGCTTCTCGAGGAGAACCGTCTCCGGGCTGCTACGCGTGCTGCACGCTATCAGCAAGCCCTGCGTCGCTATCATAGCCGTAGGGTTCATGCCCGGTGTTTTGAGGAAGGTGACCTTGTCCTTAGGCGCGTTCAGTCGGCCAAGGGTACAAACAAGCTGTCGCCGAAGTGGGAAGGCCCTTACCGGGTAGTACGAGTCACCAGACCTAGCGCAGTCCGTCTGGAGACCGGAGATAGCATTCAATTGCAAAACTCATGGAATATTGAGCATCTCCGCAAGTTCTACCCGTAAGGCGCAGCTGTCGGGCCCTACCCGGCAGCCACCCTTTTGTATAGGCCTTGCCTCAGCTGCATGTAACCCCTTGTACAAAGCCAGGCGCAAACCCTGAGCAACAGAGAAATAAATGAAGTGCTGGGGGCCCCCGACAAGTTGCATGCATGCATAAGCATATCAAAAGCATCGCATGATTCATGTAGATAGGTTGCATGATCATGTAGATAGATTGCATCTGGCATCATCTTCATTTGCATAAACTGCAGGCTCCTGCCATGGACTTAGTCCTGGGAAGAGGATGCGAAGACAAGTCAGCTCTGCGGTCTCCGGCAAGCCAAACACATAAGTTCCGTCTCTTATCCATACATGTTCCGTGAATAGGACTTGTGCATATGAAAACTTCACCGCCTCGGAAACAAAGGTGCTCCCATCTACTGACACGAACATTGCTTCGGTCAGGATGGTCCTAGTGGCCTTTGGCTGAAAGGGGTTGGCGGGGAGCTGGTCTCTCCCAATGGGTTCTGCGCCTGGCAGGCTCAGCCTCATGGCAGCAGTCCTATGGGGTGCCAGCAAGATAGCTTACCGGGATCTACTTGTTTACATGAAAGTATGGAGGCGTTCCACCTCTGCATGGATGTCGTACATGCACAAGTGCCCGGCAAAGCTTATCTTTTTCATTAATATGCTGATCAATAAGTACAAATCTCATGGAACATAAACATGGATACAAGAGATTACATTATTTGAACTAAAATTTGGCAAGTGCCTACAGATTTAAGATTAAAAAGAGATAAGTGCCCCATAAACTCCTCACCCTGTCCCTTTTTATCCCAGGTAGTGTGGTGGGAAGAGGAGAGCTCAGGGGGACTGCTCGAGCAGGAGCCCACCCCGGTCCCGTCATGGCCTACCGGGTGCAGCCTGACAAGATCGGGAGTGGCGAAGCTGCGCAAGAGGGGGGCGGAAGGAGCAGCTCGGCGATTGTCGGAGTAAATGACCACGGGTAGCCTCATCAGCTCCCTTTGGTATTTCAAGACATCGGGGCAGGTTGCGCCCCTCAAACATCAAGGACAAAGGGCCGCCTTCTTGAGGCCGGCTGGTCCAAGCAGCCGGTTGCCAGGAGGCGGCGGAGTCCACAAGACGGCCATGAAGTGGGCCGACTCCTAGCAGGCGGCCTCCTGGGAAGCCGAGTCCTAGCAGGCGGCCCCTCGCGCCCTCAGAGTCAGCGCCAACATAAACATGATGAGACAGGGCATGGCTATAGTACAGGCCAGCCACCCCCGAATCCAGGGCAGAACGTGGCCATAGTACAGCGTGTCAAGCAGGCATCCTGCGCCCAGCGCAGGATGGTTGCCATGCCGCTCATGACATCATCCATGGCAGAGGAAGCCATGCTCCCGCGACGGGCGGCCAGTACGGCCCGCAGGCGGCGGGCCCTACCTGTCCGTGACAAGACAGAAGGCGGCGAGCCCAGACCAGTCGGCTCAGTGGGAGGTCGGCTCCTGGCAGGTGGCCCTTCCCCTTTCTTGAAGTTCGTGCGCCATTAACCAGAAGAGACGAGGAGTGGCTACAGTGAAACGCTCGCCAGGCGGCAGAACTATAGCCACGCTCTCCCCGACCAAGCATGCATCATCAGTGGCATGGCTACAGTGCTGCACAGCCGACAGGACCCGCAAGCGGCGGGCCCAGTTTGTCGGCCAAGTACAAGACCGCCAGGGGGACCCACCAGGCGGCGGGCCCCAGCAGTCGGCGGAGAAGCCGGCGACTAGAGACACTGACGGTCGGGTTCTACGCCCGACCGGATTACCATTGTATCCCTGGGGGGTAGGCCTATATAAACCCCCCAGGTCACCCC
The DNA here is from genome assembly GCA_011799875.1 of Thinopyrum elongatum. Taxonomy (NCBI): domain Eukaryota; kingdom Viridiplantae; phylum Streptophyta; class Magnoliopsida; order Poales; family Poaceae; genus Thinopyrum; species Thinopyrum elongatum. The sequence goes on from CM022298.1 coordinate 94,622,631, forward strand.
ATGCAAGGGGTTGGCGTTTTGGCACCTTGGCAAATGCCCCGTCGAGCACCCACACACACACACGCAGAGAGAGCGGAGTAGAGCTAGCCCTGCCCTTCTCCCTCCTCTAGCCAACCAGCTCGAGGAGCAAGCTTGTAGCTACCTGTGAAGTAGTGATCATGCGGAGACCCCGCAGAGAAGGACTAGGGGTGTTATCTCCTAGGAGAGCCCTGAACTTGGGTAAGATTCGCAAGCGTACGCGGTCTCGCTCACTCCCGCTTCTAGAGCCCGGCGACGTACTTTTGTCCCCATCCACGATAAGCCACCCCCTGGCATATGTCGCACGATATCCCTGACATTTGGCGCCCACCGTGGGGCTGGGTGCACCGTCGTCCGGAAACACGTTATGGACGGGAACCCTCTTCCTTCCTGGCACGCGCAGCCAGCCCGCCACGCCCGACGGCGTTTGCGCCGACACGCTGCACGGCGTGGAAGTTGTTTGCACCGCAAGCAGCCTCGCTGATCTCATCGGTGGGATCTGCCTCTTCGACGAGCCCGCACTCGACGCGGGCGCAGCTAGCTCCGAGAGCTGCCTCGTCGACCTCCTCGGCAAGCTTCACATCGCCGACGAGCCGGTCTCCGACCCGGAGTCCGTTGGCTCCACCGACCTGCTCGTCGACATGGTCATCGACGCCGACGTCGCACTTCCTGATGACCCGCTTCCCGCTGCAGATGGCAGCGCCAACACCCGCGCCGTCACTGAGGTGCTGGTCATCAGCCATGACGGAACCTCCGACCAGGCCGGCCGGGACCCGTTGCAGGCGGCAATGCGGGACCTGTCCGCTCCCGTGGCGCCCGGTGCGAGCGGAGAAACGCTGGAAGCATGCCGTATCACACTTCTCGGCAGCGCCAACAAGTTGGCGGCCATGAGACGCCTCACCGAGGCTTACCACCGCGAGATCGACTGCGCCGTCTGCGGCAAGCCGGCTGCTGGCGAACCCAGCCTCGTGGGCACGGTCCGGCAGCGCGGCGCCGCCATCGCCAGCATGATGGGGGCCGACCGCCCGGTCTACACCACGCCCATGGAGAACTTGCGCGCTGCCCAGGCAGCGGCAGACGAGCTGGACCGCCTGGAGGGTGACGAGCGTCGCTACATGACGGAGCGCGTCCAGCAGCTCATCGACGCAGCCGCCGCGCAGCAAGAAGCTAGCCGCCGCATGGTGGAATCCGGCCTACAGGCTGGGAACCTTCCCCCTCACCGAGAGCACGGCGCGACCTCCCGGACGCCGACAGTCGGCGCCCGCGACCAAGAGCCGGTTGCTAGCTGCACCCGCACCCGCATCTCCATCGAGCGCGACCAAGACAGCCGCCCACGAGCAGTGGAACGGCGGGACGGTCGTCCGCCTCTCCCGCGCAGGGAGAGGCGCGCCTCCCCGCCGCCTGTTAAGCATCCAACTCTCGGAGGCCGGCTAGAACCCCGCGAGGGAGTCGGAGAGAACGACGCCCGCAACTAGATCGACCGCTTGGCTCGGTCCCTGGCGTTGGAAGAAGAAGATGCAATCGGCCCGCCTTGCTTCGGCCCCCGCATTCGCGACGAGCCCTTCCCCAAAGGGTTCTCGCTCCCTCGAGACACTCCTAAGTACAACGGCTCTGTGAAGCCGGAAGATTGGCTGGTCGACTACTCCACTGCCGTCAACATAGCAAATGGCAACAAGCGCGTCGCCGTGAAGTATGTTCCGCTCATGCTCCAGGGCACGGCCCGGACATGGCTGAACAGCCTCAAGCCCTACAGCGTCAACAGCTGGCTAGACTTCACCGAAGTTTTCATCCGCAACTTCACCAGCACCTACAAGCGGACGCCCAAGCCTCGCCAGCTCTCCCTGTGCATCCAAGGCTCGATCGAGTCCACCCGCGAATACTTAACGCGGTGGGCCGAGCTGCGCAACTCCTGCGAAGGGGTGCATGAGGTGCAAGCCATAGAATACTTCACTGCTGGGTGCCGGGAGGGCACCCTACTCAAGCACCGACTCCTCTGCGACAAGCCGACCACCCTCGACGAGCTGCTAATCATAGCGGACAAGTACGCCACTGCTGACTCCTCCATGAAGTCGGAGCTCCGAGTGGATGCATCAGGAAAGATGCTCCCTCCGGCCCTCAGACACCGACTGGTGATTCCAGTCGGCGCCAACAGTCAAACGACAATAAGCGTAAGACCCCGCAGCCGGCTACTACCAGCCGGCAGGTGGCAACAGTCGAAGACCAGTAGCCAGAGGAGCAGCCCGGCCCCAAACAATAGAAGGGTAGCAAGCCTGCCTGGTTGCCCGCCTTCTCGTTTGAGCAATCCCTCGACGCTCCCTGCAAGTTCCACAGCGGCGCGAAGCCGTCCAACCACACCACCCGGAAGTGCCACTGGCTCACCCGCATCGCCAGAGGCGAAGGACTGCCTCTGCCGCCTGCTAGCCCGCCACCTCCGCCTCCCCAGCAGCCGGCGGTCCGACCAGTCGGCGCGATCCAAGATGAGTTTCCTGAAGAACATGGAGCTTATGTCGTCTTCACCAGCGTGACTGACGACAGGCACAGCCGGCGTCAACAGCGCCGAGAAGTGAATATTGTCGCCTCTGAAGCCCCAGAGTTCATGCACTGGTCGGAGATGCCGATTAGTTGGAGCCGAGCTGACCACCCGGAGGTGATGCCTTCTCCGGGTTCCTATGCCCTGGTGATGGATGCCACCTTCGCAACAGAGAGGCGAGCTGCTCGTTTCTCCCAAATTCTGGTAGACGGCGGAAGCAGCATCAACATCCTCTACCGCGACACCATGGAGAAGTTGTGCATCAAAGAGAAACAGCTCCAGCCCAGCCGGACTGTCTTCCATGGCATTGTGCCTGGCCTATCCTGCTCACCAATCGGCAAAATCAAGATAGATGTCCTCTTCGGAGACAAGGATCACTTCCGCCGAGAGCCAATCTGGTTCGAGGTGGTCGACCTTGAGAGCCCCTACCACGCGTTGCTTGGCCGGCCTGCTCTGGCCAAGTTCATGGCGGTCCCCCACTACGCCTACCTCAAGATGAAGATGCCGGGCACCAAGGGCATTATCACCATAGCCGGCGACTACCAGAAGTCTGCCGCCTGTGCCACTACCAGCAGTCGGCTGGCCGAGTCCCTTGTGATTGCTGCCAAGAGACGGCTCCTTGACCGAGTCGTGGCCATGGCCGGCGAGCAGCCGGACCTGTCGCCAGATCCCAAGGGGTCAGAAGCTCAGGGCTCTTTCCAACCGGCCAAAGAAACCAAGAAGATACCCTTGGACCCGGAGCACCCAGAGAGGTTCGCTGTCATAGGAGCCTGCCTCGACAGCAAATAGGAAAGCGAGCTCGTCGATTTCCTCCGTGAGAATCGGGACATCTTTGCGTGTTCTCGAAAGGACATGCCGGGTGTACCGACGGATTTCGCCGAGCACAAGCTACATGTCAGAGCAGATGCAAAACCAGTCAGGCAACCCTCCGCCGCCTGTCGGAGGAGAAGAGAGGAATTGTTGGTGAAGAGATAGCCCGGCTTCTAGCAGCCGGCTTCATTATGGAAGTATTCTTCCCAGAGTGGCTTGCCAACCCAGTCCTTGTACTAAAGAAGAACAACAAATGGCGCATGTGTATTGACTACACCAGCCTCAACAAAGCTTGCCCGAAAGATCCGTTCACCTTGCCTCGGATTGACCAAGTGATAGACTCCACAGCCGGATGCGAGCTGTTAAGTGTTTTGGATGCCTACTCGGGGTACCACCAGATCAAGTTAAGCCCGGCCGACCGCCTGAAGACCGCCTTCATCACACCATTCGGAGCCTTCTGCTACCTGACCATGACGTTCGGCTTGAGAAACGCCGGCGCCACATTTCAGCGTTGCATGCAGAAGTGCCTCCTCAAGCAACTCGGTAGAAATGCCCATGTTTATGTGGACGATATTGTGGTGAAGACGGAGAAGCGTGGTACCCTCCTGGAAGATCTCAAGGAAACCTTTGATAACCTGCGCCATTTTCGAATCAAGCTCAACCCAGAAAAGTGTGCCTTTGGAGTACCAGCCGGCCAGCTCCTCGACTTCCTTGTCTCAGAGCGCGGCATAGAGTGCAACCCTGTCAAGATCAAGGCCATCGAAAGGATGGAGAGGCCCACCCGACTGCGAGACATTCAGAAGTTCACCGGCTGCTTGGCATCCATCAGCCGCTTCATCAGTCGGCTGGGCGAGAAGGCTCTTCCACTGTACCATTTGATGAAGAAAACCACTCATTTCGAGTGGAACGACAAGGCGGACGAGGCTTTCCTCCAACTCAAGAAGATGTTGACCACGCCGCCCGTCCTGGCCGCTCCGGCTGCCAAGGAGCCCATGCTTCTTTACATCGCTGCCACCAGCCGGGTGGTCAGTACAGTTATGGTGGTTGAGCGCCGAGAGGACGGCAAGGCACAGCCGGTCCAGAGGCCCGTCTACTACTTGACCGAGGTGCTGTCAGCTTCCAAGCAGAACTACCCCCACTACCAAAAGTTGTGCTATGGCGTGCATTTTGCCGCCAAGAAGCTCAAGCCATACTTTCAAGAGCATCCCATCACGGTCGTCTGCACCGCCCCGCTTGCGGAGATCATAGGCAGCAGGGACGCATCGGGCCGAGTGGCCAAGTGGGCCATCGAGCTGGCCCCCTACACCATCTTCTACCAGCCTCGCGCCGCCATCAAGTCCCAAGCACTGGCCGACTTCCTCGTCGACTGGGCCGAGACCCAGTACCTGCCGCCAGCTCCAGACTCCACTCATTGGCGGATGCACTTTGATGGCTCGAAGATGCGCACCGGTTTGGGAGCCGGCGTCGTCCTCGCCTCTCCCAAAGGCGACAAGCTCAGATACACGTTGCAAATCCACTTTGCTGCCTCCAACAACGTGGCCGAGTACGAGGCGCTAGTACACGGACTCCGGCTAGCCAAGGAGATTGGCATCCGCCGGATTCTGTGCTACAGCGACTCGGACTTGGTGGTCCAACAGTCGTCTGGCGACTGGGACGCCAAGGATGCAAATCAGCGTATATTTTGATGGGTGCGAGTTCCTTCACGTGCCACGGGCCAACAACGAGCAAGCAGACGCCCTGGCACGGATCGGCTCCACCAGGCAAGCCATACCAGCCGGCGTGTCCCTTCAGTGCCTCCGCAAGCTGTCTATCAAGCCTTCCCCGGAATCAGAATCCATCTTCGTGCCGGCTGCTCCCGAAGCAGTCGGATACGACTCAAGGGATGCAACAGCCGGCCTGGGGACTTCGGCGAGCGGCACGGGGACTGCAGAAGTCGCACCCAGCCCAGGGACTTCGCAACCCGGCCCGGGGGCTGCAGCAGCCGGCCCGGGGAGTTCGGCAGGCGGCATGGAGACTGCAGCAGTCGCACCCGGCCCGGGGACTTCGCAACTCGGCCCGGGGGCTGCGGCAGCCGGCCCGAGGACTTCACCAAGCAGCTCGGGGACTGCGGCAGTCGCACCCGGCCCGGGGGCTACAGCGGCCGTCCCAGGGACTCCAACAACGCAGCAAGACGCGGCCGACTCCCCCCCCCCCGCCACCTCCCAACCCAACCGCCCTAGTTTCAGTGGCCGTAATGACAGTGGATGAAGTCGAAGCACCGTCATGGGCGCATCCCATCCTCAACTTTCTGGTAAGCGGAGAGCTGCCAGTTGATGAGATCTCGGCCCGGCAGGTGCAACGCCGGGCAGGAGCTTACACGATAGTAAACAGAGAGCTTGTCAGGCGCAGCGTGACCAACGTTTTCCAACGCTGCGTCGAACCAGAGAAAGGCAAGGCAATCCTCAGAGACATACACCAAGGTGAGTGTGGCCACCACGCGGCCTCCAGATCCCTTGTCACCAAAGCTTGCCGCCATGGTTTCTTCTGGCCGACTGCTTTGGAGGACGCCAAGGATCTGGTCAAGAAATGCAAGGGGTGCCAAAAATTCAGCTCCAAGCAACATCTGTCGGCTTCTGCACTCAAGACCATCCCCCTTACCTGGCCCTTTGCTGTCTGGGGGTTGGACATGGTGGGCCCATTCAAGACAGCACGCGGTGGCATGACCCATCTGCTTGTCACCGTGGACAAATTCACCAAGTGGATTGAAGCAAAACCAATCAAGAAACTAAATGGTCCGACCGCTGTGACCTTCATTGCATATATCACCGTCCGGTACGGTGTACCACACAGCATCATCACCGACAATGGCACTAACTTTGCCAAAGGTGCCTTGGCCCGTTTCTGCGCAATGCAGGGCATCCAACTGGACTTAGCGTCCATTACCCATCCGCAGTCAAACGGCCAAGTAGAACGAGCAAACGGCCTCATCTTATCCAGCATCAAACCCCGACTGGTCGAGTCACTGGAGCGCTCGGCCGGCTGCTGGATCGACGAGTTGCCGGCCGTCCTCTGGAGCCTCCGCACCACTCCGAACAGATCAACCGGTTTCACTCCCTTCTTCCTCGTGTACGGGGCCGAGGCCGTCATCCCAACTGACATCGAGTTCGACTCACCTCGCGTCACCATGTACACGGAGGCGGAGGTGAAGAAAGCATGAGAAGACGGCATCGATCTGCTGGAAGAAGGCCGGCTGTTAGCACTCAGCCGGTCCACCATCTACCAGCAGAGCCTGCGCCGCTACTACAGTCGGAAGGTCAAGCCACGATCCTTCCAAGAGGGAGACCTTGTGCTCCGGCTGATCCAGCGAACAGCCAGCCAGCACAAGCTCTCGGCCCCTTGGGAAGGCCCCTTCATCATCAGCAAAGCCTTGGGCAACAACTCCTATTACCTCATCGACGCGCAAAAGCCCAGGGTGCGCAAAAGGGACGATTCTGGCAAGGAAACAGAGCGCCCATGGAACGCAAATCTCCTCCGAAGATTTTACAATTAAATGCAGTATGTACCACGCTACCTTTTGTACTAAGGGCAAAGGCACCGGGTCCCTCGAGGAGCACTCAGGGGCTACCTTTCTTATCTGTATGATAAGTTTCATGCCTATGAGTATGTTATTTCATTCCTTCGACCGGCACCGGGTCCGACCAGTCGGCCCGGGGGCTTGCCGCCTTGTACTATGTTGGCTCTACCTGCAGTCGGACAAGTAGTGTGTCGGCATCTAAGCCCACCCTTGCCATAAGCCGCAGCTCGCAGAGCGACTGTCTGGCAGGCAAGAGTCAAAGGCAGGAAATGGTGCTCACATGAAAAATGGCTAAGGACGAAAGCACCCACATAGGCCAAGTCGGCTCCTCGCCTAGCCGTCCGGTTGCTGAGCAGCCGGCCGGCCGGCTTCTCACTTAAATTGCTATGTTCTAAGCGGCCAAAGTACTTGTCTTCCCAAAATGGCCAAGTACTCGACCCGGCCAGCAGACCGAAGAATGGCTGTCTGGCCGGCAAGGCGGCAGCCAAGGGAAAGCGGCAAAGGAAAAAGCCAAAAGAACAAAAAGCAAGACAAGTCAGAGCTCGGCGAAGCACATCTTGTGCGAGAATTAAATCACATAGCAAGAGGCCCTCGGCCAGCATTCAACAAAGTTTGAATACACACCCAGCGGGTGGAACTGCGCGAATTTAACAAAGTTTGTTCTAAAGATTACCAAAGCAGGAAAAGATAAGATAAGTTGGCAGCCTAGGCCAAAGGAGCAACAGGCGAGTCTGGCAGGTTGGTGGAGTCGGCGGCGCCAGCTGGTGGAGTGGCCGTCTGACGAGTCTCGGCTTGGTCGCCTTCAGCAGCAGTCGGTGCACTCGCACGTGGCTCGTTGCTTGAGGCTCGATCAAGCTGAGGCTGGGCGTCTGCTCCGCCCTTCGGTGCATCGCCTTCACCATCCTCATCTTCCTCGTCCTCGCCTTCGTCGCTTGAGGCGATTTCTTCCGCCGAGTCCTCGCCGTCATCCGGGTTCAGCCCGAACCAGTTCATCGGCACCTCGGCACCCTCCTCGTATAGCTCAGGGAAGAAGACGCTGGTGTCGGTGTACTCGGCGATCGCCACCACACGATGGGTGAGCACAGGCCCCGCTGCCACCAACTCTTCCATGGCCTCCTGCCGGAACGTGGCCAACTGGGCTAGGTTCAGCCCAGGATACCACGCCTTGACGAACTCCAAGGCTCTTCGGGCGCATGCCCGAGTGGAGGAGCCGTTCCAAGCCTCGAAGCGGCCGATTGCCGCCTCCAACCAGTCGGTGGTCCGACTTGGGGTGTGTGGAGCTTGGCCGCCTGGCCAGAGGGCGGAAACCAGCTGAGACCCGGCACGCTGAAGGCGGCGGAGCAGACGGTGAATCGGCTGCAAACGCGTCCTGACGGCTAGGAGCTGCTCGTTCATGTTCCGAGGCGCGTCGGGCGGGATCTCCACTCCTTCCCTCCTACGCTGGTCGCGCCGCGCCTCGATGGCCTGGCTGACGGCGACGGTGTGGCCAGGAAAGAAGTCTACGCAAAAGAAAAACAAAGATCAGAAGCCGACTCCCGAAGCAGTCGGCGGCTATTCCAAAGAAAGAAGTTTACCGTCGATCATGTCCTCAATCTCGCGGTAGCCAGCGCTGAGGATCGCCTCCTTCTCGGCCCACTTTGAGCGTTCGACCTCAAACTCGGTCTGAAGGGCGCCTTCCGCCTTCTTGGCTAGACGGTCGCGCTCCAGGGCCGCCTTACGGCGCTCCTCCTCCTTGACGCGCAGCTCGGTCTAGACTTCGCCCAGATGCTGCTGCAATGTGGCGTTGGCTCCTGCAAAAATGAGAAAGAGAGGACAATCAACAAAGATGACCAAAAAAGAAAAGTGGTTACCAGAAGATCCGGCCCGACTGCTCAGCAGTCGGCCCGAATCTCGGGGGCTGCACCCAGCGGGTGCGTTGACGCGCCCCCGCGCCCCCGCGAGGAAGTAGACAGAGTGCTTACGCCGGCTTTCGGTGAGGTCGGCGGTCCGCTTAGCCAACTCCTGGACCTGGGAGTTGAAGGCGGCTGCGCGGATGTTGTGGTAGTCCTGCAACGAAGACAAAAGAAGAGAAAACAAGTTAGCACTCGGAACCTACCTTAAAGTTCCGAGCCGCCTGCTCAACAACTGGCCCGGAACTCGGGGGCTACACCCAGTGTCTGCGCTGGCATGCCCCCACAGAAGACTGCAAGAATCAAAAAAACAAAGCAAAGAAGCATACCCGAACGGCCGTCCGCGTCGCCAAGAACGCCTTCGTACACTGCTGGAGGGCGGCGCCTTGGGCCTAGAGCTGGGCCTGAACGTCCTGCGCGGCCTTGTTCAGCACGCCCGTCCCGCCCCCAGGCGTCCATCCTGGTGGGGCGGCACTGGTGGCCTCTGCGTCTGGGGCCGACGAGCTCGCGGCCCCGATCTCCTGCGCCCGCGGCGCCGAGGCCGCCTTCGTCGCACGCCGGCGCACCGAAGGGCGGACCACGGGAGTCGCCCCCAACACCAACTCGCCACTGACCGGCGGCGCCGGTGGCACGTCAGGCCGATTGCAGGGGCGCCTTCGCCTCCGAGACGATGGCGTCGCCTCCTCTCCTCTCCACGACCGGCTGGTCATCGCCGGCACCTCCAGTCGGCACTGGGATCTCTGGTGCTGGCGGCGCCGCACGCAACGGAATGACAAGTCGCGGGGTCCGGCCGCGCACGGTTTCTTCCACTTGCGCCCTAGCGGCCGCGTCCGCCTGAGCCTTGGTGGCGGCGTCCGCTTGAGCCTTGGCCGCCGCGTCCACGTTCGCCCGCGCTGCCTCCTGCCTTTCCGCCTCCTCCCGCTCCTCGCGCGCCTCCCGCGCGTTCCTCTCCGTCGCCGCCCGGAGGTATTGGCGGAAGCAGCGGCAGACCGCTCAAGAGTGAGTGGGGCCCTGATTCAAGCAAGACAAGAGAAAACTCAGAAAAAGTTTGCAAGGAAGAAAAAAAGGAAAACACAACCGAGCACTTACGCAGACACCATCAGGGGCTGCTTCGGGGCCCTCTGGAACTGGGCCGCTCTTGCGGCGGCCGCGTTCTTGGACTTCTTCGGCCGGCTGCCGAACAGCAACGAGCCAGCTCAGCGCTTTTGCGGGCCACCTGGTGCGGTCAGCGCAGCTGAGGAGCTCGCGCCCGCCCTGTCGTTGCCGTGCGGGCGGCGCGGCTCGTTCTCCTCCTCATCATCATCCGGCCAGTCCTCAGGGCCGCCTCCTTCCCCGGAGCCGCCTGCTCCAGCGCCGCCGCCTGTGGCATCGTCCTCCTCCATGGCGGCCGCCCCCAAGTCGGGGTCTTCCACGTCGCTCCTCGTTTGGTCCGGCATATACTGCTGACCTGGATCCAGAGCACCGGCGGCTGACTGGGCCGGGAGGACCTGCACCATGGCCGACTGGTCAGGCGGCAGAACAAGAACTCGGACCAGCAAAGAGAAAAGAATTACAAGACTCACCGCAGGCGGTGGATGTGCGCGGTCGTACGGCCATAGGCCGAACCGCCAGTCCGCCTCCGACAGCTTGCAGTTGGAGATATAGTTGACCAGCCGGACCACCTCCACGTCTGGCAGGTCCCGTGTGCACATCCGGCACGGGTCCTGGTGCCCACTCATGTAGCTGATGATGTGAGGCCGAGCTTGGAGGGGGAGCACCTGGCGCGTCACGAAGGCAGCCAGCAAGTCCGAGCCCTTCAGGCCCTCCGACTCCGTCATCGCCTGAAGTCGGGCAAGGGCGGCAGAGGAGGCGGCCGACAGGGAACTCGGCTTGTACTGCCAGTTGGCGCGCGGCTCGGCTGGCAGGCCGGCTGCGTAGGCCGGCAAGTTGACGTAGTCGCTTGTCGGGTGGATGCTCTTGACGTAGAAATAGGATTTCTACTACAGCTTGGCCGACTGCAGCAGGGAGATGGGCGGGAAGCGGTTCCCGGTGCCCTGGCGCCGCACCGCCACGCAGGATCCGCATTGAGCCGCCTGGCCCTTGGCGGTGGTGCAAAGTTTGAGGTAGAAGCACTCCCCCCAGAGTTCGAGGGTGGGGAGAGTGCCGAGGTACCCTTCGCACATGGTGGCAAAGGCGTCCAGTAGCACCACCGTGTTTGGCGTGAGGTGGTGCGGCTGGACTCGGTAGAAGTCGAGGAAGGAGCGGAGGAAGCCGCTTGCCGGAAGGCCGAAGCCGCGAAGGAAATGGGACCGGAAGACGACGCGTTCATCGTCCTCCGGCGCCGGCGAGATTTCTGCTTCGGGGGGAACGCGCACCTGCATATTCGCCTCCCGGGGCAGCTGCCGTGTTTGACGGAGGAAGGAGAGGTGATCATCATGGACGATGGAGCCGTCCCAGTCGCCGGCTCGTGAGCGCGCCATGGATGAAGGAGCTCGTGGCAGGCGCGGCGCGGTGGCGAGCGGGCGAGGCTGCGGCGGAGCAAGGAAGCCGCAGCGAGAGGACGCTTGACTACGGCGGGCTGCGTGTAACACCCCAAAATTTTGGTTTGATTTTTTTTTCAAACTGACCGGCGGCGCCGGTGGCACGTCAGGCCGATTGCAGGGGCGCCTTCGCCTCCGAGACGATGGCGTCGCCTCCTCTCCTCTCCACGACCGGCTGGTCATCGCCGGCACCTCCAGTCGGCACTGGGATCTCTGGTGCTGGCGGCGCCGCACGCAACGGAATGACAAGTCGCGGGGTCCGGCCGCGCACGGTTTCTTCCACTTGCGCCCTAGCGGCCGCGTCCGCCTGAGCCTTGGTGGCGGCGTCCGCTTGAGCCTTGGCCGCCGCGTCCACGTTCGCCCGCGCTGCCTCCTGCCTTTCCGCCTCCTCCCGCTCCTCGCGCGCCTCCCGCGCGTTCCTCTCCGTCGCCGCCCGGAGGTATTGGCGGAAGCAGCGGCAGACCGCTCAAGAGTGAGTGGGGCCCTGATTCAAGCAAGACAAGAGAAAACTCAGAAAAAGTTTGCAAGGAAGAAAAAAAGGAAAACACAACCGAGCACTTACGCAGACACCATCAGGGGCTGCTTCGGGGCCCTCTGGAACTGGGCCGCTCTTGCGGCGGCCGCGTTCTTGGACTTCTTCGGCCGGCTGCCGAACAGCAACGAGCCAGCTCAGCGCTTTTGCGGGCCACCTGGTGCGGTCAGCGCAGCTGAGGAGCTCGCGCCCGCCCTGTCGTTGCCGTGCGGGCGGCGCGGCTCGTTCTCCTCCTCATCATCATCCGGCCAGTCCTCAGGGCCGCCTCCTTCCCCGGAGCCGCCTGCTCCAGCGCCGCCGCCTGTGGCATCGTCCTCCTCCATGGCGGCCGCCCCCAAGTCGGGGTCTTCCACGTCGCTCCTCGTTCGGTCCGGCATATACTGCTGACCTGGATCCAGAGCACCGGCGGCTGACTGGGCCGGGAGGACCTGCACCATGGCCGACTGGTCAGGCGGCAGAACAAGAACTCGGACCAGCAAAGAGAAAAGAATTACAAGACTCACCGCAGGCGGTGGATGTGCGCGGTCGTACGGCCATAGGCCGAACCGCCAGTCCGCCTCCGACAGCTTGCAGTTGGAGATATAGTTGACCAGCCGGACCACCTCCACGTCTGGCAGGTCCCGTGTGCACATCCGGCACGGGTCCTGGTGCCCACTCATGTAGCTGATGATGTGAGGCCGAGCTTGGAGGGGGAGCACCTGGCGCGTCACGAAGGCAGCCAGCAAGTCCGAGCCCTTCAGGCCCTCCGACTCCGTCATCGCCTGAAGTCGGGCAAGGGCGGCGGAGGAGGCGGCCGACAGGGAACTCGGCTTGTACTGCCAGTTGGCGCGCGGCTCGGCTGGCAGGCCGGCTGCGTAGGCCGGCAAGTTGACGTAGTCGCTTGTCGGGTGGATGCTCTTGACGTAGAAATAGGATTTCTACCACAGCTTGGCCGACTGCAGCAGGGAGATGGGCGGGAAGCGGTTCCCGGTGCCCTGGCGCCGCACCGCCACGCAGGATCCGCATTGAGCCGCCTGGCCCTTGGCGGTGGTGCAAAGTTTGAGGTAGAAGCACTCCCCCCAGAGTTCGAGGGTGGGGAGAGTGCCGAGGTACCCTTCGCACATGGTGGCAAAGGCGTCCAGTAGCACCACCGTGTTTGGCGTGAGGTGGTGCGGCTGGACTCGGTAGAAGTCGAGGAAGGAGCGGAGGAAGCCGCTTGCCGGAAGGCCGAAGCCGCGAAGGAAATGGGACCGGAAGACGACGCGTTCATCGTCCTCCGGCGCCGGCGAGATTTCTGCTTCGGGGGGAACGCGCACCTGCATATTCGCCTCCCGGGGCAGCTGCCGTGTTTGACGGAGGAAGGAGAGGTGATCATCATGGACGATGGAGCCGTCCCAGTCGCCGGCTCGTGAGCGCGCCATGGATGAAGGAGCTCGTGGCAGGCGCGGCGCGGTGGCGAGCGGGCGAGGCTGCGGCGGAGCAAGGAAGCCGCAGCGAGAGGACGCTTGACTACGGCGGGCTGCGTGTAACACCCCAAAATTTTGGTTTGATTTTTTTCAAAATTATTTATTTGATTTAAAGGAGGTTATTTGAATTTTTCTAAAAGAGGGACTCTTCTTCTCAATAATACTTTTTATGACAAATCTTTTACGAGTCCTTCTCGATCTTGATTCTGGTCTTGAGGGTTTTTCAACATGTGTTGGTTCAACACAAATGCTCTTGGGTTGTTTTACTTTTTCTTTTATTAAAAAAGAATTCCTATAATTTTTGGATTTATCTTTCTCTATTCAAAAATACTCTCTTGCCATGACCTATGTTGTAAATTTTCCTCCTAAACCCTCCTCCCCACTTTGGGTCAAGCCAAGCATCCAATTCCAGCAAGTTTCAACCTCTTTTAGATTTTATTTCTATTTATTTCATCATCAAATCATTTTCTGCCATTTATTTTGGACCCTTGGGATTCACAAAGGAAGTACCCGATTCCTTGAGCTTTTAATCCCAAGTAAATTACCCTAGCTACTCCTTGATACCCTCAACCTAGATCCATCAAGAGCTGCTGGTCCATAGTTCAAATTTTTCAAAATTTGCTTACTGCAAGTTTGGACCAGATTTGCTATTTTTGGTGAAATTCATTCTTTTTCCTTTCTAAAAATTCTAAGAAAATTCAGGTAGTCTCTGGATGCATCAAGAGGCCACCCCTCCAAGTTTCAGCTCCAGAAAAATTTTCCACATGCGTCAAACATTTCATCGAATAGCTGGCATGCACTGTTCCGGTCAAATTCAGAGTTTCAGAGTTGCAGTTCAGGTGGCAGTGTCGTTTCCGGCGAAGTTCAGTGACAATCTCGCTAGTAGCTGCCTTGGATAGATGCTCACTGTTCTCCCTTCTTATCCATCTCGCCGCACGGGCATTTGGCCGGTCTTGAGTGTCGGTGGTGTGCTGGCTTGCGCACCACGGTCATGGCAGCGACGCCAGCATCGTCAGACACGGCCGTCAGAGGCCGTCGATGCAAAGATGCGTCGTTCGGCACCGCCCAAGCGTCGTGAGGACTCCGCGTGTCCGTCTCCTTCCCCCTGTGCATGCTGCTGCTCGTCGCCACGCGCTGGAAGGCTCAGAGCGCGCCACCAGCCGCCGACGCGCCCGTAGCATGCTGCACCATCGGGATGTGACCTTCGCCCGTAATAGCCCGGGGTCAGCCGTAAGATGGAGCCATCGCAGACCGTAGAAGCTGGCACGACCCCGTAAGCACCTGCAGCACCCCTCTGACTGCCGTAATCGGCGCCGGAGTTAAGCTCCCCACGGCAACCGCCTTGCTCGCCTATAAATAGAAGGCCCCGAGCCATCCAGCACCTCAGCACCACTCCACCTCTCCTCAAGACCACGCCACGCTCATCAAAGGGCCTCGGGAGGGTCTTCTTCCTCGCCTCCGGCCGCCCCGATCCGCTTCGGGCTCCGGCTAAATCCTCTCTGGTGAGTGAGCCTCCGCAGCCCAGATTCGGTCAACAACTCCCTAGTCCACCACCTCTTCTAACCCAAGCCTCAATTTGGCGTCTGCAGCTCTCCTCGACGAAATCCCTCATCGCCCGACGCCGCCGTCCGCCGGAGAGGAAGTGGCCGTCGACTTGGTGCTCCCCGACACCTCCTTCCACCACCCACCGACGTGGAATTGTCCCGTGAGTGCAACCATCCCCTTGCTCTACTCTAGTTCGCCGTCGATCGTCGCCGGCGTTCACCGTTTGCTTCTGGCGCCGGCGAGCTCTGTTTTTTTTAAACCTGACATGTGGGACCCCCTCGTCAGCCTCTCCTCTTCTTATTCGAACCGTTTTCTGAAGACGTCTTCGGGCAGAATGTGTTTTCTCTTCGGTGTGACATATTATATCCGAAGCGTTTTCTGTCTTTTTCAAACTAGCCCCTGGATAATTTTCTGTTTATAACAGATTGGTCCCTAGACTAAAACCTTTATAACTTTTAAACAAAGGATGAATTTGAGTTGATTCTTTTTCTGTCATCTCTATTTTTCTGTCTAGTTTTTTATCATATTTATTTGAAAAATATTTGGAACTATTTTTATGCACGCACGGTATTTACGTTAGAATCCGATATTTTTTTTTGTAACGTAGATACCGAAGAAGGTGACGGTGCCGCCAACTTCGCCGAGCTAGACTCCGACTGCTCTGAACCAGGCAAGCATGTTTGAACCTTTGATATGATGAGTGTCTTCCATGTTTGCCCGAGTGGTTTTCTCATGGCATGTTTATATAAGCATTTGTTGAATGTTATATTTCATGCAAGGTAAGTTGCAAGTGAGCTACAAAACTTGATGTGAGCATAAGATGGTGAAACAACCTAATCATATGGTGGCATGATAGGTTGCAAGATGGTATTGTTGGAGCATGCCAGTTCTAAATCAAACTGTTTAACTCCAGAGTTGACCTGGATCGAGTCTTGTTCCCGTTCGCCTTCTTTTCGTACTGCCACACGTTTTCTGCAAAGAATGCGGTTTAGTAAGTTGCAAACCCCTTTCCATGTACACACCAAATAGAGGGGCCGCGATGAGGGTTCCATGGCCCTGGATTAAAGCCCGTCATCCGGTCAGGGGGCATGGGTGTTTCCGGTTGGGACCAAGAGGGGGGCACCCCTTAGAGCGCGCGATATAAATTTGATCCCATGCTATTCGAGGTGTTGGCCTCCCCACCTTAGAGTTTTTCCTGAACGCTGCCTAGGGTGATTCCTGGCATCGGGATGTTGAATGGGTGTGTACTGGTTAGATGTGTTTTCTTCTAAAATACCGTAGACGGAACTAGTCCTTGTGGCTACTGAAATCCGTTGGCTGTGGGTATAGAGTACAAACTCTGCAGAGTCAAAACCATTCGAGTAACCGAGTCCTCGGTCAAGGATGTTGGTTGACCGATCAAGTGTCAGTCTCAGTGTCAGTCCCAGTATCAGTATCTAGAGTACAAACTTGCTAACTGATAGTGGTAAACCGACTGAATGTTATTCCTGTGGATGGACTAACGTGTTTATTATTATGTACCGAGTATTCCTTGGGATGGTGCTACTCCATGAACTACTCGAATTTGAATGATGAAATATAAGCCCTTTATGTGATGTCGCGCAGACGTCCGACTGTGGCATTCTTGTTATTTACTTTTGATATAAGCCCTTTATGTGATGTCGCGCAGACATCCGACTGTGGCATTCTTGTTATTTACTTTTGATATAAGCCCTTTATGTGATGTCGCGCAGACATCCGACTGTGGCATTCTTGTTATTTACTTTTGATATAAGCCCTTTTTGTGATGTCGCGCAGACGTCCGACTGTGGCATTCTTGTTATTTACTTTTGATATAAGCCCTTTATGTGATGTCGCTCAGACGTCCGACTGTGGCACGTACTGTCATTTACCTTTCAGTATAAGCCCTTTATGTGGTGTCGCCCTGACGCCCGACTGCGGCATGTTAATTTCTTTCTATCTTTCGAGGCATCGCTTCAGACACCCGATTGGTCTTCTGCTATTTTTTTTGGAATTTCGGGAGGACTACCACCTGACTTCCTTTTTATTTATCTTGTAGTGCAAACTTGTTACCTAAGTGTGTATTACCAATTTGCTCATGTGCATCATGTTTGCATTTGTTATATCTTATGTCCAAACTGTCTTGCGAGTACATTCAAAGTACTCACCTGGCTTGTTGATTTCGCCAGATGTTGACGAAGGCGATCTTATGGATGAAGAGTACGATAGTGAGTCAGACGCCTAGAGGAGTCCCAGTCAGTCCCTTGCGATCCTGGAGTTGGTCACTTGTATTATATATGCTTCCGCTACCCTTATGAAATCATCAAGCCTCACTGCGGCGCTTGATGAGTTGTAAGATTTTGGAGTCATGTCACCCTCTTCACTGTGACATATCCACCACCACTTTTTTTTTGCGAGTCAGTAGTTATGCCACCATACCCTTTGTGTCATATCCGCCTTTATGTGTATTATTGGCGTGCTTGTAATAAATTGTTGAGCAGCCTCAGCTCAACCCTGTATAATATTTAGTACTACTGGATTTCTGTATCAAGGAATTGTCTACCAGTAAGAAGGATTTTTCTGTACTGGTCTGACGAAAGGGGCGATTTTTCAATAAATGTTTGTTGAAAAACCGGTCCTGACAACCTTGGTACCAGAGCCAGGCTGACTGTAGGAAGCCACTAGGTGCAATCGCTAATCGGTTATTAACGTTATTAGTGCTATTTAGCACTTTGCAAATTGTAGCAATTTTCTGTTAGTCATCATAAATTTATGATTTGACTATCTAGAATTTTTGTCTACTTTTGTAGATGGCTGGCCGCGACTGTGAGTCACAGGTGTTCGCCAATGTACCTGAGGGATTTATCAAGCTCCTCGCCTCCATCGCCAAGGTCGCGATCGGGCCATCAACTCGTCCGGAGTTCACACTCTACCAGCACAAGCTCAGCGACAGCGTGTCTATGCACCAGGCCGCGGTGCAATTCTAGGGAGGGCGTTTTGAATCACGCCGCTTCCGATTTGTTGGAAGGGCCATGCCTACGGAGAGACATGCCATGTAGATGGCTGCCGGTGAGGCAATAGCTCGTCTCCGGGATGCTCTTCCTTCAATGAAGGCTCGTCTCTACCGCTACCTCCCATGCCATGTGCCATACACTTGTCACTATGCCTTTGCTTGCTCTAGGGGAGAGAGAGATGAGGCTATTGAGATGCTTGTTGAGTATCTCAAAGCTCTTGAGGCAGCTTTTGATAACCTCGTGGACGACTTTGTGGCTGCACGTATGGACTTAGTTCAGGGCTGTGTCGCCAACAGGAGGGAGCTCCTCCATACAGCACCACCACTGTCATACATCTCGACCTCAGCATCCTATGCACCTGCCATCTTAGCCACCGCTCGCCGCCTGCCTACCACCGAGGAGTTTGACCAAGTCATTGCTCCTACCCCAGTTAGTGTTGCACCACCTACCACACCCGCACCAGCTGCTCAACCCAGTGCTCCGCGCCTTGAGCCTATTATTGAGGAGGAGGTTGAGTCTCCAGCATCACTGGGACTTACCCTCGGCAGGACAAGGGAAGTTTTTGCCATCTCCGACTGAGTGCGCCGAGCAGCCGTGTGATGTACCAGTTTGTACGATATGTTTATATGTATATAAGCTTGGTGAGAAGTAGTTTGTATGCGCATCATGTTGGAACTCGGAGAAGTGCACTAGCCTAAATAACATGTCAGGAATGTGTACGCACATCCTGAGTGATGTACTGTATAATTACTGCTTGCTTGTAAGATATGTACTGAGCGGTCCTTCTCCTTGCACAATCAAGTGTTTTCTTGAAAAATCTTGGAGTTTTTAAATCTCTGCATTTGCTAAATTATTTATTTTTGCTACTCAGATTTTTTTTCTCATGAGTTCTGCAATAATACCCCAGAGTGGAAATGCCTCGCCCCTGGACTCGTTCCATGCCAAGTCCGCCAGAAGAAAATTATGGTACCCAAACAAGTAACAATTTCACACAGGGGCAGTCAAGTCAACAAGGCAGTGAAGCAGCGTTTTCTCAAGTATGCCGCCTTTATGAGCAAAGCCAACAGCAGCATCAAGAAATGATGAACCATATTATCAATATGGGAAATCACCGCGAACCGTACCAGTAGCATTCCAAATTGTCTGAACTACAAAAGACACGTCCCCCAACTTTCTCTCACACGGATAAACCTCTTGAGGCCGATGATTGGCTTCGAGACATTGAGAGGAAATTAATTATTGCACAATGTTCAGACCATGAGAAGGTACTTTATGCACCTCACTACCTCACTGGAGCAGCTGCATCATGGTGGGAAAATTTCCTACACATGCACCCTGTTGAAAACAACATCACCTGGGAGGAATTTAAGGAAAATTTTCGTGGGGCGCACATTCCCAGAAGTGTTATGAAGATCAAAAAAAGGGAGTTTGATGACCTCAAGCAGAGAAGCATGACAGTGACTGAGTACAGTAGTCAGTTTACACAATTATCTCGTTATGCCAACGAAGAACATATGACTGAAAATAAAAAGATGGAAAAATTTCTGGACGGTCTGGCACCAGCACTTAAATGCTAGCTGGTTGTGCACACCTTCCCAGATTTCAAAACGCTTGTGGACAAGGCTATTACATTAGAAAATGAGCGCCGCAGCTTGGAGGATATTCGCAAGCGCAAAAGGGACAAGACTACTCATTCTCGCAACAACAGGAACAAGAAAGATTTCCAGAAAAATGGGGTGAACAAATCCGCAACCAATGTTCTACGCCCAAACAAAAAAATTCATGCAAGGGACAAGGATTTTACGTATCACCCGGGCGTTACTTGCTTCGCTTGTGGTGAGGAAGGACATTATGCCAAGCAGTGCCCAAAGCCAAGAAACTCGGCCCTCAAGCCGAACAACACTGGAAATAATTCAGCCCCTAAGCGCAATAACTTCAACCCCAATAACAATCACAGGAAAGGTCACGTGAACCATGTGACCAAGGAGGAAGCACAGAATGCTCCGGACATCGTACTCGGTACGTTCCCTGTCAACACAATACCTGCCACGGTTTTGTTTGATTCTGGAGCTTCTCACTCGTTCATTTCCGAGAAATTTGCTTTGCAACATAATTTTCCGATTCTTCCCTTGGAAAATTCCATGACCATCAAGTCCCCCGGGATTAAGCAAATCACTCAGAGTTACTTCCACGGTGTGGTTATTGAGATTGAGGGATTAAAGTTTCAGGCAAACCTCATTGTATTGGAAAATAAGGGACTGGATGTTATCCTAGGAATGGACTGGTTAACCACCAACAAGGGATTTATCGACTGTTTCAATCGGACTGTGATTCTCACCCATCATCACGCGAAGACAATAAAAATTGCAGCTCAAGAAAGACCAATATCACTGCGACCAAGATTGAACAAGGTGGATATTTCAGAGTTAAGTAAAGTTCCAGTGGTGTGTGAGTTTCCTGATGTGTTTCCCGAAGAACTACCAGGCATGCCACCAGACCGTGAAATAGAGTTCATCATTGAACTAGCACCTGGAACCACTCCCATTTACAAGAAACCATACAAAATGGCACCCTCCGAGTTGGTAGAATTAAAAAAACAAATAAAGGAATTGCTGGACAAAGGTTATATCAGGGCCAGCTCCTCACCTTGGGGTTCACCCGTATTGTTTGCCAAGAAAAGAGATGGGACACTGAGATTATGTATAGACTATCGAGCACTCAACATGGTCACCATCAAAAACAAATATCCGATGCCTCGGATAAATGATTTATTTGACCAGCTCGCACAAGCCAAGGTTTTCTCAAAAATTGATTTAAGGTCAGGATATTATCAATTAAAAGTACGGACAGAAGATATCCCTAAGACAGCATTCACCTCCAGATATGGGTTATATGAATTTACAGTAATGCCGTTCGGATTGACAAACGCCCCCGCATATTTCGTCCACCTCATGAACAAAGTGTTTATGAAATTTATGGACAAATTCGTTGTGGTGTTCATTGATGATATCTTAGTATATTCCAAGACACCAGAAGAACATGCTGAACATCTCAAAATTGTACTGGGAGAATTAAGGAAACATCAATTGTACGCCAAATTCAGCAAATGTGAATTTTGGTTAAAACAAGTTGGTTTTCTAGGCCACGTATTAACCCAAGAAGGTGTTGCCGTGGACCCAGAAAAAGTCAAAGCCGTACTTGACTGGAAACCACCAGCCAACGTAACAGATGTACGAAGTTTTCTGGGAATGGCTGGATATTATAGAAGATTTATTGAAGGATTCTCCACCATAGCAAAACCTATGATGCAGCTACTCAAGAAGGATAAGAAATTTGTGTGGACTGAAGCTTGCGAGAGAAGTTTCCAAGATCTCAAAAGGAGATTAACAACAGCACCAGTATTAGTCGTGCCAGACATACACAAATTTTTTGAAGTATATTGTGACGCATCCAGGAAAGGCCTCGGATGCGTATTAATGCAAGAAGGCAAGGTAGTCGCATATGCTTCCAGGCAACTACGAAGGCATGAAGAAAATTATCCTACTCATGACTTGGAATTAGCAGCAGTTATTCATGCACTCAAAGAATGGAGACACTTTTTGCTTGGGAATCGTTGTGAAATATATACGGACCATAAAAGCCTCAAATATATTTTCACACAACCAGAACTCAATTTACGACAACGACGCTGGTTGGAATTAGTGAAAGATTATGATGTTGGCATTCACTACCATCCAGGAAAGGCGAATGTAGTGGCAGATGCTCTCAGCCGAAACCCAAGCTCAGGCAACAATAGTTTACAAAACTTGAGACCTGAGTTTCAGCGGGAGTTTGCCAAAATCAACGTGGTGTTGGTCACTGAAGGCACTGCGTCAACTTTGGAAATACAGCCCACCCTAATGGAACTAATTAAGAAAGCTCAGCATGGACACCCCAACATCAAAGGCATAAAAAGAAAAGTGAGCCTGGGCAAGGCCTCAGAATTCGTCATAGACGACAAGGGAATATTATAGTACGGAGACAGGCTATGTGTACAAAATATAGAGGACCTCAAACAGCAAATTTTGACCGAAGCCCACACCGCTCCATATTCAATCCACCCCGGAGGAACCAAAATGTACAAGGACATTCAGGAAAGATTTTGGTGGCACGGTATGAAAAGGGATATAGCCACATTCATTGCATGTTGTGATTCATGTCAGCGCATTAAAGCCGAGCACCAAAAACCAGCAGGACTATTACAGCCAAACAAGATACCTGAATGGAAATGGGACGAAATTGGAATGGATTTTATTGTCGGGCTACCTCGGTCACGACACGGAAATGATGCCATATGGGTCATCACAGATAGATTAACCAAGGTGGCACATTTTATTCCAGTAAAGACAACCCACACCACTCAGAAACTTGCCAGGCTTTATCTCTCCCGTATTGCTTGTCTGCATGGAATTCCAAAGGCTATAATATCCGACAGAGGCACGCAATTCGTCTCCAGATTTTGGGATCATTTACAACAAGCTCTGGGAACTCAACTAGTATTCAGTACAGCATACCACCCCCAGACTGGAGGACAGTCTGAATGTGTGAACCAAATTCTAGAGGACATGCTGAGAGCATGTGTTCTCACCTATGGAACCAGTTGGGAAGAAAGCTTGCCATATGCCGAGTTCGCGTACAACAACAGTTACCAAGCCAGTCTACAAATGGCACCTTTTGAAGCCTTGTATGGGCGAAGATGCCGTACCCCATTAAATTGGTCAGAGACAGGAGACAGTCGTATCTTCGGCCCAGACATGCTCAAGAAAGGTGAGGAAAAAGTTAAACTAATCAGAGATCGACTCAAGACAGCCCAGAGCCGACAAAAGAGTTATTACGATCAAAAACATCGTGAAGTCAGTTTTGAACCCGGTGAATATGTGTATCTAAGAGTATCCCCTATGAGGGGCCTGCAATGATTCAAAGTTAAAGGGAAGCTGGCACCACGATTTATTGGACCCTTCTGTGTAATTGCACGAAGAGGCACAGTGGCCTACCAAATGAACCTACCTGAAGAACTGTCAGACGTCCATGACGTGTTCCACATCTCACAGTTGAGGAAATGTGTAAGCAATCCAGAAAAGCATGTATCTCATGAGAACATTGACATGCAACTAGACCTCACCTACCGGGAACGTCCAATAAAAATATTTGAGGAGTCTGAAAGAAGGACCCGTCAGAAGACAATTAAGTTTTTCAAGGTTCAGTGGAGCAATCACACCAAGGATGAAGCAACATGGGAAAGAGAGGATTTTCTTCGGGCAAAGTACCCACACCTATTTGAGGATTAGCCGAAATCTCGGGGACGAGATTTTTCCTAAGGGGGTAGGTGTTGTAACACCCCAAAATTTTGGTTTGATTTTTTTCAAAATTATTTATTTGATTTAAAGGAGGTTATTTGAATTTTTCTAAAAGAGGGACTCTTCTTCTCAATAATACTTTTTATGACAAATCTTTTACGAGTCCTTCTCGATCTTGATTCTGGTCTTGAGGGTTTTTCAACATGTGTTGGTTCAACACAAATGCTCTTGGGTTGTTTTACTTTTTCTTTTATTAAAAAAGAATTCCTATAATTTTTGGATTTATCTTTCTCTATTCAAAAATACTCTCTTGCCATGACCTATGTTGTAAATTTTCCTCCTAAACCCTCCTCCCCACTTTGGGTCAAGCCAAGCATCCAATTCCAGCAAGTTTCAACCTCTTTTAGATTTTATTTCTATTTATTTCATCATCAAATCATTTTCTGCCATTTATTTTGGACCCTTGGGATTCACAAAGGAAGTACCCGATTCCTTGAGCTTTTAATCCCAAGTAAATTACCCTAGCTACTCCTTGGTACCCTCAACCTAGATCCATCAAGAGCTGCTGGTCCATAGTTCAAATTTTTCAAATTTTGCTTACTGCAAGTTTGGACCAGATTTGCTATTTTTGGTGAAATTCATTCTTTTTCCTTTCTAAAAATTCTGAGAAAATTCAGGTAGTCTCTGGATGCATCAAGAGGCCACCCCTCCAGGTTTCAGCTCCAGAAAAATTTTCCACGTGCGTCAAACATTTCATTGAATAGCTGGCATGCACTGTTCCGGTCAAATTCAGAGTTTCAGAGTTTCAGTTCAGGTGGCAGTGTTGTTTCCGGCGAAGTTCAGTGACAATCTCGCTAGTAGCTGCCTTGGATCGATGCTCACTGTTCTCCCTTCTTATCCATCTCGCCGCACGAGCATTTGGCCGGTCTTGAGTGTCGGTGGTGTGCTGGCTTGCGCACCACGGTCATGGCAGCGGCGCCAGCATCGTCAGACACGGCCGTCAGAGGCCATCGATGCAAAGCTGCGTCGTCCGGCACCGCCCAAGCGTCGTGAGGACTCCGCGTGTCTGTCTCCTTCCCCCTGTGCATGCCGCTGCTCGTCGCCGCGCGCTGGAAGGCTCAGAGCGTGCCACCTGCCTCCGACGCGCCCGTAGCATGCTGCACCATCGGGATGTGACCTTCGCCCGTAATAGCCCGGGGTCAGCCGTAAGATGGAGCCACAACAGACCGTAGAAGCTGGCACGGCCCCGTAAGCACCTGTAGCACCCCTCTGACC
Organism: Thinopyrum elongatum; assembly: GCA_011799875.1. Taxonomy (NCBI): domain Eukaryota; kingdom Viridiplantae; phylum Streptophyta; class Magnoliopsida; order Poales; family Poaceae; genus Thinopyrum; species Thinopyrum elongatum. Next base: position 94,647,097 of record CM022298.1, read on the forward strand.
GCCGTAATCGGCGCTGGAGTTAAGCTCCCCACGGCAACCGCCTTGCTCGCCTATAAATAGAAGGCCCTGAGCCATCCAGCACCTCAGCACCACTCCACCTCTCCTCAAGACCACGCCACGCTCATCAAAGGGCCTCGGGAGGGTCTTCTTCCTCGCCTCCGGCCGCCCCGATCCGCTTCGGGCTCCGGCTAAATCCTCTCTGGTGAGTGAGCCTCCGCAGCCCAAATTCGGTCAGCAACTCCCTAGTCCACCACCTCTTCTAACCCAAGCCTCAATTTGGCGTCTGCAGCTCTCCTCGGCGAAATCCCTCATCGCCCGACGCCGCCGTCCGCCGGAGAGGAAGTGGCCGTCGACTTGGTGCTCCCCGACGCCTCCTTCCACCACCCACCGACGTGGAATTGTCCCGTGAGTGCAACCATCCCCTTGCTCTACTCTAGTTCGCCGTCGATCGTCGCCGGCGTTCACCGTTTGCTTCTGGCGCCGGCGAGCTCTGTTTTTTTTAAACCTGACATGTGGGACCCCCTCGTCAGCCTCTCCTCTTCTTATTCGAACCGTTTTCTGAAGACGTCTTCGGGCAGAATGCGTTTTCTCTTCGGTGTGACGTATTATATCCGAAGCGTTTTCTGTCTTTTTCAAACTAGCCCCTGGATAATTTTCTATTTATAACAGATTGGTCCCTGGACTAAAACCTTTATAACTTTTAAACAAAGGATGAATTTGAGTTGATTCTTATTCTGTCATCTCTATTTTTCTGTCTAGTTTTTTATCATATTTATTTGAAAAATATTTGGAACTATTTTTATGCAGGCACGGTATTTACGTTAGAATCCGATATTTATTTATTTTTGTAACGTAGATACCGAAGAAGGTGACGGTGCCACCAACTTCGCCGAGCTAGACTCCGACTGCTCTGAACCAGGCAAGCATGTTTGAACCTTTGATATGATGAGTGTCTTCCATGTTTGCCCGAGTGGTTTTCTCATGGCATGTTTATATAAGCATTTGTTGAATGTTATATTTCATGCAAGGTAAGTTGCAAGTGAGCTACAAAACTTGATGTGAGCATAAGATGGTGAAACAACCTAATCATATGGTGGCATGATAGGTTGCAAGCTGGTATTGTTGGAGCATGCCAGTTCTAAATCAAACTGTTTAACTCCAGAGTTGACCTGGATCGAGTCTTGTTCCTGTTCGCCTTCTTTTCGTACTGCCACATGTTTTCTCCAAAGAATGAGGTTTATTAAGTTGCAAACCCCTTTCCATGTACACACCAAATAGAGGGGCCGTGATGAGGGTTCCATGGCCCTGGATTAAAGCCCGTCATCCGGTCAGGGGGCATGGGTGTTTCCGGTTGGGACCAAGAGGGGGGCACCCCTTAGAGCACGCGATATAAATTTGATCCCATGCTATTCGAGGTGTTGGCCTCCCCACCTTAGAGTTTTTCCTGAACGCTGCCTAGGGTGATTCCTGGCATCGGGATGTTGAATGGGTGTGTACTGGTTAGATGTGTTTTCTTCTAAAATACCGTAGACGGAACTAGTCCTTGTGGCTACTGAAATCCGTTGGCTGTGGGTATAGAGTACAAACTCTGCAGAGTCAAAACCATTCGAGTAACCGAGTCCTCGGTCAAGGATGTTGGTTGACCGATCAAGTGTCAGTCTCAGTGTCAGTCCCAGTATCAGTATCTAGAGTACAAACTTGCTAACTGATAGTGGTAAACCGACTGAATGTTATTCCTGTGGATGGACTAACGTGTTTATTATTATGTACCGAGTATTCCTTGGGATGGTGCTACTCCATGAACTACTCGAATTTGAATGATGAAATATAAGCCCTTTATGTGATGTCGCGCAGACGTCCGACTGTGGCATTCTTGTTATTTACTTTTGATATAAGCCCTTTATGTGATGTCGCGCAGACATCCGACTGTGGCATTCTTGTTATTTACTTTTGATATAAGCCCTTTATGTGATGTCGCGCAGACATCCGACTGTGGCATTCTTGTTATTTACTTTTGATATAAGCCCTTTTTGTGATGTCGCGCAGACGTCCGACTGTGGCATTCTTGTTATTTACTTTTGATATAAGCCCTTTATGTGATGTCGCTCAGACGTCCGACTGTGGCACGTACTGTCATTTACCTTTCAGTATAAGCCCTTTATGTGGTGTCGCCCTGACGCCCGACTGCGGCATGTTAATTTCTTTCTATCTTTCAAGGCGTCGCTTCAAACACCCGATCGGTCTTCTGCTATTTTTTTTTGGAATTTCGGGAGGACTACCGCCTGACTTCCTTTTTATTTATCTTGAAGTGCAAACTTGTTACCTAAGTGTGTATTACCAATTTGCTCATGTGCATCATGTTTGCATTTGTTATATCTTATGTCCAAACTGTCTTGCGAGTACATTCAAAGTACTCACCTGGCTTGTTGATTTCGCCAGATGTTGACGAAGGCGATCTTATGGATGAAGAGTACGATAGTGAGTCAGACGCCTAGAGGAGTCCCAGTCAGTCCCTTGCGATCCTGGAGTTGGTCACTTGTATTATATACGCTTCCGCTACCCTTATGAAATCATCAAGCCTCACTCCGTCGCTTGATGAGTTGTAAGATTTTGGAGTCATGTCACCCTCTTCACTGTGACATATCCACCACCACTTTTTTTTTGCGAGTCAGTAGTTATGCCACCATACCCTTTGTGTCATATCCGCCTTTATGTGTATTATTGGCGTGCTTGTAATAAATTGTTGAGCAGCCTCAGCTCAACCCTGTATAATATTTAGTACTACTGGATTTCTGTATCAAGGAATTGTCTACCAGTAAGAAGGATTTTTCTGTACTGGTCTGACGAAAGGGGCAATTTTTCAATAAATGTTTGTTGAAAAACCGGTCCTGACACTGCGGCAGCGCTCCGACGGGAGGAAAGGGTGCGGCGGCAGTGGAGAAGATGAAGAACGGCGAAGGGAGAGGAGGGTGCGCGTGCATCTGCCGCCCCCCTCCTCCCCCTACTTATAGCCCTAGGCGACGAAGCTGAGGGGGCGGGGGCGTGGGGGATCGTGGGATTAACTACGCCCACTACCCCACGTTCCCATGATTGCGACGCCAGTAAAGGCGTGGATTAACTACCACAGGAGCCCAACCGTCCACCTCGGCCGCAGCGGATCTGCGCGCATGCCGAGGCGCTGTAGTGGCGGGCCCCGGCCTGCAGCACCGTCCCGTCACGCGCGTGGGCTGGCAGGCCGGCTTGACCTGATGACGCCACGTGGCCGACATGCGTGGGCGGCACGCCTGACGTCGGGCTGGCATGCCGCCTGGTCCCCACCACGACGTTTCGAAATCGCCAGGTGGCCTTCCTGGTCATGGCCGACACCTACCAGCCGGCACCTCGGAAGAAGGACGAAGCAGAACACCAGGCGACCCAGAATATGAAGCTGCTAAGGCTTCTCGCCCCTTCAGCCGCAGTGCCTCATCAGCTTCGGGGACTACTGTCGGAGTAAATGACCACGGGTAGCCCCATCAGCTCCCTTTGGTATTTCAAGACATCGGGGCAGGCTGCGCCCCTCAAACATCAAGGACAAATGTCCGCCTTCTTGAGGCCGGCTGGTCCAAGCAGCTGGTTGCCAGGAGGCGGCGGAGTCCACAAGATGGCCATGAAGTGGGCCGACTCCTAGCAGGCGGCCTCCTGGGAAGCCGAGTCCTAGCAGGCGGCCCCTCGTGCCCTCAGAGTCAGCGCCAACATAAACATGATGAGACAGGGCATGGCTACAGTACAGGCCTGCCACCCCCGAATCCAGGGCAGAACGTGGCCACAGTACAACGTGTCAAGCAGGCATCCTGCGCCCAGCGTAGGATGGTTGCCATGCCGCTCATGACATCATCCATGGCAGAGGAAGCCATGCTCCCGCGACGGGCGGCCAGTACGGCCCGCAGGCGGCGGGCCCTACCTGTCCGTGACAAGCCAGAAGGCGGCAAGCCCAGACCAGTCGGCTCAGTGGGAGGTCGGATCCTGGCAGGTGGCCCTCCCCCTTCCTTGAAGTTCGTGCGCCATTAACCAGAAGAGACGAGGAGTGGCTACAGTGAAACGCCCGCCAGGCGGCAGAACTGTAGCCACGCTCTCCCCGACCAAGCATGCATCATCAGTGGCATGGCTACAGTGCTGCACAGCCAACAGGACCCGCAAGCGGCGGGCCCAGCTTGTCGGCCAAGTACGAGACCGCCGGGGGGACCCACCAGGCGGTGGGCCCCAGCAGTCGGTGGAGAAGCCGGCGACCAGAGACACTGACGGCCGGGTCCTACGCCCGGCCGGATTACCATTGTATCCCTGGGGGGTAGGCCTATATATACCCCCCAGGTCACCCCATGCAAGGGGTTGGCGTTTTGGCACCTTGGCAAACGCCCCGTCGAGCACGCACACACACACACGCAGAGAGAGCGGAGTAGAGCTAGCCCTGCCCTTCTCCCTCCTCTAGCCAAACAGCTCAAGGAGCAAGCTTGTAGCTACCTGTGAAGTAGTGATCATGCGGAGACCCCGCAGAGCAGGACTAGGGGTGTTATCTCCTAGGAGAGCCCCGAACCTGGGTAAGATTTGCAAGCGTATGCGGTCTCGCTCACTCCCGCTTCTAGAGCCCGGCGACGTACTTTTGTCCCCATCCACGATAAGCCACCCCTTGGCATATGTCGCACGATATCCCCGACAGCGGTGCCCTGGTCACCACCTCCAGGACCAGTCAAAAGCCCCAGCACAAGCGCCAACAGGGAAGGCCATCGGAGCTCAGCTGGAAGACTGCTGGAGGAGGTGAAGGCACCAAGAGAGCGACCCCCTCCCCGGCAGTTGGGAGCCTGGTGATGACGATGCCGGGGAGGGGAGAGGAAGAACGGGAAGATGAAGCACCAGGACGTCAGTACGAGACGAACGCATCGGTGCCATCGTACTCCGACCTAACGGTCTGCGTCCCGCCTTCTCCATCTTCCCTAACTTCATCTTCATCAACACCACTCCAGGAAGATGCCAGGCCCCCAGCCTAGCACCTCCCCCGAAGAGACGGCGGGCGACTGCGACGAGCAGGACACTCGAGGTACGCCGCTCCCCACCTTGGTGGGCAGGAAGACGCCGCCGTCCTTAGAATGCGAGATCCACCGGACACCTCGCCAATAGGGTGGCGACCCCCGGCGACGCGCAGCAACAGACCAGACTCACTCCCCAAGCATCAGCCTGAGCATTTGACATCGACAGCAACTCCAAGCTAGGACCCGGGGCCTGACCCCGGGCTCTTCCTTTCAGCATACCTAGAAGAAGCAGAAGGCGGAGGAGGAGAGGAATGTGGGTGAATGCCTCCGCTCCTCCCCTGCTCCTCCTTTTATAGGTGAGCTGGGGGTGGGGGCTGATTCCCCGGCGAGTACCCGCCGTCCTCCTCCACCAATCCAAGAAGATCGGGCCCCTGCCTTGATGCTCTCCTGCATCACGCGCCTCCATTACCTACCCCACTCAATGCATGCGGCATACGTGGCTAAGGATAAGGGCATGGTGGGAAGAGTGAATTGGCAGTTATCCGCCCGTGCGTTAAAGTCATTCACGGGCCATTACAAGAATCGCCCCATCACAATTGGCATTGCACGACGCGCGGGAAAACCGGAAACTGACCCGAGCTCAGGTTAATGAGGAAGCAAAGAAGATCTCAAAGGGCGGAGCCGACCTTACATTTCTGCCTATGCACTGGTTAGGGCCTACCCCGATGACGCCCAGCGGCACATTCGTGCCAGGCCCGGGGGCTCCTGTCGGTGCAACAGACCTTGGGTCCATTGCACAGACTGTGCACAGGCCAGAGACAAGATTACAAGACCAAGATCAGACCAAACAAGGAGGATCAATCCCTTTGAAGGATCCAAGTGCAAGTCGAGAAGGCCAAGGTGAGCTAGAGGAACATGGCATCGCTAAGGGAAGGACCTACCTTGCCGGGCAGGCGAGCCCGGCAGGGTTGGGTTTTCCCCCGGAAGCAAGCTCCCAAATCACCACTCCACCGCTCCACCTCACAAGTGACGCAAGTCATTAATCAAAGCGGTGTCGAGCTCCAAGGTGACTAAGTGGCTGCTTTCTGCCACATGGCAGCCACTTCCTACAGCAAACACCTCCATATGACACCCGTCCTGAGACGTGTCAAGCGAGCAGGCGCGAAGCTGGCAAAACAGCCCAGCAGGACCTGCCGGGCGAGCTGTGATGTGACACTGAGCGGCGCATTTAATGCGCTCTGTCAGCCTACAGAGTTAGATATGATAGCACTGTTAGCTATCTAATCAGTACGCAAAGAATGATTTGCCACTTAGGTGACCCCTTAATCTATAAAAGGAGGCCCATGGCAACGGTAGAAAGGGTTGGACCCTCGCATATCCATACGCGCGTAGCCACTCTCGCCCCCAGAGCGACCTTGCCGGGCGAGTGTGCTGCATCCACCACCATTATCCACCATCAATCCACCAAAGCAGGAGTAGGGTTTTACGCCTCACGGCGGCCCGAACCTGGGTAAAGACTGCCCGTGTGATCTCTGTCATGCTGCACGATGCTTCTCCGCTATTTGTGCAACGTGCCCATCCCCTCGCCGAACCAAAAGGGGCTCATGGCCCCATAGGTTGTCGTGGTTTCCCACGACACGCAGCGCGCGGGGGCGTTCTTTTGGCCAAACGGTGGCTCGAAGTGGCGCCAATGAATCGTCGGTGAGCCCGTTCCCGTGCATCCTCGCAGGTTCCCGCGCAAGCTTCCCGCCCAACTCGGTGAAATCCCCCAAAATCCCAATGCTTACCGGCCTGCTATATAAACCCTCACGGCCGGCGAGTCCTGCGTCGCATTTTCCCCTCCCTCCCTGTAGCTTATCTCGTCTGCTTCTCCCACAATCACCAATGGTACCGGTCCATCATCGTCGCTCAGCCACTCCGCCGTCATCAGAGGACAACTCCAGCTGGGAGGCTACACCATGGTGGCGGTGCAGTCCCCGGCGTAGTGTAGTGCGCATGGCGTCCCTGTTGGGTGTTTGCGGAACACCCACCACACGCTCCACCGCTGCTGCCCGTCAGCAGCTGTTGCCGGCAGCCGTTGCCGCCACCCCACCATCTGCCGCCGTGGCCACCACAGCACCGTTGAAAGCCAGGGCTATCGCCCGTTCCGCCGCCACGGCCCGAAGGCGAGAGGTGGCCGTCGTGGCCGCCACCCCACTGGCACCACCGTGGCCATCACCCGCTCTGCCATCGCGGCCCAAAGGAGGGAGGTGGTGGTCGTGGCCGCCACCCCATCGTCGGCCGCCGTGGCCGCCAGCCCACCGTCGACCGCCGAGGTCATCACCCGCTCCGCCACCACCGCCCGAAGGCGGGAGGCAGAGGTGGAGGCCCGCACGTGCGTCAGCGACCTTGCGCGCTACATCGAGTTCCTGCAGGAGGAGGAGGAGCGCCTCGTCGAGCATGCAAAGAGCCTTACCGCCATCGTGGCCGCAGCACACGCCGCCGTAGAGGCGAGGAATTAGGAGATCTACGAGAAGAACCACCACTTCGAGAGGGGTCGTCTGGGCGGCAGAGGGTGTTCGAGGTGAGCGTCGCTGAAGGTGCAGCAGCGGCAGGCATCGTATTGCAGTTGTCCAGCTTGTCGGTAGGCTCCTCCTCCTCTGCCTCTTACTAAGGGCGCTCAGCAGAGGAGAGGTTACCGGAAGTAGTACGAATCCCCTCCGTAGTAGTAGTATTTAGGGGCTATTTTGTTCAGTTCATCTGACTATAGATGTGGTGGAACTATACAACATACTTAAAATTAGCTAGTATATATAGTTGAACTAGCTATTTCAGTACGTGGTTGGCAACAATTGGGGGAAAGTTTGGTCGGTTCAGCTGTCGAGTTTAACTGTTTGTATAAAGAACGACTGCTTAATCTATGAATGAAATCTATGCTTAATTACTGAATTTTAGTTGCAAAAATTAGATAGTGCTAGTGATTTTTAGCTGCATATTTTCACAAATGGCATTGTTACAAGGTTGACAAATGGCAATGTTACTAGATCAACAAATGTCAATCTTTCCAGTTTGACAAATGGCAATATACCCAATATGACAGATGCAAATCTTACCAAGTTGTCTGTACGTGCTTGCACACGGGTCATCCAAAACAACCGTTTGCGTTGAAGGGATGTACAAATCCTGCTCGACACATTTTCTCTTGGCTTAGCGCCGAAGTCTGACTTTGCATACCGTATTCAATCTGAACCATTTGCATTGAAGATATGCACAAATCCTGCGCTGTGAATTTTCCTTTGGCTTACTGGGGAAGACCATAGCTCTCACTTTGCATACGGGTGTTCTATCTAAAACTTTTGCGAAGAGCTGCACAAATCCTGCTCGGCACATTTTCCCTTGGCTTCCTGGGGAAGCTGTCGGTTTGCATATGGGTGTTCTATCTAAAACATTTGCGATGAGTGTTTTATATTTAAAAACCATTTACATTGATTTTAAAGAAAATCGTTTGATAAGTCTGTGCATTCAGAGAGAAAAACGCAAGTTCGTTCAAACCATATCGGGTGCATTCCATGATAGCATGCCAAGTTTCATGAATTTCAGACGAGTTTTGGATTTACTAGAATTTAAAAACAAAGTATCTCAATGTTTTGCCGGCAATCAACAGTGCCCTGGTGTTTGAAATTCTTTACCATTTCTTGCATGGGACCTAAGCATGCACCCAACGACACACATTTGATATGTCAACCCATTTTTCTGCACTGGAGCTTGTGCATGTAGTTCAAATTTGAATTATGCACATAAAATGCCTAGAAAACCCAGTTAATGTAAAAAATGCCCAAGCGAACCCCGAAAAATCCCAATAATTGACACAACACTCCTGTTGTTCTATGTTGACACTAGAAAATATTTGAAAGCAAGAAGAGGCAACGGATATCGTTTCGTCCCCAAAGGTGGCATGTTCCCTACCAAAACCATTAGGCTTGTTGTGAGAAGCTCTGGTTTGCAAGAAGCTTATACCCAAACCTGCCCCAAATGGGACAAAAAAATTACCACAGCATGTTGATGCCGCTCCATGATAGCATGTCAAGTTTCATGAACTACAGACGAGTTTTGGATTTACTAGAATTTAAAAACCATGTATCTCAATGTTTGCGGCCGAGTGACGGTGGCAAGGTGTTTGACATTCATTCTCAGTTCTTGCATGGGACCTAAGCATGCAACCAAGGACACAGATTTGATTATTCAACCAATTTACATGCACTGGAGCATGTGCATGTAGTTCAAATTTGAATTATGCACATAAATGCATAGAAAACTCAGTTAATGTATAAAAATGTCCAAACGAACCCCAAAAAAACTCCTAAATTTAACACAACACTCATGTTATTCTATGTTAACACTAGAAAAAAATTGAAATCAAGAAGAGGCAACAGATATCGTTTCGTCCAGACAGGTGAAACGTTCCCTACTGTAACCATGAGGCTTGTTTTGAGAAGCTCTGGTTTGTGAGAAGCTTATACCCCAACCTGCCCCAAATGGGACAATATTTTTACCACGGCATGTTGATGCCATTCCATGCTAGCATGTCAAGTTTCATAAATTTCAGACGCGTTTTTGATTTACTAGAATTTAAAAACCATGTATCTCAATGTTAGCGGCCGAGCGACAGTGGCAAGGTGTTTGACATTCATTCTCATTTCTTGCATGGGACTTAAGCATGCAACCAAGGACACACATTTCAATTTTGAACCCATTTATATGCATTGGAGCATGTGCATGTAGTTCAAATTTTAATTATGCACATAAATGCATAGAAAACTCAGTTAATGTATAAAAATGTCCAAGCGAACCCCGAAAAATCCCAAAAATTGATACAACACTCCTGTTGTTCTATGTTGACATGAGAAAATATTTGAAAGTAAGAAGAGGCAACGGATATCGTTTCGTCCGCCAAGGTGGCACGTTCCCTACTAAAACCATCAGGCTTGTTGTGAGAAGCTCTGGTTTGCGAGAAGCTTATACCCAAACCTGCCCCAAATGGGACAATATTTTTACCACGGCATGTCGATGCCGTTCCACGATATCATGTCAAGTTTCATGAATTTCAGACGAGTTTCGATTTACTAGAATTTTAAAACCATGTATCTCAATGTTAGCGGCCGAGCGACAGTGTCAAGGTGTTTGACATTCATTCTCATTTCTTGCATGTGATCTAAGCTTGCAACCAAGGACACCCATTTGATTTTTCAACCCGTTTTTATGCACTGGAGCATGTGCATGTAGTTCAATTTTGAATTATGCACATAAATGCCTAGAAAACTCAGTTAACGTATAAAAATGTCCTAACGATCCCCGAAAAATTCCAAAATTTAACATGACACTCCTGTTGTTCTATGTTGACACCAGAAAAAAATTTGAAAGCAAGAAGAGGCGACGAATATCGTTTTGTCCACAAAGGTGACACGTTTCCCTAATGGAACCATGAGGCTTCTTGTGAGAAGCTCTGGTTTGTGAGAAGCTTATACCATAATCTGCCCCAAATGGGACAATATTTTTTACCCCAGCATGTTGATGCCATTCCATGATAGCATGCCAAGGATCATGATTTTCAGACGGGTTTTGGATTTACTATAATTACAAAAGCAAGTGCCTCAACATTTGCCGGAGAGCCACGGTGCCGTGGTGTTCAAAATTCATCCCCATTTCTTGCATGGGATATAAGCATAAACCCATGGACACATATATGATTTTACAACCCATTTTGGTGCACCGGAGCATGTTCATGTAGTTTAATTTTGAATTGTGCACCTGAAATGGCTAGAAAACCAAGTTAATGTATAAAAATGTCCAAACGAACCCTGAATAATTCCAATTTTTTGACGACACACCTATAGTTGCATGTTCACTGTAGATAAAAGTTCTAGCAATTCAAACACCCTCCTTTGCCACTGTGACCCCATTATGTAATTCAAATCAAGATGAAAAATCAAGTAGATCGCACACAGTTTATTATCACCAACAGTGTGAGATGCAGTACAAAATATCTTGGAGCACCGTCGAAGTATAGTACGCCTATGGCTTACGTGAGAAGGTGCGTCAGCTACAGTCCATAGCCGGCATGTCAAGCACACTAGCTCGCTCCCCAAATATCATTTCACTGTTCAATCGTTGCCGGTGAAAGATGGGGACATGGACCCGCGTCGTGAGGGCAACTTCGGCGGCCCACTCCGGCGAGAGCGCGGCCGCAGCCGCCATGTGCGTGCTAACAGGCTGCATGAGCGCGGCCGCAATCTGCGACCGGGCGGCCAAGGCAGCCCAAACGGCTGATGTTGCTTCTCAGGTGGCGGCAGCAACATCTGCCTCGGGGATAGCAACTGGCGAGAGCGGCACAGCAGTTGTCTGTTCCGCAACGGCGGCCTTAACCCTAATGGAGGCCACCCACGACCATGTCAAGGCCGCCCACGCCCAGCTCGTGGCGGTCACCGCACAAATCGAATGAAGCTTCTCCGACAACGGTCGGCAACCCACGGCCGAAGAGTTAGCAATCGCCGAGAGCGTTCGAGCAGCCGTCCGTTCCTCCGCGGCATACCTTGCCACGACGGAGCCCATCCGATCCCAGATCGTGGCCGCCCACGCCCAGCTCGTGGTGACCTTTTCCAAAGAGATGGTGGACGCGGATGGCGAGATGCTTGCCGAGTATGGTGCGATGGATGCCATGGAGCCCCTTCCTCAGGAGATCGTCGGGCGCGAGCTGGACATGGAGGAGGCGGCGGAGATCGACGAGCACCAGCCATAGTAGTACTCTTTGTTTTGTTTAATTAAGAGTGCCGGTCTTTAATTTGTTAGAGTAATGTTTAGGTCAGCTAGCTCTGTTTAATTGCTGAACTTGCTCGATTAAGAAGTGTGGGTGTGTTGTAGTCTCCTTTGTGTACCCAAATTATGTAATGACGTGGATGACCACTGTAACCAGGGAAATTCGAACCAAAATTTGCACATTCAAACTCATCACAGACGGGTTAAGCTATATGAATCGTTTGTGATGTTCACATATCGTACACAATGCTGAATAAGGGACCGTGTCTGATGACACTTTGCGCGCCAATTTTTTCGCTGCACCGATTCAAAATTTTCAGCTTCTGCGGAAATATCTACCTCCCCACCCCCTCCCCCTTACCAAAAGCCACATTTCCCCTGTTTCCGCCTTCCTTTCCAAGTTGAAACCTTCACTCCTTGCTTGCAGCGCTGCCTCCTCGCCGGCGACCCTCCTTCACGCTGCTCGGCCTCGTCGATCCAGGCAGGTAATCCACACCCGACCCCCATCCTCCTCCTCCTTCCACATCCCACATGCCCCGACCGCCGGCGCAACATCTTCCACCCAAATCACCGACCCCTCCCCCAAATAAGCGCCGCCCTAAGCCATGGTGCACGCAGTATAGCCAGGAGCTCAAGGAGCATTTGGCAGCGGAGAAGCAAATCAAGGCCGCACGCGCAGATGAGGTCGCGATGGCTGTCATTCGTGCCGACCCCCAGATCTTGGAGGAGCACCTCGCCGTCAAGGCCACTGTCGATGCCTCGCGTGCCGATGCCGCGACGCGGTTGGCTACTTTAAATGACAGTTCGTGGTGTTTTCTCGAGGCCACCGTCGGTGTCTTCGACGAAGACTACGAGGTGTTTTCTCAGCGTGCCCGTGCTTACCTCAACTCGAGAGCCAGCAGGTTGGTGCCCGGAGTGGCTCAGGCAACTCACCACTACAATGAGGGCACCCACGATGTGGAGGCCTCGCCCTCTTCCATGTCCAAGGAGCCAATCATCATCGATATCTCCGACGATGAGGAGTAGCTTGTCTTATTAGCTCACTATAATGACCTATGTTCAGTTTGCTAGCTACGTCGATTAAGCATGCTCGGTTTACCCGTTGCATGTGCTGCTCCTGCCTTTCCTTAACAAATTCTAGTGAATTGTCGTATCTACTTTTACCATGCAATCTGTTGCTCTAGTGTATATGTTCTATATGTCGTGTAATGTGGTGCTCACTTATTAACTGTTTGGTTAATTAGTTGTCATCTTCAGTTAACTGTTTGGTTCAATTCTGCAAATGTGATATTCAATTCTTCAGGGTGCAATTTTGTATTGTCTTCCGGAGAAATAAATTGAATTTATCTTTACAAAATACATGAGAAACAAATACAATTGCTATATTTCCAAGTTGTCAAGCATGCTTGGTTTGGTTAACTATATGATCTTCTAGTATGTTATACATTGTGCAATGTGGTGCTCAGTTAACGTTTGGTTCATTTGTTGTGGTGTTTAGTTAACTATTTGGTTCAATTCTGCAATGCGATGTTCAATTGTTGTGGGTGCATTTTGTTATTGTATACCATGTGAGAAATAAATCGAATTTGGCTGTACTAAATACATGATAAACAAATACAATTGCTATATTTCCAAGTTGTTAAGCATGCTTGGTTTGGTTAACTGTCTAATCTTATATTAGGAGTATGTTATATTGTGCAATGTGGTGCTCAGTTAATGTTTGGTTCATTTGTTGTGGTGTTTAGTTAACTGCTTGGTTCAATTCTGCAATGCGATGTCCAGTTGTCGTGGGTAGAATTTTGTATTGTTGTGCATGTGAGGAATAAATTGAATTTGGCTGCACTTAATACATGAGAAACATATACAATTGCTATATTTCCTAGTTCTTAATCATGCTTGGTTTAGAAAAAATGGGTTTTCCATGTGGCTTGAATTAATCTAATGAATCTGCAATGTGCTTATTTTTCATCAACATATTTTACTGATAGCATGCGAACCCTCACTTAACCTGATCACTAACTACCTTATATGTGTTGCAGGGAAACAATGGGAAGCACTTAGGTTTACAATCGAGGCTTGCACATGCATGGTCCTTTGTCTAATAGCACATTATTGTGCAATTGCAGGAACCATTCTAATATTTAGGTTTTTAACAATTTGGTCTTGCACATGTAGGTCCTGCTGTCAGAGGTTTTGACCCACTGTTCGAACCTTTTTGCATATGGGGAAATGAGTTGTCCATGAATATCAGTCTAGTCAAGAAACTCAGAAAGATTATTAGGATAAAGAAATTAGCGACAAAAAACAACAAGATCTTTGTCTGCATAATGAAGAAGACATCAGTTCACTACAGGATGATACTAACTATTATACCTTGCCTTTTTTATTCCTTTGCCCCATTTCCAATATAGAGAACATATTTATGCACATCCTTGTTTGTAGGTCTTTCCAAAGTAGTTCACTGATGATTACCTCTCAAACCACCTGTATGGTCAGGAGGCAAGGAAGGTATTCATACAACACCCACGGTTCAATATTGAAGTGTTCCTGAAGAGGATGAAGGATGGACAATCAATCATCCACAGGCACTGGCCTAAAGTTGCAAAGACCTTCAACATCAATGAAGGCTCAATATTCAACTTCCGCTTCAGCAGTTTTCCAGATGAGATTCATCTGTCTATGTACCGCCTATGATGCTAATTTCGAAAGGTTATAGATGTTGCATGTGAAACTTGGTGCTGGTGCAGTTGTGTAATGGGGTAGCTGAGTGCTGAAGCTATATGATGTTGTACTCTGATGTATTTCAATTATGAAATCTTGCTTCCTTAATATGAAAATGAAATATATTGTGTGCTTAATATGAAATGTCAATTAGATTAATACATGGATTATTAATAATAGGACAATTAGCCTGCTAATTGGGTTTTTCTATTGCAAACGGTTATTGAGAAAACACCATGGGCGATGACCTCATGCAACGCACACAGTTTCTAGGAATAAACCGTGTTGGATCAATGAAAAATCACACACGACATCCTCTTGAAAACTGTTTGCGTTAGGCCACCTTGCGCAAACGTTTACCGCATAAATTGTGTGTGTGATGGACAGCCTTTGCCACACAGTTTCTTCTATGCACCGTGTGTGATGCATTCAATAACGCAAACGATAAAATTGTTAATATCGTCTGCAATGGCAATGCTATCACAAACGATTTAATGGGGAAAATTGTGTGTGATGTACCTGCGAACGGAAACGTTTTCCTTGGAGTGACTGTGTGGGATGTATATACGAATGGAAACATACTGCTTGGATTAACTGGGTGGGATGTACATACTAACAGAAACGTATTCCTTGGTTTGACTGTGTGGAATGTACATACGAACGGAAGCGTTTAGCCGGGACTGACTGTGTGGGATGTACTTACGACCGAAAACAATTTGGCCTGTATAATTGTAATTTTTTTAGCACAACTGTACGTATAACCGTATTTGATCGCTCGCCCGTCGCACACGACCTCACTTTGCCGAGCGTGTGTGACCGAAGGGCCTATCCCCGACGGTTTCTGGGTCGTGTGGGAAGGACCCCCCTATCGCAGTCACTCACTAGGCGACGATTCAAAACGCCGTTGCGGAAAGGGGTTAAAAACCATTTGTATAGCACCTCGCTGTACCAGTGTGGGGATGAGGTCCATAACACTGTTCTAAAAAAAGAGGCCAAAAAAAAGGAGCCTGTGAAAAAAGAGAGAAAAAAATAGAAAAAGTGAGAGAGAAAAAGAGAGAAGGGGCATGCTACTATCCTTTTACCACACTTGTGCTTCAAAGTGGCATCATGTTCTTCATATAGAGGGTCTCCATGATTTGTCACTTTCATATACTAGTGGGAATTTTACATTATATAACTTGGCTTGTATATTCCGATGACGAGCTTCCTAAAATGCTCGAGGTCTTCATGAGCAAGCAAGTTGGATGCACACTGTATCTCCTTTTTATTGATCTGGTATTGGAACAAGAAAGGGTATCCCGCCCACACCTATTTCCCCAGAGGTGACCCTGGGTATCGAACCCACGAGAGGAAGACTACCTTGAAGCAATGGTCCCTAGCAAGCTTTTGCCAAAGTGTCAAATCCAGCTTTTGACCGGATCAGCAAGCAAATTGTGATTCAAACACTTATAATAAAAATAAGGTACGGGGATGAGGTCTTAATGCTTACAACCATGTATTGGTGTTGGGATAAAAAATGATATTAGTTTGTGCTCGGGAAGTCACCCATCAAGAGGTGGTTGCTTCGTATCGGAGTGGGGGATGTGTCCAAATAACATCTTGACCAGCACAAGTCCTGCATCAAGAATCAGTTGTCCTACCGAAGGCCCTATCCGTCTCGCGGGGTTGCCCCGATAATTAAGATAATAATATCAGACAAAAGCACTAGGCGTTTAATGACTACACCTCATGAATGCCCAAGGATATGATCCATGTTACTGTACTAAACATTACTGTCACCGGTGTTCGGTATAACACTTCACGGTCCCCTTGCTCCTAGCCTCACCGGTGCTCAGTCTCCATGATCCTGGGTACCTGCAGGTATGAAGATCGTGGACAAGAGAAGAGATACTTCATGAAACAATTTTATTTCACACATAAAAGACGTTGTGTCAAAGACTTCCATTGATACCTTCACCAAATACCTGGGGTTGCAAGGCTCATGCCTCACCTCATACCTTACCAAACTACTCGCACATGGAGATCAGATCACGAGAAGAAAACATTGAAGAACACATCTTGGGACTGATTGATTGCAATATGTCTTACAATGGATGCCTTGTTCGATGCACGATTACAAGTATGAACTAGATGAGAGAGCACTGTGGTGGTGGAGATGGCTATGGAGGTGAAAATAGCGATGGCTAGGGTTTGTGGATGAAGAAGATGATGAATAGGTTATGGTTGTGCTCGGCGCTCCTCTTTCTCCCCCTTATGTTGACATTTCGATGTGGTTTCCTTTATAAAAGTTGTTCAGGTGGATGACCTTGCCTCGGTTTCCACGCCAAACGACCGCTCATGCGATCGCGTGTGGTCGCATGGAACACTGTATTTGGTTCTGGTGGCCTTCTGACGCCTCCTGGTAACTTATTTCTTCTCCATTTTCTTCCTTTCCTTTCTTCCACATGATCTCTTCCTCTTTTAGCCCGTTTCCTGCGGAAAAAATATCAAAGAGGGGATTTGTGGAATCCTTTGCATTCATTAGTTATTAGTGGCAATATCAGAGCGAATATCTCTCTTTTAATGAAATAATTTGGCTTAAACAAGGTTGAGATGAGTGTAAATACATCACTCATCCACTCCCCCAAGCTTAAACTTGATCGTCCTCGAGCAACATAGAGAGAAATCCGAAGCATAACGAACTCAGTTGTTTAAACCAAAATAACGAGAAGATTTTGGTTCACTTATGATCGGTATGCCTAGATACCCTCCGCTCTTGACCTGAAAACTTATTATAGATATAGCGGTGGCATGGTTATAGTGCAAGTGTTAGTGAAGCAAAGATAATCAACACAAAGTTTCTGATCCACTAGATAAAACAACTTTGCAATACTTCATTTCATTTAATCTAGACAACACTTGCTTGCTGGGAATGCACGAAAGAGTTTCTTAAGATAGAGCCATGAAAAGATAAGTTAGGGAGTAGAAAGCATGTAGTAAAACATGATGCTCAAGTGCTCCTGACCACACCCACAATTGTTTCCTCCTCTAGGCTCTTAAACAATTTGTTTCAATTATTGTTTGCTAGAACTTTGACTGTCACGTGACGGAGATTATGCCAAGTAAGTGATCATGCATACGTTTTTGTTGTGGCTTAATGTTTGGGAACTAAGGATCTTTAGCAATAATGTCTCTTTCGAGCTCTTTTGATCAGTCCCCTTTATTTACCACATACACACCCATTCAAGGGAAAGCTGAATAATATTCATTTGTAGTGTTGCCACTACGTACGGTAACAAACTCATAGCCGATATCCGAGCTATCACTCTTGGTGGATCGTTCATTGGCCAGTGGAGTCCTCAGCATAACATCAAGAAGGGTGACGAAGCCACATTTACACACGTAAACGCGTCTATAGTAGCAAAGGCCATGGCACCAACTGGAGGCTGTAACACCATGTTGAGATATACAACACAGATTTTTGGCATAATCTCACCCACCTTTCAACTAAGTTCCTCTAGACAATTTAATCCACAAGTGCTATCAAGTCTATTAAGTTTAACAACATGGGGTTGAGCATGTTAAACATCACTTCCACTACAATTTCTCAACTCCCAAGTCTTGAAAGACTTTATCTTGTGCAAAGTTACACTTGGTTAATTTCATTTCATTTTAAAAACTGTCGCACGGCAAGTCTTAGTTGCCTAAACTAAAGAAAACAAAGGCTACAAAATTATTTCAGCTACTAGAGCAAAACCTTTGGATCAACTATCAAGACTCACTCCCATCTACACATATCACACATACAACTACAACATCTACTCTAAGTATCCAAGTGCAAAAGACGGGGGTCGTAGGACATACCTTCACGGTTGCGAATTTACACACTTCTCTTCCTTACTCTTGCATTTCTTGTTGTCCTGGCATACATCAACTCCTCTGAAAACAAAATGCAAATGAACTCCAAGGGGCTAAATAAGAACAAGAGCAAAGTAAAGCTTATTCTATTTTTTTGGTTTTGGGGTTTTTGGAAACTAACTTGCAACCACAAAAAATCGCAAAGGCACAAACAAAAAGCAAAAGAAAAGTGTTGGAACAGACTAACACAAGAGTTTTGAAGCTCCTCGAGCTTAAGTACAACCTCAATACAATTTATTCAAATATCACCACATCTTGAGGTAGAAGTGGTGATAACCTCCCCCAAGCTTAGGCTCTTGCAAGCCTAAACCGGCGAGATCATTGTGGCGGTTGGTCGGGAGCCCACTCTTGGCTCTAGTTGGAGAAGTTCATGTTCATGTAGGAGGACGTGCCTCGAAGGGATGCGGCGAGGTTCCTCATATCAGCAATGGAGCCCTGGAGGCTGCTGAGGTCCGCATAGCTGGTGTAGTCTTGCTGGGGCTGCTCCTCCTCTTCGTCGGTGGCGAGTTCTTCTTCATCTACTAGTTTAGGTTCTGGCCCTTCTTGGTCAAAAGATGCATCCCCTTCCTGTGCAACATAATGCAATTGTCCATTCTCGATGGAGAAATGGTTAGGCATAGGTGTGGGTAACAAGTAGGCCACTCCAGGAATTTTGATACAATGACGGCCATTGCGAACTACTACCATACCAATGCTAGTAAGAAGACGAATGTTAACAAGGGTGTTACCGACAATGGGGCGGAGATGACTATAGTTAAGGCCAAGGGAGTTGGCCAACATGGTGATCACTCCTCCACACACGATATCTCCTTGTGCATGATTTGCTTGATGCGCGAGGTGTAGCAAAAGTACTGCCCCCTATGTTGGCCGAATAACCGACGTCCAAGTTTGCTGCTTTCCCAAGAACTAGCATGTTATCATCATTCACCTTAGAAACTTCTCCTCGTGCCTGCAACGAGTTAGAGATAGCATAGTAAAAATAACGTATAGCAAGACTTTCAATGCAACTGGCTCTTTGCTTAAGGCCACGATGACTCATCCAACAAAAGGATTGCCTAGGGTGCGGGTCAGTGAAATCATAAACATATCTAATATCAGCATCATTGTTGGGGAAGCCAAAGTAGTTACACCACTCAACAAAAGTGATGTTAAAGTCTTGGTCAAGGAGACGGAAAGTGATCCTCTCCTCCTCATATGCATTTGGCACTAACCCAACATTGTGCCATAGAGTACTAAGAAACTCTAGCATCAATCATTCATAAGTCTCACATCCCTAATAAACAAAATGGTGCAACCCGGCATTATGACAAAGCAAATTAAAATCATGAGTGATACCTAGCTTGGCGAGAGTACAAGCACAAGCCCATTTGGTTGCTTTGATCTTCCTTGTAGTGAGCTTCTGGAACTTCTTCCTTGCTCTATGGTCGGCGAAGACAATCCCCAGCGGGAAAACTTGTTGCGGTTGCGCGGTGGATGAACTCAAATCACCGCATACGCGAGAAGACCTCCGTGTAAACATCTACAAAACAAATTTTCAGTCCAACATAATGAAACAATAATGATCCTACGGTACTCACAACATCATACTCCTCTAAAAACATCAACAAATCCATGCCAAAATCAAGTTTGAATCAAAAATGTGCATCTCCTAGTCATGGCAATGCTAGGCACGTAGAACATGGATTCATGAAAAGCAATTTGGGGATCGGAGGAGAAACGTACCGTAGATCGATCACACAGAAGGATTCGAACTGAAAACGAACGAGTAGAGAGATCGGGCGAAGTTTTGCTAGGGTTTGGAGAGGTTTGGAGGAAGAAGAAGAAGAAAAGAGAGAGATGGGGGCAAAATACCTCCTTCCTCGGGCTTATTGGAGCCACCGACGCGCAAAACGACCGCTCATACAGGCGCAAGCGCCTGCATGGAACGTCGTCTTCAACTCGGTTTAACTCACCTTTGCCTGGGTGCAGATGAAAGGACCGCTCAAACAGGTGTCGGCGTCCGTTTTGAACATCGTCGTTCATTCTATTCTTTTTGTGCTCCTGGTTGAAAATGTCAAATGACCGCTCGAACAAGCGCATGCGCCCATTTGGAATGTCGTCGAACGCTCTGGTCTCGTCAATGGTTTCTATGGAGAATCAAAACGAGCACAAAAATGAGCGTGTGCACCCGTTTGATACGCCGTCCTTCACTCTGTTGCCTCTGGTTGTTTTGTGCTGGAACCTCCTGTAGGTCAAACGACCGCCCGTACGACTGCTGCGGTCGCAGGAAGGGTCGTCTTTTGGTATGTTTCTTCCGAAACTTGTATTTTTCTTTGTTCTCCTGCGGTGTTAGCTCCGTAGCAATACATAGACATATTCCCAGGCATTCAAACATCAATCTAGCAATATAGATCATCTTGCACAAGACTAGGCCTTCATTAGAACAACTCTTCCAAACTCACTTCTTCATATGGAACTTCAATCACTCTTTTATTAAAAACAAAAACAAAAACTTACTTGTCTACTTTATTCGCATGGGTTGCCTCCCATGAAGCCCTTGTTTTCGGTCGGATAGCTCGACCATAGTGGTGATCAAGGTGGTGCTAGAACACCGAGACCATAGCTTCGGGCATTCAAAATGATGCCACCTCCTGTATAGGTCTTCAATTTCTTTTCCTGAGGAAATGCCTTATAAAGGGATCTTTAGCTGGTAAATCAGAACGAACATTTCCCTCAAACACATTTATCACAGCTTTGATAGTCCTTAGAAAAGGTCTACCGAGAATTATAGGAGCAATTGGATCTTCAGGCATATCTACTATAACAAGATCAATCATGATAGGGCAATCAATAATTTGAACTATAACTCCATGCTTAATGCCTACTGCCTGAGTAAAAGTAGAGTTGGCCATATTCAATATAATCTCAGTATTAGCATAAGGACCAAGATTGAGACTATCATAAACAGATTTGGGGATAGTGGGGACACTTGCCCCTAGATCACATAAAGCACTGAACTTATTAAATCCTATCTCAATCTCTATAGTTGGTTCAAAAGCCTCCTCTTGCTTAGCTGGTAACTTAATGAATAACTTTTTTCTTTCATCATCAAGTTCATGTACCTTGGCAGTTTTGTGCTCCATATCTATAATGGGTTGTACCAGTACGTGGGCTGAGAATTCACATTAATTACCACGGCCTAGGGGATAGGGGGTGAAGCATGTTATGTACATGTACGCAGGTAGAAACATTAGAGAAAACATGATCGCTATTGAGGGATGACTCGATCGTTGGGGAGGGGGGTATCGCCCCCTGCTACTTCTTGAGCTTGCGTTGGTTTTCCCCTTGAAGAGGAAAGGGTGATGCAGCAAAGTAGAGATAAGTATTTCCCTTAGTTAGAGAACCAAGGTATCAATCCAGTAGGAGACAACGCACAAATCACCTAGCACCTGCACAAACAATCAAACAACTTGCACCCAACGCGATAAAGGGGTTGTCAATCCCTTCACGGTTACTTGCAAAAGTGAGATCTGATAGAGATAGGTAAAACTAAACAAAAGATAAAGTAATATTTTTGGGTTTTTTGGTTTATAGATATGAAAATAAAAGATTGCAAAATAGTAGATCGGAAAGTAATATGATGGAAAATAGACCCGGGGGCCATAGGTTTCACTAGAGGCTTCTCTCAAGATAGCAAATAATACGGTGGGTGAACAAAGTACTGTCGAGCAATTGATAGAAAAGCGCAAAGTTATGACGATATCCAAGGCAATGATTATGAAATATAGGCATCACGTCCGTGTCAAGTAGACCGAAACGATTCTGCATCTACTACTATTACTCCACACATCGACCGACTCCTGCCTGCATCTAGAGTACTTAGTTCATAAAGAACAAAGTAACGCATTAAGTAAAATGACATGATGTAGAGGAATAAACTCAAGCAATATGATGTAAACCCCATCTTTTTATCCTCGATGGCAACAATACAATACGTGCCTTGCTGCCCCTACTGTCACTGGGAAAGGACACCGCAAGATTGAACCCAAAGCTAAGCACTTCTCCCATTGCAAGAAAATCCAATCTAGTTGGCCAAACCAAACCGATAATTCGAAGAGAATTATAAAGATATCAAATCATGCATATAAGAATTCAGAGAAGATTCAAATAATATTCATAGATAAACTGATCATAAATCCACAATTCATCGGATCTCGACAAACACACCGCAAAAGAATATTACATTGGATAGATCTCCAAGAACAACGAGGAGAACATGGTATTGAGAATCAAAGAGAGAGAAGAAGCCATCTAGCTACTAGCTATGGACCCGTAGGTCTGAGGTAAACTACTCATGCTTCATCGGAAGGGCAATAGAGTTGATGTAGAAGCCCTCCGTGATCGAAACCCCCTCCGGCAGGGTGCCGGAAAAGGTCCCTAGATGGGATATCACGGGTACAGAAGGTTGCGGCAGTGGAAAAGTCTTTTCGTGGATGCTTCTGAGGGTTTTGGAATATATGTGAATATATAGGACGAAGAAGTAGGTCGGTGGAGTCACGTGGGGCCCACAAGGCAGGGCGGCGCGCCCTCCCCCCTTGTCGCCACCTCATGGCTCTTCTGTCTTGAACTCCAAGTCTCCGGGGTGTCTTCTGGTCCAAGAAAAATCATCGTGAAAGTTTTATTCCGTTTGGACTCCGTTTGGTATTCCTTTTCTGCGAAACTCAAAAACAAGGAAAAAACAGAAACTGTCACTGGGCTCTAGGTTAATAGGTTAGTCCCAAAAATAATATAAAATAGCATAATAATGCATATAAAACATCCAAAACAGATAATATAATAGCATGGAACAATCAAAAATTATAGATACGTTGGAGACGTATCAAGCATCCCCAAGCTTAATTCCTGCTCGTCCTCGAGTAGGTAAATGATAAAAACAGAATTTTTGATGTGGAATGCTACCTAACATATTTATCCATGTAATTTTCTTTATTGTGGCATGAATGTTCAGATCCATAAGATTCAAAACAAAAGTTTAATATTGACATAAAAACAATAATACTTCAAGCATACTAACAAGGCAATTATGTCTTCTCAAAATAACATGGCCAAAGAAAGCTTATCCCTACAAAATCATATAGTCTGGCTATGCTCCATCTTCGTCACACAAAATATTCAAATCATGCACAACCCCGATGACAAGCCAAGCAATTGTTTCATACTTTTAGTGTTCTCAAACCTTTTCAACTTTCACGCAATACATGAGCGTGAGCCATGGACATAGCACTATAGGTGAAATCGAATATGGTGGTTGTGGAGAAGACAAAAAAGAAGGAGATAGTCTCACATCAACTAGGCGTATTAACGGGCTATGGAGATGCCCATCAATAGATATCAAGGTGAGTGAGTAGGGATTACCATGCAACGGATGCACTAGAGCTATAAGTGTATGAAAGCTCAAAAGAAAACTAAGTGGGTGTGCATCCAACTTGCTTGCTCATGAAGACCTAGGGCAATTTGAGGAAGCCCATCGTTGGAATATACAAGCCAAGTTCTATAATGAAAATTCCCACTATTATATGAAAGTGACAAAATAGGAGACTCTCTATCATGAAGATCATGGTGCTACTTTGAAGCACAAGTGTGAAAAAAGGATAGTAGCATTGCCCCTTCTCTCTTTTTCTCTCATTTTTTTTGCTTGGCCTTTTGGCCTCTTTTTTTCCTCACATGGGACAATGCTCTAATAATGAAGATCATCACACTTTTATTTACTTACAACTCGATACTTAGAACAAAATATGACTCTATATGAATGCCTCCGGCGGTGTACCGGGATGTGCAATGAATCAAGAGTGACATGTATGAAAGAATTATGAAAGGTGGCTTTGCCACAAATACGATGCCAACTACATGATCATGCAAAGCAATATGACAATGATGAAGCATGTCATAATAAAACGGAACGGTGGAAAGTTGCATGGCAATATATCTCAGAATGGCTATGGAAATGCCATAATAGGTAGGTATGGTGGCTGTTTTGAGGAAGGTATATGGTGGGTGTATGGTACCGGCGAAAGTTGCGCGGCACTAGAGAGGCTAGCAAAGGTGGAAGGGTGAGAGTGCGTATAATCCATGGACTCAATATTAGTCATAAACAACTCACATACTTATTGCAAAAATCTATTAGTCATCGAAACAAAGTACTACGCGCATGCTCCTAGGGGGATAGATTGATAGGAAAAGACCATCGCTCGTCCCCGACCGCCACTCATAAGGAAGACAATCAAAAAATATCTCATGCTCCAACTTCGTTACATAACGGTTCACCATACGTGCATGCTACGGGACTCACAAACCTTAACACAAGTATTTCTCAAATTCACAGTTACTCACTAGCATGACTCTAATACCACCATCTTTATATCTCAAAACAATCATAAGGAATCAAACTTCTCATAGTATTCAATGCACTTTATATGAAAGTTTTTATTATATCCCTCTTGGATGTCTATCATATTAGGACTAAATTCATAACCAAAGCAAATTACCATGCTGTTTAGAGACTCTCAAAATAATATAAGTGAAGCATGAGAGTTCAATAATTTCTATAAAATAAAACCACCGCCGTGCTCTAAAAAGATATAAGTGAAGCACTGGAGCAAAATTGCCTAGCTCAAAAGATATAAGTGCATAGAGTATTCTAATAAATCACGATTCATGCGTGTCTCTCTCAAAAGGTGTGTACAGCAAGGATAATTGTGACAAACTATAAAGCAAAGACTCAAATCATACAAGACGCTCCAAGCAAAACACATATCATGTGGTGAATAAAAATATAGCCTTAAGTAAAGTTACCGATAGACGAAGACGAAAGAGGGGTTGCCTTCCGCGGCATCCCCAAGCTTAGGCTCTTGGTTGTCCTTGAATATTACCTTGGGGTGCCTTGGGCATCCCCAATATTAGGCTCTTGCCACTCCTTATTCCATAGTCCATCAAATCCTTACCCAAAACTTGAAAACTTCACAACACAAAACTCAACAGAAAATCTTATAAGCTCCGTTAGTATAAGAAAATAAATCACCACTTTTGGTACTGTTGTGAACTCATTCTTTATTTATATTGGTGTAATATATACTGTATTCCAACTTCTCCATGGTTCATACCCCCCACCCCCCGATACTACCCATAGATTCATCAAAATAAGCAAAGAACACAAAGAAAATAGAATTTGTCAAAAACAGAACAGTGCAAATATCCGAATTGTTCTAATACTTATGTAACTCCAAAAATTCTGAAAAATTACTAAAACATAGGAAATCTGTATATTAATCTCATATAAAAAATTCAGGGTTTTTCAACGCTCCAGTGAATTATTAAAATTCTGTGACTGGATGCAAAAGTTTCTGTTTTTCAGCAAGATCAAATCAACTATCACCGTAAGTCATCCCAAAGGTTTTACTTGGCACAAACACTAACTAAAACACAAAACCACATATAACCAGAGGCTAGAAGAATTATTCAAAGCAAAACAGGAACAAAAAAGCAAAAAACAAAAATAAAATTGGGTTGCCTCCCAATAAGCGCTATTGTTTAACGCCCTTAGCTAGGCATAAAAACACGAATAGATCTAGGTATTGTCATCTTTGGTATGCAATTCTTTTCTCATCAAATCCTCCAAAACTCGTCTTAACAAGCCTATCCTTTCTTTTATTTCCTTTCTAGTAGATGAACTTAAATCATGAAAAGGACTTTGACTAGTGATTTTGACATTCATAAACCCGTAATCAGGATCATCACCATATATATCATCATACAGAACACGTATCTCGTTTTTAACGGGTTCTTTCATCATCTTATTCAACCAATCCTTATTAAATCATACATAAATTCCCCTTGTAATCTAATAAAATTCCTCGTAGGTCTCAAGGTACAAAGCTTGAGAGATTTCTGAATAGGGAACTCTCCTCCTAAGATTCTCGCTATAAGATTGATAATCCCTAGATTCCAAACTACGCATAGTTTCTTTATCATGGAGGATATCTTCAATCGGAGGGTGTGCAACATCTTTATTATAGAAAGCAAAAATATCCCTAGCTTCTTTTATTATAAAATCAAATTCTCGCATAAGGATGATGGTGGCAATCTTTTTAGCTATAGGATGATTAATATTGGGAAGTTCCTAAAACATCTTTTGCAAAGCAGGATGAATGTGCACAAATTTTCTTTCTAATTTCTCAACGAGCATAACAATGGCATCCTCATAGAAATTTTTATCGAGAAGAATAGATCTTTTATTAATGGGCATAGATCCCGTACAATCAAAGAATTCTTGAATAACACCTTTTCCAATAATATTACCATCCCCCACGTGAAAAGTTTTTGTTTTGTAATTAGGAGGAGTTTCAGTTTCATGATCCAAAGAATGAGATCCAAGTTTTTCCTCAAGATTTTCAACAATAACTTCCCCAGATTCAGACATTGTGGCAACAAACCAATCTAGCAACCGAGCAAACCGAAAGCGAACGGAGAAGACGAATGGAAGAAGGGGGAATAAAAAGGCAAATCTTTTCGAAAATCATTTTAGAAGTGGGGGAGAGGAAAATGAGAGGCAAATGGCGAATAATGTAATGCAAGAGATGAGAGTTTTATGATGGGCACTTGGTATGTCTTGACTTGGCGTAGATCTCCCTGGCAACGGCGCCAGAAATTCTTCCTGCTACTTCTTGAGCTTGCGTTGGTTTTTCCCTTGAAGAGGAAAGGGTGATGCAGCAAAGTAGAGATAAGTATTTCCCTCAGTTAGAGAACCAAGGTATCAATCCAGTAGGAGACAACGCACAAATCACCTAGCACCTGCACAAACAATCAAACAACTTGCACCCAAGCGATAAAGGGGTTGTCAATCCCTTCACGGTTACTTGCAAAAGTGAGATCTGATAGAGATAGGTAAAACTAAACAAAAGATAAAGTAAATATTTTTGGGTTTTTTGGTTTATAGATCTGAAAATAAAAGATTGCAAAATAGTAGATCGGAAAGTAATATGATGGAAAATAGACCCGGGGGCCAAAGGTTTCACTAGAGGCTTCTCTCAAGATAGCAAATAATACGGTGGTTGAACAAATTACTGTCGAGCAATTGATAGAAAAGCGCAAAGTTATGACGATATCTGATGACCCACAAGTATAGGGGATCAATTGTAGCTCTTTTCGATAAGTAAGAGTGTCGAACCCAACGAGGAGCAAAAAGAAATGACAAGTGGTTTTCAGCAAGGTAATGTCTGCAAGTGCTGAAATTGTAAGTAACAGAGTAGTTTGATAGCAAGATAATTTGTAACGAGCAAGTAACGATAGTAGTAACAAAAGTGCAGCAAGGTAGCCCAATCCTTTTGAGGCAAAGGACAGGCCAAAACGGTCTCTTATAATAAGCAAAGCGTTCTTGAGGGTACACGGGAATTTCATCTAGTCACTTTCACCATGTTGATTCGATTTGTGTTCGCTACTTTGATAATTTGATATGTGGGTGGACCGGTGCTTAGGTGCTGTTCTTACTTGAACAAGCCTCCTACTTATGATTAACCCTCTCGCAAGCATCCGCAACTACGAGAAAAGTATTAAGAATAAATTATAACCATAGCATTAAACTTTTGGATCCAATCGGTCCCTTACGAAATAGCGCATAAACTAGGGTTTAAGCTTCTGTCACTCTCGCAACCCATCATCTACTTACTACTCCACAATGCATTCCCTTAGGCCCAAATATGGTGAAGTGTCATGTAGTCGACGTTCACATGACACCACTAAGGGAATCACAACATACATACTATCAAAATATCGAACACATATCAAGTTCACATGATTACTTGCAACATGATTTCTCCCGTGACCTCAAGAACAAAAGTAACTACTCACAAATGATAATCATGCTCAAGATCAGAGGGGTATTAAATAGCATATTGGATCTGAACATATAATCTTCCACCAAATAAACCATATAGTAATCAACTACAAGATGTAATCAACACTACTAGTCACCCACAAGCACCAATCTATAGTTCCGGTAACAAGATTGAACACAAGAGATGAACTAGGGTTTGAGATGAGATGGTGCTGTTGAAGATGTTGATGGAGATTACCCTCCCCAAGATGGTAGAGTTGTTGGTGATGATGATGACGATAATTTCCCCCTCCGGGAGGGAAGTTCCCCCGGTGGAATCACTCCGCCAGAGGGCAAAAGTGCTCCTGCCCAAGTTCCGCCTCGAGACGGTGGCGCTCCGTCCCGAAAGTCCTCTCCTTATTTTTTCTAGGTCAAAATGACTTATATACCAGGAGATGGGCACCGGAGGTGGGCCTGGGTGAGCACAACCCACCAGGGCGCGCCTAGGCTCCCTGGCGCGCCCAGGTGGGTTGTGCCCACCTGGTGGGCCCCCTCTGGTACTTATTTGCTCCAATATTCTTCAAATATTCCATAAAAAATCTCCGTAAAATTTCAGCTTGTTTGGAGTTGTGTAGAATAGGTGTCCTGACGTAGCTTTTCCAGGTCCAGATTTCCAGCTGCCGGAATTCTCCCTCTTTGTGTGTACCTTGTATATTATGAGAGAAAAGGCATTAGAATTACTCCAAAAAGCCTTATTATGCATAAAAACATCATAAATAACAGTAGGAAAACATGATGCAAAATGGACGTATCAATATCCAAGGCAATGATTATGAAATATAGGCATCACGTCCGTGTCAAGTAGACCGGAACGATTCTGCATCTACTACTATTACTCCACACATCGACCGACTCCTGCCTGCATCTAGAGTATTAAGTTCATGAAGAACAGAGTAACGCATTAAGTAAAATGACATGATGTAGAGGAATAAACTCAAGCAATATGATGTAAACCCCATCTTTTTATCCTCGATGGCAACAATACAATACGTGCCTTGCTGCCCCTACTGTCACTGGGAAAGGACACCGCAAGATTGAACCCAAAGCTAAGCACTTCTCCCATTGCAAGAAAAACCAATCTAGTTGGCCAAACCAAACCGATAATTCGAAGAGAATTACAAAGATATCAAATCATGCATATAAGAATTCAGAGAAGATTCAAATAATATTCATAGATAAACTGATCATAAATCCATAATTCATCGGATCTCGACAAACACACCGCAAAAGAATATTATATCGGATAGATCTCCAAGAACAACGAGGAGAACATGGTATTGAGAATCAAAGAGAGAGAAGAAGCCATCTAGCTACTAGCTATGGACCCGTAGGTCTGAGGTAAACTACTCACGCTTCATCGGAAGGGCAATAGAGTTGATGTAGAAGCCCTCCGTGATTGAATCCCCCTCCGGCAGGGTGCCGGAAAAGGTCCCTAGATGGGATCTCACGGGTACAGAAGGTTGCGGCGGTGGAAAAGTCTTTTTGTGGATGCTTCTGAGGGTTTTGGAATATATGTGAATATATAGGACGAAGAAGTAGGTCGGTGGAGTCACGTGGGGCCCACAAGGTAGGGCGGCGCATCCTACCCCCTGGGCGTGCCTTCCCCCCTTGTCGCCGCCTCGTGGCTCTTCTGACTTGAACTCCAAGTCTCCGGGGTGTCTTCTGGTCCAAGAAAAATCATCGCGAAAGTTTTATTCCGTTTGGTATTCCTTTTCTGCGAAACTCAAAAACAAGGAAAAAACAGAAACTGGCACTGGGCTCTAGGTTAATAGGTTAGTCCCAAAATAATATAAAATACCATAATAATGCATATAAAACATCCAAAACAGATAATATAATAGCATGGAACAATCGAAAATTATAGATATGTTGGAGACGTATACCCCCCCCCCCTCGTCCCCCCTTGGATTCATCCCTGGTTGCATGGCAATCCCTACTCCTCGCATCAATATCGATTGTAAGGCCTCTCCATTACCTAACGATCCGCCCAGTTGATGCGAGACTTTCTCCATCTTTTGTCTTCTTATAAACCCCTACCATCAATCTCTATTCCACCGAAAGTGCTAAGTTCATGGCTCACGCTCATGTATTGAGTGAAGTTGAAAATGCTGAAGCGCGTGAAAAAGTATGATACAATTGCTTGGTTTGTCACCGGGGAGCTCATGATTTATACTTTAGGCCAGGAAGACTAAGCATACTAAGCTATATGATTTTGTAGGGATAGTGCTCTTTAGCATTCTTTATTTTGAAGGGCATGATTGTTTGTTAGTATTCCTGAGTATTGATGTCTTTATATCAAATTGATAGACTATTTCCTTGAATCACTCGTATCTTAATATTCAGGACATGATTTGTTTACATGATCAAGATTATGCTAGGTAGCATTCCATATCAAAAAGTATCTTCTTATCATTTACCTACTCGAGGACGAGCAGGATTTAAGCTTGGGGATGATGATACATCTCCGTCGTATCTACAAATTTTTATTGTTCCATCCCATTATTTTACAATTTTCACATACTTTTGGCAACAACTTATATGATTTTCTTGGACTAACATGTTGATCCAGTGCCCAGTGCCAATTCCTATTTGTTACATGTTTTTTGTTTTGTGGAAAATCCATATCAAACAAAGTCCAAACACGATAAATTTTTACGGAGATTTTTTTGGAATATATGTGATTTTTGGGAATAAGAATCAATGTGAGACGATGCTCGAGGGAGTCACGAGCTCACACGGCATGCCCCTACCCTAGGGCGCGTCGGGCAGGCTCATGGCTACGTAGTAATTCGGTTGGAGGTGTCCTTAGACCGCAAGGAAGCTAATATCCGGATAAAAATCGTGTTAAAATTTCAGCCCAATCGGAGTTATGGACCTCTGGGAATACAAGAAATGGTGAAGGGCCAGAAAACATGAGCGCAAAATAGAAGAGAAACAGAGAGAGAGATCCAATCTCGGAGAGGATCCTACCCTCCGGGAGCCGTGGCGGCTAAGGACCAGAGGGGAAACCCTCGTCCCATCTAGGAGTGAGAAGAAGGAGGGGGCTCTCTCCCCCTCCCGTTAGCGCCAAAACGCCGCCGGGGGAACCATCGTGTGACGGCGATCTACTCCAACAACTCTGTCATCTTCAACAACACCTCCATCACCTTCCCTCATCTATATTCAGCGGTCCACTCTCCCGCAACCCGTTGTACCCCCTACTTGAACATGGTGCTTTATGCTTCATATTATTATCCAATGATGTGTTGCCATCCTATGATGTTTGAGTAGATTTTTGTTGTCCTATTGGTAATTGGTGATTTGCTATGATTAGTTTAAATTTGCTTGTGGTGATGTTGCTGTCCTTTGGTGCCCATCATATGAGTGCGCGCATGGATCACGCCATAGGGTTAGTTGTATGTTGATAGGACTATGTATTGGAGGGCAAGAGTGACTGAAACTTCTTCCTACCATAGAAATTGATTCATACGGGATTGAAGGGGGGCAATATATTTCCCTATATTTTATTGCTATGGTTGGGTTTTACCTTAATGAACTTTAGTAGTCGCGGATGCTTGCTAATAGTTCCAATCGTAAGTGCATAGAATTCCAAGTAAGAGATGACATGCTAGCAGTGGCCTCTCCCACATAAAAACTTGCTATCGGTCTAGTAACATAGCCAATTGCTTAGGGACAATTCCGCAAATCCCACCACCACTTTTCCAAACTCGCTATACTAACTTAATGGTTCTTTTATTAAAACAGCACCTAACTTTTATTTTCATGTTCTTTATTATCTTTCAAACTAATCCCACTACACCTACAAAGTAGTTTTATTACTTGTTTCTAGGTAAAGCAAACATTGGTGTGCGTAGAGTTGTATCGGTGGTCAATAGAACTTGAAGAGAATATTAATTCTACCTTTAGCTCCTTGTTGGGTTCGACACACTTACTTATCGAAAAAGGTTGCAAAAGATTGCCTATACTTGTGGGTTATCACCCCGCATCGTTTGGTTCACATTCATGTCACAATCTACCACTTATCATGGCGGCTGTGTCCATGCATGTGCATGACCATAAACTAGTGAATGTGTTAAAGCTGAGAAATCTATTAGACCACCGCTATACCCAGATTTTTTTCTTGCGCCAATCAAGATATGTTCCCCTTCATATTGTGTTCCCTAATATTCTCAAACTCCATTATTGACATATTTGTATCCGCTGGGAAATGATTATGACAAGTTAACACCAGGTATAAAGCAAGACTGACTATATTTGTAAATAATGGAACCAAAATGAGGAAATATGCACATACTTGTTGTACGATAAATAAATTAAACTAGTAAGTTGTGGATTGTGAACATAGATGACTCCAAACAAAAAGCAATACGAAAGGACAAAATGACTTAACTAGAACAAGATATACTCAAAAGATGGAATAAACAAGAAGCTGAGCATTGAAGTACGAGGAGTAATTGTTGGTAGATTAGATCATATTAAGGATAATGTAATTATAAATATCGACTCATATACTTGAAATCTAGATACAATGACCCAGAGTCTTAATCCGAATAAACCCCCTAAGATATATTTCTTGGGTAGAATTGTGACGTCATCGTTTAGCATGAGATCTTGGGGTAGTTTTCCCATAGGAGAGGATGGCGCGGATCCGAAAGTCGTAGGTCATGTCGTGAGCCACGGGGGACGGAATGATTTGCGGCGACGGAGAGCGGTGGGGATGAGCTGGATTTTGGTAAGAAAGAGAAAGAAGAAGACAGATCTAGGTGAGAAGAGAGAGGAGGGGGCACCCCATTTCTTGGAATGGGTGTGGTATTTATGGAGGGATGGTAAATCGAGAGGGGCATTTCAAATGAGTGGAGAGAACACAAAGTAGGAGGGAACGAAAAATTTGAGCTTTACGCACAAGTTAAAAAGAATGTACATAGATCATGTAAAGTGTCATGAGTGTTTACGTATGCAAGTTAATGTTGCCAGTTCTCATGTCATAATTTGAGATCCTACTTCATGGATATCATCGTTCATGTTAGCCCCTTGTAAGAATATGAATCCAAACATATTCCATGACTTTTTATCATGGATAATGCATACCACATGGTAAATGGGATTTCAAAATTTTAGCTTATTTTTATATCTCATTTGCTATTGGTAAGGTTTTAAATGAATTTTTTGGAAGTATGCCCTAGAGGCAATAACATTGTATTATTATATTTCCATGTTTATAATTACGAGTTTATATTCTATGTTATAACTGCTATGATCCTAGAATATGCAATTCAGTGGAAAACTCATATGCACGTATAGAACGATAAATGGTAAAATAAGATTCCTAGTCTCGCCCTAAGACTGGCTCAAGTGTTGTTAGTGATCACATTTTTGGATCTTAGGATATCGTTATAAGTGTAACGATAGTCCTAAAACAACATTGAGAGTATGAAGTTAGAAGAATGGTCATATTGAATCGACCCAAACTTGTTTGTTATACTTTGAGATGATTTGGTCACAAGTCAATTGTTATAACAAGAAGTGTTAGAGTGTGTTTTAGTTCCTTAGACCATGAGAGTATCGTAGTCACATCTTACCGTACGATGAGCTTTGGAGTTGCTCAAACATCATCTGTAACACGGTGATCATAACGACAACTTACAGATTCATCGGAAAGTTTGACAAGGGACTGATAGCTCGAGAGTGGAATTTACTCCCCCGACAATGGGGAGATATTCTTAGGGCCCTCTCAGTGTGATGGAATCCATCATCATCTGGCCAGACACAGGTGACTATGTTACGGGGATGCCTGAACATGTTAACGAGAAAGAAGAACAAAATCGACAACGAGGAGACCGGTATAGTGAGCATGTGTATGACTCAAGAGGATACCGACACATCTCACCTCAGGTTTTGTAAAGTATCATGCAGCAAAGGGAACATCACATGATAACCAAAGGTTCACTCGAATGTCATTCGTGTAATCATAGGGATTGATATGGACGTCCACGGTTCCGCTATCGGTCATTGAACGAAGGGGTTTCGTTCATGTCTATGTTTTACCGAAGCTATAGGGTCATAAGCTTAAGGTAATACCAATCTGCTGAGTGTTAGTAGGACGAGAGTATCGAGGATTTATTTGTGGAATTGTTTCATTAATATTTGAAATAGTTTCGAGAGGAACCGGAAGCGTTTCGGGGTCACGAGAAGGGTTTCGGAGTTTATCGGGCAATACCGGGTATTACCGATAAATAATATATAGGTGGAAAATGTCTCCGGTGATGTTAAATTAATAATAAAAGGATCTAGTAATTGTTAGGAGGTTTTTATATTTAATTAAATATCAACAGGTCTTAAAAGGCCAAGTGGTGGAAGGAGAATTGGGCCACAAGGGCCCAATAGGGGGACGCGCCCCCTTTCCCACTTGGGAGGCCGAATTGGAGTGGGGGAGGGACTCCTCCTTCCCCTAGGTCGGTGCACCAAGGAGGGGCTCCTTGCCTCCTTGTGTGGTGCCCCTCCCTCTCCCTCCAACCTATATATACTATATGCTTTAGGCACTTTTGAATATACAAGTTTTGGAGCCTCCTATAGTTCTCTAGTTCTAGTTCTAGTTCTAGTTGGTCCTAGTTGATCAATTAGAGCTACACCTAGGTCCTCTAATCCTCATAATTAGAAGCCCAGTGTGGTTCTAATCTCCATCCTCTAATTCTCCGGCGACGATTAGCTCTAGACGGCGAGGCGCTGCCGGATAGTGAAGGCCGTACGCTTGCAATTTGTGGAGAGGTTGTGCTTTCGGTCTTTCCTTCGAGGGACTATACATGGGAAGTTTGTGGGATCATTCATCTACGGTCCGAGGGACTCCAAGTATGATCTACACCAACTCGTCTACTTCCGTTGCTACTCGAAGTCAGTAACGGTCGATATCCTAACCATTAATGCATCTTCATATTGTTCCTCGGTGATCGTAGGGTGAGTTTTTTTGTTTGCTACTATGTTTTCCAACAGAATTCATGGGAATTTTTAAGTAAATACACACTTAATAAGGTATGAAAAAAGATTAAGTTATGTGTGGGGTCATATCTTGGGCATAGTAGATGACTCAAAAAATCTCTCAACATTTAACATTTGTTTTGTTGTACTTTGCTTTATAATGAGTTGATGTAGTAGTGTGTTAGTCACATAATCAAGCTAAGTCTAAGAGGTTTGTAATGCACAATCATTTCTTTGCACATGTTACTTCAAGAATGGACATAGATAATGTAAAGTGTCATGATTGTTTACAAACACGAGTTCATGTGGTCGGTTCTCATGTCATAATTTGAGATCTGACTTCATGAATAGCTTCCAACATGTGACCCCCTTTCAAGAATATGAATCCACACAAACTCCATGATTTTTAATTATGAACGATTCATACCACATGGTAGATAGGTGAAATTGTAATCTTTTTCCTAAGTGGGTTTTAATGATAATGACAACATGAAGTGAAGACTAATCTTGTGCGCTACATATTTACAAGGCAAATTATTCAAAGAGGTTGAAGCAAATGTGGTTGTGAACCCCTAATTATCAGAGAGAAAATTGAAGGAAATATGCCCTAGAGGCAATAATAAAGTTGTTATTTTATATTTCCTTATTCATGATAAAGGTTTATTATTCATGCTAGAATTGTATTGATCGGAAACCTAAATACATGTGTGAATACATAAACAAACATCGTGTCCCTAGTGAGCCTCTACTTGACTAGCTCGTTGATCAAAGATGGTTATGGTTTCCTAACCATGGACATGAGTTGTCATTTGATAACAGGATCACATCATTAGGAGAATGATGTGATGGACAAGACCCATCCGTTAGCTTAGCATAATGATCGTTCAGTTTTATTGCTATTGCTTTCTTCATGTCAAATACATATTCCTTCGACTATGAGATTATGCAACTCCCGAATACCGGAGGAATGCCTTGTGTGCTATCAAACGTCACAACGTAACTGGGTGATCATAAAGATGCTCTACAGGTATCTCCGAAGGTGTTTGTTGAGTTGGCATAGATCGAGATTAGGATTTGTCACTCCGAGTATCGGAGAGGTATCTCTAGGCCCTGTCGGTAATACACATCATAAGCTTGCAAGCAAACGACTAAGGAGTTAGTCTCGAGGTGATGTATTACGGAATAAGTAAAGAGACTTGCCGGTAACGAGATTGAACTAGGTATAAAGATACCAACGATCGAGTCTCGGGCAAGTAACATACCGATGGACAAAGGGAATTACGTATGTTGTCATAACGGTTCAACCGATAAAGATCTTCGTAGAATATGTAGGAGCCAATATGGGCATCCAGGTTCCGCTATTGGTTATTGACCGGAGAGGTGTCTCGGTCATGTCTACATAGTTCTCGAACACGTAGGGTCCGCACGCTTAACATTCGATGACGATATAGTATTATATGAGTTATGTGATTTGGTGACCGAATGTTGTTCGGAGTCCCGGATGAGATCACGGACATGACGAGGAGTCTCGAAATGGTCGAGAGGTAAATATTGATATATAGGACGATGGTATTCGG
This sequence comes from Thinopyrum elongatum, assembly GCA_011799875.1. NCBI lineage: Eukaryota > Viridiplantae > Streptophyta > Magnoliopsida > Poales > Poaceae > Thinopyrum > Thinopyrum elongatum. Next base: position 94,683,966 of record CM022298.1, read on the forward strand.
ACACCGGAAGTGTTTCGGGGGTCACCAGGTACTTATCGGGTCACCGGAAGGGGTTCCGGACACCCCCGGCAAAAGATATGGGCCTTATGGGCCAAGAGGGGAAACGCACCAGCCACAAGGGGCTGGTGCGCCCCCCATATGGGCCGGCCTAGGAGGAGAAGGAAAGAGGGGAAGGGAAAGGAAAGAGTGGAATAGGATTCCCCCTTCCTTCCCTCTCCCCCCCCCCCCCCCCCCTTCTTTCCTCCCCCTCGGATAAATATGGCAGGGGGGTGCCACTTGGGGAGGACCCCAAGTAGGATTTGGCCTACTTGGGGCACCTCCTGGCAGCCTTCCCTCTCCCTCCCACCTATATATATGAGGAGGGGGGCACCTAGCACAGACCAGACAATTGCCTAGCCGTGTGCGGCGCCCCCCTCCACCGTTTACACCCCCGGTCATATTTTCGTAGTGCTTAGGCGAAGCCCTGCGAAGATCACTTCACCATCACCATCACCACGCCGTCGTGCTGACAGAACTCATCTACTACCTCGATGTCTTGCTGGATCAAGAAGGAGAGGGACGTCACCGAGCTGAACGTGTGCAGAACGCGGAGGTGCCGTGTGTTCGGTACTTGATCGGTTGAAGCGCGAAGAAGTTCGACTACATCAACCGCGTTGTGAAACGCTTCCGCTTATGGTCTACGAGGGTACGTAGACACACTCTCCCCCTCATTGCTATGCATCTCCATGGATAGATCATTGCGTGTGCGTAGAAAAAAAATTTGTTTTCCACGCAACGATTCCCAATAGTGGCATCCGAGCCAGGTCTATGCGTAGATGATATGCACGAGTAGAACACAAAGAAGTTGTGGGCGGTGATGTTCATACTGCTTACCACCAACGTCTTATTTTGATTCGGCGGTATTGTGGGATGAAGCGGCCCGGACCAACCTTACATGTCCACGTACATGAGACCGGTTCCATCGACTGACATGCAACTAGTTTTGCATAAAGGTGGCTGGCGGGTGTCTGTTTCTCCTACTTTAGTTAAATCGAATTTGATTGCGGCCGGTCCTTGAAGAAGGTTAAAACAGCAAACTTGATAATTCACCGTTGTGGTTTTTGCCGTAGGTAAGAACGGTTCTTGCTAGAAACCCGTAGCAGCCATGTAAAACTTGCAACAACAAAGTAGAGGACGTCTAACTTGTTTTTGCAGGGTATGTTGTGATGTGATATGGTCAAGACATGATGTGATATACATTATTGTATGAGATGATCATGTTTTGTAAGTTATCAGCAACCGGCAGGAGTCTTATGGTTGTCTCTTTATTGTATGAAATGCAAACGCCATGTAATTGCTTTACTTTATCGCTATGCGTTAGAAATAGTTGTAGAAGCAATAGTTGGCGAGACGACCACGACGCAACAATGGAGATCAAGGTGTCGAGCCGGTGACGATGGAGATGATGACGATGCTTGGAGATGGAGATCAAAAGCACGAGATGATGATGGCCATATCATGTCACATATTTTGATTGCATGTGATGTTTATCTTTTATGCATCTTATTTTTCTTAGTACGGCGATAGCATTATAAGATGATCCCTTCACTAAATTTCAAGGTAAAAGTGTTCTCCCTGAGTATGCACCATTGCTACAGTTCGTCGTGTTGAGACACCACGTGATGATCGGGTGTGATAGACTCTACGTTCACATACAACGGGTGTAAGACAGTTTTGCACATGCAGAATACTTGGGTTAAACTTGACGAGCCTAGCATGTACAGACATGGCCTGGAACACTGGAGATCGAAAGATCGAACGTGAATCATATAGTAGATATGATCAACATAGAGATGTTCACCATTGATGACTACCCCATCTCACGTGATGATCGGACATGGGTTAGTTGATTTGGATCACGTATCACTTAGATGACTTGAGGGATGTCTATTTAAGTGGGATTTCTTAAGTAATTTTATTAATTGAACTTAATTTATCATGAACTTAGTCCTGATAGTATTTGCAAATCTATGTTGTAGATCAATAGCTCGCGATGTAGTTCTCCTATTTTTTGATATGTTCCTAGAGAAAACTAAGTTGAAAGACGATAGTAGCAATGATGCGGACTGGGTCCGTGATCTGAGGATTATCCTCATTGCTGCACAGAAGAATTATGTCCTTGATGCACCGCTAGGTGACAGACCTATTGCAGGAGCAGATGCAGATGTTATGAACGTTTGGCAAGCTCGATATGATGACTACTTAATAGTTTAGTGCGCCATGCTTTACGGCTTAGAACCGGGACTTCAAAAACGTTTTGAACACCACGGAGCATATGAGATGTTCCAAGAGCTGAAATTGGTATTTCAGACTCATGCCCGTGTCGAGAGGTATGAGACCTCTGACAAATACTTTGCCTACAAGATGGAGGAGAATAGCTCAGCCAGTGAGCATGTGCTTAGAATGTCTGGGTACTACAATCGCTTGAATCAAGTGGGAGTTAATCTTCCAGATAAGATAGTGATTGACAAGAGTTCTCTAGTCACTATCACCAAGCTACAAGAACTTTGTGATGAACTATAATGTGCAAGGGATGACGAAAAACGATTCCCAAGCTCTTCGCGATGCTGAAATCGACGAAGGTAGAAATCAAGAAAGAGCATCAAATGTTGATGGTTAACAAAACCACAAGTTTCAAGAAAAAGGGCAAGGGATAGAAAGGGAACTTCCAGAAGAACAGCAAACAAGTTGCCGCTCCCATGAAGAAGCCCAAAGCTAGACCCAAACCTGAAACCGAGTGCTTCTACTACAAAGGAAATGGTCACTGGAAGCGGAACTGCCCCAAAAAAAACTTGGCGGATAAGAAGGATGGCAAAGTGAACAAAGGTATATTTGATATACATGTTATTGATGTGTACTTTACTAGTGTTCATAGTAGCCCCTGGATATTTGATACTGGTTCAGTTGCTAAGATTAGTAACTCGAAACAGGAGTTGCAAAATGAACAGAGACTAGTTAAGGGCGAGGTGATGATGTGTGTTGGAAGTGATTCCAAGGTTGATAAGATCACCATCGCACACTCCCTTTACCTTCGGGATTAGTGTTGAACCTAAATAAATATTATTTTGTGTTTGGGTTGAGCATGAATATGATTGGATCATGTTTATTGCAATACGGTTATTCATTTAAGTCAAAGAATAATTCTTGTTCTGTTTACATGAATAAAACCTTCTATGGTCATACACTCAATATAAATGGTTTATTGAATCTCGATCGTAGTGATACACATATTCATAATATTGATGCCAAAAGATGCAAAGTTGATAATGATAGTGCAACATACTTGTGGCACTGCCATTTAGGTCATATTGGTGTAAAGCGCATGAAGAAACTCCATGCAGATGGGCTTTTGGAATCACTTGATTATGAATCATTTGATACTTGCGAACCATGCCTCATGGGCAAGATGACTAAAACTCCGTTCTCCGGAACAATGGAGCGAGCTAATGACTTATTGGAAATAATACATACCGATGTGTGTAGTCCGATGAGTATTGAAGCACGCGGCGGGTATCGTTATTTTCTGACCTTCACGGATGATTTGAGTAGGTATGGGTATATCTACTTGATGAAACACAAGTCTGAAACATTTGAAAAGTTCAAAGAATTTCAGAGTGAAGTGGAGAATCATCGTAACAAGAAAATAAAGTTTCTACGATCCGACCATGGAGGCGAATATTTGAGTTACGAGTTTGGCCTTCATTTAAAACAATGTGGAATAGTTTTCACAACTCACGCCACCTGGAACACCACAGCGTAATGGTGTGTCCGAACATCGTAACCGTACTTTATTAGATATGGTGCGATCTATGATGTCTCTTACCGATTTACCACTATCGTTTTAGGGTTATGCATTAGAGACAGTTGCATTCACATTAAATAGGGCACCATCTAAATCCGTTGAGATGACACCGTATGAACTGTGGTTTGGCAAGAAACCTAAGTTGTCATTTCTTAAAAGTTTGGGGATGCGACACTCATGTCAAAAGGCTTCAACCTGATAAGCTCGAACCCAAATCGGAGAAGTGCGTCTTCATAGGATACCCTAAAAGAAACTATTGGGTACACCTTCTACCACAGATCTGAAGGCAAGGTCTTTGTTGCTAAGTTTGGGTCCTTTCTAGAGAAGGAGTTTCTTTCGAAAGAAGTGAGTGGGAGGAAAGTAGAACTTGATGAGGTAATTGTACCTTCTCTCGAATTGGAAAGTAGCTCATCACAGAAAACCGTTCCCGTGATGCCTACACCAACTAGAGAGGAAGTTAATGATGATGATCATGAAATTTCAGATCAAGTTACTACAGAACTTCGTAGGTCGACCAGAACACGTTTCGCACCAGAGTGGTACGGTAATCATGTCCTGGAAGTCATGTTATAAGACAATGGCGAACCTACGAAATATGACGAAGCTATGATGAGCCCAGATTCCGACAGATGGCTTGAGGCCATGAAATCTGAGATAGGATCCATGTATGAGAACAAAGTGTGGACTTTGGTGGACTTGCCTGATGATCGGCAAGCCATTGAGAATAAATGGATCTTCAAGAAGAAGACTGACGCTGATGGTAATGTTACTGTCTACAAAGCTCGACTTGTTGCGAAAGGTTTTCGACAAGTTCAAGGGGTTGACTACGATGAGACTTTCTCACCCGTAGCGATGCTTAAGTCCGTCAGAATCATGTTAGCAATTGCCGCATTTTATGATTATGAAATCTGGCAAATGGACTTCAAAACTGCATTCCTTAATGGATATCTTAAAGAAGAGTTGTATATGATGCAACCAGAAGGTTTTTGTCGATCCTAAAGGTGCTAACAAAGTGTGCAAGCTCCAGCGATCCATCTATGGACTGGTGCAAGCATCTCGGAGTTGGAATATATACTTTGATGAGGTGATCAAAGCATATGGTTTTATACAGACTTTCGGTGAAGCCTGTATTTACAAGAAAGTGAGTGGGAGCTCTGTAGCATTTCTGATATTATATGTGGATGACATATTGTTGATTGGAAATGTTATAGAATTTCTGGATAGCATGAAAGGATACTTGAATAAGAATTTTTCAATGAAAGACCTCGGTAAAGCTGCTTATATATTGGGCATCAAGATCTATAGGGATAGATCGAGACTCTTAATAGGACTTTCACAAAGCACATACCTTGATAAAGTTTTGAAGAAGTTCAAAATGGATCAGTCAAAGAAAGGGTTCTTGCCTGTGTTACAAGGTGTGAAGTTGAGTCAGACTCAATGCCCGACCACTCCAGAAGATAGAGAGAGAATGAAAGTCATTCCCTATACCTCAGCCATAGGTTCTTTAAAGTATGCCATGCTGTGTACCAGACCTGTTGAGTGCCTTGCCATGAGATTGGCAAGGGGGTACAATGGTGATCCAGGAGTAGATCACTGGACAGCGGTCAAGATTATCCTTAGTTACCTAAGAGGACTAAGGAAATGCTTCTCGGATGGAAGTGATAAAGAGTTCGTCGTAAAGGGTTACGTCGATGCAAGCTTTAACACCGATCCGGATGGCTCTGAGTCTCAATCTGGATACGTATTGAAAGTGGGAGCAATTAGCTAGAGTAGCACCATGCAGAGCATTGTAGACATAGAAATTTGCAAAATACATACGGATCTGAATGTGGCAGACCCGTTGACTAAACTTCTCTCACAAGCAAAACATGATCACACCTTAGTGCTCTTTGGGTATTAATCACATGGCGATGTGAACTAGATTATTAACTCTAGTAAACTCTTTGGGTATTAGTCACATGGCGATGTGAACTATGAGTATTAATCATATGGCGATGTGAAGTAGATTATTGACTCTAGTAAACTCTTTGGGTATTAGTCACATGGTGATGTGAACTATGAGTATTAATCACATGGCGATGTGAACTAGATTATTGACTCTAGTAAACTCTTTGGGTATTAGTCACATGGCGATGTGAACTATGAGTGTTAATCACATGGCGATGTGAACTAGATTATTGACTCTAGTGCAAGTGGGAGACTGAAGGAAATATGCCCTAGAGGCAATAATAAAGTTGTTATTTTATATTTCCTTATTCATGATAAAGGTTTATTATTCATGCTAGAATTGTATTGATTGGAAACCTAAATACATTTGTGAATACATAAACAAACACCGTGTCCCTAGTGAGCCTCTACTTGACTAGCTCGTTGATCAAAGATGGTTATGGTTTCCTAACCATGGACATGAGTTGTCATTTGATAACGGGATCACATCATTAGGAGAATGATGTGATGGACAAGACCCATCCGTTAGCTTAGCATAATGATCGTTCAGTTTTATTGCTATTGCTTTCTTCATGTCAAATACATATTCCTTCGACTATGAGATTATGCAACTCTCGAATACGGGAGGAATGCCATGTGTGCTATCAAACGTCACAACGTAACTGGGTGATCATAAAGATGCCCTACAGGTATCTCCGAAGGTGTTTGTTGAGTTGGCATAGATCAAGATTAGGATTTGTCACTCCGAGTATCGGAGAGGTATCTCTAGGCCCTCTCAGTAATGCACATCATAAGCTTGCAAGCAAACAACTAAGGAGTTGGTCTCGACGTGATGTATTACGGAACGAGTAAAGAGACTTGCCGGTAGCGAGATTGAACTAGGTATAAAGATACCGACGATCGAGTCTCGGGGAAGTAACATACCGATGGACAAAGGGAATTACGTATGTTGTCATAACGGTTCGACCGATAAAGATCTTCGTAGAATATGTAGGAGCCAATATGGGCATCCAGGTTCCGCTAATGGTTATTAACCGGAGAGGTGTCTCGGTCATGTCTACATAGTTCTCGAACCTGTAGGGTCCGCACGCTTAATGTTCGATGACGATATAGTATTATATGAGTTATGTGATTTGGTGACCGAATGTTGTTCGGAGTCCCAGATGAGATCACAGACATGACGAGGAGTCTCGAAATGGTTGAGAGGTAAAGATTGATATATAGTACGATGGTATTCAGACACCAGAAGTGTTTCGGGGGTCACCGGGTACTTATCGGGTCACTGGAAGGGGTTCCGGGCACCCCCGGCAAAAGATATGGGCCTTATGGGCCAAGAGAGGAAACGCACCAGCCACAAGGGGCTGGTGCGCCCCCCATATGGGCTGGCCTAGGAGGAGAAGGAAAGAGGGGAAGGGAAAGGAAAGAGTGGAATAGGATTCCCCCTTCCTTCCCTCCCTTCCCCCCCCTCCCCTCTTTCCTTCCCCCTCGGATAAATATGGCAGGGGGCGCCACTTGGGGAGGACCCCAAGTAGGATTCGGCCTACTTGGGGCGCCTCCTGGCAGCCTCCCCTCTCCCTCCCACCTATATATATGAGGAGGGGGCACCTAGCACAGACCAGACAATTGCCTAGCCGTGTGCGGCGCCCCCCTCCACCGTTTACACCCCCGGTCATATTTTCGTAGTGCTTAGGCGAAGTCCTGCGGAGATCACTTCACCATCACCGTCACCACACTGTCGTGCTGACGGAACTCATCTACTACCTCGATGACTTGCTGGATCAAGAAGGCGAGGGACGTCACCGAGCTGAACGTGTGCAGAACGCGGAGGTGTCGTGTGTTCGGTACTTGATCGGTTGAAGCGCGAAGAAGTTCAACTACAACAACCGCGTTGTGAAATGCTTCCGCTTACGGTCTACGAGGGTATGTAGACACACTCTCCCCCTCATTGCTATGCATCTCCATGGATAGATCATTGTGTGTGCGTAGAAAAAAAAATTTGTTTTCCATGCAACGATTCCCAACAAAAATATGGTGGTATACTCAAGCTTTCATAAGTATTTTACATTCTCTTGAGTATAGAAACACCACACTATTAAGAGGAGTGTTGAATGAAGTTAATGTGAAACTCAACTCTCCTATGGTACATTCCTCCATAAACAGTAAAATATCAATAGTCTGTATACTATACCATATGCCACCACAAAATGCCAAGTGGGCCTCTTGAAACGTATCATTTGAGACTAAAATACATTGGCTAAAAGTTCCCTCTAAAACTTTTGGGGTCACCTCCGAAGCGTCCAAAATCTGGCATCAGCTCCTGAGTAGGTTTTGGATTTCAACATGGGTTTTGTTGACTCTCTGTTCTACTCCAGAAGCGGTGCTGGAATTCAGACTATCCGGAGTGTCACTCTGGAACTTCTAAAGCTACTTTCAGAAGATGTCAGATGCCTTCCAATGGCCACATTTGGAAGTGGTACTATTTAAGCCCACCTCATCTTCCCCAAGAGCTATTTGTCCATTAACTTTTAGGTTGTTCTTATTCTCTCTCTCTCTCTCTCAAAAGCTAATTAAAAACACCCAAATCCTCCACTTCCCTCCATAAAAAACACATCACACCTTTAAGATAGAGGAGCTCCTAATCTATGTTTCCACCAAAGTAAATCGAGTTCCCCTTTGATTTCATTGAGCGTTTGTTACTCTTGGAAGTTGGAGACTCCTAGGAGGATATGAGGTCTTCGGTGAGGAATCAATATGTGATTTATCACTGAAAAGTTTGTAAAGGTTTGGAGGCCGCCTCAAGGCCTACCACTAGTGGTTGGGAATCACATTCGTTGTGATTTCTTAAGTAGAAAAGGGTGAGCCTTCGTGGTGTTGGTGCGTCTTCGTGGTAACACCCACCCCTCCAACGCGAATTAGCTTCCCTCCAAGGAAGTGAACATTGGGATACATCATCGTCTTAGGAGTTTCAGTTATCTCTAACCCTAACTCTTTACTTGTGGTTTCCTTAGCCACTTACCCTAGCACTTGTCTTAGCTTATTGTGTTAGCTTAACTCATATATTCATGAATGCATCGTACACTTGTTATCACACCATAGCATTTGTTTAGGCCAACTTGACATCCACTTTTTCCTAAACTTGCTAATAATAAAGAAAAACTATAATTATACCTATTCTCCCACCAGGTCCATCTTGATCCTTTCATTTGGTATCAGAGACTCATACTCTATCATGTGACTTAACCGCACTAGAGGAGATGTCTAAAGAAGGAGAGAAAGTGATACTTAAGTCCACGAAGCTAATGGATCCAATCATGGATGTCCCATCACAAGATGAGAAGATATTTAGCTCCTCAGACTTGAATAATGCATTAGCTAGATAATCCATCGATCTTCAAAAGATGATTGATCAATTGGTAGAGATAAGATTGGCATCAGGAAGCCCCAGTGGCATCAGTACCGCTCTAGCATTGGCTACACCGAAAATGAATAAGCCTAATGCCCCACCTACCTCTACCGAACCCCCGGGGATCAATCCTAATGAATATGGATGGAATTACCCCAAACCATCGCCACAAAATCCTAAATATACTTTCAAGGTTCGCCCCTATGTTTGATGCAAAGGGGGTCTTCTCATTGTGGAAAATTGAGATGCGGGATCATATCAAGAGCTTCGTCGACGAGTTGTGAGGGATTGTGGAAGAAGGCTACAACCCCATAAACCCCAATGATCTCATTCCATCGGAGGCCTACAACAAGCAACTCAACTCTACCGCACTTAAGATGATAAGGAAGGGTCTATCTGAAATGATGGAGATGGACCTAGAGGGGGTGGATAGGTACAATTATCTATACCTACTAATAAAAGGAGGGAGCTTTCTTAGTCCTCCTTCTGTCACCTCTTTATATCAGTTAATTTTGTGTTAACCATAAAAATGGCTGAGATTTAAAAGTAGATCTACGTAATGGATCAGACCGATCCCTTACCCCACGGTCATCCAGTCATGGCAGCTCTTCGAAGTCCACCCGTTCCACCACATCGCACCGTGATACGTCTCAAACATATCTATAATTTTTTATTGTTTCATGCTATTATAATATCACTTTTGAATACTTTTTATAGCAATTTTATTAATTTTTCTGGACTAACCTATTAATTTAGTGCCCAGAGCAATTTGTTGTTTTCTGCATGTTTTTTGACTTTCTAGAAAATAAATATCTACGGGGCTCAAAATACCATGGGGATTTACAGTGATTTTTTCCAAGTTATGAAGATTCCAGAAAGTGCTGGGAGGGGCCAGGGGGGCACCCCTGCACTCCACGTGGCCAGGCCAGGAGATAACAAATCTATAACTGCAATCTATCAAAACCAAAACAGTATGTAGTAGTCTAATCAATATGCATACTTCCGCAACCCCAAAAATTTTGAAAACTTCAGACGTGACAAATAACTTATATGAAATTTTTGTGTAAAAATTTCAGAATTTATCGCGTTCCAGTACTGAAAGATAATTCAAAACCGAAGGCAAAAGTTTATGTTTCTACACAGAACTTAACAAACTTGCAATTGCAATATCCCAAAGGCTATTCTTGGCACTTTATTAAAAGCAAAGATACAAATATGATCACTACACTAGCAATAACCATATTGATTCACAAAAAACAAAAAAATAAATATTGGGTTGCCTCCCAACAAGCGCTTTTCTTTAATGTCTTTTACCTAGGCATGGTACTAGGATCGCGTTTTTTCATCATTCAAAGACAAATCATAAGTAGCTCTCATGATGGATTCATATGCAATTTAACTCTCTTCCTAGGAAAGTGTTGCATACCTTTATTCAGTGTAATTGAAATCTTATATTGCCTTCCTTCATGTCAATAACTGCTCCAATAGTTCTCAAAAGGGGTTGCCAAGTATTATAGGGCATGCAGGATTGTATTCAATATCCGTAACAATAAAATCAACCGGAACATAATTACTATTAGCTATAATAAGAATATTATCAACTCTTACCAAAGGTTTCTTGATGGTTGCATCGACTAAATGTAAATTCACAGAGCATTCAGTCATAGAATCAAAACCAAGAACGTCGTATAAGGATTTTGGCATGGTGGAAACACTAGCACCCAACTCACAAAGTGCATTGCATCCATAATTATTAATTTTATTTTTTATTGTAGGTTCCCAACCATCATCAAATTTTCTCGGAATTGACACTTCTAACTCCAATCTTCTTCATTAGCCTTGAGAAGTGCTTCTTCAATAAGTTTAGTAAAGGCTTTATTGTGATCATAAGCATCGGCTGAATTGATCATAGATTGTAAAAGAGTAATACATTTAGTCATAGAACAATTATCATAATTAAATTCTTTAAAATCCAAAATAGTGCGAGTAATACTACCAAAAGTTTTAACCTCTCCAAACCCACTTTTCTCAATTTCAGCACAAGATTTATCATGCTCCGAACTTATGGGATGCCTCTTCTAGCTAAAGTTTAGAACTCTTCATTCTTTGGTTCAAAATAGGATGAGAAGTTGTACCTATTTACTTCATAATAGAAAGGGTTCCCCAATAATAAATGTGATATAGTAATTATTTTTTCAATCTCCAATCTTTTACACATTGTCTTCTCTGAAAACCCTTTACTTTATGAAAATGCCATAGCATATATTTTATTTATACACTGTATACATATTTATATTCATTATGTTTGGACATCTATATTTCCCTAGAGTTGATTCATTACAACAGACTTTATTGTTGAGACGATCAATTACTTTGATTCAACACATTGTATCCCTGAACACCAAGTCAACAAGCTAACGTAAAATTTGGTTAATTTATCTTTTACCTTTTCTATTTTTCTATTTTTTGCTCGTTTTTTGGGTGTAACAGCACTGCACTGCACTGAACTCTGTACGACATGGTATACATGGATTCATGCGATGGGAATTGCATGAAGGACTTTGACCATGTAACTTTGATGCCTTTTTTGCCATCACTGCTACCTGTTGCAAATTCTTAATATGTACTACGTTGAAGTTTTCACACACTTATTGTTTATTCAAGTTATTTTCCTATACATCTATATGGCATGTTATCATGACGCATTTTCGTCAGATTGTTGCCTACAAGATTGGCAAAGTTCGACCTGAACATAATTAACTTGGAAGCCTTTGTTGTTTCCACCAAGAAGAAAAAGACTCAGCATTAGATGTTCCTAGAAAGAAGAGGAGGAGTCAGTGTTCGATGTTCTCACATCCCCTGATCATAACTATGTGTTGAATATCACTATGGACGTGTTTGGTTGCGCTCAGCCAGGCTCTGTTGAGCCTGGTTGAAGGAAAACAGGCAAAAAAATCGACATCTGCACATTGTTTGGTTGCCCGCATCTAGGCCTCTCGCATTAGGGTATCAATTTTGGCATAGCGTTTGGTTGCCTGTATTAGCTCGGCTCACGCAACTACAATGTATTTGGTTGTATATGCGGGATATGATTAAGAGCTAACACTTACACTTAACACACACACGCGCGTGCGCGCACACACACACACACCGTGCCTCGTGACTGCGGTGGACGATGACTGCGGCGCCGCGTCCGACACAATGAGCATGGAGTCTCGAGCAAATGTTCTTGTCGGCGCCGCGGCAAAGTAGTTGCTAGCGTCGCCCCGCAGAGAAAGTCCGTGCGGAGGAGCGCTGAGGCAGAGGAACGGGGAGGAGAAATGCAGTGCGTGTCGGACCATGGCGACTGCAGTGGACGGTGGTCGTGGCTCCGCATTCGACGCGACGAGCACGGAGTCGTGCGCAAGCGACCCCGTCGGCGGCGCGGTGAACTAGCTGCTAGCCTCGTCGCCGTAGAGAAAGTCCGCACGGAGACAGAGGACAGAGGAGGAGAAATGCAGCGCGCACGCCATGGCAGCGTTAGTGCAGTTGGACGAGAGAGAGGAGGCCGAGATGAACAATGCCGGAAACGACTCTAGTGTAGTAGGACGCGGGCAAGAAGGTCAAGAGGAACAACGCCGACATCGAGAGAGACGAATAGGAGAGCTTTGAAGCAGAGGACGGAGTAGAAGAAATACAGTGCGCGTGTCATGGCGAATCGAGGAGAGAAGGCCGAGATGAACAATCATCGAAACAGAAAACTTGCAACACGAATGTCGTGAGGAACTGCGAGATTAGCCTGCTGGTCAAAGGAAATTTCAAATGATCAATCGTGCACAACAAATTTGACAAAATTCGTCCAAAATAGCTCCAAACGTGAACACAAAATTGAGCATTTACGGTCAAGACTATGAACCGATCACCTGAATGGAATGAATCGTAGCACCGTTGTGTAGATTAGAGGGGATAAGTAAGAAAGGAAATTAGGGAGGAGGTTAGTGGAGGTAGAAGAAGAAGCACGTACACAACTCGCATCCCTCCGGCCTCCTCTCGTGCAAGGGGCCCCACCCATGTGCGCTCGCTGTGGCTCAGCTCGGCCTGGCTCGCTAGAAACTGCTGATTTGAGCGTTCCCAGCGAGACAGACCCAGAGGTGCTTTAAAGTTCGTGCGATGCAGGCCCAACACTGTATGCGGTAACCAAACAGGCCGGATTCTTCCCCGCGCGGGCCTGGTTGGACCTAATGCACGCAACCAAACATGTCCTATGTTTTTGCAAGAAGTCACACGATTTTTTCACATTTCAAATGGTGTGCAATTTTAGGAGCATGTTTTCTTCGTTTCTTTATATTTATCACAGTACAATATTGCATAATAAATGTGCTACAACTATGTGATAATGTGCATTGTACTTCTTGTAATCGATAAAAGATTTTTTTGTACCTCAAATGCTATTGAATGGAATGTGTAAATGTGAACATCAATATCACTTTTTTTGAAATCTTGTGAACATGTTTTTAATTCACAAACATTTTTTTCCAAATTCACAAACATTTTCGGACATTTTTTGAATTTGTGAAACAATTTTAGAATTTGGAACATGTTTTCAATTCATGAACACGACCATTTTTAAATCTTGTGAGATTTTTTTTGAATTTAAAAAAATTGAATTTGGAACTTTATTTAAATTCACAATCATTTGAAAATTGTGATTTTTTTAATTTTAATATTTTTCAATTTCTGACATTTTGAACTCATGAACAATTTTATATTTTTTGAATTCATGAACATTTTTTAAACTCGTGAACTTTCCGTTGTTTCAAATATGTGAATATTTATCAAACTAATAAATAATTTTGGACCTCACAAATATTTTTTGAATTATCTGAACAATTTTAAACTCATGAACATATTTTAAGTTGGCAATTATTTTTAAAGTCATGAGCATTATTTGAACTTATGAAAAAAAAATTGAAATTTATGAAAACAAAATTGAATTTGCAAATGTTTACAAAATTGAAAAAAAATCAACTAAAATATATTTTAAAATTTTCAAAATATTTGTGAAATTCATGAAGATTTTTTGGAATTTTTGAACATTGTTCAAACTCGTGAACATTTTTTAAATTCATGAATATTTTTAAAAATTAATGAACATTTTTTAAAATCGCTACTTTTTAAATCTACGATTTTTTGAAATTCACAACATTTTTTAATTCATGAACTTTTGTCTAATTATTTTTGAAATATTTTAGTAGAAAACAAGGCGAAATAAACAAATTCTACTTAAAAAACCGCTAGAAAAAATAACATGTTTTTATTCTTAGAAAATCCCAGGAACTTTTTTTAGTGGTAAACCCTCTTTATTAATTGAGCACAAGGTTTACAGGAATAACGAAAGGATCATGTGGGAGTCCCAGCCTCACATGGCGACCCTCCTCTAAAGAGCTAGAAAACTTAACAAGATTATGAGCTTCTGTGTTCATCTCTCTACTTTCAAAAATAAAATTACAACTACTTAAGTTTCGAGCTCCCTCAACAATTTCTTTTATGATTGTCCCATACGCGCCTTCAGTTCCTTCTTTGATCTCCAAAATTACTGGTTTGCAATCACGTGAAATAATAATACGATCCACCAAGAGATCAAGTGCTAGTGCTAAAGCTTCATGACATGCCAGTGCTTCCAACCTCCCAGGATCTCAGAAAAACCCAGGAACTAGGGAGCACTACATGCATACTTGTTACTTGGCCGGCCCATTACCGTTAGTGATGGCGCTGGGGAGGAGATGCGCGTTTGCTGAGTCTCCAGCGCGCAGGGCGATGTATACCTAGAACCCGCGCGCTTCGAAGGAGAGGAGCTGCCACAGCCCACAGCGTTGGGCCCTGCACATGTGCGTCTTACAGCAGCCGACACGCGCCAAGCAAATTAACTTGTCCCCGATGCTCACTTTAGTCCACATTCTCGCATCTCCGAAAAGTGGCTACATCAACTTGTTAATCGCGCTCAGTTTAGTACAAAAACAGCTTAGAGGACGGCAACTGGCAAGCTGAGTCAGCAGGTATTTTTCTAAAACCCCCCTGTTATATGTTGCACGGTGCCCTAATTGCACGTAGCCCCACCCCCCCCCCCCCCCCGAGACCAGTTGAAGATCACAATTCCCCTCTCTCGTGCCTCACTCTCTCTCAAACCCTAGGCCGGCGATTTCTGGGTGACGGCGCCGTGTCGTCCGTTGGGCCAGCAACGGCGGCTGCTCACGGCGGCGGAGAGGCATCGGCATCGAGCTGTCGCGGGTAGCAGCGGTGATGGCTGGCGGCAAAGAAGCAGTGCTCGGTTCAGGTCAGGCGGTGGCCGGCAATGGAGAGCTCGACGACGGCGAGTGGAAGGTGACTGCGATTGCCTACTGGGGCGACGTTGTGAAGGTAAAATTTCAATTTTTCTCAGTCACTAGCTAGTCAGTTGCATGTCTTGTCTTCCGGGTGGGATTTGAGCTAGTCATTTGCACTGAAATTATTTTAGGAGGATGATGCGACGATGCAAAAGATGTTTAATGCGATGCCTAGCTACAAATTTGATCCTGAATTCAATGGTTTGGAGACGAATTCAAAAGAGACTTGTGGTCACTGGAAAACACCTACTCGGCGTGTGTGCAGTGATATTCAGGACATGGGCAGAAGGTTTCTTGGTTGCCCATATGAGGTAATTTCAGTATTTGTTAATCTGAAACTTGTTGTTATTTAAAAATGTTAATATGATGAAATTTTAAATGACTACAGGACCATAGAGCATGTGGTTATGTGAAATGGTTGGACAAAGACTGGACTGAAAGGGCTAGAGTAGTTATCACTGATCTTGCAAGTGAGAAGATGCAGCTACTGAAAAAGGAGAATGATATGGAGAGAAAGATCCAGAAGTTAGAATTTGAGAAGAAGATAATGAAGAAGATGCACAAGGAAGAACTTAAGAGGAGGGACAGGAAGGAGCTTTATTTTGCTTTTGTAGTGTTTTTTGTTGCTGTTATGTATGCAATGGGTTTCAGAATGTAATCTCTGAGTGTACTGTCAGTTGTGCAGACTAGTCAAGTTTGGAAGTAATGCAATGCTCCTGTCTACTTCAGTTGTTATATTTGACAGCAATTGACTTGCATTTTGACAGAAATTTGCATTTTGACAGAAATAAACTGAGCTATGATCATGACATGATCATTATGACAGAAATTTGCATTTTGGCAGAAATTTGCATTCTAACAGAAATAAACATGATCATGACATTAAACTGAAATATTGACAGTAATAAACTCATCATTTTGACAGAAATAAACTGATCCATAAAAGATCTAGAAATCTGACATTAAACTGAAATATTGACAATAATAAACAGGTTCAAACTTCTGGCATTAAGTTTCCAACAGCGATAAATAGTTGCACACATCCTGGCATGAAAACTGATCTTTTTAAGATCATTTACACTTGTCTGGGTACAGTTCCTTCAGAGTTTCACCTGGGTACAGTTTTCTGAAATTTTGGTACAGGTGTCTGACACAAAACCTGTGTTCAGCTTCTGGGAATACACTTCTCACAGCATTTATTAATCCCTGCCAAGTAAATTACATGTGAACAATAAACACAACTAAACATTGCACAGATTATTGTCATGTGAGCAACAAATCTGAAAATACAATGAAATACCTTTTGCCTGTCACTCATAATTGTATACTGAATTGAGTTACCAATTCCTAGATCAGTTTTCAGTGTGTTCAAAAACCAGAGCCAGCTACCAGTGCACTCAACCTTCACAACAGCCATTGCAATGGGGAATATACAATCATTAGGATCAATGCTAACAGCTGTGAGCAAAACACCACCATATCTTGTTTTCAAGTGACAACCATCCACACAAATCACTGGTCTACAGCCCTCTAGGAAACCCTTCTTGCATCCACCAACAGCCCAGTAGCATGATGTGAAAATTTGACTTGTATTCAGGCATAGGTAGAAGCTGCTACCTGGGTTTGTGCTCCTCAGTTCTTCCCCATAATCATACAAATTGTTGTATTGCTCCTCCTCTTCACCATATATTTCATCAAGTGCAGCCTTTCTAGCTCTTTGTAGCTTGGACCTGGTAGCAATCATGTTAAACTCTTTTTGCACTTTCATAGAAAAAGATTTCACTGTCATCTTCTCATCTACCCTAAACTCTTCTATATATTTCTTGGCAAGATATGGTGCTGTCATTGCCTTTATCTGCCACTCTCTCTCACATGTATGCTCATCAATGTATTTCTTCACAACCATACAGTTTGTCCTCTTGTCCATTGCTGCAGACAGGGACCATGGACAACTAACTTCACAATGAGCCTCTATCCTTTTTGCTTCATTCCTTGATTTCTTAATAGGCACTCTCTCTTTGATGCTGTACTCAGTAAGTGCTGCCCTCAGTTCTTTGGCAGAAGCAAAAGCCATGCCCAGTTTGAATTTAGGCTCCACCATGTCAACCTCTGGATCAAACACTGTGAAGTTGTAACCCAAATCATCTGGGCCAACTTGTAGCATAGGCAGTGGCTTATCAACATCATCATAGTCATATAGCTTAACTTCCTTTTCCTTTCCTTTTCCCTTTGCTTTGTTGTCCTTTTGCTTTTGCTTTTCTTTCTTGCTACCAACTTCATCATCTACATCTGAATCTACTGCATCACCAAGATTATGTGCATATAAATCATCATCATCCTCTAGCTCATAATCACTGTCATTAAACTCACTTCCACTGCCCAAATCTACTGTCACTGGCCCCTGTTCCTCCTCCTCTTCCTCTACTTCAAACTGTGTCCCAGCTAGATCAGCTTCAACTGATTTATGTATCTTATCCTTGTATGCATGTGAAGACTTTACTGGACTAATGACATGGGGCAATTCAACATTCTCCTGCAACACATCATCCTCCTGGCGTCTGATAATGTCCACATGATCAACATACAGAGATATAAGCTTTGATTTGAGAGCTTCATTAACTAGTGCTATGGAATCTGCATCACAAGTTAAGGACCTCAGTCCATCTCCTAAATCTTTGCCAGGAATTGTCCAGTACACAGCCAAATTAGTACCAGGAGTGTATCCCAATTTCTCCAAATGATCTTGCAGCCACAGTAATGACCAAGTATATCCTGAACAGTGGTCAAAAAAATCGATCTTTTCCTCCATATATGCCCTGTTCTTCCCAATCCCACAGAAAAATCCATAGTGGTGGATCTTAACACTAAACAGATCATCAACATCACCTGCATTGCACAAAAATTGGGAAAATTTTAGTTTTTTATCCTATGAAAGCAAACCCTAAATCATATACTACTCTATGTTCATGGCTACCTAAATGTCAAAGGGAAAGCTGATCTGATACTACCACCTAAAAACCATGGCGAAATTTAGTCTCTCAATCAGTAAATTTTATCCATCTAACTCCGCCGAAAACCCTAACCGCCGCCGTGCTTATTTCCATCAAATTGCAGCAGAAAAAACATTGGGAACGAGCACATACCGTAGTCAGGAGGGTCTCCGCCGCGATCTCGAAGCACAGGCGGCATCTATGCCGACGATCGCCGGATTGGGTGCCGCCGTCGCCCACCCTCTGTTCGACCGGAAACAGGGAAGAGGAGCAGGGGAGAGAGATGAACAACCGGACTTTCAAATGAGAAAGCGGGGTCCTCTCTGCAAATATGACGCCGCCTCGCATCCACACGTGCCGCTCACGTGCCGGCCAGGGGGGTTTTTGCAAAAACGATTCCCGCCCAAACCAGTCTCAGCTGAGTCAGCGTGCCACGTAGCTGTTTTTTACTAAACTGAGCGCGATTAACAAGTTGATGTAGCCGCTTTTCGGAGATGCGAGAATGTGGACTAAAGTGAGCATCGGGGACAAGTTTGTGTACCATTGGTGCAATTTGCTCACACGCGCCCCGCTTCCCTCGTCACCTGCTCCACCGCCGCTGCCGGCGGCGGTCCTCCCCATCCCCCCGGTTCCCTGCTCCACCCCGCTATCGGCGGAGGCCCTCCACACCCCAGCGGTCCTCCCCACCGTGGCGGCCCGCCCCACCGCCATCCCATCCCAGTGCGACGAGGGCAAGAGTGCAACACCACGGAGGGATCGACGCAGAGCAGCGGCCGCCTATCCGCCAAGCCGACGGCCGGTTTGGTCCAATATGGACAAAGTTCTTCATTTTATCCTCAGGAAGAACGGCCTCGGCACCGAGGGCGCGCCACCGTTGCCGGACGACCTCCGGCCCTACCGAGAATTGTACAAAAAGCCTCCGCCGAGCAATTTCATTGAGGCGCTAATTGCCCTGGTTGAATCTTCAGGCCCTGGCAAGAAGAAGATGATGGGCTCGGGACACGCGGTGCAGGCTATCCAGCCCTAATCTCGTGCCCCTTGCGATGTGTGCCACTTTGTTTACAATGTTTAGTTCCCTCTCTTGTTGCTGTTGTCTGTTGTGGGTTCCTGACTGTGTTGCTGAAGCTTTGTTCGTCAATGTTGGGCGGATGTTGTGCCTGCTGCTGTCGGCTACCAATTCGTGCTGCTATATGTTCTTGTTTCTGCTCGGTCATGTGCAAGACAGATCTTGTCAGTGCTATCTTCATTGTGGTGGTGTCTCGATCAGCTTGCAATGTTCAGTTGGAATGTACAATTAACAACCCCGCCAAGCTCAGCGCCGTTAGATTGTTTGTTGGATCGCAGAAATGCGGCGTTTTCTGCCTCCAGGAGACCAACATGGCTTTGATCACTAGGGAAGTGGTCGTGGAGACTCTCAGCAGCCGGTTGGGGGGCAATTTCATCTTCAAACCAGCTGACAGCACGAGTGGTGGAATTTTTATTGCCTGCTCAGATGACTTCTCTTTACTGCATGAGGTGCTAGCTGACAGTGCTCACTCCATCACTGGCCATGAGCACAGGGGTGACGGCACCAGCTGGTCGATACAGGGGTTTATGGACCTCAAGAGGATGATGAGAAGCTCGCATTTCTGCCGGAGATCAGGAATGTCAAACTTGTTGTGCAGCCACAGTGGTTAATTTTGGGAGATTTCAACCTCATCTGCCTGGTACGGGATAAAAGCAACAGTAATGCAACCTTTCGGATGATGGGTCGCTTCCGCTTGACCATTGACGATCTTGAGCTCAGAGAAACGCCACTGGTGGGAAGGAGGTTCACCTGGTCGAATGAAAGAGAGAATACCGTTCATGCGAAGATTGATCGTCTCCTCGTCACCAATGAATGGGAGCTTGCCCATTTTCAGTTCCAGCTTTCCCCGGCCTCCATGTGTGTCTCAGACCATTGTCCTTTGATTCTCCGCACGATGCATATCACTCCAAGGGACTTCAATTTGTATCCTTCTGGTTAAGGGGGCCGGATTTCGAGCAGGTGGCCAAAGATGCATAGGACAAACCCATCTGTTCCATGGATCACATTAGGCGTCTTCACATCAAGCTCAAACGTGTCAACCGTACACTCAAAGTTTGGCATAATTCCAAGATGAAGTAGACTGCCTTCATGTCCAGTTTGGCAAATGAGGTCATCTTCAGACTGGATGTGGCTCAAGAGGAGAGGGAATTGTCAATTGAGGAAAAAATAAATCTGACGAGGCTTCTGAAGAACACACTGCTGGGATTCGCTTCCATCGACCATACCAAATGGAAGCAGAGAGCTAGAATTAACTGGATCAAAGAAGGGGACGCAAATGCAAAAAACAAAAGTGACCTGCGTGCAAATATTCGTCGAAAGAAATATGACATTCCATCCCTGATTGCCCATGATGAGTTGGTGTTGGAGCATGAGACAAGGCTGCTGCCCTTCTGGACCACTTCAGAGTGGCTATGGGATCGCATCATCAGCATGGGGTTGGGCTGAACTGGGAATCCATCAATCTGCCGCAAGCTGAGCTCTCTCATCTTGAGGCCCCTATCACGGAGGAGTTACATGCTGCACTTTTTGGCCTTCCTTTGAATAGGGCTCCAGGTCGACGCTTTTATTGCTAAATTTTATTCGGCTTGCTGGAGCCTAGTAAAGGATGATCTCTTGGCGGCCTTCAACCAGCTGCTCTCAGTTCAGGGGAGATCACTGGAACCTGCTAAACACCGCCAAACTGGTGCTGATCGCAAAAAAGGAATTCAGGTCAATCAGCCTTATGCATAGCTGTGCGAAGATTCTGTGCAAGTTACTAGCCAATCGTTTGGCACCAGAATTGCAACATCTGATCTCTGCTTGACAGTGTGCTTTTATCAAGGACCCTTCTATCCAAGACAACTTTCTCTGTGTGAAAAATGTCTTGAAGGAAGCAAAATCAAAGAAGATGCCTCTGGTTTTCCTGAAGCTTGACATAGATAAAGCCTTCGACTCCACTTCTTGCAGGAGGTTATGGCTCACATGGGTTTTGGTCAGTGGTGGAGGGACCTAATTTTGTTGGTGCTGGCTTGATCCTCGTCTTGTGTTCTCCTTAATAGTTCTTCGGGGAGGCCTTTTTTTCATAGCAGGGGATTGAGGCAGGGGGCCCCTTGTCCCCTATGCTCTTTATCCTGGTAATGGAGCCTCTTCAGCGGGTCCTTGTTTTGGCTACTGATCGTAATATCTTGTCACCTCTTTGATTGTCGGCTGCTCGGCTGCATGCAAGTTTCTATGCAGCCGATGAAGCCTTGTTCGTCAACCCGCGCCACAAGATCTTTCGACCGTGCAAGCGATTTTGCAGCTGTTTGGTAATGCCTCAGGCCTCCACAGCAACATCGGCAAGTGTGTGGCCTACCTAGTCGGCTGTGACAATCTGGATATGCAAGAAGTGCTCCTGGAGTTTGGTGGCTTGCAGGAATCCCTTCCCTGCCGCTACCTTGGTCTGCCTCTGAGTATTAGAAAGCCGAGGAGGGTTCATGGTCAGATTGTCCTCGACAAGATTGCTAGTAGGCTCAAGAAGTGGAAAGGAAAACCCATGACTTGCAAGGGTCGCCTGACTTCATTAATTCGGTTCTCACCTCTACGACGACATATTTCTTATTTTCCTTCCTGGCTGATAAGTGGATGGTCAAGAAGATGGATAAGCTAAGGCAAAATTTCCTTTAGAACGCGGATGAGGAGGCGCACACGGGCAAGTGTATGGTTAATTGGAAGAAAATATTTGGCCCCAAGCAGTTAGGCGGGCTGGGCATCAAAGATATACAAATACAAGCTTACAGATGGGAATGGTTGGATTGGGCACCGGCTGATACACCGTGGAAAGGAACTCTCACACCATGTGATGATGCGGATAAGCAGCTATTTGCTGCCTGCTCGACTATCACCCTCGGCAAAGGAGATAAGGCCTGATTTTGGTAAGATAGATGTCAACTTACTCTTTTATATTTCGGTTTTGCTTGTGAACTTGTATCGGATTACGTACTTGGTGGAGACTTTGCTTAATAATATGGTTGTGTGCATCAATTGGTGCAGAGGCCGGGGGTAATCCTCCTTTTCGAGAGAGAAAAAAAGAAAAAGAAATGTGTTCCGTGTGAGATCGCGCCAGAGATTTTCGGTCTTGCCAGGCAAAAGAACCTGCTCGTGGGCGAGGCTCTTGCAAATGGCAGATGGCTCACAGGTCTGCACAGGATTTCCTCCCGAGTCCCAGTTGGATCAGTTCATCAACCTCTGGGGTTTAATCCAATCGGTTCAGCTCATGGTGAGCTGTGACTCAGTCACTTGGAAATTATCTGCTGATTGTGTTTACTCTGCGAGATCTGCTATCATGCTCAGTTCACTGGATGGATTCTGCAGCCGGTGCTTGAAAAGATTTGGAAGGCCAAAGTTGAGGGCAAGGTCAAATTCTGCACGTGACTTCTTTTGCAGAACAGAAACTGGACCCTGGATCGCCTAAGCAACCGAGGATGGCCGCATAACGATAGATGTGTCCTCTGTGATCATGAGGATGAGACTGCTTGGCACATTATGCTTTCATGTCTGTATGCCAAAGTATGGCAACTATTCAGCATGAGCAGAGCAGGCAGTTGGTGACAGCAGCGGCGCTTCAATCTTCCTCAGTTATTGCTGGTGACAGAAAGTGTCAGCGGGGAGGAATGACGCCATGAAGCAAGAAAGGATCACGCTGGCGTTGTACACTGCCTGGCATCTTTGGAAAGAAAGAAGCAGGCGGGTTTTTGAGCACAAGGAAGCTCCTCCTGCCTGCCTTGGCATTCGCGATGACATCAACCTCCCGCGTAAGGCTAGAGGGTTACTGATCTGAGCACCTGCTGCTTGTTTTTGCGGCTCATTTTCCAGTTTCTCTTATATGTGTCCTCTGGTGATGTTTCACCTACCTCTCCCCTTCTAATAAAGCATAAGCAGAGCTCCTGCTGTTCTTGTAAAAAAAATCCTCCAAAATTCCTGTGTTTCAAAAGTTCATGTATTTAAGATCCTGTAGGATTACCTCAAAAAAATATCCTGTAGGAATTCATACTAGATACTATGTTACATTCCATTCCTATGTTTTCCCCATTACTATGTTTCATGCAATCATCTTTCTATAACTGATAAGGTGCAATAGAACAACATGAGTGGTGATTCAGTTAACGAGGTAAAATTTGATGGATATTGGCCCATGGTGACTACTTCCATTTTTTTCTCTTGTTATTGATGTTGTTTCGGTTGTGATTCATAACCGTTGATATTTTTCTTCACCTCGACAGGATTGAACATCCCCTGACACCTTGTTTGATGAAAATCAGGTTATGCTTTTTTTGCAGGTGAAAAATCAGGTTATGCTTGTTTGCACAGCAAGGTTTATTGATATTATACAGATCCGACAATCCGTTACAGGATAGGATTTAGATCGTTGCATTAGCTTGTTATATAACTGATGAGAAAATGCATATCGCTCAGATTATAGAGAAGGATACTAGAGAAGCTTCTGGCATTGAAGTTGAACAGGTATCTACAAATTTCAAGCAGAGCAGCTACTACTTTCTTTTTCCTTTTTTCATCACTGTTAAGTTCAATTATCAAATAGGAAAATTAATGGTTATGCCTTTACTGTATGATCTCCTGAACATAACTTGTATTTTACTAAGTTATGCTGTGTTAAGCATGACTTCTAAATTTTGATAGCTAGTTTTCGCACTACTCTTTTTTCCCCTTACGATTCTGGAAAACATGGCCAAGTTTGGTAACTTAGCAAATCCTGGTTTTCACCGGATGGATATTCCCTTGCAGGTTGTTGGTTGATCTTGGTTTTCACCGGAAGGATATTCCCTTGCAGGTTGTTGGTTGATCTTGGCATGCTCGCTGTTTTCTGTGGTCATTGTAGCAGGCAAGCCATTTCTAATTTCTGTTTCAGTGAGACCATTATGTTATGTCATTTGTTCCTTGCGTTTTGATGGGCTCAACTGTAGCTAAACTGAAAACCAGCACAGCATGTATCTCAGTTTGAGTAAAAGATGTGCATCCGAAGTTGCCCATATTCTACATATTATTCACATTTTGCTCCTGACCTTTGACATGTATCTAAGGGAGAACGCATCGTGGATGGTGGCTCTTGCTGTCTTGGATTGACATTTTGACTTGCTTCTTTTGCGCACGCTATTGCCTTAAGGGTGCAATGGGAATGCTGAGACGAACTGATGCTCAGCGGCCATGGCACGGGCTGTTGCTCATATCTGACGATTTGGTGCAGGATGTATTTCGCAGTTTGGTACAGATCAAAACCAGTGATGGTAAGAAAATGCTCTTTTGGCGTGAGCGATGGCTTAATGGACTTGTTGCGGAAGACATTGCTCCACTTATTTGTATGCAAGTGAGCACACACACGAAGAACGGGAGGATAGTGTACTGCTGCTTGTTACTTGTGTCTGCAAGAGGAGGATACTGTTGATTATATCATCGTTCAGTGGGTGGTGTCGCGAGAACTTGGCGCAAATGCTTCTGTGATCTGCAAGTCAATGTGCCTTGCCCTATGGCTACAAATACCTTGGAGGCATGGTGGTTGAATGCTAGACTTAGTTTTCGGGGCAAGGATCGTCAAGGCTTCGACTCTTTGGGCATTCTATAATTAGTTGGAACCTTTGGAAGCAGCATAAAATGCAAGAGTATTTAGCAATAGGCAGCAGCAATTAACCATACAGCAGGTCAGCAGCTAGTTGATCTAAACGTTGAGCATTGGAGGGAGTGGAAGCTTGCAGGAGCTGCAGGCCTTGATTGTTTTGTGAGACATTAGAATATGGTATGTAAGGTGTTGATGTGCTGTTTTGAAAAGAAGAAAAAAAAGGTGTTAATGTGGTGTTTTTGCCTGATTTGGATGTGAGCATCCAAACTCCACTTTTGCAATCTATAGAAGATGTCCAACATCATTGGCACTCTAGAATATATCCGTTTACAGCATTGCCAAATGAATCCTTCCCAGGACATTGGGTATTTTTTTTAGCTAATTCTATACGCATGCAACAGTAGGTCCTAGATATATGGTACATACGGAGCTTGCGCTGACGAGCAAAGTAGGACAGAGGTAGAATCAGCATAAAAAGCACAGAAAGCGGGAAAAAAAACAGACAAATCTAGTGGAATTTTGCCCCATATGTATAGTTTACTCCTCGGGTAGTTCCGATAGTCCATAATTACAGATCATGCGATAATGCATCCCATAGATACTCCATAACTAATGCTGATATGACTAATATTACTAGGTTACTGACTAAGATCCATAAATTCAGTCCTTCTTTGCCTTCAACGCGGCCTTGCACTCCCGATCGCCGTGATGAAGGGTCGTCTTGGCCTCCTCAAGGAGAGTGCCGCATTTGCGACAGCGGTGCTCGGCCTTGGCCTTGGTCTCGGCCTTGTCGCCGGTCTTGGCCTTGGCGCCGGCCTTGTTGGCCTTTGCCTTCGGCATCTGGGGTACGAATAGAAAACCATGAGAAAAGAAGAAATCTACGCACGGATCGACATCAAAATACCCACGAAAAACCAGTTAAAAAAAGACTAGAGAAAGCGTGCACAAGCCAATCAACACGTACGGCACCCAACGAAACAAGGGCGGCGTGTATCCGACCAGATCCAAACCGAACCTACACGAACGGATAGCGTCGAGCTGCAGCAAGCTGAAAACAGGCCGTGACCAAAACAAAGCACCCGTTCGTGCATCGGATCTATCAAACTTCAACGCATCCAACGAAATGATGAGCGCATGTACAACCCTCCCGAAAACCCAAACCCATGAACCGAGATCCCATACCGCAGCAACGCAACGCACGACTGGACAGCACGCGGCGGAAACGGGAACCAGGCAAATGAATCGACGAAACACACACAGACAAGGCAGCAAGGTGGACGGGAAGCACGCAGTTGGATCCACGAAACCACACGAACAAAAGCAGTAAGGTGGATCTCTCCCGATCTCACCTTGGGGAGCGCGGGGAGGGGTTGGCTTGCGCCGCCGCAGGGGAGGGTTGGGAGGAGTGGGGGCTGCGCAGGGACGGAAGAGCGAGCGTGTGAGGGGCTGAGGGGAATGGAGGTCGAGCGTGTGAGGGGGGATGGGATGGCAATGCGGGTGTATATATAGGCTGGACTGGACGAACTGCGTGCAAAGCCCAGGCTTCTTCAAAGCGTAGATCCTCCGCATTAAACGATCAGGTGTCCACTTGCGCGTGCCGCCTTGCACTGCAAGTTGGTGGGCTGTTTTCCTGTTACTACTCTCCCTCTCTCTCTCTCTCTCTCTCTCTCTCTCTCTCTCTGTGTGTGTTAATGCGTTTTTATTCAAAATGGCTCGGCCAAATCCAAGTTCAAACTAACAACCTAAAACCAGGCTTTACATGATGCATTGCCGCAACCTTCCTTTATTAATTATAAATTATGGGCGACCTAATTAGCTTTTCGACACGCCCATGCAACCGTGCTCCTCTCTGATTTGGAGCAAATCATTAACCTCTTCGATCATTTATCAGTACACCAGCATGTCCTAGTATTTATATACATTATATGAAACGTGCACATTCTACTTGTTACATTATGACATCCTCAACGCGGACCCACAAACCGTCCGCATTCGCCCGGACCGAGGGGTCTGGACCCATTTTACCATCCAAGACAGTACCTCATCGGTCTGCGGTCGGTCCGGACTTCCATTTTCCCACAAACAGAAAGCAAAAGAGGGGGGGGGGGGGGTGGATTTGCAGGAGTCCAGACCGTCGCCACGTGGGACTCTGACACCCCCGGCCCACTTAAATCCCCCTCCCGGTACACTTTTCTTCCACTCCACCACTACTCCCCCTGGCTTTGCATCCGCACTCTCCTCGTCTGAGGCCGCCGTTGTACCTCTCCGGCCGCTGCCCATGCACCGTAGGACGTCCGCGACCCCCACCAACACGCATGCCCTCCTTGTACTACGTCACTGTCCACCTAGGATCCCTCCACAACCAGGTACCCTCCGCCCCTTGCCGACGATGTCCATAGTGGACACCATGCCCGACAGGTGTCCAGTCAAATGCTGTTGAACTTCTAGTTGTTTTTTATAGTAAAGCATGATGGCGGGGTACTCGGTGATTGAGGATGAGTTGATATGCGATGCGTGGTTGACTTTGTAGGCATGAACTCAAGGGGCTTGACCTTTTGACAGCGTGTGCATGCTTCGTTTCATGCGCGAAAGAACTCCACGCCCTAGAACATGCACGTCATCCATCAACACAATGTGAAGTCTATATCGCATCAATGATACACCATCTACAACCCCGTCATGAAGTTTTGCGGTGCGGTCGCACGAGTGGAGACAATGTGGTCATCGGGCTCGTCGATCATGGAGATCATAAGTTTTGCTTCCTGTTGCTCTATATGTACGTTAATTCATCATTCACTTAATGTTGCTCTATATGTTGTATAGTTTGCACGCACTTCCTTGGTGTACTACAGGATCGAGGGCATGTCATTCACACACATACATTGTTGGATGAAGCTCAAAGGGCAGCATGTGTGGGCCTACATATGCCGGCTCTACTTCTAGTATCGTTAAATTTGGAATCGGTGAATGTGAAAAACTTGTTGAACATCCGGTTATCTCGGATGCAATATTTACATTTGAACAACTGTTGTACTAGGGATATTTGCACGTTATTTATGAATGAATTATGTTATTTTCTATAAATATTTTGAGTGCCGCGGTTAGGAAACAAACGGAGGCAGGAGTTTTAAGGGCTAGGATTAGATGGCCGACTCCCACATCACTGTTCGTGGACTGGTCTGGACCAGTCCGCGGGCGAATATTGCGTCCATTTGGGGGTCGGCGTTGGAGATGCCCTTAGACACACACATTTCATCCTTTTTTATTTACTAGCAAAAGAGCCCCTGTGTGTTGCAATGGAAAAAAAATATCACACACTTATGATGGTCCAGGTCCTCTATTTGAACACGACCCTTTTCTAGTGGACCACTTGGTCTGCTGTTTAGCAAGAACATATCAACACTATTTGTGTGCAACGATTTATTTTGTATACTCACATTGGCCAGTACTTTTCATACATGGAAAGCCCACGCAACATTCAATAAGCACTATCCTTGATTACCAAGTCTCACTCTTATTGCCACAGTATAGCCACACGGTCTGTCATTTGTCATGTTATACCCACACCTCATTCCTTGTTTTTGTCTTTTTCCGAAGAGGCTTGTTGATTGTCTATTTGGTGACATATATAAACTGGTGGGATCCTATGTAAATTAGTGAGGTGGTTCTATTAATTAATAAGAAAACCTTTTTTGATAGAATCGAAAGCTGGCCCAATAGGAAGAATCGCAGGGCATGGCCCGAGATAAAGTGGGACTAAACCAAGAATATCACCTCCTGGCCCAATTGGAAGAATCGTAGGACGTGGTCCATGAGAAAGCGGGACGAAAAATAATATCACCTCCCTTTATTAACAGGTATAGATAGCTTTGTACCATGTCTATTTTCTCCATGTTGTACTCGGTCTATGAAACATGTGGATTTACCTGACAACTTGTATATTGTCTTGTTGATAAAATTGACCATGCCATCCACACAAAATAGATCATCATACAAGTACTCTAACAAAATCGAGGTTAAATTGTGCAAATGAGGTGAGAGCATATACCAGGTGTGTACTCTAATTCCACCTCAGAGCTTGTGCAATGATTGTTGCTTTCTCTCCTCATTTATCGTGTGACACATCACCACATGTTGTAGGTAGCAATCCTATATACATAAATAGATTGATCACCACTAATTATAATTCTCTCAACATACATACATCCCACGTCACCATATGTCACCTCATCAATTACTGTTATCTTCTATTTTTTTCCAATTGCATTCTCCACCCCACTAGCATCATTAAGGCAACTCCAACGCCGTCCATCAAAACGCCCCTAAATGTCTATACCGTACGAGTTGTCTGGACACTTTTTGGCACCCAACTCCATGCATCAAAACATCCCTAAATGTCCAGATCGCCTGGTCTAAACACTTTTTGGCATCCACACTAATACAAAACCCCTTATAGGATTTTGCTACTAGCAGCGTGTAACCAAACAGGCACGCGAGCGCAAACTTGGAGCAATACCAGCGGCGTTCCGCAAGAAAGTGCATGCTACAGATGTTACCTTACTAGCGGCATGCACGATAACTGCACACCGTTAAAAAAGTACACCCAGGGAGCCCTCCAACCAGGAATTGTTAGCAGTGTACGTATAATACTAGTAAGGTACACATGCATTGCACGTGATAACTTACATAACCAAAGTACGATTGAATATTGACATATCTAACACAAGCAAATTTATAAATTTACAGTCAAATATGCATCATGTATGAGATGTAGATTTAACTCTTGTAGTTCATGGCACTGAAAACTAAATATAAATCATTTTATGAAGATACTGCCATAGCCCTGTACAAGAAGTGAATAAAGTAAAAGTGAATGTCAATTCTTTCAGAGGCATGTTACATTGCTATGCTACTGTAGCAATGGATTTGTGTGTGTGTGTGCGCGCGCGGCGCGTGTTTCTTTAATAAAATGATAAGATTTGTGCATATTAGGCATTGATATTCATAAAAGTAAACAAGAAATAGCAGTTCATTTAGGGCATGGCTAATGGTATACTTCAAACTTGATGCCCCGCTGTCAACTAGGGTCGAATTCCAACGTGGAGCTAGTGCAGTAGCCTCGCAGTGTGTCAGGGTGGCATGTAGAAGAGGCCGCTACTCCATGGGAGAGAGAAGAAAAAGAGAGGAGAGAGAGAAGAAAAGGAGATGAGAGATGGTGTTGTATGCGTGCTTGGGAGGAGGAAGGTGACGACACTGGGACCCCATACACTCATCGCTTGGGCTACATGTGTTGGGTCAAAATAAAATAAATAGTTGCCTCGTTTCTTCCTATCTAGTTGGATGAGCTGGGGTAGCACCAAGGTGCTGCCTCCATTGTACATGCCCTTAGAAGAAAAGGTTGGTAGTGTTAAAGTACGGAAGATCCTAGAACAAATGAGAAATATAGTGCATTGAGGTTTGTGCATAGGGTGCATTGTGCTTAAGCTTAGTAATGAAATATTCTAGATAGTGCGCATGCATGGCAAAATCTTGTGTGGTGAATGGGATATCCAATGGCCAACGATGCTCGGATTTGCCAATTTTCCCCCGTTGGATTGGCTCCATCCAATAACCAATGTTCAAAGTTATTCTCACACTATATAGTGGTATAGATACACTCCGCTAGTGAACTCAGGACTAGCAGCATGCACTCGGAGACATATGCCACTAATACAATGTGGATGCCACTTCTGTTGTCAGGCTTGTGGTATCCAACATACTTGTGGCGAACGCGCGAGCAGGATACACCGCTAGTTTGGTTGCACGCCGTTGACACGTTCTCAGATTAAAAAAACGACGTAGATGTGATGCCGGCCGGAGGTACGCCGGCGAGCCGTCGACGTTTCGTCAAGGCAACTGACCTCCTGGCATGAGCCCAATGGAGGGCCCTTGTCGTGGTTGGGGGCGGGCTGGGTCTCTCCGCCGTCGTGCTCCACCGGTCGGGCGCAAAAGCGCTCCGGTCACCACAAGAGTTGACGCTCCGCGAGATAGCTGGCTATTGTGGGTTTCACACCTCTTTGCAGACAACTGTATCATATTCTCGCAAGCAGCTTCAGAAGGTGCGACCAGGCTGCACAATGCACTTGAATTGTACCAAGAGGGTACTGGTCAAATGGTCAATAGAGAGAAATCTGCTACATGTTACATTGCTAATGCCAATTTTTGGTATTTTCTGGAACCATTTGCTACTTTTAAGACATTATAATTTCATTTCTAGATATTTACTCGATAATATTCAATTGTGAACTACATGTATATAAAAATGGGTGAGAAATTGACGAGTTTTTTCCATATTTAGATACTTGTTTATATTTCTAGCTCCCTCCAGAAAATTAAATCAAAATTCTGGTAGTGATGGATGCCTTAATTATCATTAGAAAAATAAAAAATCATATGAATTCTGTCTGGCCTGACCTGGCTGTGCTGAAATAAACACAAGTCCGGGATATATCCTGGGTGGGGCAAAACTCGCTTTGTGATTGACTAATCCAGCCATCCCACGGATCGACCACCACGGCCGTCCGATAGAGCCATATCCAACGTCAATTAGACCGGCCTCTTTATCTCTTGTCGTATCCTCCACCAAACCCACCCATCGACGCCTCCTCCATGGAGCAACGAACTCCGTCCTCGATTCGTCCCCCACCCCCGTCCCGCCGATCAAGCCCAGACCACCGTCTCCTCCCCCGGTTCGCGCTCAGGCCACCAGAAAAAAGATGGCGCCCTCCTGCCACAGTAATCCCACTTTTGATAATGTCATGTCATCATGATCAACAGTGTCTAAACATTATTTGGATCATATCCCTTTTCAAATTCGAATTTAAATGGAATTCAAACTAAAGGTGAAAATAAAAGTTGTACAAATACAGAAACTGAAATGTTCATTAAATGGCTAATATTCCATAGACCATTCTAAAATTATAACCAACAATTAATAAATTAATTAGGTGACTCAAACATTATCAAAACAGCAAGGATTAATACATTCTGTTTAATACAAGATTTGTGTGAACTCCAATTGTCTCCAAACCATTTTTTGGCAGTAGTAGATAGCGTCTAGCATTTAATGGAACAAGTCACATATTTTGCTAAAGTTATGTGGTGGCCTAACTATTTGCAAAATAGAAAATAAGAATAAAAAAAAGAAATAGAAAAAGAAAATGGAAAAGGTTCCCCTCCCACTAGGCCTCTTGGCCCAGTCGGCTCAGCCGACCAGGCCGGCCCGACCGGTCCACCCCAACCCCATAACCCCGCTCCCCACCGAAACCCTAGCCCCTCGATCCCCCACTCCCCCCTCCCCACTCGCTCACGCACGCCTCTCTCCCCTTCCCTCGACTGGATCGGGGAGGGGCCCGATCTCGCACCGCCCCGCGCCCCCGCCGCCGGCACCCATCCCCGGCGCTGCCTCCAGCCGCGCCGCTCGACGCTGCACGCCTCGCAGCTCCTCCTTCGCAACCCCCCCCCCCCCCCGTCGCCTCTCCCTCGTCGACCGACGCCAGCTGACGCCGCGCCCGTCGCTCGTCGCCGCCCCTCCGTCGTCCCGTTTCGCCACGGCTCCGTCGAGCCTCGCCGGCGTTCCCTTGCAACGGGGGTGAGCCACCACTCCTCCCCTCCTCCATTCTCCCCCTTGCTCCCATTTGCGTCGGCGCCGCCCCTGTCGACGCGCTCACCGCGTCTGAAGCCGCGCACCGGCCCGTCTCGCCGCGCACCGCGCCATGCCTGCACGCGCCCCCACCGGCCCGTATCGCCGGTACTGCTCCGGCCGCGCTCCCGCCTCGCCCCGCGTGTGTTCGCTGCGGCACAACCCCGCGTCAGCCGCGCCGACGCGCTCGTCCACCTCGCCCCCGCGCTCGTCCGCCTCGCCCCCTGCACTCACCCGCCTCCCGCCGCTCGCCGGCCTCTCGCTGCTCCGCTCCGCCAACGCCGCTCGCCACTGCCGGCCGGCCGCGCCGCGGCCATGGCTGCGTGCTTGTGCGCGAGCACGCCCAGCCGTGGCCATGTGCCACTGACCGTGGGCCCAAACCCCCTGGCCCTATGACATGTGGGGCCCAGCCCCCTGAAACATTTTAAGTAAAAGAAAAGGAAAAGGAATTAAAAAGAAAAATATAATAAAATAAATAAATATTAATTAATTAAGTTAATTAACTCTGATTAAGTTAATCTAATTAAATAGTTAGTTTAATTAAACTGTAATTAGGTTAACTAAACCCTAATTAAACTAAACAGACACTGACAAGTGGGGCCCACACGTCAGTTTGACTAGGTCAACTGCACTGTTGACTGCTGACGTCATGCTGACGTCAGCATACACTGTTTCGGATAATGTTGAATTTAAATAAATAAAATAATTCCAGAAAATCAATAAAATCTTTAGAAAATCGTAGGAAATAATCCGTAGCTCGGATCGAAAAACTTTGTACATGAAAGTTGCTCAGAACGACAAGACGAATTCGAATACGCAGTCTGTTCGTCCGTCAAGCATCCGTAGCATAGCAGACATGCAACCGTTCCCCTCCGGTCATCTGTGTGACAAATGTCCGGAACCGGGAAAACATTCCCGGATGGATTCCCCCTTCCTCGGTGACGTGCAGCCATACGTTAGAACACACCCGGCACTGCATATTGTCATGTTATACTTTGTGTAGCACTTGTTTGCTGTGTATTTATACTGTTTCCTCCCCCTCTTCTCTCTCGTTAGACCCCGACGTCGTCCCCGAGACCGACGCAGCTCCGGAGCCCGACGCCACTGTTGACGACCTTTGCCTTTGCCGCCGAGCAACCAGGCAAGCCCCCCCTTTGATCATCCCGATATCGCCCATTCTAATTTCTCCTGCTTGCATTAGAATTGCTGCTGCTACTGCTTTACCTATTCTGATGCATAGCCTGTTTATTGTAACCTGCTGTTGATAATTACCTGCATATCCTAAACTGCTTAGTATAGGCTGGGTAGAGACCTATCAGTGACCCCACTTATCCCGACTGCCCCGCTGGATTATCCGAAGACCCGATCAACGGGAATGAAGACAGGCCCCGGCACCGCACATCACCCCCCCTTAGTTGTACGGCACTACTGGGTTACTATCGAGTGCCGAGGGTGATACCTCGTCAGCACTTCTGATGTTAACCTTGTAGGGTAGATAATTGGTCGTGGTCCTCGAGGGTGATTCCTCCTTCTCCACTACCGATACGACCCTGTCACGCAACACTTCAAGTGCGAACCTCGAGGGTGATTCCTCCGAGTTCACCTTGACGGGTACATCGAGTAGGAATCCAACGAGGGTGATACCTCGGATTCCCCCTGATGTTATGGACACACGGATACTTGGACCTTACACTGTTACTTGGAAAGGCGGGTCGACCCTGAGGGGTACCCGCGTGCGCCTAAGTGGCGAGTGTTGTGAAGACGGGTTGACCTGGATGGTGCCCGAGTGATGAATACGAGGCGCGACCGGGCATTCTTGGCCCTTGCCGCAAGTCCTCGAGACGGGGCGATGGGGTCACATCTTTCGTGAGTCTCTGCTCGTTACCGCAAGCCCTAGTCCACTAACGATTTGGATATTTGATCCGAGCAGGCCTCTGGCCTGATAGCACTAACCATCACGTGGGCATAGTATGGGCGTTCTGCATCATAGCATCAGCCGAAAGCTCTATCAGACGTCTAGTTCAGCCTTGCGGCCGGGACGGACCGGCACCCTCCTGGTGCCTGGCTTCACCCTGCTCGCAACGACCCAGAGTGCATAGGGCGATGGCCCAAGACCCCTGAGCGCTTAGGATGTAGACCGGCGGGGACCTCTCTGCTGAGTTGTAGGTAGGGCTATGGTGTATCGTTTGGCCGAGGCCGGGCATGACCCAGGAAAGTGTGTCCGGTCGGAGTTAATCGAGCGTGTTGGGTAAGTTGGTGCACCCCTGCAGGGAAGAAAACTTCTATCGATAGCCGGTCCTACAGTAAAGGACACTCGGAGTTGTATCCTGATTGATACAATTTAGAACTGGATACTTGGATACTATGGCTCTGGGATTGCTTCTCGCAGGGAGTCGAGAAGGGATCTCAGGACGAGGTTGATGACTGTATGGCTCTGGGATTGCTTTCTCGCAGGGAGTCGAGAAAGGATCCCTGGGTGAGGTTGATATCATTACTGCTACCTTATATTGTACTGTTCTACTCTCTTCTATTGCTGCAAGACCTCTGAAGATGCTAGTCTTCGATAGGACTAGGCCTTCTCTCTATTCTGGCATTTCTGCAGCCCAGTCCACATATACAGCCTCCCTTTGAAAATGTTGCATATGTAGTGTAGATCCTTGCTTGCTGAGTACCTTTGAGTACTCACGGTTGCTTTGTTTTCCTTTTTCTCCCCATATCAGTTTGTCGTGACCAGAGGACGGAGCCCCCTGAGACAGATGCCCCGTCGATCGACTACTACTACTACCCCGAGGATGGATACTACTACGAGTTGGCTGACGACCAGAAGTAGGATCGGAGGGTCCCAGGCAGGAAGCCTACGCCTTTCGATCGTAGTGTTTTATTTTGCCCCGCCTTCTATAGGCCTTTCTGTGCTTTCTTTTATATATGTACTCAGATATCTGATGCTTCCGCTGACACTTGTACGCAAGCTTATGTATTCGAGCCCTCGAGGCCCCTGGCTTGTAATATAAAGCTTGTATGACTTTATTTATGTTTTAGAGTTGTGTTGTGATATCTTCTCGTGAGTCCTTAGGCTTGATCGTGTGCATTTGCGTGTATGATTAGTGCATGATTGAGCCGGGGGCGTAAAAAGTTGGTATCAGAGCTGACTGCCTGTAGGAACCCCCCTTTCCAACTCCTTGGCCGAAGTTGAGTCTAGTAGTCCAAAACTGTTTTACTAACTTGGCTGTGTGGCTTACGGGCCCACGTCGCCAACTGGGTGGTATTAGGATCTTTTACTCCTCGACCTTTACTCTGGGACTCTGATCTCTCTTCTACTCGGGTTAAAGATTTTACTAACTCTGAAATTAGGATCTCGTAACCACTTCATCCCGGAGAGCCCCTTCACTACAGATGATCGTCTGCTTCATCAGAAGATTCTGAAGATACTCCCCGAAGTTTCCTGAGACCCTTGTGCCCTTAGTCATTGCAAATCCGTACCACCGGTAATCACTATGAATAACTACACTTCTTTGCCATTTGTATCTTCATTCCCAGTTACTCCTTTATGTACGAAATACCCCGAAATACTCCTCATTAATCTAGGAATCCTTTGAGCCTACTACCGTGCAGCTTCTTTCGCACTGCGGTTAACTCCTCACATTACCGGGGATCCGTTCATCCCCAGTTGTTCTTGTGTTTCACGAAATACTTCGTATTGCTATCCGATCTCCCGAAGATCCTCTGCATCCTAGTGCTCCCGAAAGTCTTGTCTGCCTGCATTATGGTTAAATCCATATGTCCGGCAATATTCATTAACATCCTTGTCTATTGATTCATCATGTTGCGAATACTCACAATCATTAGTTCTTTCCCAGAATTCGACCTACCGGCTCAGACGTCATTTTGGACTTGAGTTGGGTATTGGCCAATCATGTTGCAATGGATTGTCCATCTAGTTCCCTTCAACTTGAACGCCGAATTATCTAGCTGTTTCTATAATCTGATGCCTTTGCACTCTTTCTTTCTTCTGATTGAGTACTGATACTCACATCAGATCCATTGAGGATCGCTGAATCCTTTGTTGGGTTATTATCCGACAGAGTCTTTCATATTCAAAATCTTGCGAGTCCTTTTTCTCGGATACATAATGCCTTTGGTAAATGTAATCCTCTGCTTTGGCAACCTTGCTCTGCTTCCGAGCTTGAGTTCATTACTCCTGCAGTTTGAGGTATATGTCCCTAAGATGCCCCGATGGGTTGAACATACGCCTTCCCTAATCTGTGTGAATTGAAAGTTATGCGAAATATATCTACTCGCGTTCCGTCGGATAAATTTTCAACTCTACGACTTCTTTAAAGACGAGAAGTGAATGAAAGGTTATGCATGGAAGAAGTGGGAGTCGACCTTGAACTTTGTGTTCATGCCCATGGACCCGAGGTAGAACTTATCATGGAAGCTGCTCGTAAAAATGATAATCCCTTGTTATAAATTCATCTTGAACTTTGCTTTGATCCCTTACAATCGTGGCCTCAACCATGATTGTTCTTCTTTGATCCCATTTCGCGGACAAGCTAAAGCACTTGTCTTTTGCGAATCGATATACCTGTCCAGCTTCTATACTAAACTACCTCGAACATTAACCCCCTACTATCTCGAGGATATCATCCTATTGTACTACGTCCTATGAATTTTTCCGATGGAGTGATACCATTCCCTGTCATAGTCACTCCATGGGTTCTGGGTTGTCTTCAACCGAGACCACCGAACAATCAAACGATTCCGCTCGGTGATTCAGCACTCCTAGTACTTTGTTGCTGGGGAGTTGGATACTCCATCACATCATTCCTAGCCTGATCAGCTATATGCTTGTCGTGCTAAATACTAACTGTGCTACCTGGCCCTTCTTCCCAGAGCATAAATTTCGACAGTGAGCTAATCTTACGTCGAATTTCCTCGTCATATCGTTTCTCCTTGAACAACAAAACTTGATTTCGAGTTTGTGTCATACCCATGGTTCCAATAACCTTTTGCTTCATCATTTCTTTGACTTGATGTCATCGCCGATCGATTACATCTTCATGGAATCTCTCGACAAATGTGTCGTGATCATCATCAGCATTCTGAGCTCTTCCAGGATATCAATTGAATTCATGATGAGGAATACCATCCTTGCCTCGATGATTTGTGATATCATCGGCCACTTTATTGCCCTCCTCCCCCCCTAACACAAACTTGTTCGTGTTTTGTGTTATACCTTGAGTTCCTTGCTATCCATCATTTGTAATGCCGACAAATGAACTATGATATGTGAAATTCGAAACTTCTAGCAACCCTATTGCCTCTTAATGGATCCTTTGTGTATCCAAAGTCTGACCTTTACTGGAAGACCATGTCAATGTTATTTCGAAGCATGACTGTGGTACTCCGATCTTCAATAAGAACATTTGAAGCATAATGCCAAAAAAAATTTCTTTTACAATTATCCAAACACCATTGTATGGGTAATGTCATGGAATTTCTCTCCCCTTACCTAAAGCGTTTTCTACTTCTATCCTGCCATGGATATCATGCTCCGCTTGTCCTTGGAAGGATATACCCCTGAAATATGTGTTTGAACATATTTTCCTTTCCATTGTTTTGTTTAACCTTTCTTGTAATCTAAATTAACTGAGCAGTAATAATTCCCTACTTAGATAATCACGTTGTTGTACCACTCTATCAGTGAGACCCTGTTTCTACTGTTGGTGACATTCTGGTAACCGCCGACGGACGAGAACTTTGCCTATTGGTCTGCCTCATTCAACGAGCAGGAAAATGGTTCTCTTCGTCCCTCGCCCTTGGTACCGATGTTGTCGTCGACATAACTGACAGACTATCCTCTGACATGCCTTGCTATCATGACCGTGCAATATGTCAGCCTCCTTCCTACTTTTAGCCCTCATGGTGGACCCATAACCCACAGTTCCACAGGATCGAAACCTGACTCTCCTGTACATCCCTGTTTTTCAAAACTTGTTTCTCGCGCTTGACTTCGTAAGTACATCACGAACCGTCCACCTAGTGATCTATTCTGGTATCATACGCAATGCTTATTCCCATTGCTCTGAACCCCCTTTCACCCTCCGTTTCAGGCAACGAACGATTGCCTATCCGGTTGAAGCTTCTTATTGCACCTCCGTACCTTGCTCTCGATGACTTTCTTGAATTTCAACTCGAGAGATGCCCCTATGCGACGTCACTGAGATCGCCCCCAGGTACCTATCTTGTGTTGGGCTCCGTCCTTCCCGAGTCTTTCCCCCTTACTCCACCTCTTAATTCTCGGGACGAGAATTCTTATTAGTGGAGGAGATTTGTAACACCCCCAGTGGTTAGCCACAGTAATCCCACTTTTGATAATGCCATGTCATCATGATCAACAGTGCCTAAACATCATTTGGATCATATCCCTTTTCAAATTTGAATTCAAATGGAATTCAAACTAAAGGTGAAAATAAAAGTTGTACAAATACAGAAACTGAAATGTTCATTAAATGGCTAATATTCCAGAGACCATTCTAAAATTATAACCAACAATTAATAAATTAATTAGGTGACTCAAACATTACCAAAACAGCAAGGATTAATACATTCTGTTTAATACAAGATTTGTGTGAACTCCAATTGTCTCCAAACCATTTTTTGGCAGTAGTAGATAGTGCCTAGCATTTAATGGAACAAGTCACATATTTTGCTAAAGTTATGTGGTGGCCTAACTATTTGCAAAATAGAAAATAAGAATAAAAAAAAGAAATAGAAAAAGAAAATGGAAAAGGTTCCCCTCCCACTAGGCCTCTTGGCCCAGTCGGCTCAGCCGACCAGGCCGGCCCGACCGGTCCACCCCAACCCCATAACCCCGCTCCCCACCGAAACCCTAGCCCCTCGATCCCCCACTCCCCCCGCCCACTCGCTCACCCACACCTCTCTCCCCTTCCCTCGACTGGATCGGGGAGGGGCCCGATCTCGCGCCGCCCCGCGCCCCCGCCGCCGGCGCCCATCCCCGGCGCTGCCTCCAGCCGCGCCGCCCGACGCTGCATGCCTCGGAGCTCCTCCTTCGCAACCCCCCTCCCCCCCTGGTCGCCTCTCCCTCGTCGACCGACGCCAGCTGACGCCGCGCCCGTCGCTCGTCGCCGCCCCTCCGTCGTCCCGTTTCGCCACGGCTCCGTCGAGCCTCGCCGACATTCCCCTGCAACGGAGGTGAGCCACCACTCCTCCCCTCCTCCATTCTCCCCCTTGCTCCCATTTGCGTCGGCGCCGCCCCTGTCGACGCGCTCACCGCGTCTGTAGCCGCGCACCGGCCCGTCTCACCGCGCCCCCGCCGCGCCCGCCACTGTAACACCACTGTGTAACTACCACTGTGATCAGCTGCTAATAATGCCAAGTCATATCATTTGCAGTGCCTAAACATAGTGGTTAACCAAAATAATTCAAACTCTATTCTGGGAAATCACCTCAAATTCAAAAGTGCAAAATAAAATTTTTTAGACACTGTTGCAAAAATGTTCACTAAGTAGTAAATATTCCAGGAGCATTCCTAAAATCATAGCTAATGCTACTTGAACTAGTTAAATGACTCCAATGATATGAAACAGCACCAAAACAGCAATATTTAATACATTTAAAATCATTCCAAATTCAAACAAACTCCAAATCTGCCCAAACCAATTTTTGGTGGAAGATAATATTGCATTGCAATATATGGGCCAAGTCTCATATTTTACAAAAGTGCACAAGTGTCCTGACTATTGCAAAATAGAAAATAAATAGAGAAAAATCAAAACAGAAAAACAGAAAAATAAAACGAGGCACTGTGCACCGGGCCTTAGTGCACAGTGCCCCGACCGCCGGCCCACCTGGCCCAATCTCTCTCTCCCTCGCGTGTCACCTCCCCCATGGCCGGGCGCGCGCGCCCCTGCGGGCGCGCGACACGCCGACGCCACCGACGATACAGGGAAGCTGAGGGGATAAGGGTGAGCTCGTGCGTCTCCCCTGGCCCTCCTCGACCACTTCTCCCCTCTCCTCTCGCGCTCTCCTCCTTTTTTCCCCATCGGCGCCCGAGAGCTTCGACGCCGCGCAACTCCCGCCGTCGCGGACACCGAGCTCCTCCGGCCTCGTCTCTGTGACCACGCGCTCCGGGCCCCTCGTCTCCTTCGAGTGGGAGCTCTGCATCGACCCGGGAAGCAGCGCGGCCACGGGATCAAGCCGATCCCCTTCTCTGCATCGCCGGCGCCCGCCGTCGATCCCCGTCGACCCCGGGCTCGTCTGCGCTACTAAACTATCACGGGCTTTACTTAGACGCGCGGTGAGCTCCTCCCTCCCTACTCTTCTCTCCTCGCGCTGCGTTCTTCGCCGTAGCCACCTTACCGCCATGGCCGCGCTCTGGTCGCCGCCGGCGAGCTCACAGCCATCGCTACAGTGCACCTCACGCCGCGTTAGTGGCGCCACCGAGCTTCTGGTGGTCACGCGCATCGCTCGCAAGCATCAGTTTGGCTCGGGCGAGCCCCTATGCTCGAACCCGAGCACGACCGAGCTTCTGTCGCCGCCGATGTGGACGCCGCCGTCACGTTAGGCCTCCCCTGTCTGTTCCGACACCGTAGATGGACGCGGCGTTGAGTCCTCGATCGAACGGAGTCAACCGCGCGCGAAATGGTGCACTATAGCGCAAATCCGACACACTCCGGCGACGCTCCACCGCGTTTCT
This sequence comes from Thinopyrum elongatum, assembly GCA_011799875.1. Taxonomy (NCBI): domain Eukaryota; kingdom Viridiplantae; phylum Streptophyta; class Magnoliopsida; order Poales; family Poaceae; genus Thinopyrum; species Thinopyrum elongatum. The sequence goes on from CM022298.1 coordinate 94,725,568, forward strand.
GGTCGTCGGCGTAGCTCCGGCACCGGTGGCTGACTTGGCGAAGTGGGCCCCGCCACTGGGTCACTGACTAGTGGGTCCGGGGGGCCCAGTCGATTGGGTTGACCCAGTCAACTGCTGACTGGGCAACCCAGTGTCACTGACACGCGGGCCCCACCACCCTGTTAATTAACTAAAACATTTAATTAAATAAAAACTAATTAGTTAGACTAATCTCTCACTGACATGTGGGGTCCACCCCCTAATTAACCCTGTTAATTAGATTAACTAAATGTTAGTCTCAGCAGAGGCTGACATGTGGGTCCCACTAGACCCACATGTCAGGTTTGACTGGTCAGCCGACCTGTTGACCTGCTGATGTCAGCATTACCTCATGCTGACGTCATAATTCTCTTTTCTGTTAAAATAAATAAATTCTAGAAAATCATTTAAACTTCGAAAATTAATAACTTTTAAACCGTAGCTCAGATCGAAAAAGTTAAAACATGAAAGTTGCTCAGAACGACGAGACGAGTCTGATCGTGCTGTCTGTTTCCTTGTGAAAACCTCCTACGTAGGAGAACTCGTAACTCCGAACCCGTATCTGATAGATGAATAGTGACTAATCACCGGTAAATAAATCCCATGATAATCCTAAAATAACTACAACGACCTAGATGCATCTTTAGGCAACCCTGCACTGCATCATAGTCGTAGCATACCCTGTATTGCATCGTTGCTGTGTATTTATTTGTTTCCTCCCCCTCTTCGCTCTCGGTAGACCCCGACGTCGACGTAGCTCCTGAGGCAGACGCCGCTCCGGTGTACGACTACGTCCCCGACGACCCTGCCCTTGCCGTCGAGCAGACAGGCAAGCACCCCATTTTGAGCATTCCGATATCGCCCACTCTCTTCTCTCTTATGCTTGCATTAGAAGTTACTGCTGCTACTGTTGTCCTACATCTGCTGCATAGCCTATTTACTTGTAACCTGCTGTTGATACTTTCCTGCTATCCTAAACTGTTTAGTATAGGATGGGTAGAGCCTTATCAGAGACCCACTTGTCCCGACTGCCCCGCTGGACTCTCAGAAGACCCGAGTAACGGGATCGAAGATCAGACCCTGGCACCGCACGTCACTTCCCCCTTTAAATTGCTCGACACTACTGGGTTACTATCGAGTACCGAGGGTGATACCTCGTCAGCACTTCTGATGATAACCTTGTAGGTTAGTTAATCGGTCGTGGTAAGCGAGGGTGATTCCTCCTACACCACCCCCGATACCGACGCCGTCGTGCAACACCTCAAGTGTGGACCTCGAGGGTGATACCTCCTTCGTTCACCTTGATGATAGCATCGAGTGGGATTCCATCGGGGGTGATTCCTCAGGATTCCCCCTTGGTGTCAGACACACGGATACTTTGGACACTATGGCTGATCACTGAACCATAACACCAAACACGGGTCGGCCATGAGGTGTACCCGCGCGAGCATGAATGCGAAGTGATGTGGAGTCGGGTTGACCTGAGAGGTGCCCGCGAGATAACTACGAGGTGTGGCCGGGCATTCTTAGCCCTTGCCGCAAGTCCTCGAGACGGGGCGACGGGGTCACATCGATCGTGAGTCTCTGCTCGTTACCGCGCGCTCCTAATCCACTAACGGTTTGGATATTTGATCCGAGGGGCCTCTGGCCTGATAGCACTAACCATCACGTGGGCATAGTATGGGCGTTCTGCGTCGTATACTTCAGCCAAAGCTTAATAGACGTCAGCAACTGAGCGGCACACGCTGGGTTGGACTGGGAACGCAACCGCACTTGTATAAGGGGTTGCTAGGTCTGCTCACCGGCGGTGTACGCAACGTGCAGGAGCGTCCGGGGCGATGGCCCAAGACCCCTGGGGGCATAGGTTAATCCGTCGTGCTGACCTCTCTGTTAAGTATTTGGTCGGGTTGCGGCGTGTTGCTTAGCCGAGGCCGGGCATGACCCAGTAAAGTGTGTCCGGCCGGAGTTAAGCGAGCATGGTGGGTAAGTTGGTGCACCCCTACAGGGAAGAACTAATCTATCGATAGCCTGTCCTACGGTAACGGACACTCGGAGTTGTAACCCGATCGGTACAATCAGAACTGATGACTTGAGATGAAATGGATAGTATGGCTCTGCGATTGCTTTCTCGCAGGGAGTCGAGGAAGAATCTCTGGCCGAGGTTGATGACACTGTTATACTTTACATTACGTTATTCTGTTCTCTTCTAATGCTGCAAGACTGATGAAGATGCTTGAAGATGCTAGTCTTTGATAGGACTAGGCTTTCCCCCTCTATTCTGGCATTTCTGCAGCCCAGTCCACTAAAACAACCCTCCTTTGAAAATGTTGCATATGTAGTATAGATCCTTACTTGCTGAGTACTTCAGATGAGTACTCACGTTTGCTTTACTTTCTTTTTCCGCCATATCCCTTTTGATGCCACCAGACGTCGGAGCCCCTGAGCCAGACGCCCCCGTCGACGACCACTACTACTACCAGCCCGGAGAGTACTGCTACTACGAGGAGCCGACAAACGACCAGGAGTAGGATTCAGAGGGTCCTAGGCAGGAGGCCTACGCCTTTCCATCATAGTATTTTATTTTACCCCGCCTTTCTAGAGGCTTATCTCCTTTTCTGTAATATATCTGTACCCAGATATCTGATGCTTCCGCTGACACTTGTATGCCATCGAGCTATGTATTCGAGCCCTCGAGGCCCTGGCTTGTAATATAAAGCTTGTATGAATTTATTTATGTTTTAGAGTTGTGTTGTGATATCTTCAAGTGAGTACTTAGGCTTGATCGTGTGCATTTGCTTGTATGGTTAGTGCACGATTAAGCCGGGGTCGTCACAGGTTGGTATCAGAGCCGACTGCCTCTAGGAATCCCCTATCCAATTCCTTGGCCGAAGTGGAGTCTAGACGTCAAAAACTGTTTTACTAACTTGGCTGTGTGGCTTACGGGCCCACATCGCCAACTGGGTGGTACTAGGATCTTTTATTCCTCGATCTTTACTCTGGGACCCTGATCTCTCTTCTATTCGGGTTTAATAAATTACTAACACCGACACTTAGGATCTCGTAAATTCTATCCACCCGGAGAGCTGGATTTAGTGCGATTTCCCTGTCTTTGATCTGATTAGTCTGATAATCATTTTCCTTTCCATTGTTTTGTTTAACCTTTCAATTCGAGATATGTTATATTTCTCGACGTCGAATGACAATCCTAAATCTTCTTTGTTTCAGATGGACCATCTATTTCCCCCACGCCCTACGACGCAGCTTGTGCTTCGCACCTGGGCTCGAGACGTCCCTGGGTTTCCAGCTATTCTGATCGCCCTCTTGATCAGGCTGGGATACCGCTGGTGCCCCGAGTACATGGTCTACGAGGTTTATGGTGAGTTCAACCAGGAGCAGTACTATGCTGATGTTCGCATCTACGATCAGCAGGATGACTCTGACACTGAGCTACACCGTTTTCACGGTATCGGCGTGACGATTGAGATGGCAGTCCATGATGCCGCCTACTCTGCTGTTGCCCGTCTTCGAGGACAGTTCAGCGCTGACTTGGATGCCTCTGAGTATCGGTACATTCCGTATGTCCCTGCTGGAGATGCTACTGGATACTACACAGCTGTCTGTGCCCCGTACGAGCCTCGTCGCTATGATCAGCGAGTTCTGATTCACTATACTCAGGCTCTGGATCGCACTGTTCGCGCTCTTGCTGTCGAATTGTTTGCCACTCGAGCACGACTCTATGAGGCTATGACGCAGTTGCTACCAGCTGTTCATGCAGGGATACATCCGGAGCACATTCTTTACCCGAGCAGGACCGAGATGCCATCAGGGATCGATTGGCCTGCTGTGGGAGGTCACACGCCTGCACGTGGACCTCTTCTTACAGCTCGAGACCGGGTTCTGCATCAGAGTGCGCATGGAGCGCAGGATCCTTCTGCGACGAACGTCCGTCGTCCGCACTTGTAGCTACCCCGTTTCAGTGGTTTTCTCCGACGTTGATGTAGCCTTTGCTATGTTTCGTTGTGTACTTCCTTACCACGTGCCTCCGCGCCGCCTAGTATGTCTAGCTGTTGAATTTGCGCCGTTATGCTGCCCGAGTGTAACCGACTCTGTATGGATCTGTATGACTTAATGACTACTATTAAGCATCTGCTGTACTATTTAAATTCCGTCGCGTTACATCATGCATATCGCTAAACACTCGCATTGGCTTCTGCTAAACTACCCCTATTGACTTAGCAGGATGGGTTATAACAATCCACCTCCGCCGCCACCGCCTGACTATATGGCTGCGATGATGCAACAGTTTGAACTTAATCGGCAGTTTATGACTGGGATTATGGAACAATTTCCCCGTCCCAATGCCAACCATCAGCCAGCCTCAATCACACTGCGAGAGTTTGTCCGACTCAACCCATCGATATTCCGCAACACTGTTAATCCGCTGGATGCCGATGGCTGGCTGTGTGACATCTTTTATGAGATGGAGTTAGCTGATGTTCCCCCAGTCAGCTATGTCACTTTCGCGACATACTTTCTGAAGGGACCCGCAGCACAATGGTGGGCCACTCACCGACAGACCCTGCCACCTGGTACTGTCATCACTTGGGTAGAATTCAAGATTGCTTTCCGTGCTCGCTACATTCCTCAAGCTGTCATAGCTCGGAAGAAGGCCGAGTTCCGTAGTCTCGTTCAAGGTAACAAGACTGTGGAAGTTTATCAGCGCGAGTTTCTTGACTTGTCTCGCTACGCTGAAGAAGACATTCCTACTGATGAACGAAGGCAGGAGAAGTTTCGTGAAGGGCTGCACCATGATATACAGTTAGCTCTGCTTGTCCAAGACTATCCTGATTTCGCCACCTTGGTGAATAAGGCTATCATGGTTGAAACTGGTCTAAAGAAGCACAAGGAAGCTACCAGACGCACTCGTGAGACGGGCTCATCTTCGGGCTCGTCTTCCCAGAAGCGCCGCATCTGGATACCACAGAGCATGTACCGTCCAGCAGCTCCAGTGTACAGGCCTTCGTATGCTGCACCTCATCTGCCTCCTCCACCACCAAGGCAGTCTCTGCAAGCTCCGGCACCTCGAGCTCCTGCACCTCGTCCTAACAATGGACTATGCTTCAAGTGTGGCCAGCCAGGTCACCGTGCTAGGGATTGTTCTCAGAAGCAGAATCAGTTGGCTCTTCCTTCTGCTGGCCGTGGTAATGGCCGTGGGAATTCTCAGCCTCGCTACAGCAATGTCAGACCTTCTTATGGTCGTGGGCAGGCCTTCCATGTCAACATGAATGAAGACCCCGAACAACCAGCAACAGTGATGGGTACACTTCTTGTTAATTCAGTACCTGCAACTGTTTTATTTGATTCAGGAGCATCGCATTCATTCATGTCAGAACATTTTGCACTCTTGCATGACTTTAAGTGTGAAACACTACACCATCCGTTAGTTGTAAACACTCCCGCGGGTCGGTGCCAAGCCACCATATTCAGCCTCGAAGTCACTATTGTGATTGAAGAGAGAAAGTTTTAGGCCTTCCCCATAATTCTGAATAATTCCAACATTGACCTTATACTGGGAATGGATTGGTTGAAGGCTCACTACGCCTCAATCAATTGTGCCACTAAATTGGTACACCTCCTTCATCCATCAGATGAGTTAGTGAACTACCGAGCTCATATCACCCAGAACGCTGAGGCTCAGATTTATGCCTTGAACGCGTTGAATGCTTCTCCGCTTGAGGGGATTGAGAACATCCCAGTTGTCTGTGACTTCCCGGATGTTTTTCCAGAAGAACTTCCAGGAATACCCCCTGCTAGAGCTGTCGAGTTCGTCATCGACTTGAAGCCTGGCACCACTCCTATTGCGAAGCGCCCTTACAAGATGCCACCGCATCACCTTATTGAGCTTAAGGAAGAAATCGATAAATCACTCAGGAAGGGCTTCATTCGTCCTAGTTCCTCTGCCTGGGGAGCACCGTCTCTTTTTGTCAAGAAGAAAGATGGTACGAATAGGTTGGTCCAAGATTACCGTCCTATCAACCAGGCAACCATTCAGAATAAATATCCGCTTCCCCGGATCAATGACTTATATGATCAACTTGCTGGATCTTTGGTGTTCTCTAAACTCGACTTGAGGTTGGGTTATCACCAGATCCATGTCCGTGAAGAGGATATTCCAAAGACTGCATTCGTTACTCGATATGGCTCCTATGAATACACCGTCATGTCATTTGGCCTAATGAATGCTCCAGCTACGTTCTCCCGCTTAATGAATTACATATTCATGGACTACCTCGACAAGTTCGTCGTGGTGTATCTGGATGATATCCTAGTATATTCGAAGAATAAGGAAGAACATGCCGAACATCTTCGCCTTGTTCTGGAGAGGCTTTGAGAGCAAAAGTTATATGCCAAGTACTCCAAATGTGAATTCTGGCTTTCCGAAGTGACCTACCTTGGACATGTGATTTCCAAGGACGGTATTGCCGTTAACCCGGAGCGTGTTCAGGCTATCCTTGACTGAAATCCTCCGAAGAATGCCAAGCAAGTACGAAGCTTTCTCGGTCTAGCCAGTTATTGTCGCCGATTCGTTGAGAACTTCTCCAAGATCGCCAAGCCCCTGACTAATCTGCTCCACAAAGGTGTTAAGTTTGAGTGGACAGACAAGTGTCAGGAAAGTTTCCAGACCCTCAAGGACAAGCTTACTTCTGCTCCAGTGCTTGCTCCTCCTGATTCTCGCAAGGACTTTGTCATATATTGCGACGCCTCTCGTCAGGGATTAGGCTGTGTCCTAATGCAAGAACGAAGAGTGATTGCGTATGCTTCACGTCAATTGCGTCCACATGAAGAAAATTATCCAGTGCATGATCTTGAACTTGCTGCAGTGATCTATGCATTAAAGTTATGGCAACATTACCTTCTTGGTAATCGGTGTGAGATCTATACCGATCATCAAAGCTTGAAATATTTGTTCACTCAACCAGATCTTAATCTCCGTCAGCAACGATGGTTAGAAACAATTACGGACTATGACTGTGGTATTTCATATACCCCGGGCAAGGCTAACGTGATGGCTGATGCCCTGAGCCGCAAGTCATATTGTAACAACCTCATGGTTAGGCGAGCTCAACCTCGTCTTTATGCAGAACTGACTCAGCTGAATCTGCGAATTGTTCCCCAGGGTTCTCTTAATAACCTTGTGGTACAGCCAGACCTTCAGAAGGCTGTTAAGGAAGAGCAAGCCAAAGATGCTGAAATTGACTTGATGAAGAAAGAGCTTCACCTTGATAAGTACCGCGATTTCTCAGTTGCTGAAGATGGAACATTATATTTCAGAGACCGCATCATAGTACCTCACTTCGAGCTTATGACTGACAAGGTCATGAAGGAGGCTTATAATACACCGTTGTCTATCCATCTGGGTAGCACCAAGATTTATCGTGATCTTCGACAGAGGTACTGGTGGTCTAGAATGAAGCAGGATATTGCTCATTATGTTGCTGAATGTGACGTATGTCGTCGCGTGAAAGCAGAACATCAAAAGCCTGCTGGAATTCTTCAACCACTCCCTATTCCTTTGTGGAAGTGGGATAAGGTGCAAATGGATTTCATTACTGGTCTTCCCAAGTCTCAGAAAGGTCACGATGCTATTCTTGTCGTCGTCGACCAACTTTCCAAGGTTGCTCATTTTCTGCCTGTCAAGGAGACTATCACTGCTAGCCAACTAGCAGAGCTGTATATCTCCAGAATCGTTTCACTCCACGGCATTCCGAAGGAGATCAGTTCGGACCGTGGCGGACTTTTCACGTCCAAGTTCTGGGAAAGTTTCCAAGAAGCTATGGGAACTCACATTACATGGAGTTCAGCTTATCATCCCCAATCCCAAGGCCAAGTCGAGCGAGTAAATCAAGTGCTTGAAGATATGCTTCGCGCTTGTGTTATATCATTCGGTAAGAAGTGGGAAGATTCTCTCCCGTTTGCCGAATTCTCTTATAATAACAGTTATCAAGCCAGTTTGAAAATGGCCCCCTTCGAAGTGCTTTATGGACGTAAGTGTCAAACCCCTCTGAACTGGTCAGAAACTAGGGAACGACCTCTCGTGGGACCATACATTATTCAACACGCTGAAGAACAAGTCAGAATTGTCCGAGAAAATCTCAAAGCAGCTCAGGACCGCCAGAAGAGCAACTATGATCGCAAGCGATGGGGCTTGACCTATCAACTAGGTGATCAAGCTTATCTTCGTGTCACTCCTATGAAGGGCACCCGTCGATTCGGAATCAAGGGCAAGCTAGCTCCTCGCTATATTGGTCCCTTTCGCATTGTGGCCAGACGTGGACAGGTGGCTTATAAATTGGAGTTGCCGCCACAATTCTCTCATATTCATGATGTCTTCCACGTGTCGCAACTTCGCAAATGCTTCAAGGAATCTCCGCACCGCGCAGTGGATCACGAGATGCTTCAGTTGCAAGACGACTTATCTTATAAGGAGCATCCGATCCGCATCCTTGATGAAGCTGAACGTCGAACTAGTCAGAAGACGATCAAGTTCCTGAAAGTGCAGTGGTTGAATCACACTGAAGATGAAGCCACTTGGGAACGCGAGGATCATCTTCGGGAAGAATATCCCGACCTCTTTCCTTCCACCTCCTAAATTCTCGGGACGAGAATTTCTTTTAGAGGAGGAGAACTTGAAACACCCCTGTGTAACTACCACTGTGATCAGCTGCTAATAATGCCAAGTCATATCATTTGCAGTGCCTAAACATAGTGGTTAACCAAAATAATTCAAACTCTATTCTGGGAAATCACCTCAAATTCAAAAGTGCAAAATAAAAAATTTCAGACACTGTTGCAAAAATGTTCACTAAGTAGTAAATATTCCAGGAGCATTCTTAAAATTATAGCTAATGCTACTTGAACTAGTTAAATGACTCCAACGATATGAAACAGCACCAAAACAGCAATATTTAATACATTTAAAATCATTCCAAATTCAAACAAACTCCAAATCTGCCCAAACCAATTTTTGGTGGAAGATAATATTGCATTGCAATATATGGGCCAAGTCTCATATTTTACAAAAGTGCACAAGTGTCCTAACTATTGCAAAACAGAAAATAAATAGAGAAAAATCAAAACAGAAAAACAGAAAAATAAAACGAGGCACTGTGCACCGGGCCTTAGTGCACAGTGCCCCGACCGCCGGCCCACCTGGCCCAATCTCTCTCTCCCTCGCGTGTCGCCTCCCCCATGGCCGGGCGCGCGTGCACCTGCGGGCGCGCGACACGCCGACGCCACCGACGATACAGGGAGGCTGAGGGGATAAGGGTGAGCTCGTGCGTCTCCCTTGGCCCTCCTCGACCACTTCTCCCCTCTCCTCTCGCGCTCTCCTCCTTTTTCCCCATCGGCGCCCGAGAGCTTCGACGCCGCGCAACTCCCGCCGTCGTGGACACCGAGCTCCTCCGGCCTCGTCTCCGTGACCACGCGCTCTGGGCCCCTCGTCTCCTTCGAGTGGGAGCTCTGCATCGACCCGGGAAGCAGCGCGGCCACGGGATCAAGCCGATCCCCTTCTCTGCATCGCCGGCGCCCGCCGTCGATCCCCATCGACCCCGGGCTCGTCTGCGCTACTAAGCTATCACGGGCTTTACTTAGCCGCGCGGTGAGCTCCTCCCTCCCTACTCTTCTCTCCTCGCGCTGCGTTCTTCGCCGTAGCCACCTTACCGCCATGGCCGTGCTCTGGTCGCCGCCGGCGAGCTCACAGCCATCGCTACAGTGCACCTCACGCCGCGTTAGTGGCGCCACCGAGCTTCTGGTGGTCACGCGCATCGCTCGCAAGCATCAGTTTGGCTCGGGCGAGCCCCTATGCTTGAACCCGAGCACGACCGAGCTTCTGTCGCCGTCGATGTGGACGCCGCCGTCACGTTAGGCCTCCCCTGTCTGTTCCGACACCGTAGATGGACGCGGCGTTGAGTCCTCGATCAAACGCAGTCAACCGCGCGTGAAATGGTGCACTATAGCGCAAATCCGACACACTCCGGCGACGCTCCGCCGCGTTTCTGGTCACCGGCATAGCTCCGGCACCGGTGGCTGACATGGCGAAGTGGGCCCCGCCACCGGGTCACTAACCAGTGGGTCCGGGGGGGCCCAGTTGACTGGGTTGACCCAGTCAACTGCTAACTGGGCAACCCAGTGTCACTGACACGCGGGCCCCACCACCCTGTTAATTAACTAAAACGTTTAATTAAATAAAAACTAATTAGTTAGACTAATCTCTCACTGACATGTGGGGTCCACCCCCTAATTAACCCTGTTAATTAGATTAACTAAATGTTAGTCTCAGCAGAGGCTGACATGTGGGTCCCACTGGACCCACATGTCAGGTTTGACTGGTCAGCCGACCTATTGACCTACTGATGTCAGCATTACCTCATGCTTACATCATAATTCTCTTTTCTGTTAAAATAAATAAATTCTAGAAAATCATTTAAACTTCAAAAATTAATAACTTTTAAACCGTAGCTCAGATCGAAAAAGTTAAAACATGAAAGTTGCTCAGAACGACGAGACGAGTCTGATTGTGCCGTCTGTTTCCTTGTCGGAACCTCCTACGTAGGAGAACTCATAACTCCGAACCCGTATCTGATAGATGAATAGTGACTAATCACCGGTAAATAAATCCCACAATAATCCTAAAATAACTACAACGACCTAGATGCATCTTTAGGCAACCCTGCACTGCATCATAGTCGTAGCATACCCTGTATTGCATCGTTGCTGTGTATTTATTTGTTTCCTCCCTCTCTTCTCTCTCGGTAGACCCCGACATCGACGTAGCTCCTGAGGCAGACACCGATCCGGAGTATGACTACGTCCCCGACGACCCTGCCCTTGCCGTCGAGCAGACAGGCAAGCACCCCATTTTGAGCATTTCGATATCGCCCACTCTCTTCTCTCTTATGCTTGCATTAGAAGTTACTGCTACTACTGTTGTCCTATATCTGTTGCATAGCCTGTTTACTTGTAACCTGCTGTTGATACTTTCCTGCTATCCTAAACTGTTTAGTATAGGATGGGTAGAGCCTTATCCGAGACCCACTTTTCCTGACTGCCCCGCTGGACTCTCAGAAGACCCGAGTAACGGGATCGAAGATCAGACCCTGGCACCGCACGTCACTTCCCCCTTAAAATTGCTCGACACTACTGGGTTACTATCGAGTGCCGAGGGTGATACCTCGTCAGCACTTCTGATGATAACCTTGTAGGATAGTTAATCGATCGTGGTAAGCGAGGGTGATTCCTCCTACACCACCCCCCATACCGACGCCGTCTTGGAACACCTCAAGTGTGGACCTCGAGGGTGATACCTCCTTCGTTCACCTTGATGATAGCATCGAGTGGGATTCCATCGGGGGTGATTCCTCAGGATTCCCCCTTGGTGTCAGACACACGGATACTTTGGATACTATGGCTGATCACTGAAGCATAACACTAAAGATGGGTCGGCCCTGAGGGGTACCCGCGCGAGCATGAATGCGAAGTGATGTGGAGTCAGGTTGACCTGAGAGGTGCCCGCGAGATAACTACGAGGCGTGGCCGGGCATTCTTAGCCCTTGCCGCAAGTCCTCGAGACGAGGCGACGGGGTCACATCGATCGTGAGTCTCTGCTCGTTACCAATCGCTCCTAATCCACTAACGGTTTGGATATTTGATCCGAGGGGCCTCTGGCCTGATAGCACTAACCATCACGTGGGCATAGTATGGGCGTTCTGCATCGTATACTTCAGCCAAAGCTTAATAGACGTCAGCAACTGAGCGGCACACGCTGGGTTGGACTGGGAACGCAACCGCACTTGTATAAGGGGTTGCTAGGTCTGCTCACCGGTGGTGTACGCAATGTGCAGGAGCGTCCGGGGCGATGGCCCAAGACCCCTGGGGGCATAGGTTAGTCCGGCGTGCTGACCTCTCTATTAAGTATTTGGTCGGGTTGCGGCGTGTTGCTTAGCCGAGGCCGGGCATGACCCAGTAAAGTGTGTCCGGCCGGAGTTAAGCAAGCATGGTGGGTAAGTTGGTGCACCCCTGCAGGGAAGAACTAATCTATCGATAGCCTGCCCTACGGTAACGGACACTCGAAGTTGTATCCCGATCGGTACAACCAGAACTGATGACTTGAGATGAAATGGATAGTATGGCTCTGGGATTGCTTTCTCGCAGGGAGTCGAGGAAGAATCTCTGGCCGAGGTTGATGACACTGTTATACTTTACATTACGTTATTCTGTTCTCTTCTAATGCTGCAAGACTGATGAAGATGCTTGAAGATGCTAGTCTTCGATAGGACTAGGCTTTCCCCCTCTATTCTGGCATTTCTGCAGCCCAGTCCACTAAAACAGCCCTCCTTTGAAAATGTTGCATATGTAGTATAGATCCTTGCTTGCTGAGTACTTCGGATGAGTACTCACGTTTGCTTTACTTTCTTTTTCCCCCATATCCCTTTTGATGCCACCAGACGTCGGAGCCCCTGAGCCAGACGCCCCCGTCGACGACCACTACTACTACCAGCCCGGAGAGTACTGCTACTACGAGGAGCCGACAAACGACCAGGAGTAGGATTCAGAGGGTCCTAGGCAGGAGGCCTACGCCTTTCGATCGTAGTATTTTATTTTACCCCGCCTTTCTAGAGGCTTATCTCCTTTTCTGTAATATATCGGTACCCAGATATCTGATGCTTCCGCTGACACTTGTATGCCATCGAGCTATGTATTCGAGCCCTCGAGGCCCTGGCTTGTAATATAAAGCTTGTATGAATTTATTTATGTTTTAGAGTTGTGTTGTGATATCTTCAAGTGAGTCCTTAGGCTTGATCGTGTGCATTTGCGTGTATGATTAGTGCACGATTAAGCCGGGGTCGTCACAGCCACGGCCCGTATCGCCGGTGCTGCTCCGGCCGCGCTCCCGCCTCGCCCCGCGTGTGTTCGCTGCGGCACAGCCCCGCGTCAGCCGCGCCGACGCGCTCGTCCACCTCGCCTCCGCGCTCGTCCGCCTCGGCCCCTGCACTCGCCCGCCTCCCGCCGCTCGCCGGCCTCTCGCTACTGCCGCTGCTCCGCTCCGCCAACGCCGCTCGTCACTGCCGGCCGGCCGCGCCGTGGCCATGGCTCGGCCGTGGCTGCGTGCTTGTGCGCGAGCACGCCCAGCCGTGGCCATGTGCCACTGACCGTGGGCCTAAACCCCCTGGCCCTATGACATGTGGGGCCCAGCCCCCTGAAACATTTTAAGTAAAAGAAAAGGAAAAGGAATTAAAAAGAAAAATATAATAAAATAAATAAATAATAATTAATTAATTAGTTAATTAAGTTAATTAACTCTGATTAAGTTAATCTAATTAAATAGTTAGTTTAATTAAACTGTAATTAGGTTAACTAAACCCTAATTAAACTAAACAGACACTGACAGGTGGGGCCCACACGTCAGTTTGACTAGGTCAACTGCACTGTTGACTGCTGACATCATGCTGACGTCAGCATACACTGTTTCGGATAATGTTGAATTTAAATAAATAAAATAATCCAGAAAATCAATAAAATATTTAGAAAATCGTAGGAAATAATCTGTAGCTCGGATCGAAAAACTTTGTACATGAAAGTTGCTCAGAACGACGAGACGAATTTGAATGCGCGGTCCGTTCGTCCGGCACGCATCCCTAGCATAGCGGACATGCAACCGTTCCTCTCCGGTCATTTGTCTGACAAATGTCCGGAACCGGGAAAACATTCCCGGATGGATTCCCCCTTCCTCGGTGACGTGCAGCCATACGTTAGAACACACCCGGCACTGCATATTGTCATGTTATACTTTGTGTAGCACTTGTTTGCTGTGTATTTATACTATTTCCTTCCCCTCTTCTCTCTCGTTAGACCCCGACGTCGTCCCCGAGACCGACGCAGCTCCGGAGCCCGACGCCATCGTTGACGACCTTTGCCTTTGCCGCCGAGCAACAAGGCAAGCCCCCCTTTGATCATCCCGATATCGCCCATTCTAATTTCTCCAGCTTGCATTAGAATTGCTGCTGCTACTGCTTTACCTATTCTGATGCATAGCCTGTTTATTGTAACCTGCTGTTGATAATTACCTGCATATCCTAAACTGCTTAGTATAGGCTGGGCAGAGACCTATCAGTGACCCCGCTTATCCCGACTGCCCCGCTGGATTATCCGAAGACCCGATCAACGGGATTGAAGACAGGCCCCGGCACCGCACATCACCCCCCCCGCCCTTTGTTTTACGACACTACTGGGTTACTATCGAGTGCCGAGGGTGATACCTCGTCAGCACTTCTGATGTTAACCTTGTAGGGTAGATAATTGGTCGTGGTCCTCGAGGGTGATTCCTCCTTCTCCACTGCCGATACGACCCTATCACGCAACACTTCAAGTGCGAACCTCGAGGGTGATTCCTCCGAGTTCACCTTGACGGATACATCGAGTAGGAATCCAACGAGGGTGATACCTCGGATTCCCCCTGATGTTATGGACACACGGATACTTGGACCTTACACTGTTACTTGGAAAGGCGGGTCGACCCTGAGGGGTACCCGCGTGCGCCTAAGTGGCGAGTGTTGTGAAGACGGGTTGACCTGGATGGTGCCCGAGTGATGAATACGAGGCGCGGCCGGGCATTCTTGGCCAGTGCCGCAAGTCCTCGAGACGGGGCGATGGGGTCACATCTTTCGTGAGTCTCTGCTCGTTACCGCAAGCCCTAGTCCACTAACGATTTGGATATTTGATCCGAGTAGGCCTCTGGCCTAATAGCACTAACCATCACGTGGGCATAGTATGGGCGTTCTGCATCGTAGCATCAGCCGAAAGCTCTGTCAGACGTCTAGTTCAGCCTTGCGGCCGGGACGGACCGGCGCCCTCCTGGTGCCTGGCTTCACCCTGCTCGCAACGACTCGGAGTGCACAGGGCGATGGCCCAAGACCCCTGAGCGCTTAGGATGTAGACCGGCGGGGACCTCTCTGCTGAGCTGTAGGTAGGGCTACGGTGTATCGTTTGGCCGAGGCCGGGCATGACCCAGGAAAGTGTGTCCGGTCGGAGTTAATCGAGCGTGTTGGGTAAGTTGGTGCACCCCTGCAGGGAAGAAAACTTCTATCGATAGCCGGTCCTACGGTAAAGGACACTCGGAGTTGTATCCTGATTGATACAATTTAGAACTGGATACTTGGATACTATGGCTCTGGGATTGCTTCTCGCAGGGAGTCGAGAAGGGATCTCAGAACGAGGTTGATGACTATATGGCTCTGGGATTGCTTTCTCGCAGGGAGTCGAGAAAGGATCTCTGGGTGAGGTTGATATCATTACTGCTACCTTATATTGTACTGTTCTACTCTCTTCTATTGCTGCAAGACCTCTGAAGATGCTAGTCTTCGATAGGACTAGGCCTTCTCTCTATTCTGGCATTTCTGCAGCCTAGTCCACATATACAGCCTCCCTTTGAAAATGTTGCATATGTAGTGTCGATCCTTGCTTGCTGAGTACCTTTGAGTACTCACGGTTACTTTGTTTTCCTTTTTCTCCCCATATCAGTTTGTCGTGACCAGAGGACGGAGCCCCCTGAGACAGATGCCCCGTCGATCGACTACTACTACTACCCCGAGGATGGATACTACTACGAGTTGGCTGACGACCAGAAGTAGGATCGGAGGGTCCCAGGCAGGAGGCCTACGCCTTTCGATCGTAGTGTTTTATTTTGCCCTGCCTTCTATAGGCCTTTCTGTGCTTTCTTTTATATCTGTACTCAGATATCTGATGCTTCCGCTGACGCTTGTACGCAAGCTTATGTATTCGAGCCCTCGAGGCCCCTGGCTTGTAATATAAAGCTTGTATGACTTTATTTATGTTTTAGAGTTGTGTTGTGATATCTTCCCGTGAGTCCTTAGGCTTGATCGTGTGCATTTGCGTGTATGATTAGTGCACGATTGAACCGGGGCGTCACACCCCCCCCCCCCCTTGATGCCTTCTCTTACATGGACCAACGAGTTCCATCTCCTCCCCCGATTCGCGCTCAGGTCACCAAAGAAAATGGATGGCGCCTCGATTGCACCGATACTTCAGGCAACTAGCGAATCAGTATCGGATACCGTATCCGATACCGATACTCCTCCGATACGCCCCCGATACGTATCCAAGGAGTATCCATGAATAAACGATTTAAAACAATTCAGATACTTGAAGGATACTTTTTCAGTTCATTTTGGATACGGCCCAGCCCATCTAAGAGACCACTCAGCCCAGTTAAGAGGCAGACAGCAACCCTAGTACCCCCCATGCGCCATGCCCCCTTCCTTTCCCTCCCAGTTTTCTTTCCTCCCTCCTGAGCTCACACCAGGCGGCGGCTGGTGGTTGCGTACCTAGAGCTACTCACCCAGGGCCGGCGGCAGCGGCGGCTAGCCGGCGACGAGCTGCTACTCCTAACCAACGCCTCCTGTCACGCAACAAGCAGGTATGTACACTTCTCTTCTCCTTTTCTCCTGCCCAGCCAAGCTCATCCCCTCTTCTTTCTCCTCTGATATGTGAATATCTCATTTTTCTCATCTCCTCCAGATGGCTTCTCCTGCTGAACCTCCTACTGTACCTACAAATCTAAGTGCACCATTGTGGAGCCATGTCCAAATCATAGAGAAATCACCTGGAGGGGGCAACAGTAAATGGAAATGCGACTACTGTGGTCATGAAGATTTGAGTAGCTACTCTAGAGTTTCTGCTCATTTGGTAAAGAAGACAGGGAACCATGGAATCCATGCATGTAAAAAGGTCACGGTTGACATTTTGAATCCCTTTTTTTGAAAATTAAATAAATAGTAAAACGTATCCGTATTGGCACTTTTTCAAAATGACGAATTTACGTATCCGTATTGGCCCAATACTAATACCCGTATCCGTATCGGTGCATTTGAGGATGGCGCGATCACCCTCTACTGATCCACGGCCATCTTCGCCTCTGCATCTTGCAACCGCCGCGACGGCGCGAATCGCGTTGGCTGCTGGTTGTCGGCAAGGTGGCTCCGTCGACCGCCGCCACGACTGCCTCGTCCCCGGAGGTGCAGACGACCTGAAGGACGACCTCGGCGGTGGTATGCCGAACCGCGGGGTAGTCGACAGGTCCGCAACTGGGCTCGAGGTCGCTAGGGGAACGGGAATCAGTACAGGGCGGCGACCTGCTCGAGATCCCCGTCCACCGTACAGGGGCGGCGACGCGAACTAAGATGTCATGGTGCGCCGCCATCGAGGACACCCGCGGAGTCGCGCCGTGCACCGTGGAGACATTGGGTGTGATGTACCCCGGCGAGCGCTGGACGGCGCTGGAGTGGGGCCGCAGCCATTGCTGCAGAGGGATTTTATAATTTGTGTTTTTTTGTAAAAGAAAAAGATAATGATCTGGACACAAATATAAAGAAAACAGACTAAAATTGTGAATGGACCCAAAAAATAACGAAATCAATAAAAATCTGACATCAGTTTTAAGAATTTCATAAAGAACTTCCTTGTAGCCGTTGGATCTAGCGCGCGCATCTTGGCACACGCGACTTGACACGTTATCACCATGAGGCGTTCGATCCAGAAAATTGGCCGAGCGAATGAGGCATCCACTTTTGTCTCTCTCTCTCTCTCACCTATCGACCAGTTTTCCCCTCTCCCTCACTTTCTCTCTGACGGGGTGAAGGCATCGATGCAAGGAGATGCGGAGGACCACGCTGTGCGGCGGAGCTAGCGGTTGGCGAGGGTTATTGGGGCGAGGCGGGTGCCGAAGCTCAGCCCGTGGGCTGCTATTTTCCCTCCGTCTCCATACCAACGGCAACCTCTTGTAGCAAGTTGCGTGAGCAGTGGCGCGGACGAGGGCGGCGACGGGAAGAGTGGCAGCAGCATACGGTGCACAACACCTGCATGAGGTGTTGTTGCAGCATGGGCGGTGCAGCCAGGTCGTTGCGGTGCGATAGATGTCGGAGCTCACATCGACGTGTGGGGGCACGCGGGGCAAGGTGTGGTGGGTATCGGAGCTCACACGGCACACAGAGCAAGGTGCGACGGGTGTCGAAGCTCACAACGGCTGCGTGGGGCAATGTGCGGCAGATGTCAAAGGACGCCGCGGCGCCCGCTGTCCCTGTGTCGCTGCACTGCCTGGTGTCTGTGCGTGAAAATGAGGCACTTGGAGGCGATAGGCATGGCTCCTCCGACGCAGCACTGAGCTCGCACACCAGCACCTCAGTCTGCATTCTCTCTCTTTTATTCCCTTCGGTTCACATCGAGGAACACTGATTTTTGCATGGGCACCAATCCCATGGGCTATGGTTAGATGCAGGAC
Source organism: Thinopyrum elongatum (assembly GCA_011799875.1). NCBI lineage: Eukaryota > Viridiplantae > Streptophyta > Magnoliopsida > Poales > Poaceae > Thinopyrum > Thinopyrum elongatum. The sequence goes on from CM022298.1 coordinate 94,743,938, forward strand.
TTTTATGCCGAGGAGCTTCAGATTTTCTGAATTGTCATTGTGTACATCACACTTATTTGTCTGATTTACCATCAATGAATCATAGCATTTTTTGTATGTCTCCAATTTTTTTCATGGCAAATTTTAGCTTCTCTTTAAATCTGATGTCCAAATTCACATTCCATGGCAAATTTGTGTAATGGGGGCTGACTTTTTCTTTGCCCATTTGGTTACCGGAGGCTATGATATGTGTTACTGGATTGGACTTAGATTTAGACTTAATGTTGTCGTGGGTAAACATTTAGTAGAACATGGCAATTTGGTTGAAAATGTTGGACATGTCTATTTTGAGTACAAACATGATATGCAGTGGAACATGGCAAATTTGTTGGAAACTTTGGACATGGCTAATTGAGTATTTTGTATAGGTTGCCATGGTTACAATGGTGCAATAGGTTTTCACCCCATGGCAAATTTGCCATTTTTTTAATAGAATTCTTATATAGGTTGCCATGGTTAATGGGAAATTCTTTATGCGCATGTTCAAAACATGGGCAAATTCTTATCTTTGCACATGGAAAATTATTATCTTTGCACATGGCAAATTCATAACACTTTGCTTTCCAAACCATGGCAAATTGTATAAATCTTCGGAACATACTCATGGCAAATCTATGGATTTTGAACTTTGTCACATGGTATTTTTTTCCAGTTTATAACAAGGTAGTTTTAATTTAGGTACCATAGCAATTTTTACTATTTAGAGGACGGCAATTTTATTAATTACACCATGGGAAACACGTAAAGTATTTAGAGGTGGCCACGCAATTTTGTCACCATGGCAATTTTCCAAACATGGCAAATAATTTAATTACAACATGGCAAATCTAGTAATTAGACCATGGAAAAATACATGGGAAATGTTCACATGACAATATTTAAAACTTGTCAAATAGCAATTTTAAACTTTTTCTTTTAATATGCACATGTTAAGTTTTTTCCTACCCATGGCAAACTAAGAAATATTTGCTCAATTCACACGGCAAGTTCAGAACATTTTTGTATTCCAAACATGGCAAATGTGCTTTCTAGACCATGGCAAATTTAGTTCGTGGATCATGGCAAAATTATTTCATACTATGGCAATTTTCAAAAGGATGGCATATTTTATAATTGGACCATGGAAAATTTAGTAACTAGACCATGGAAAAATACACGGGAAATGCTTAACGTGTTCGGTACAGCCAGCCCGGCAAATCTTTTAACTTATAATAGTGTCTTACCATGGCAACTTTTTTAACTCTGCATGTATGTCGTACTGTACCATGTGTGTGCATCATGGTATTACCATTTTTGACATGACATGTTTTTTTTAGTATCATGGCAATTTTTAAACTGAATTCACCTAAATCTGTTTTTTTGCATCATGGCAAGTAACGTGTGTGCATCATGGCAATTTATTCACATTTTTTTCCACAAAGTTTAATTTTAGTATCACGGAAATTTTACATACATTGTTGCCATCATGCAAACTTTACACACAATTGGCCTAGCCCTGTTTTTTTTTCTCGCATCATGGCAAGTAATGTGTGTGCATCACGACAATCAGACAGTTTTTCTTTCCATGATGTGTTTTTTAATCATGCAAGTAGTGTGTGTATGTGCATCATGGCAATTTTATTCACATTTTTTTGCCATGAAGTGTTATTTAACATCATGGAAAATTAGTGTGTCGTCATGATGTGTTTTTATAGCATCATGGCAATTTAATTTTACATTTTTTTCATGAAGTTTTTTTAGCATCATGTTAAATCAGTGTGTCATGATGATGTGTTTTTGAGCATCATGGCAAATAGTTTAAACTAGAAGGGTTAGGCACACTTTGGTGCGTCGTTGGTGTGTTCTTAGGTTTCTTAAAAAATACTCGCTCTGTTTGAAAATATTAGGTGTATTTCTTTTTTGAAAAGTCAAACATTTTAATTTTGATCAAGTTTGTAGACATATTTGAAAATCCATAATATCAAATCACTATGATTAGATTCATCATGCAATGAATTTCCATACTTTTTATTTAATTTTATGGATGTCGATATTTTTTGCTATGAACTCGTTCAAAGATATAGAAATTTGACTTTTCAAAAAACTAATACCCCATATATTTTGAAACTGATGTAATATTTCGTTTGCCGCGTGGGGGAGATGATGGAGTGTGTCTATTTTTATTTATAATACAGTGATTTGGCGGGACTTCCATGGTGTGATTCTGTGTAATCCGCTAACCAACCTATATTTACGTGGGAAAATTTATGCGTCGATGGCTGCATGTACTATATTGGTGCTATGGTATCACATGGTGGCACTTCTTTTTTTCAAGGTGATGAGAGGGTGCATGAGATTTATATATTTTGAAATTGTTGACCTAATCAAAATCGTAAACCAAATCCAAAATTGAATATCTCAATTGAATGAAAGAGTTTCAAAATTAGGGAATATAATGAATCAAAAGAATTGAATGTGAGAGCTCCTTGAGAAATTGTTGACTTGATCAAAATCAAGTGACCAAATTTTAAATTAAAGACCTCAATTGCCTTAAAAATTAGGAAGCATAGTATATGATATAAAAGAATTGAATGAGAGAGCTTTCAGAAATTGTTGTACCGGTCAAAATCGGGTGACCCAATTTCAATTGGAAACCTCAATTGAATGTAGCCTCTTTAAACTAGGGAGCATAATGTTATAGAGGATACATCATGGCAATTTTACACACAATTTCCCATCACGACAATTTTATACACTACATTTGCCAAAAATGTGTTTTTTAGCATAATGGCAAATTTGCATAAGTTTTGTTCTGGTCCCATGGCAAATTTTAATAAAAAACATTTCCAAAAACATGACAACTTTTGTAGTGTTCACAGGGCAAATCTAGGGATTTTTTGTTCTCTCATTCACGGCAAATGTCTAGGATACTTCACGGCAACTTTACAAAAAAGTTATACTAGTCACATGACGACTTTATTTTGCTAGATTTGTGGTAGTTTTTATTCTATTTATCATGACAAATTTATATGTTAATCTATTTTTTGATCTGCATGCCTGTCATTAGGCCAGGCAACCGAGCTAAAAAGGCCCAGTAGAGAAGTTCTAGGCTGGCACGCGTAGCCACGGTCTCGTTCGTTTGCTTCTTTTTTTCTCAAATGATAACGCCCACATGTATGGCACTTATCAGCACGTTCACACGCACTCGATGCCATTCGATCTATTTGCACGAATTTTGAAGTAGCTGCCATCTGGGTGGAGAGCCATGTAAGCATCCAACATCGTGTGAGTGTTATCATTGGGCGCCCCTCGCCCGAACAGCACACAGGACGCTCGCCTGAGCATGTGGGCGAAACTGCTCTTCACCCACACTACGCTCACACGGTGCTAGACGGCAACTACTGGTGTGCATATGTGGCAACTAGTTAATCACACATGGCGACTATGTTTGACCATACATGACAACTAGTTAATCACACACGGCAATTATGATTTGATCACACATGGCAACTATCCTTAATTAGACATGGCAACTATAGTTAACCTGAACGAAACCAAAAAAAACCCAGAGAAGTTGCCATCCCGGGGTAACTAAAGTTGCCATCAAAAAATGTCAGGGCGGAATTGCTCAGTGCCACACGTGCGAGGTGGGGGTGAATAGTTATTGTTGGTTCGGCGTGTGGCACGAAATAGCTGCGCCCGAACGTGTGGGCGATTCTAATGTTCGCCCACACAAAATCATGTGGGCTGTCTGCTAGACATGCCACACAGAGTCGTGTGATCGGGTATCCGTTGTGCTACACATGTGGCAGTTATCGGCGTCTTTTTTTTTTTTTTTGCTAGATAGGTCACGCTGGGTTCGCCCGAGAGCAAACGATTTGATTCGCTCGCTAGCAGCAGTCTTAAGCGCCCTACTAGCCAACTACGCTCATGTGCTGCTCGCATGGGCCTGCCCAAGAACTAGCTCATTTTCGCTTGATAGGTCTGTCGCTGGCTCCCTGCTCCTCAAAACCAAAACCTCGCTCGATCGGCTCTCTGCTGTTGACCCATTGACCAGCTGAACATTTGCTTTTCCAAAAGAAGTTCATGAAAATAACTAAAATGAATTTGAAAAAGCTCACAAATTCAAGAAATTACTAATTATAAAAAGTGTGAATATCCAAAAGTTCACTAAATTTGAAAATAAGTTCAAATATTTCACAAAAGTTCAAAAATTGGAAGAAGTTCACTACATTTAAAAATATTTATCAAAATTAAAAAATATTATCGATCTTGGCAAAAAGTTCATCAAATTTTGAAAAATTTCACGAATTTTAAAAAAATGTCCATCGATTTTGATTTTTTTTAAATGTTCATCGATTTTGAAAAAAAGTTCACAAGTTTGAAAAAAGTTCATCAATTTTTTAAAAAAATCATGAATTTGAAAAAATTCATTAATTTTGAAAATAAGGTCATCAAATCTGAAAAAAGTTCATGAATTTTTAAAAAACTTCATCAATTTTGAAAACAATTATGAATTTGAAAGTAAGTTCATCAATTCTGAAAAAAAGTTCACTAATTTTAGAAAATGTTTGTAAAAATTAAAAAGAGTTCGTGTATTGAAAAAAAAATGAAAAAGTTTCGCGCATTTGAAAAAAGAAATAAAAGGAAAACCGTATAAGAACCATCCAGTGAACACGGAAAAGAAGAAAAGAAGGAAAAGTTTGTCATTATCTCTACTCCTAATATCTCATTTGGTAAGATAGCCTCCACGATTTTTTTTGCCCCCCACTCTCGTCTGGTTTTTTTCGTCTCCCCTTTCCCTACGCACGCACACAAAAAAACCCACCCCGCACAAAACGAAGCAAAAACCCTGATCAAGTCTGCTCCTCTTGATCCTCTCGATCTTCCTGATGCAGGCACGAGATCCCTGCCGCCCACTGGTACAGCGAGATGCTATACAAACGGTTTTTAAACCCTTTCCGCGACGGCATTTGGAACCGTCGCCTAGTGAGTGTGGGCGATAGGGGGGTCCTTCCCACACGACCCAGAAACCGTCGGGGATAGGGAGCATTGATGCATACAGTTGTCTCTATATAACCGTTTCTGATATCTCGAATATCCCAAATGCTTCATCCTTGCTACTCGTTTGTGCTCGCATTGCCATCGCAGTCGGAGTTTTGTGGTTTTACCTAAAACCAGGCACATTCCAGGCACGGGAGTTATCCAGGCACCTACCAAACTGGCTCTACGTTTACGATGCGTAACACATCACAAACAGTTCATAATTGTAAACCGTGTACGATAGGTAGACAATCACACACATTTAATTTTCTCGCACCGTTTGTGATAGTGGCTGACATCACATACGCTTTGCAAACGGCAACTGTGTGCATTGTTACACACGTTTCCTCTTCGTAAACCGTGTCAGATTGTGATGTATATCGCACATGTTGTGCTTTATAGACCGTGTGCGCCGTAATGACCTGCACACCATAATTTCACTCTAATTTAATTGCTGCTATTTAAAATTGTACCTAATTTGAACTTGAAAGTAGGTTATAGCTTTTTTCATATCCATCAGGTTCAAACAACCAATGCATTATTCGATTCACAGGTACATATGTTTAAGAATTACATAAGCACCAAATAAAGAATGATGAACCAGGGTTTTATACTTGTACTATTACAGATGGTAAAGAAAGAGGCGACAGACATTCTGATTGCTGAACAAGGTGAAGCGGAATGGCCCTATTGTGCACTCCTGGATGCAGAAGGCACGCACGACTCTAGTCCAACCCCTTGTGATGGCCGGCCGCCAATCATGTAGTTTGAGAGGTAATCTTGAGTAAACTGCTTCAGGATCCACTGCAAAGAAAAAAGATTCAGACATTGTCATCTAACACAACTCATTACGGACAGTAAAAAGAAGGCTACAGAGTTCTTACTTACCATCCTGCAGTTCACTGTTGTCTTGCATAAAGTGTAAACAAATAGTTCGATTGGCATCTTTTGACCCATTTTAATAATAATCTTTATCAGTTCCCTCACTTGATGCTGGTTCATGAATATCTCATTGCCCCATACGTGAAAAGGGTCGAAGTGTGGATCTTTGGCAATGACATATGTACCTAAAAGCACCAAGTTAATATTAGAAGCTAAACAACAATTACAAAATAATGTAGTACAACACTCCCTCCATCCCATTATATAAGATTTTATTACATGTATATCTAGACATCATCAGAACATTAAGGTAACACTCTTCCTTGTTGCTATGTAGCATGGGATTGCATATTTAGTCATTCAGTACAATGCATGTTGCTATGTAGTCTCAGATATATTAAATATGACCCTAGTTAACCTACTGATAAATGGGTTACAGATATATTCAGTGAAATGTCCGATTCAACGATTAATCCCTTATCAGCCCCCAGGCTATATGGTACCAGCTACCGATATCCTGAACAGTGAGTACATATAAGCAATGCGATGAAACTAACCTCGATGAAAAACAACACTGTTCTTAATATTGTCCTATATGAGTACATATAAAGGCATGTTAAGCACAACAGGCTAAACATCAACCAAATATATTCATGGTAGACAACATAATCTACAAATGATAACTTCAGTGTGTAGATTTAAGCACGCTAGTTAAGCAAAATAAGAAGTGGAAAGATGTGTTAACTGCATCAGGCATAACATTTAAAAACAAGCAAATAGTCATTCAAACTGGTATTGTGCAGGCCTAAAGTACACTAGTTATTGTTAAAAAAACGAAAAGGCATGTTAACTGCAACATCCTTAACAGCAACCAAATATCGTAATTCATAGTGGTATTGTTGAAACTGTTATTGATGAAATTGAACTACATGGCAAATAGTTGCACATATAGAGCATCACATTGTGAAGAACTGAAATAAACAAGGCATAAGGCCATCTCTAGCCGATCCTTTAAAAGTTAACGGACTAAAACCCTTAGTGGATATATATATATACTCCAGCATTTTTTGGCCGTTTCTAGTCGATCCCCTAAACTTAACGTTGTAAACTTCAATTTGATCAAGTTCAAAGTAGGTTCAACCGATAGTAGCATGCATTCAAACATAAACATAGATAGTTTTGCATAACCGAACATAAAACATAAATTTAAACTAAGCTAAACTACTTTCGGTCGAAGTGGAGGTCGAGCCAATCCTTCCTCGTCAGGTACGGTGTGCCGCGAGCCGGGTCCGGGCCGGTGCCGTCGTCGGGGTCGTTGGGGAAGACACTCCTCCACTCGTCGACGTCGAGCTCCTTGTCCTCGCCGCCCACCTCAAAGCCCTCCGTGCCGCCGTCCTCGCCGCCTTCGACGTCGTCATCGGAGGAGAGCACGATAACCTCGCCGCCCTCCGCGCCGGCAAAGATCACCCGCTCCACCTCCACGAGCTCCTGGTGCTGCCGGCGGAGCTCTTGCATGTAGGCCTCATCGGCGGCCTCAGCCTTGAGGCGCTCCCACGCCTCGCGGTCCTCCCGCACCATAGCCGAGCTCACCACCCCTGGCTCCGGTGGAATGAGGTCGACCGAACGTGTGCCGAAGGGGAAATTGAGCCTAGCCGCCGCGCCATGGTAGCGGACCTGCCAGCGGTCGTACTCCATGGCCGCGAGCTCGGCCGTGTGGAAGCTACCGAGCCACCGGCAGGTGTGGGTCTCCCGATCTGTAATCTCAGTGACCCACGTCCCCCACCGCTGCTGCCGGACCCCGAGGTAGGACCTCGTCGGTGGCCGGGCCCGAGGGAGGACGGGGAAGTCCTCGAACCGGCGTAGGGGCACGGCGGCGGGCGGATCGGACGACCGGCGACGGCGGATCGATAAAGAGCCCGCGGAGGACGACGGGAACACCTCGGCGGCCACCTCGCCGACGTCGGGCGAAGAGGCCGCGATAAACCTCCTTTTGGCCATTGGCTCCTCGAGCTCCCCGGCACACAGGCAGAGGTTGAGGATGGAGGCGGCGGCGATGGCGGCGACCTACCAATGGTTTCGAGTGAGGGAGGGGTGGTGTGTGTCTGTGTGAGCGGAGGTTTTGGGGAGTGTGTGGTGTGTGTGGAGGGGGGCAAGGTGGTGTTTGAGAAAATACCGCGACAACTGAAGATTTTACTAGGCGGGAGTAACAAGGCGGGGCTACTGAAAATTTGGATCAAGGGCGAGCAGATATTTTTGAGATTGTGAGGGATGCCGAGGCGGGAGTAAAATGCCGGGGCAACTGAAAATTTAAATCAAGGGCGAGCAGATATTTTTGAGATTGCGAGGGATGCACAGGCGGGAGTAACAAGGAGGGGCCACTGAAAATTTGAATCAAGGGCGAGCAGATATTTTTGAGATTACGAGGGATGCAGAGGCGGGAGTAAAATGCCGGGGCTACTGAAAATTTGAATCAAGGGACTGAAGCAGAGCGGGAGTAACAGACATCGCACACGGTCCGCACATACTAATCGTGTGCTATCAAACATTAAAACCTTCCAGGCGGTAGTAGATATACATGTAATAAAACCTTACAGACACGGTTCGGTTAGACTACCCGTGTGCCACGCCCGTGCCCTGCAGTCCCTCACATCAGCACAATTAGATTGGGCTCCACGAGGCTTGCATCCCGGTCTCGAAAATATCTACTACCTCGACCGGCGACGGCGGATCGATAAAGAGCCCGCGGAGGACGACGGGAACACCTCGGCGGCCACCTCGCCGACGTCGGGCGAAGAGGCCGCGATAAACCTCCTTTTGGCCATTGGCTCCTCGAGCTCCCCGGCACACAGGCAGAGGTTGAGGATGGAGGCGGCGGCGATGGCGGCGACCTACCAATGGTTTCGAGTGAGGGAGGGGTGGTGTGTGTCTGTGTGAGCGGAGGTTTTGGGGAGTGTGTGGTGTGTGTGGAGGGGGGCAAGGTGGTGTTTGAGAAAATACCGCGACAACTGAAGATTTTACTAGGCGGGAGTAACAAGGCGGGGCTACTGAAAATTTGGATCAAGGGCGAGCAGATATTTTTGAGATTGTGAGGGATGCCGAGGCGGGAGTAAAATGCCGGGGCAACTGAAAATTTAAATCAAGGGCGAGCAGATATTTTTGAGATTGCGAGGGATGCACAGGCGGGAGTAACAAGGAGGGGCCACTGAAAATTTGAATCAAGGGCGAGCAGATATTTTTGAGATTACGAGGGATGCAGAGGCGGGAGTAAAATGCCGGGGCTACTGAAAATTTGAATCAAGGGACTGAAGCAGAGCGGGAGTAACAGACATCGCACACGGTCCGCACATACTAATCGTGTGCTATCAAACATTAAAACCTTCCAGGCGGTAGATATTTTTGAGATTACGAGGTAGTAGATATTTTCGAGACCGGGATGCAAGCCTCGTGGAGCCCAATCTAATTGTGCTGATGTGAGGGACTGCAGGGCACGGGCGTGGCACACGGGTAGTCTAACCGAACCGGGTAGTCCCCCCCCACACACACACACATCGGGGGAGGGCATCTCACCAAGACGTACTGTAACACGGACCAAGCAGAATCCAACTTGGTCGTACAACCTCTCCCGCTCGTTGTTGGTCAAAGTGATGGACATCCACACGGCCCCACAAAATGGGCTAGCTTGTCGCCGATAACCTCGCAAGGGAGTACTGTATGAAGACAAACCCACTCTGTGCATGTGGCCCAAGTATGTATATGGAAGTGGTGTGTGTGGTGTTTGAATACCCAATGTGCAAATTTGATGTGGCACCATGCTTTGGAACCGTAAAATCCCCACACTGAGTGAGGGTTCACGACGCGTAGCATGCGCTCAAACTTAATTAGGCTTAGAATGGTCGACCTACTATACGGTAACTTGAAGCAAAGAAGAAGAATCCACCCTGGTAACCTTTCTCGTCGTTGGTCGAAATGATGGATGTCCACGCGGGCCCACGAATATATACAGGCTTGCCACCCATAACCAAGCGAGTGAGAGTGTGTCCAAAGACAACCATTGCATGCGTGTGTCCCGAACATATTTATGGAGGTGTGTGATACATGCATATGTGTTGAATACCCGACCCAATGCACAACATTGATGTGGTGCATGCGTTAAAAATCGCAGAGGTCCCCACACAGAGCAAGAGGTCGTTCATGACGTGTCGTGTGCTTCGCCCCCCCCCCCCCCCTTCGATCAGCGGGATGGATTCATGTGTACACATGCGCTATTATATATATGTAATCTCACATCATGATCTATATCATGAGACAAACAAAAATTTAACTCCCTCCTAAGTCAAATTAGTTAATCTCTTCGCGCTGTCGGTGAAAGTGATGGACCAAGCGGGCAACAGATGGAAGCATCGCCGATAACCGCGTGAGTGAGTGCCATATATAGGACAACAACCTCGCGATTGCACGTGTGCCAGAACATATATATGAAGAGCGTGTTGTGATGTTTTGAATACCTAATTAATGCACAACTTTGATGTGGCATTTGCCTCAAAAACCGCAAAGTCCCCACACAGAGTGAGGTTCATGTGACACCTAGTATGTATGTATATATATATATATATGTGGTCACCCCCCCCCCCCCTTCGACACGTACTATACACCTAGTAACACAGCCCTAAACAAATTAATCCTCCTTGTTCGTCAAATGTACCTCTCTCTTGCTGGGTCAAAGTGATGGACGACGAACTCGCGGGCCCAGCACAGAAGCGAAGCATACGTCGCACGCGAGTGATCATCCTATATAGGACTATGTACCACCATCTGCATGTGGCCCAAAGAGGTGTTTGTGTGATGTTTGAATACGCAATGCACAATTTTGATGTGGCACCACATACATAGGAAACCAAAAAGTCCCCACAGAGAGCGCGAGGTTCATGATGCATGGTATGTGCTATATGTACGCCCCCATTCGACGCGTGGTATATATGTACTTCTACTGTATAGCACAAACCAAAAAAAAATCATTCCTTGATGGTCAAATTAACCTCTCTCTCGTTGGGTCAAAGTGATGGAGGACAATCTCGCATGCCCACGGATGGAAGCGCCACACGCGAGTGAGTTCCTATAGGTCAACCATCGCCTGCATGGTATTGCATGATGTTTGAATACCAATATAATGTACAACTTTGATGTGGCACCTACCTCGGGAACCAGAAAGTCCCCACATGGAGCGAGGTTATGACACGCATATATATAGAGTATTCATGTTGCCCCCTCTTTGACATGTACATACTCCTACCATGCATATACGTAACATAAACCAAAAAAGAACCATCCTTGTTGGTCAAATTAACCTCTCTCTCATTGTACGTTCAACTGGTCGACGACGACCTCATGGGCCCATAGAGAGAGGCACACATGAGTGATGTCATAGGACAAAACCACCGCGTGCATGCGCCCGTGTGTTATGTGATGTTTGAATACTACCCAATGCACAACTTTGACGTGGCACATGCTTCGCAAACCAAAAACGCACTACACCATGATGCGTGTAGCCCCCTCACTTCAAGCCGGTGGGAGGGTGTGTACGCACGTGCTCGAACTTTGATATGGAATCTCACCATGATCCACACCACACACATGCCAAGATGAATGCACCTTTTGGTCAAATGCCTCTCATTGTCGGTGGAAACTGAAAACCTTTGCGGGCTAACGAATGGGCACGTTGCTGATAACCGCACGAGGAAGAGTGTCCGAGAGGACCACCAATGCATGCATGTGGCCTGAACATGTATGTATGAAAGGGTTGTGTAATGCTTTAAATAACCAATTCACGACTTTGATGTGACATATATATATGACTCACAAAATAATCAATAATCCCACACGGAGGTTCACGACTCGTAGTGTACTGCCGGACCCTTCCCCCCCACCCCCCACACACACAGACACACACATCCCGCACCATCACAGCCACTCTGAGGCATGTCAAACTTTTTCTGCAGTGAAAATGTGACCAAAGGCGGAGTGTCGTGTTAAAATTTAAAAAAAACAGACATCATTCGACCGTTTTTATACATTGATTGATTTGCTAGGGATTTAATGTGAAAAAATCAAATTTGAGCTACATGTGCACCAAAATGGATTGCAAAATCATATGTGTCCCTGGGTGCATGTTTCCCTGTGCAAGAGATTTCAAAACATTGAGAATATAGATTTTTAAAATTCAGTAAATCCAAAACTTAGTTGAAATTCATGAAACTTATCGTGGTGTCATATATGGACACCAGTAGACTGTGATATTGTATTTTTTTCATCAAATTTGAGACCCGTTTTGATATAATCTTCTTACAAACGGGAGATTATTAAAAACTGGCAACCAGTATCTCATACGGATTATTTATTCGGACCATGTGCGTTAGACCGTGCCATGCTTCGGTTAAGCAGTAAAGCGGCAGAATGAATCATCAATAAACCAAAAAATATACGTGCTGCCACACGCCCCGTGTGCCGTGCGAGCAGGCGTGAGTTGACGGGACGCATGCGAGCAGTCCACCACGCAGGCATACCGGGAGGCGTGCGTGCAGGTGTGCGTATTGACGGGAGGCGTGCGAGTAGCTGTGTGAAATGATGGTAGGAATGGCAGAAATTCGCCGCGCAGGCTCACCGGGAGGCGAGCCAGCCTTTGACCGCCTCGCTCCCACTAGTCCGTATTAATTGCGCGCCCGAGCCACCGGCCATAATAGGCGGCCGCACCCCCGATCCACAGTGGTCACCAACGTCTGGACTCTGGAGTGTATGAGGATGCCGCCGAAGCGCACCATCGAAGGGAGTGGCGACGCCGGGGCTGGTGAAGCACCCGCACAATGCGTGAAGCTGGGCACAGAGGTTGCCGTCGCCGCCGACGAGGTCTCGCGCGGGTAGCAGCATGACCTTGACTTCGTCGGCGCCGTCGTGCCCCCCCCCCCCCCCCCAGCCGGAGCCGGAGGTCAATAGCAACTTCGGCAACGACTGCGACTCCGATGAAAAACCGGTTAGTCATCTATATACCCATTTGTGCGGCAAACATATCATGTGTTTTCTCTGGTTACTCCCCTCCCCTCTATAATTTTTTTTGAATACAAATTCTATGGTTATGTTCTCTCAGTCCATGAAATCAGAGTAATTAAGATCCGTTAGATGCACGCAGTGTATTGATTATTTGAATGTTATCCGTATAGAGTTAGTGATTAATTGTTTGTTCTGTACAAATGATTTTTGCTAATAATCCGACTAGGGTTAGCTTGCGTGCTAATAATTCGTGGCCAGATCTTGAGAATTGATTTTGAATGTCCTACATATATGTTTGTGCCTTTTTTCTTCCAGATCTTGAGAATTGATTTTGAATGTCCTACATGTATATTTCTGCCATTTTTTTTGTTTCAGATTGGTATGTACACAGATGAGGCTCCGGCCAGCGCCGCCGCCGGATGTAGATCTTGGACCCGGCTGCGCGGCCAGAAGCGGCCACGCCCCCTGGACCTGAGGAACCAGTAGAATCTCCGGCGGACCGCATCAGCGATCTCCCGGACGGCATCCTTGGGGAGATCATCTCCCTTCTCCCCACCAAGGATGGCTGCCGCACACAAGTCGTCGCATCTCGGTGGCGCACTCAGTTGCGCGCCGCGCCTCTTAATCTCGACTGTCATCAGCTATCTGTCGATGATGATTCTGAACTCCCCGGAGCCATCATCTCCTCCCACCAGGGCTCCGTTCAACGCATCTGCATCCCGGCATGCTACCTGCTGGACATACCCTGCACGGTGGCCGCCTGGCTGACATCCCGTCAATTCGATAAACTCTAGCAGCTTGAGTTCTACCATTACTACAACGATAGGTTACCACCAATAGCTGCATCTGTGCCCTCACCACCGATGCCCATCTCATGGTTTTCCTCCTCTCTCCACACCGCCACCTTGACCCGGTGCCATCTAGCAGACAATCTGGTACAAATGCTTCGACTGCCACTGCTGAAAAAACTTGCGCTTGTGTTGGTTCATCTGTCGGAGGCCTCACTGCACAGCATCATCCGCTCCAGCTGCCCTGCACTGGAGCGTTTGGTGCTTGTTTTTGGAGCAGGAATCGATATCCCTTGTCTCAAAATAAAGTCGTCTCACCTTGTAAGCATTGGAATTCGTTTTGAAGGACAGGAGCTCATCATCGAAGATGCCCCTTCACTTCAAAGGTTGGTCCTTGATTGTTGTTATAAACCTTCGCAAATAACTGTGGTCTCTGCGCCTAAACTAGAGACCTTGGGTGCAATTCGTGATCCGTTTAAATGGTTCGAGATGGTGTTTGCCTCCACACCTATTGAGGTACTATATATTATTCACGTACACTTTTGTAATTTGCATTTTTCATTTGTGCGCATAAGTTAAGTATCATCTTGGAGTACACTTTCAATGCTAATATTATGTTCTATGCTCAATGAAGCGCTTGTCCATCCTATCAGTGGTGGTGGATTCTGTCAAGATCTTATATATCAGTATGTGGTGTTTTGATCTCAACATCATTATTGCCTTGCTGCATTGCTTTCCATGTCTGGAGAATTTGTATATAAAGGTGATGATTTCATGCACATTGAAAGCCCATATATAATGTCCTATAATTAATCGTTCAGCTTTCACTCTTTCAACATAATCTTTTTTAGACATTAACTGTTTTCAATCTTCATCTCTATTTAGGCAACAACACATGGAGAAAAAGGTATAACCAATCGATGGTTGATGAAGCACGGGGATTTTCTCAGATCTCATGACATTCGTTTGAAGACAGTAACGCTGGAACGATATTCATCCAACAGTGCAAACACTAGCTTTGTCACATTCTTCATGTTGAATGCGAGGGCACTATTATCCGTGAGGATTAAGTTTTTCAACAAGAAATTACTCATGGCTGCAAGTGTTGAACAGCATAAAAAGAAGTTTCAGGTGGACCTAAGGGCTTCTGATCGTGTTCGGCTTCTATTTACAACAGCCTGTGGTCATCATGGAGCAGTAGAATTATTGTACTAGGATCTTGATTTTATGGATCAGACTGATCCATTTGATTGTAACTGCCAAAAACTTTGGTTGAGTTAGATGTCATTGTCCTGTTCAATCTAGAATTTGTCTAAATCTTATGAGCAATTAATCCTCGTGCTTTTGTACTGTTTGTAAGATGGATAGATATTGTTGCCCTTTTCAACTCGGCTTTGACCCATATTTTGTTTCATACTGGGCCAATGGCTTGCCATTTCTTTAATTAACACATAAATATTATAAGCATTCACAACATAGGGAAAGAACATCACTCTCGCGGGATCCTTGAGATCTTTGTTCATTACAGAACCCACAAGTTCTTAGCGATCGCCAGCACCCACAAATTTATTTTCAACTAGCACACCAAATGGGTTGTAATTCTTAATAAGAAAAGCTACATGTTAGTTACAGATTAGGATTTGTCATTTGGGACCCACGAGGAAAAAGCCTATCCAGGGCGATGCCGACTCGACAGTAAACATTGACAAACCTGGTTTTAAAATTACTGTAAATCCAAAACTCACCTCAAAATCATGAAACTTGGCATGGTGTTATGACATGGCACCAACATGTTGTGGTAAAAACTTAGTCCAATTTGGGACAAGTTTTCGTATAAACTTCTTACAAACCAGAGCTTGTCTCAAAAAGGCTCATGGTTCCGAGAGGCAACTTGTCACCTATGTG
This sequence comes from Thinopyrum elongatum, assembly GCA_011799875.1. Lineage (NCBI taxonomy): Eukaryota > Viridiplantae > Streptophyta > Magnoliopsida > Poales > Poaceae > Thinopyrum > Thinopyrum elongatum. Next base: position 94,759,615 of record CM022298.1, read on the forward strand.
TGCGAAACGACATACGCTGTCTCTTCCTGCCTTGATTTATTTTACAGAGGCAACATGCAACTATAGGAGCGTCGTCCTAAAAACATGAAATTATTTAGGGTTTGTTTTGCCTTTTTATACATTATTTGAGTTTTCTAGGCATTTTGGAACATACTTTGGTGTGTGCAAAGGTCATGTGTGTACTAGCCACCTATGTAATTGAATGTTCAATATGTTTATGGAATCAAGTACTTATAAGTTATAAGTACATATGATGTTGTTTTGTGTGCAATGACATCGCACACGGACCATACTAGGGAACCCGTCGGTGATGATTTCATCAATCGCTGACAATTGTATATCAGCAAGCGTTTGCCCACAACACACAGCGCTTACTAGTAGCAATTGCCTGTGTTATTATCGGTCTTCGCACACATTTCTGATTACAGACCTGTTTGTCGTGTATCACACACATCTTGTTAAATTGAACTGTTTCTGTTCTCTTGGCTCAACGCAAACAGTTCATCCGAGTGAATCGTATGCCGTATATCCCACACACCTTCATCTGGGTGCCCGTTTCTGTTGTTCCGCCTCATCACAAACAGTTCATTCGAGTGAACTGTATGCCATATATCGCACACGCCTTCATCTGGCTGCCCGTTTCTGTTGTTCTGCCTCATCGCAAATAGTTCATTGAACTGAACCATATGCCTCGCATCGCACACGCAACTAAAATCTGAACCGTGTTTGATGTATCCGCCATCGCAAACGTTTTGCACCATTTTGACGGTTTTTTACATCATCGTTTGTGATTAATGCATCGCACACAGTTCTGTCGAAGGGTCTCTGATCGTAGTGTCGCGTTAGCAGCATCCTGCAGTAGTGGCCGACCTCACAGAGAAGACGCCGCCGGCGACTTCCGGGATCGACTTCTCTCGCTGTCGCGATCTCGTTGCCATCGATGTACGGGATCGCCGACACAATACGGGATCGCCGTCGCGGACGTAAGGGGTCACTGCCGCAGAAATCCCAGAGGAGACGCCACCGCCACCTGAGCTAAACCCAAGGCAGGTTGGTTTCAACCCCAGTGAAGACCGTGGTACACAGGTAAGCTGAACCCGACTGATAGGTATGCTAAACCCGACAAACACAGTCCATAAGAACCCGATGAACAAAACTCATGAACACGCCAAAGATATCTCAATAGACACCACCTACAGATGTTGGTTATGTTGTTTGCTGAAGATACAAATTTTAGTAATGGATTTAATAAATCTTTAAGAAACTGCCCTTATGGACTAAAGTTCTTTGGCAGAATCTGTACAATAGCAACCTACAAATATTGTGATCTTCAACGGCGTTTAGTCCTGAAGGAATTTCAGGTGATCTGGCTGCAATCAGAGGGACAGTTGATGTTAGCATTATATTTGCAAAGTCAGTTCACAAAGCCAGTTTAGAATAATCAGAGGAACAATCCTCTTAAATTTTTAAGATGTAAGCAGCAAATATTTGCAGAGTAGCAGAGTCTGTTTGGCATGTCTTTCTTTTTTAATAGGTTACAATTTTGTTTGACATGACCGGCTTAGTCGTATCTTTCTTTTTTGATAGTTACATATGGAGAATCCACATAGCAAGGCAACGGAACAAACGACAATGTCAGATGTACCTCCAGTTATATGTTTAGCTATAATTTTTGCTATACATGTCAAACACTATCCCAAGAGACTGAATGTGTTGCAGGCCCGATGGAGGGGACAAATGTTGACGACTATAAGCCAGAGATTATACCCGTAGCTCATGATATTGAGGAGATTTACCCAAGTAGTCTAGGTATAAGGCTGTGCATGTGCCCTTTGGTTTCTGTCTGCTTCATTAATAAAGAAGGAGCAGGGGGAGACCCCTTTCTTTAAAAAAAAAAAGGTTGCGCAAATATAGTCAGCATAATTTTATGCTTTTTATGTGATCACTCATACCTTACAGACTTGGGCACACACATAGTATATAATGGATCAGGCGTGTGATGGAGTGCATGAAGAAAATATGCCCTAGAGGCAATAATAAAGTTGTTATTTTATACTTCCTTATTCATGATAAAGGTTTATTATTCATGCTAGAATTGTATTGATCGGAAACTTAAATACATGTGTGAATACATAAACAAATATCGTGTCCCTAGTAAGCCTCTACTAGACTAGCTCGTTAATCAAAGATGGTTAAGGTTTCCTAACCATAGACATGTGTTCTCATTTGATAACGGGATCACATCATTAGGAGAATGATGTGATGGACAAGACACATCCGTTAGCTTAGCATATTGATCGTTCAATTTATTGCTATTGCTTTATTCATGTCAAATACATATTCCTTCGACTCATGAGATTATGTAACTCCTGGATACCGTAGGAATACCTTGTGTGCTATCAAACATCACAACATAACTGGGTGATCATAAAGATGCTCTACAGGTATCTCCGTAGGTGTTTTTTGAGTTGGCATAGATCGAGATTAGGATTTGTCACTCCGAGTATCGGAGAGGTATCTCTGGGCCCTCTCGGTAATACACATCATAAGCTTGCAAGCAAATGACTAAGAAGTTAGTTACAAGGTAATGTATTATGGAACGAGTAAAGAGACTTTCCGGTAACAAGATTGAACTAGGTATAGAGATACCGATGATCGAATCTCGGGCAAGTAACATACCGATGAACAAAGGGAATTACGTATGTTGTCATAACGGTTCGACCGATAAAGATCTTCGTAGAATATGTAGGAGCCAATATGGGCATCCAGGTTCCGCTATTGGTTATTGATCGGAGAGGTGTCTCGGTCATGTCTACATAGTTCTCGAACCCGGAGGGTCCGCACGCTTAACGTTCATTGACGATATAGTGTTATATGAGTTGTATGATTTGGTGACCGAATGTTGTTCGAAGTCCCGCATGAGATCACGGACATGACGAGGAGTCTTGAAATGGTCGAGAGGTAAATATTGATATATAGGACGATGGTATTTGGACACCAGAAGTGTTTCGGGACGTACCGGGAAGTTATCGGGTCACCGGAAGGGGTTCCGGGCACCCCCCGGCAAGTTATGGGCCTTATGGGCCAAAGGAGGGGACAGACCAGCCCACAAAGGGGCTGGTGCGCCCCTTCCCTTGGTTGGCCAGCCCTAGGGAAGGAAAAGGGGGAGGGCTAGCCCCTCCTGCCTTTCCCTCTCATGGGAGAAAGGAAAGGGGGGGCGCCACCCTCCCCTGCCTTTCCCCGCGCTCCAAATAAGGAAAGGGGGGCGCGGCTTGGGAGAGACCCCAAGTAGGATTCCCCCTACTTGGGCACCCCCATTGGCTGCTCCTCCCTCCCTCCCACCTATATATATGTGGGAGGGGGCGCCTACCACACAACAGACAATTGCCTAGCCGTGTGCGGCGCCCCCCTCCACCGTTTACACCCCTAGTCATATTTTCATAGTGCTTAGGCGAAGCATGCGGAGATCACTTCACCATCACCATCATCACGCTGTCGTGCTGTCGGAACTCATCCACTACCTCACCGTCTTGCTGGATCAAGAAGGCGCGGACGTCACCGAGCTGAACGTGTGCTGAACGCGGAGGTGTCGTACGTTCGGTACTCAATCGGTTGGATTGCGAAGAAAGTTTGACTACATCAACCGCATTGTGGCTTCCGCTTACGGTCTACGAGGGTACGTAGACACACTCTCCCCTCTCGTTGCTATGCATCTCCTTGATAGATCTTGCGTGGGCGTAGGAATTTTTTTGTTTTCATGCAACATTACCCAACAGTGGTATCAGAGCCAGGTCTATGCGTAGATGATATGCACGAGTAGAACACAAAGAAGTTGTGGGCGGTCATGTTCATACTGCTTACCACCAATGTCTTATTTTGATTCGGCGGCATTGTGGGATGAAGCTGCCCGGACCAACCTTACATGTCCACGTACATGAGACCGGTTCCACCGACTGACATGCAACTAGTTTTACATAAAGGTGGCTGGCGGGTGTCTGTTTCTCCTACTTTAGTTGAATCGAATTTGACTGCGGTCGGTCCTTGAAGAAGGTTAAAACAACAAATTTGATAAATCACCATTACGGTTTTTGCCGTAGGTAAGAACGGTTCTTGCTAGAAACCTGTAGCAGCCACGTAAAACTTGCAACAACAAAGTAGAGGACGTCTAACTTGTTTTTGCAGGGTATGTTTTGATGTGATATGGTCAAGACATGATGTGATATACGTTATTGTATGAGATGATCATGTTTTGTAATTTATCGGCAACCGGCAGGAGCCTTATGGTTGTCTCTTTATTGTATGAAATGCAAACGCCATGTAATTGTTTTACTTTATCGCTATGCGTTAGCAATAGTTGTAGAAGCAATAGTTGGCCAGACGACCACGACGCAACGATGGAGATCAAGGTGTTGAGCCAGTGACGATGGAAATCATGATGATGCTTTGGAGATGGAGATCAAAAGCACGAGATGATGATGGCCATATCATGTCACATATTTTGATTGCATGTGATGTCTATCCTTTATGCATCTTATTTTGCTTAGAACGGCGGTAGCATTATAAGATGATCCCTTCACTAAATTTCGAGGTAAAAGTGTTCTCCCTGAGTATGCACCATTGCTACAGTTCGTCGTTTTGAGACACCATGTGATGATTGGGTGTGATAGACTCTACGTTCACATACAACGGGTGTAAGACAGTTTTGCACATGCAAAATACTTGGGTTAAACTTGACGAGCCTAGCATGTATAGACATGGTCTTGGAACACTGGAGACCGAAAGGTCAAACGTGATTCATATAGTAGATATGATCAACATAGAGATGTTCACCATTGATGACTACCCCATCTCACGTGATGATCAGACATGGGTTAGTTGATTTGGATCACGTATCACTTAGATAACTTGAGGGATGTTTATTTAAGTGGGAGTTCATTAGTAATTTGATTAAATTGAACTTAATTTATCATGAACTTAGTCCTGATAGTATTTGCAAATCTATGTTGTAGATCAATAGCTCGCGATATAGTTCCCCTATTTTTTGATATGTTCCTAGAGAAAAACTAAGTTGAAAGATGATAGTAGTAATGATGTGGACTGGGTCCGTGATCTGAGGATTATCCTCATTGCTGTACAGAAGAATTATGTCCTTAATACATGGTACGTCTCCAACGTATCTATAATTTTTGATTGTTCCATGCTGTTATATTATCATTCTTGGATGTTTTACAATCATTTTATAGCAACTTTATATCATGTTTTGGGACTAACCTATTGACATAGTGCCCAGTGCCAGTTGCTGTTTTTTTGCTTGTTTTTTACTTGACAGAAAATCAATACCAAATGGAGTCCAAACGCAGCGAAACTTTTTGGTGATTTTTTCTGGACCAGAAGACACACGATGGGCAAAGAAAGTACCTGAGGGGGGCTCTGAGGGGAGCACAACCCACCAGGGTGCGCCTGGGGGCCCAGGCGCGCCCAGGTGGGTTGTGCCCACCTCGGCCACCTCCCGCACCGCCACTTTGCTCTATAAATACCCTGGACATCCAAAAACCCTAGGGGAGTCGACGAAATACAATTCCAGCCGCCGCAAGTTCCAGAAACCATAGATCCAATCTAGACACCATCACGGAGGGGTTCATCATCCTCATTGGTGCCTCTCTGATGATGCGTGAGTAGTTCATTGTAGACCTTCGGGTCCGTAGTTAGTAGCTAGATGGCTTTCTCTCTCTCTTTTGATTCTCAATACAATGGTCTCTTGGAGATCTATTTGATGTAACTCTTTTTTGCGGTGTCTTTGTTGGGATCCGATGAACTTTGAGTTTATGATCAGATCTATCTTTTATCCATGAAAGTTATTTGAGTCTTTTGATCTCTTATATGCATGATTACTTATAGCCTCGTATTTCTTCTTCGAATCTTTGGTTTAGTTAGGCCGACTAGATCGATTTTTCTTGCCATGGGAAGAGCTGCTTTGTGATGGGTTCGATCTTACGGTGCTCAATCCCAGTGACAGAAGGGGAAATGACACGTATGTATCGTTGCCATTAAGGATAACAAGATGGGGTCTAATTCCTACATGAATAGATCTTGTCTACATCATGTCATCGTTCTTATTGCATTACTCCGTTTCTCCATGAACTTAATACACTAGATGCATGCTGGATAGCGGTCGATGTGTGGAGTAATAGTAGTAGATGCAGGCAGGAGTCGGTCTACTAATCTTGGACGTGATGCCTATATAATGATCATTTCCTGGATATCATCATGATTATTTGAAGTTCTATCAATTGCCCAACAACAATTTGTTTAACCATCGTATGCTATTTTTCTCGAGAGAAGCCACTAGTGAAATCCACGGCCCCCGGGTCTATTTTCTTGTCATATATTTTTGGATCTATATTGCTATTTGCCTTTTTATTTATTTGCATCTTTTATTTTCAGATCTATATTTCCAAAAACCCAAAAATACCTCGCTGAATTTTATTTTATTTTATTTGCATATGTCAATCTATTACAACTTTCTCACGTCCGTTTGCCAATTTCTGGCGCCGCTACCCGAAAGGGATTGACCACCCCTTTTACACGTTGGGTTGCAAGTATTTGCTCTTTGTGTGCAGGTGCCGTTCATGTAGTGTTGCGTGGTCCTCCTACTAGTTCGATAACCTTGGTCTCATCACTGAGGGAAATACCTACCGTAGCTATGCTGCATCATCCCTTCCTCTTTGGGGAAATACCGACGTAGTTCTAGCCGCAATCAAAAGGAATTTCTGGCGCCGTTGCCGGGGAGACATCATCAACATCTAACAGGTTTCTAATCACAAATCTCATCTCTTTGCAATTTACATTATTTGCCATTTGCCTCTTGTTTTCATCTCCCCCACTTCACAAAAATTTGCCGTTTTATTTGTCCTCTTTTTTGTTTGCCGTTTTCTTGTCAGATCTGTTTTTGAGTGCAATCTTGTTGCGTAGTCACGATGACTCAAGAGAACACCAAGTTGTGTGATTTCTCCAATACCAACAACAATGATTTTATTAGCACTCCGATTGCTCCTCCCGCCACTAGTGCGGAGTCTTGTGATATTAATGCCGCTTTGTTGAATCTTGTCATGAAAGATCAATTTTCTGGTACTCCTAATGAGGATGTCGCGTCCCATCTTAACACATTCATGAAATTATGCGACATGCAAAATAAAAAAGATGTGGACAATGATATTGTGAAGTTGAAATTATTCCCGTTTTCTTTGCGAGATCGCGCAAAAATTTGGTTTTTTTCTTTGCCTCACAATAGTATCGATTCTTGGGATAAGTGCAAATATGCTTCTATTACTAAGTATTTTCCTCTCGCAAAAATTATTTCCCTTAGGATGCAAATCATGAATTTTAATCAACTTGAGCATGAACATGTTGCGCAATCTTGGGAAAGAATGAAATTGATGCTAAGAAATTGTCCTACCCATGGTTTAAATCTTTGGATGATCATACAAAAAAATTATGCGGGATTGAATTTTGTTTCTAGAAATCTTTTAGATTCTGTCGTGGGTGGTACTTTTATGGAAATTACTTTGGGTGAAGCTACTAAATTGCTTGATAATATTATGGCAAATTATTCAGAATGGCATACCGAAAGAGCTCCTACTAGTAAAAAAGTTAATTCGGTTGAAGAAATTTCTACTTTGAGTGAAAAAGTTGATGCTCTTATGAAATTGGTTGCTAATAAAAGTGCCCCTATTGATCTTAATGATATGCCTTTGTCTACTTTGATTGAGCAAAATAGTGATGCCATAGATGTGAATTTTGTTTCGTGCAATAATTTTAATAACAATACTTATAGAGGTAATTTTATTCCTAGGCCTTTTCCTAGTAATTCCTCTAATAATTATGGTAATTCCTATGGTAATCCTTCTTATAATAATAATAGGAACACCTCTGATTTTGAGAATAATATTAAAGAATTTATCAATGCTCAAAAGAATTTTAATACTACGATGGTGGAAAAATTGAGTAAGATTGATGATTTTTCTAGAAGCATTGATAGAATTTCTCATGATGTAGAAAATCTCAAGATGAAATTTTTTGTGCCTAAATTTGAGGAATCAATTAAAGCTTTATATGTTTCTATGGACGAAATTAAGAAAAGAACCGCTATGCTTAGAGCTAGAAGAGAATTTTTAGAAAAAGCGTTTTCCAGTGATTGCTTTCATAAAAATGATGAAGATCTTAAAGTGATTGGTGTTTCTTCTATTGATTCCTTGTTTAGTAAAATTAAGATTGATGATAAAGGGATTGGAGAAGAGTCAACTTTAGTTAGAAGGCGTCCCAATAATTCGGAGGGTGAAAATCTTGTTGAGAAAATTGATAAAAGTGGGTTTGGAGAGGTCAAAACTTTAACTAGTGATGTGCCCACTCTTTTGGATTACAAAGACTTTAATTATGATAATTGCTCTTTGATTGATTGTATTTATTTGTTGCAATCCATGATAAATTCACCCCATGCTTATGAACAAAATAAAACTTTTACTAAACATATCGTTGATGCTATGATGAAAGCTTTGGAAGAAAAGTTGGAATTAGAGATTTCAATTCCTAGAAAATTACATGATGAATGGGAACCTACTATCAAAGTCAAGATTAAAAATTATGAGTGTTTTGCTTTGTGTTATTTGGGTGCTAGTGTTTCCACAATTCCGAAATCTTTATGTGATGTGCTTGGTCTTACCGATATTGAAGAATGTTCTTTAAATTTGCACTTGGCGGATTCTACTATTAAAAAGCCTATGGGAAGAATTAATGATGTTTTTATTCTTGCAAATAGGAATTATGTGCCCATAGATTTTATTGTTCTTGATATTGATTGCAATCCGTCTTGTCCAATTATTCTTGGTAGACCGTTTTTACGCACTATAGGTGCCGTGATTGATATGAAAGAAGGGAACATCAAGTTCCAATTTCCTTTGAGAAAGGGTATGGAACACTTCCCTTGAACAAGAATTAAGCCACCATATGAATCGATCATGAGGGCATCTTACGGATCTAGGAACAAAGATGACAACACTTAGATCTATGCATTATGCCTAGCTAGGGGCATAAAACGATAGCGCTTGTTGGGAGGCAACCCAGTGAATAAAATTTATTTTTGTCTTTATCTTTCTGTTTATTGAGTGTTTACACAATTATGCTACTGTTGTGATTGTGTTTTTTATGTTTTAGTTAGTGTTTGTGCCAAGAAAAGCCTTTGGGATCATGTTGGGTGATAGTTGATTTGATCTTGTTGGAAAACAGAAACTTTTGTGTCCACTAAAATAGTTTTAGAAATTCACAGGAGCGACCAAAAATTCTTATTTTTTTTAAAAATGATTTATATACAAATTTCCCACGTTTTCCTAATTTTTCAGAATTTTTGGAGTTCAGAAGTATTCTAAGTATTCAGATTGCTACAGACTATTCTGTTTTTGACAGATTCTGTTTTCTTTGCGTTGTGTGCCTATTTCGATGAGTCTATGGTTTGTATTGGAGGGTATAAGCTATAGTAAAGTTGGAATATAGTAGATATAATGCAAAAATAAAATATGAATGGGTTTGCAACAGTACTTATAGTAGTTATTTGCTTTGTTATACTAACGGATCTCACGAAGGTTTTGTTGAGTTTTGTGTGATTGAAGTTTTCAAGTTTTGGGTGAGATCACGATGGATGAAGGAATAAGGAGTAAGAAGAGCCTAAGCTTGGGGTGCCCCCCATGGCACCCCAAGTTATCGAACATATAAAGGTTGAAGGGGTGGTAGGCACAACCAATGTCTCCACGTCGGCTATAGTTGGCTATGAATAGTGCACAGTGAGCGGGCGCATCGTGCGATGAAAAAAGGTGGATAGCAGCGAGCAGGATTGGGCAGCCCTCTCTCTCCGTGAAAATATCTCCTCTCTCTCTCTCTCTCTCTCCCTCATCCCGCTCCTCTTTTCTATGCCGCCGCTGCCTTCGCTCCCCCTCCTGTATCCCCTCTTGCTTCCTTAGCCCCGGTGAGGCCGCGGCCCTCATCCCCTCCTGCCGCCGCCTCCTCTCCTCACCCCACCACCGCGACCCCGTCCCTCCTTGTTCCAGCCCCTGCCCCGAGCCCCTCCTCTTCCCCGCTCCATCGATCTCCTCCCGTGCCGTGTCTCTCCTTGTTGGTCGTCGCCTCAGGTCACGAAGGAGCTGCAGCCAGGTCCGCGTAGCTACTTGGCGTCGCGGCTGATGGAGTGTGGGACGCCGGTCAAGGGGGAGGGGGCGTGCCGCTCCTGGTTCAGGTGCTTGTTTGATTTCCATGGTTGATTTTATCTGTTGCTTTTGGTTTGGACAGGGGTCTCACATTGGATTTCGTTGCAGGTCCATTGTAGCTGTCGTTTGTTCCATTCGTCTAGGCTTCCTAGGCTTCGGTCGGCCTGCCGCCTACTGCTTCGTAGGCTGGCTACCTTGACTTAGATGGCAACGACTGGACCGGTGGACATGGCCGGCATAGGGGACATGGCCAGGATGTTGGCCCTCGGTGATTTCGACATCTGAGTCAAGGTAAAGAGCCCTGTGGGGTTTCTCCTCTTACCCCAAGATCCCATCTCGCTCATGTGGCAAAATTTCGTGTTTTGATCCTTTTTGCTAACAAATTCAGGATCTGACCCCTGTTTGAAAAAAAATTGGGATCTGACCCTTTTCTTACCGCCAGGCACCTTGGCGGTAGGGTATAGCAGCCTACCGCCATGCCCCTTGGCGGTAGGGTTGGACACCCTACCGCCAAAAAGTTCTAAGTTTCCAACACAGAGCGTGCCCAGGGCCTACCGCCAGACCCCTTGGCGGTAGGGTATAACATCCTACCGCCAGACCCCTTGGCGGTAGGCAGGAACCCTACCGCCAAGCCCTTTGGCGGTAGGCTGTTATACCCTACCGCCAAGGGGTCTGCCGGTAGGAAAAGGGTCAGATCCCGAAAAAAAATTCAAACAGGGGTCAGATCCTCAATTTGTTAGCAAAAAGGGTCAAAACACGAAATTTTGCCCGCTCATGTGCCTCCTCCCGCATCGATCTACTTCACTAGGTCCTCACCCTCACGCTCTCATGGCCCTGCTAGGAGCGGCGAGCAACAGTGACGACACTGTAGGAAATCAAACCAGAGGAATGTGATCCACCTTGTCCAAAGGGTCTTTTCTTCTTCTCCTTTCACTGTCAGCTAAGAGTTATATTTGCCTTTGATTTCATGTCCACGAGAGAAAATTGCTGAACATTTTGGCATCCCCAGATTTCCTCCCTACGGTGTGGCTATATATCCTTCAACGTTCTTCTCTCTCGCTGAATTCAGTTTGGTTTTCTTGGTCTCTGCAAGTTCAGTTTCATCTTTTGCTTCAAATATTTGCAAGTTCAGTTTGGCCTTTTGCTTCGAATATTTGTGATGCCTCATTTTTTTGTTCTTGAGGCAAAAGAATACCCTTGTGTGATATATGTTTCTTTGACTGCAGTTTACTAAATGTACTGTTCAAAGTTTCTAATTTTCTGTTTTCATATATAACTTTATATAGACAGGCAATGGCCTCATCTCAGAAAATTGCAAGATATATAATTATATATACTAAAGGCATTCGAAGAAACTCTTTTTGGAGCATATTCTAATTGTTTATTTTGGTCAATGAGAAGGGGTGAACGATATTGTACAGAATCTTCAGCCCAAAGGTATAATAATGCAATGCCCTAAAATAATCTAATTCCTATGGTGCAGTTTCGACTATGTAAAAAAACATGCAGGCACTCATCATCTATGTTGGCCTATCATACGAAATTAAGGGTCAGGTTCCACGTATATAGGGACTGCTACAACCCACAGGCATTACATTTTAGATGAAGTTTTAATATCTTCTTTTTTCGCATTTTGTATGAATGTTGGACGTATCCAACTCCATTCTCTACAAATTAAAATCTTTGTTGCACCTTTTATTGAGAAATCAGATTCTATGGTTGCTTCGAAAAAGCATATGCATCACTTATTCATTTTTAGATTCTATGCTTGTTGGACGTATACCAACTCCTTTTTTTATCTTGTATGCTTCTCGATGCTAAAAATTACAAGTTAATTTTCTTTTTGGAAACATATTTTGAAAAAAACATGAGTAACAAGAGTGTGTTACTGTCTGGATGTATTAAGAAATTATGGGCACTAATCAAAAGTGTGCTACTGAAATCATGACGCCATTTGCTTAATCATCGTGGAAAAAATGGTTCTTCTGCAATTAAAAATAATGATCAGCAGCGACTATGCAAGTATGGATTTTGCATGAGAAGCACAGATGGGTATGCCGACATGGACCATATCAAGTCATTGCCCCTATTCTTTCCACATCCTCCATGTTATGTTTAAATTCATTTGTTTTCCATATTGCTCATGCATGTAGCCTTTTTGTTGGGCACTTATCCATTGATAGTTTATCATGCCTCTATTAGTTGATGATCTCTTTGCATCGCAGTAGCACACTGAGCTCTATGTTGTTTTTTCCTGTTTTCTTCAAGGTCCTTTCCAGGTTCCTTGGGCAAAGCTTGCTGATTGTCAATGCGATTAGAGGGCCAGTGGTCGAATGATGCATTTCCTATAGGTTTGTCTTCTTAGCCGTATATATTTTTTCCAAGTTGTTCCATTTTGTGTTAGCCTTCCATGTTATCAGCATATGATTCATATAAAATTTCATTAATTGCAGAGTTATATTTTGATACTTCATAAATATACTGAAATTAAAATTTACTAATTGATAACTAGATTCTTGTTGAAAATAGACAGATGAATGTAGATAGAATGCCCTCGATATGTTGTGATTCCTATAATCCGTGGCTACAAGTTCTTCTAACTATGTAATACTAGGCCGCAGTTCGAGGTTTTTGCTGTTGATCTCATTTTCAGTGCTATGTATTTGAAGTGGTTGTGATCTGTACTTTTCAGATCCATGAACTGGACTAAGCTTTCTGAACTCTGGTAGAATGAGAAGCTGCAGTCAATGTTCAAATGTTCCTCTACCATCACAACCTGAATTAATATATAAGGATTTGAATTTTGTTTTCAGAGTTTTAACTCTGACCAATAGGTAGTACAGATAATAAAGGCAACACTTTTAACCAAGCGAAATCTAGGAACACAATTACATAGAGGTGTTGCATGTTATGATGTATCTCAGTTCATGTTCTTTAGCATTTAAGTGTTTCCGATGATCATACCCTATGTCTATGGATTTCCATTTTCTCCAACGAGAACACCGAAGCATCAAATTTAGTTAACATTTAATGTTTCCATTTGTTTTGTGATGTTTTCATTCTGCCTATAATATTTCAAATAAGATCTTTTATTGCTCACTAGGAACAAGCATCGCTTTCTTGAAATATCTTTGTTTTCCTTGAGTTTGTGCTAAAAGAATGAGTTCTTCTTGGGGATTTGAGTTTTTACATTTAATGTGCGCTTGTGCTAGGGCAGTGGGACTCCCTTGGTTGCGGCCTCTTGCTCCCTCTTCTCATTCCACCATTCAGAAAGATCATTAAAACATATGTTAATATTGCTGAATGATTAATGGGAACAACATATGTACTATTATTCCTGTGTTTTTCTTGATCTTTCATTTTACAGTTATTCCTTTTGTGAGATGCTTCGACAGTAATTAATCAGTTCAGAAAGATCATTTGATGCCGAGAGCAGATTGATTGCTCAGATATCCACATCAAGATAGCTACAACGATGTAACTGCCATCCTTTTCTGATTTCAGAAACATATTCATGTACTGGATGACCTCACTTTTTTTCATGTTGTTCAGTTTACAGGTTATAGAACATGCTGCTTAATGGATACTTCTCAATCAAATGGATAAACATTCGCTCTGCCGAGCTTCATGACCGATAGGTGGTCACAATTTCTAATGGCATTTCAATCTTTTCTATTGCGCACTCTTATGTTTGTTTTCATGTACTACCTTAGCATTTATGCTTTTGTTGTTGTGGTATATACAGTTACACCAGCGATTGATGGCAGCATATTACCATCACATCCAGTGAAGATAGCTGGGTTCCTCAGATGGATGAATGCTGAAAGGAATAGCCTAGCCAAGGCAATATTTATCAGGTGCATTAACTCACTTTATTTTGACATCCATGCTAACCATATTAATCCACAGCTACTACTACCTGACAACTATGTTTTCCCGAGTTTACCGAGTTATATTTTTGTTCTTGCTTTCTTCCAGGTCTCTGATACATCGGTTCAGAAAAAAATATCCAATGAAGATGATGCGTGACGATCAGCAAGGTGACGATCCATAAAGCCTTACGTTGTTCTTTTGCTCACTAGTGAGTTTACTACTTTCTGGTTGCATGGCAAGTAGCTGAGCAGACACTTTTTTCGTAGATTGGTTGTTCAGTTTCATATGCTGAACTGCGTTGTTGAGTGAAGTATCATTGCAACAGCAGAGTTGAAACATCCTTAAAAGTATGTCTCAGATTTAAGAATGTGGCTGCAATGGCCAGGTAGCAGGATTTACATCATCCTAATAATTATAGCAGATGGGTTGTAGTTATAAGATGTGTAGGAAAAGGCATTAGCCTAGGATTGGTTACTACAGTAGGAAAATGCACTAGCCTAGGATTGGTTGCTGCAGTGCTTAGTTGGGCTCTGAGTAGCGAGTACGTCAGCTGATGCAAGAACAACTTCTTGATGTGTAATGCATATCGTATTCTTGCTATAATCTGGTCTGAGCTCAATGTTTTGCAAAATTCCATGTAAATGCGATAAAGATCTTGCTTACAGACTAAGGGCATGCTTGGTATAGGTGTAATTCAATACAGAGGTGTAAAATTTACAAGTGCATCTTACTGGGCATGAGTGTTTTCCGGCTGGAAATGAAACCGGTGGCTGGAGATGTGTATTTTTTACAGGTGTATTCTAAAGAAAAAGGTAATCCAAATAGGTCCTAATTGATCAATGTCAGTCGTGATGTGTAATAGTGATTGCTACAGATAGTAAAATCAGAGTAAGCAATGAATCAATTATTCAATTTGCAAGGTTGTTATTGGAAGTACCCTCTAGGGAGTAAGCATTTGTAAATATCATTTGATTTATGTAGAAGTTGAGAAGTAAATATGGCGATCTAGTAAAGTCGATTTGGGAAAGCGGGTGTACAGTGTGAGTAAATTGAGATTCTATTTTAATTTAGTACTACATGCAATCACCTCAAGTAGGGAAGTATTGAATGCACCTCTCTGGCAAGTGCACGCACAAGGGTGCCCTTTTTTACTCAATCGGTTTCAAAACAAGGCATGAGAACATGCTATACTTGTGTTGGGAGACAGCCATACACTCTTTTTTTGCATTGTGTAAAGATATGTGGTGTGAGGGGAAAGAGAAATGTGGTAGATCTTATTTTAAAGTGATGGCCGAGTTGATAATGCAGCTATTATTTGGGCAAGTATTCTTAAAACAGGAATTGCATGCAGTTGAATGGCTATACGATTGGCAAATCACTGTCAGTATACAGGATCTAGCAAGCGATAAGATCATGATATTGTAGGTAGCTGATATTAATAAAGTTTAAGTTGATTACCCCTCGTACGAACATCTACATGTCCTTATTGTGGGTGTGGTGGTTCAGTAGTGAGGGGGCCTTGGGGCTTCTCTCTTCCACCATGTATGCTGAATGCATTCCATCTGAAACAACATTGAGTGCGTGAGAAGGTAAGATAATGGTGGCTGGTTACCAATCTCCTCCTATGGTTGGTAATTGAAACAGTAAGTTAAACTTGAAGGGAAGTGCCAGTTCCAACAACATTGATGCTCGAGAAACATCGTATCGAACCCAGCCCAAGATAGTAGACAACAAATCCAATGCCAGAGGAAACAATACAAACCAGATCGCACGCAGGGTGGAGCAGCAGATCGAGCAGATGGAAGGGCGAGGCGGATGACCAGGACAACAGTGGTGCAGATCACATGAATGGCGAAGCAGCGCCCCAAGTAGCAGCTGCAGAAGCAAAACTGATATCGGGAACAACAAGACGGCGGGGATCCTACAACTACAGCAAGGAACCAAGGAGTACCCAGCACCACCCAAATCGCCAATCTCCTCTGTCCAGAGCTACATTAAGTGGCTGAACCGGTGAGAGGACACGCGCACAGCGAAACCCACACACACCCAACACGTGGGCTTGGACCAGTGGGAGACTACCACTTGCTCTCCCTGAGCGTTGTGGCCCACAGTGAGTCCACCCGTGAACAGAGGGTGCCGCCAGCAAAACGCATGTTTGAGCGCTCCCAGCCATCTATTCCCAGGGAGTTTTCTTTTCCTTTTTGAGGGTCTATATTCTTATGAAGGTTTTATTCGCAGAAACACTCCTGAATTGTTGTGCGAAGATCTATTATCAATGTTTATCGGAAGTACAAAACATATGAAACTTAATAAAAATTACATCGATATTTCAAGACCACCGCATAACCACTACTGTCGCTGACGCGTCGCTCCCCTATCACCCGAGTGCCACACCTGCGAGGACTAAAAAGACCCTAACTACTAACTGGATCAAAGGCACCGGGATTCCTCTCCGTGCCACCGTCCGCTGGAGCGGCAGAAAGAGGGGAGGTAAATCGATGAGCTCTCCGATGAAGTTTTGAGGGAAGAGTTTGCCCTAGCCACCTAGAGTTTGCTCTCCCTGAACAACGAGTGGTACTAGAAAAATGCATGTTGAAGTGCTCCCAGCCATCTATTCGCATGGAGTTTTCCTTTTTTTTTTAGGGTCTATATTCTCAGAGAGTTTTTATTCACAGAAACAAGTGTGATGACCCGGTCAAAATCATACCTCTCAATTGAATAAGGGAGCTCCTACCCCTAGGGAGCTTACTGATTTATAAAGATAATGATAAAGATAAATATATGCTTTCTTTACATGAGAAACTACCAATCTATTCATCTTGAATCATGGGAGTACAAAGAACACCAAAGGTAATAAAAATTACAACCAGATCCCTGGACCATCTAGCGATGACTACAAACACCGAGATGAGCCGAAGACGTGCCAATGTCAACATCCCTCCCTCACCGGAGCTGGACCAACCTTGTTGTAGTAGACAGTTAGAAAGTCATTGTGCTAAGGCACTATAGGAACAGCGGACCAGAGCAGCAACCATCACCTGTGAAGAAATTCATAAATCGAAAGGATCAAACCTATACACATCCAAGCGAACACGAACGAAGACCGGATCCAAATAGATCCACGGAAGACCAGCACCGGCCGAATTCCACGAGATCCGACGGAGACACACCTCCAGATGCCCTCGGACGACGCTAGACGTACCATCTGGACGTAGATAGAACGCGGGAGACATTATTCCTACTAAAGGACATCTCACCCAACATAGCCGCCATATGCTTAGATAATGAGATGATCTTCAACGCCAATGGAACATGCAGTCAAGACTATTTTCGTATGTTTAAAGAATATCAGTCTCTAAATATTCTAACCTGCATGGTTTGCTCTCGCCCTTTGCACCATTGGCGCAACGGGTCATCTAGTTATCCAAAAGAGGAACAAGCAACTAAGCTTGGGGATGCCCCGAGTGGCATCCCCTCTTTCTTCTAACGACCATCGGTATTTTACTTGGAGCTATATTTTTATTCGTCACATATCATGAGTTTTGCTTGGAGCGTCTTGTATGATATGAGTCTTTGCTTGTTTTGCTTTTCTTTTTAAGTCAAGTATCCTTGCTGGACACACCTATTTGAAAGAGCCAAAATTATGCCATGATTTGTTAGAATTGCTCTCTATGCTTCACTTAAATCTTTATGAGCTTTGGAATTGCTCTAGTGCTTCACTTACATCTTTTTTTAGCACGGTGTGCTTTAGTATTTTTGAAGAAATGCTCTCATGCTTCACTTAGATTTATTTGAGAGTTAGTAAAAAAAATTAGAAACTCTCTCATGCTTCACTTATATTATTTTGAGAGAAGAAAATTTTTATGCTCATGTTCTTCACTTAGATTTGTTTGAGCTATCAAAAGCAACATATAAAATTAGTCCCAAAGTGATAGATATCCAAGAGGGATATAATAAAAACTTTCATGAAGATCATTGGATAAAATAAACTTGATTCCTTGTAATAGTTTTGCGATATGATGATATAATATGTGAGTCATGTTAATGAGTAATTATGGCTTAGTAAGAATATTGATGTTAAGGTTTGTGATTCCCTATGCAAGCACGAAATTCAATAGTTATGCAATGAAACTATATCCTACTTGTGGTGCATTATTCGGTGTTAGTTATGCTTAATGCTCGCTTATGAGATTTTTCATTTCTTGGTTGGATGCTTCTCAATCTTTTGCTAGCCTTCATTTGCACTAAGCATGATCACTACTTGTGCATCCAAAATCCTTAAACCCAGTTTTGCCATATGAGTCCACTATACCTACCTATATGCGGTATTCTTTTGCCGTTCTAAGCAAATTTGTATGTGCCATCCCTAATTTTCAAAATAAATTTCTCTTTTGTGTGCTCGTACCGCTCATGAAGCGGTAGGGGGTGGCCAATATTTTCCATGCTAGATGTGTTATTCTCAAGATGAGTGTTTATTCACTTGTCATTGCACGAGAGTACGACAAAGGTATTATGGATGCCCAGTCCTGAAATGAAAAATGAATTTACTTTATGTTGTCAAATAATAAATTCCTTGGAAAGTGTTGGTTTGGACGGCACCCGTGGATTCGGTTAGCCGTGGAATGTGAAAGTATGGTGGAAAAAGGAATAAACTTTATTTTCTGTTTGGGAACCGCCTATGATATATCTAGCATGGAAAGTGTTGGGAATTACTCGGTCATTTTCGTTGACAGGAAAAGCATGCCACCCAAAATGTTTTTATCTCTATCTTTTTCGCTTTGAGCTCTGGCACCTCTACAAATCCCTACTTCCCTCCGCGAAGGGCCTTTCTATTTACTTTATGCAATTTTTATTACTTGAGTCTCCATCTTCTCTTATAAAGCACCAACTAAGGGGCACTATGATCGTACTTGAGCATTGGGTGCAGCTAATATGCGAGTGTGTTTCATGAATGGATCAATGATTGAGCATAATGGGCTAGGGATAACTTTCTTTAGTGTTGATATTTTGAAAGACATGGTCGCTTGTTGATATGCTTGAGTATTGAAATCTTCATGTCAAAACTAGACTATTGCTTTGAATCATATAGAAGTCCAAATGTCCATGCTACAAAGAAAAGAATATGTGATAAACATGTTAGGCAGCATTCCACATCAAAAATTCTGTTTTTATCATTTACCTACTCGAGGACGAGCAGGAATTAAGCTTGGGGATGCTGATACGTCTCCAACGTATCTATAATTTTTTATTGTTCCATGCTGTTATATTATCATTCTTGGATGTTTTACAATCATTTTATAGCAACTTTATATCATTTTTTGGGACTAAACTATTGACATAGTGCCCAGTGCTAGTTGCTGTTTTTGCTTGTTTTATACTTCGCAGAAAATCAATACCAAACGGAGTCCAAACGCAGCCAAACTTTTTGGTGATTTTTTTTGGACCAAAAGACACATGATGGGCCAAGAAAGTACCTGAGGGGGGCTCCGAGGGGAGCACAACCCACCAGGGTGCGCCTGGGGGCCCAGGCGCGCCCAGGTGGGTTGTGCCCACATTGGCCGCCTCCCGCACCGCCTCTTTGCTCTATAAATACCCTGGACGTCCAAAAACCCTAGGGGAGTCGACGAAATACAATTCCAGCCGCCGCATGTTCCAGAAACCACAGATCCAATCTAGACACCATCACGGAGGGGTTCGTCATCCTCATTGGTGCCTCTTCGATGATGCATGAGTAGTTCATTATAGACCTTTGGGTCCGTAGTTAGTAGCTAGATGGCTTCCTCTCTCTCTTTTGATTCTCAATACAATGGTCTCTTGGAGATTTATTTGATGTAACTCTTTTTTGCGGTGTGTTTGTTGGGATCCGATGAACTTTGAGTTTATGATCAGATCTATGTTTTTATCCATGAAAGTTATTTGAGTCTTTTGATCTCTTATATGCATGATTACTTATAGCCTCGTATTTCTTCTTCGAATCTTTGGTTTAGTTAGGCCGACTAGATCGATTTTTCTTGCCATGGGAAGAGCTGCTTTGTGATGGGTTCGATCTTATGGTGCTCAATCCCAGTGACAGAAGGGGAAATGACACGTATGTATCGTTGCCATTAAGGATAACAAGATGGGGTCTAATTCCTACATGAATAGATCTTGTCTACATCATGTCATCGTTCTTATTGCATTACTCCGTTTCTCCATGAACTTAATACACTAGATGCATGCTGGATAGAGGTCGATGTGTGGAGTAATAGTAGTAGATGGAGGTAGGAGTCGGTCTACTAATCTTGGACGTGATGCCTATATAATGATCATTGCCTCGATATCGTCATGATTATTTGAAGTTCTATCAATTGCCCAACAGTAATTTGTTTACCCACCGTATGCTATTTTTCTCGAGAGAAGCCACTAGTGAAATCTATGGCCCCCGGGTCTATTTTCTCATCATATATTTTCATATCTATATTGATATTTGCCTTTTTATTTATTTGCATCTTTTATTTTCATATCTATATTTCCAAAAACCCAAAAATACCTTGCTGAATTTTATTTGCTTTTATTTGCATCTATCAATCTATTACAACTTTCTCACGCCCGTTTGCCAATTTCTGGCGCCGCTACCCGAAAGGGATTGACAACCCCTTTTACACGTCGGGTTGCAAGTATTTGTTCTTTGTGTGCAGGTGCGTTCATGTAGTGTTGCGTGGTTCTCCTACTGGTTCGATAACCTTGGTCTCATCACTGAGGGAAATACCTACCGTAGCTGTGCTGCATCATCCCTTCCTCTTTGGGGAAATACCGACGTAGTTCTAGCCGCAATCAATGCCCATATTGGCTCCTACATATTCTACGAAGATCTTTATCGGTCGAACCGTTATGACAACATACGTAATTCCCTTTGTCCATCGGTATGTTACTTGCCCGAGATTCGATCGTCGGTATCTCTATACCTAGTTTAATCTCGTTACCAGTAAGTCTCTTTACTCGTTCCATAATACATCACCTTGTAACTAACTCCTTAGTCATTTGCTTGCAAGCTTATGGTGTGTATTACCGAGAGGGCCCAGAGATACCTCTCCGATACTCGGAGTGACAAATCCTAATCTCGATCTATGCCAACTCAACAAACACCTTCGGAGATACCTGTAGAGCATCTTTATGGTCACCCAGTTACATTGTGATGTTTGATAGCACACAACGTATTCCTCCGGTATCCAGGAGTTGCATAATCTCATAGTCAAAGGAATATGTATTTGACATGAAGAAAGCAATAGCAATAAACTGAGCGATTATTATGCTAAGCTAACAGATGGGTCTTGTCCATCACATCATTCTCCTAATGATGTGATCCCGTTATCAAATGACAACACATGTCTATGGTTAGGAAACCTTAACCATCTTTGATCAACGAGCTAGTCTAGTAGAGGCTTACTAGGGACACGATATTTGTTTATGTATTCACACATGTATTTAAGTTTCCGATCAATACAATTCTAGCATGAATAATAAACCTTTATCATGAATAAGGAAATATAAAATAACAACTTTATTATTGCCTCTAGGGCATATTTCCTTCAGTCTCCCACTTGCACTAGAGTCAATAATCTAGTTCACATCACGATGTGATTTAACACCAATAGTTCACATCGCCATGTGACCAACACCCAAAGAGTTTACTAGAGTCAATAATCTAGTTCACATCACCATGTGACTAACACCCAAAGAGTACTAAGGAGTGATCATGTTTTGCTTGTGAGAGAAGTTTAGTCAACGGGTCTGTCACATTCAGATCCGTATGTATTTTTTGCAAATTTCTATGTCTACAAAGCTCTGTATGGAGCTACTCTAGCTACTTGCTCCCACTTTCAACATGTATCCAGATTGAGACTCAGAGTCATCCGAATCGGCGTCAAAGCTTGCATCGACGTAACCCTTTACGACGAACTCTTTATTACCTCCATAATCAAGAAATATCTCCTTAGTCCTCTTAGGCAACTAAGGATAATTTTGACCGCTGTCCAGTGATCTACTCCTGGATCACTATTGTACCCCCTTACCAAACTCATGGCAAGGTACACAACAGGTTTGGTACACATCATGGCATACTTTATAGAACCTATGGCTGAGGCATAGGGAATGACTTTCATTCTCTCTATCTTCTGCCATGGTCGGGTTTTGAGTCTTACTCAACTTCACACCTTGCAACACAGGCAAGAACCCTTTCTTTGGCTGGTCCATTTTGAACTTCTTCAAAATCTTGTCAAGGTATGTGCTTTGTGAAAGTCCTATTAAGCATCTCAATCTATCCCTATAGATCTTGATGCCCAATATATAAGTAGCTTCACCGAGGTCTTTCATTGAAAAATTCTTATTCAAGTATCCTTTTTATGCTATCCAGAAATTCTATATCATTTCCAATCAATAATATGTCATTCACATATAATATCAGAAATGCTACAGAGCTCCCACTCACTTTCTTGTAAATACAGGCTTCACCATAAGTCTGTATAAAACCATATGCTTTGATCACCTCATCAAAGCGTATATTCCAACTCCGAGATGCTTGCACCAGTCCATAGATGGATCGCTGGAGCTTGCACACTTTGTTAGCACCTTTAGGATCGACAAAACCTTCTGGTTGCATCATATACAACTCTTCTTTAATATCCATTAAGGAATGCAGTTTTTGACATCCATTTGCCAGATTTCATAATTATAAAATGCGGCAATTGCTAACATGATTCGGACGGACTTAAGCATCGCTACGGGTGAGAAAGTCTCATCGTAGTCAACCCCTTGAACTTGTCGAAAACACTTTTGTGACAAGTCGAGCTTTGTAGACAGTAACATTACCATCAGCGTCAGTCTTCTTCTTGAAGATCCATTTATTCTCTATGGCTTGCCGATCATCGGGCAAATCCACCAAAGTCCACACTTTGTTTTCATACATGGATCCTATCTCAGATTTTATGGCCTCAAGCCATCTGTCAGAATCTGGGCTCATCATAGCTTCTTCATAGTTCGTAGGTTCGCCTTGGTCTAGTAACATGACTTCCAGGACAGGATTACCATACCACTCTGGTGCGTATCGTGCTCTGGTCGACCTACGAGGTTCAGTAGTAACTTGATCTAAAGTTTCATGATCATTAGCATTAGCTTCCTCTCTAGTTGGTGTAAGTATCACGGGAACGGTTTTCTGTGATGTGCTACTTTCCAATTCGAGAGAAGGCACAATTACCTCATCAAGTTCTACTTTCCTCCCACTCACTTCTTTCGAGAGAAACTCCTTCTCTAGAAAGGACCCATTCTTAGCAACAAAGATCTTGCCTTCGGATCTGTGGTAGAAGGTGTACCCAATTGTTTCCTTAGGGTATCCTATGAAGACGCACTCTCCGATTTAGGTTCGAGCTTATCAGGCTGAAGCCTTGTGACATAAGCATCGCGTCCCCAAACTTTAAGAAACGACAGCTTAGGTCTTGCCAAACCATAGTTCATACGGTGTCGTCTCAACGGATTTAGACGATGCTCTATTTAACGTGAATGCAGCTGTCTCTAATGCATAACCCCAAAACAATAGTGGTAAATCGGTAAGAGACATCATAAAATGCACCATATCTAATAAAGTACGGTTACGACGTTCGGACACACCATTATGCTGTGGTGTTCCAGGTGGCGTGAGTTGTGAAACAATTCCACATTGTTTCAAATGAAGGCCAAACTCGTAACTCAAATATTCGCCTCCGCGATCGGATCATAGAAACTTTATTTTCTTGTTACGATGATTCTCAACTTCACTCTGAAATTCTTTGAACTTTTTAAATGTTTCAGACTTGTGTTTCATCAAGTAGATATACCCATATCTACCCAAATCATCAGTGAAGGTGAGAAAATAACGATACCCGTCGCGTGCTTCAACACTCATCGGACCACATACATCGGTATGTATTATTTCCAATAAGTCATTAGCTCGCTCCATTGTTCTGGAGAATGGAGTTTTAGTCATCTTGCCCATGAGGCATGGTTCGCAAGTATCAAATGATTCATAATCAAGTGATTCCAAAAGTCCATCTGTATGGAGTGTCTTCATGCGCTTTACACCAATATGACCTAAACGGCAGTGCCACAAATATGTTACACTATCATTATCAACTTTGCATCTTTTGGCATCAATATTATGAATATGTGTATCATTGCGATCGAGATTCAATAAACCATTTACATTGGGTGTATGAGTAGAAGGTTTTATTCATGTAAACAGAACAACAATTATTCTCTGACTTAAATGAATAACCGTATCGCAATAAATATGATCCAATCATATTCATGCTCAACGCAAACACCAAATAACATTTATTTAGGTCCAACACTAATCCCGAAGGTAGAGGGAGTGTGCGATGGTGATCTTATCAACCTTGGAATCACTTCCAACACACATCGTCACCTCGCCATTAACTAGTCTCTGTTCATTTTGCAACTCCTGTTTCGAGTTACTAATCTTAGCAACTGAACCGGTATCAAATACCCAGGGGCTACTATGAACACTAGAAAAGTACACATCAATAACATGTATATGAAATATACCTTTGTTCACTTTTCCATCCTTCTTATCCGCCAAGTATTTGGGGCAGTTCCGCTTCCAGTGACCATCTGCTTTGCAGTAGAAGCACTCAGTTTCAGGCTTGGGTCTAGCTTTGGGTTTCTTCATGGGAGCGGCAACTTGTTTGCCATTCTTCTTGAAGTTCCCTTTCTTTCCCTTTTGCCCTTTTTCTTGAAACTAGTGGTCTTGTTAACCATCAACATTTGATGCTCTTTCTTGATTTCTACCTTCGCCGATTTCAGCATCGCGAAGAGCTCGGGAATCGTTTTCGTCATCCCTTGCATATTACAGTTTATCACGAAGTTCTAGTAGCTTGGTGATAGTGACTAGAGAACTCTGTCAATCACTATCTTATCTGGAAGATTAACTCCCACTTGATTCAAGTGATTGTAGTACCCAGACATTCTGAGCACATGCTCATAGGCTGAGCTATTCTCCTCCATCTTGTAGGCAAAGTACTTGTCAGAGGTCTCATACCTCTCGACACGGGCATGAGTCTGAAATACCAATTTCAGCTCTTGGAACATCTCATATGCTCCGTGGCGTTCAAAACATTTTTGAAGTCCCGGTTCTAAGCCGTAAAGCATGGTGCACTAAACTATTAAGTAGTCATCATACCGAACTTGCCAAACGTTCATAACGTTTACATCAGCTCCTCCAATAGGTCTGTCACCTAGCGGTGTATTGATTGCGGCTAGAACTACGTTAGTATTTCCCCAAAGAGGAAGGGATGATGCAGCACAGCTACGGTAGGTATTTCCCTCAGTGATGAGACCAAGGTTATCGAACCAGTAGGAGAACCACGCAACACTACGTGAACGGCACCTGCACACAAAGAACAAATACTTGCAACCCGACGTGTAAAAGGGGTTGTCAATCCCTTTCGGGTAGCGGCGCCAGAAATTGGCAAACGGACGTGAGAAAGTTGTAATAGATTGATAGATGCAAATAAAATTCAGCGAGGTATTTTTGGGTTTTTAGAAATATAGATCTGAAAATAAAAGATGCAAATAAATAAAAAGGCAAATATCAATATAGATCTGAAAATATATGATGAGAAAATAGACACGGGGGCCGTAGATTTTACTAGTGGCTTCTCTCGAGAAAAATAGCATACGGTGGGTAAACAAATTACTGTTGGGCAATTGATAGAACTTCAAATAATCATGACGATATCGAGGCAATGATCATTATATAGGCATCACATCCAAGATTAGTAGACCGACTCCTGCCTGCATCTACTACTATTACTCCACACATCGACCGCTATCCAGCATGCATCTAGTGTATTAAGTTCATGGAGAAACGGAGTAATGCAATAAGAATGATGACATGATGTAGACAAGATCTATTCATGTAGGAATTAGACCCCATCTTGTTATCCTTAATGGCAACGATACATACGTGTCATTTCCCCTTCTGTCACTGGGATTGAGCACCGTAAGATCAAACCCATCACAAAGCACCTCTTCCCATAGCAAGAAAAATTGATCTAGTAGGCCCAACTAAACCAAAGATTCGAAGAAGAAATATGAGGCTATAAGTAATCATGCATATAAGAGATCAAAAGACTCAAATAACTTTCATGGATAAAAAGATAGATCTGATCATAAACTCAAAGTTCATCGGATCCCAACAAACACACCGCAAAAAAGAGTTACATCAAATAGATCTCCAAGAGACCATTGTATTGAGAATCAAAAGAGAGAGAGAGAAAGCCATCTAGCTACTAACTACGGACCCGACAAATTAAATGCTAGTTTTATTCTGCATTTGTTCAAGCCTAAACCATAATTATTTTAAAGCGCCTATTCACCCCCCTCTAGGCGACATCCATGATCTTTCACTACTACTGTTACATGTTGCAAACACGGCCTGCGATATTCAATCCCATACTCTATGGAGCATGATTGCTCTAGCAATGGGGGGTCGACATTGACATCAAGATTGAGAGTTGTCGGTTGAAAGGGTACAGGAAGAACCAAAAGCAGATTTGTACCAACCTGTATAAAGGAGTTGTTGATGTGGTCACATCCGGGGAGATGCGAGCAAGTGTTGTTGGGGTAAGGATAGTGCTCCCTGGAACGTACCCTGGTGGCGACCGCGACATGAAGCGGAGGCATATGGATGCCATGGCTATTGTCCATACATACGGGAAGACTGGCATCTTCTTGACCATGACCTGCAACCCAAACTGGGAAGAGATATCGAATGAGTTGTATCCTGGTCATACAGTGCAAGACCAACCTGATCTTGTGGCTCGCGTGTTCCACGGCAAGCTAGAGGCTATGAAAGAGATGTTGTTCAAGAAGCAAATCCTGGGTGTTGTTGTCGCTTATGTATACGTAGTCGAGTTCCAAAAGAGGGGCCTCCCCCATGCACACTTTCTGTTGATCATGGATTTGACATATAAGCTCGTCGTTCCGGAGCAGTATGACCGACTCATTTCCGCCGAGCTCCCAGACAAGCAGAAATATCCGGAGCTCTATGTCTTGGTGTTCAAACATATGATGCACGGACCATGTGGTGCTCTTAACTCAAAGAATGTTTGCATGCAACAGAATGAGTGCAAGTGCAGATACCCGCGGCCATTCAATGAAAACATAGCACAAGGCAAGGACTCATACCCAGTTTATTGGCGTAGAGACGATGGTCATCGGGCCAAGGTCCGGGGTAAAATGTTGGACACCAGATGGGTTGTGCCTTATAACCCTTACCTTCTACGGATGTTCAATTGCCACATCAACATTGAGGTCTGCTCTAGCATAAAGGCCGTTAAATACCTTTACAAGTACATATACAAGGGCCATGATAGGGCTTCTTTCAGCATCGACCAGCCCGACATCGATGGTAACATTGATGAGATCAAAAGATACGTCGACGCGAGGTGGGTTACCCCTTTGGAGGCCATGTGGAGGATATTTGCCTTCCCCCTGCGCGCCAACTTCGTGCTTGTCCTGCAGTTGCCTCTTCATCTCCCGAATATGCACAGGGTGGCATTCAATGTGCAGGCTGACTTGACCAATGTCGTCGCCATTGAGAATGCTTCAAAATCCATGTTGACAAAGTATTTCAAGGCTAACCAGGACCACCCGTGGGCTAGGAATATATTGTAAAAGGATTTTCCTGAAAGCTTCACATGGCAGAAGGGTAAGAAGTATTGGAGGCCGCGGGTGGAGCGTTATCAAATAGGTTGAATCATGTCTACCAATCCCGCTGAGGGGGAGCAATACTATCTGTGTGTGCTGCTAAACCATGTTACGGGCAAGACATCCTTTGAGGACCTGCTCACCTTGGACGGTAGGCTATGTGGGAGCTTTAGAGAGGCTGCTGAAAGGTTGGGACTCATCAAGGCAGACACACGCTCGACGACTGTCTTACTGAGGAGGAGCAGTGGGCGATGCCATGTTCACTTAGGAGGCTATTCGCAACAATCTTGGTGCATCGCGAGCCAGGCGACTGTGCGCGGTTTATGGGATAGGAACCTCGAGCCTATGTCTGATGACTACCTTTGATCACACACATGCCCAAATGAGGTGGAGCAGATGGTGTTGCTTGACATTAGGGGTATGTTGCAGTCCATGGGTAAAGACATCGCTGATTTCGCTCTTTCAAGCATTGAGTGCTAAAAAAAATTCTTATATATTTCTGAACATTTTCTGTACTTTGTAGGTCATATATGCTCATGCTACATTTATGATGATGTTGTGTAGTTTGTTAACTCAAAGTGTGTAGTTAACTGAATTTCTGCAGTTAACTGTTCAGTGTTATATGTAGTTAACTGAATTTTTAACTAAAATTTTGTACTTTTTGGATGCAGCGTGTGATTCGGCAATGGGAAAAAGTGTTGACACTCCTTTTTTACACTGGAACTGGAGCATGGTGGACTTTTCTGTGGACCAAGCAGTGACCTGGAGTACTATAACCCTTCTGTGGAGCCGTGGAGGTGGTTGACTATGTTGATGATTGCACATTTTCATATGCAGTCCTACAAGAGCACCTAACATGGTTGGGATATCATGTCAATGAGCACATCATTTATTGGTGCTTACCTGAGAAAACAATTTCAGAAGGCATGGTGAGAATTAGAGGTGATGAGGATTTGGAGCCATTGATCAGAGCTAGTGCTTAGCATAAAGTGCTTGCAATTATGGTTAACCATTTAGACTTCATCAGTAATTTTAGAGAAGGTTTGATATTGAAGATGCCATCAGTTTAAAGTCCTGTCAGAATGCCAACCTCAATTGTTGGTGCAGCTAGTGCAGCACCTACTCATAGCCTCATTTCTGTGAATGTTGAAGATCCAATTTCAGAGGTTGCAGTAGATGGAATAGAAGCAGATAATTTGCTGAGTGATGGTGCAAAGCCAAACCTGCCTTTTGCTAGTGCAGACCCAAATTTGCTGATTCATGGTGCAGAGCCAAATTTGTCGATTCATGGTGAAGAGCCAAATTTGTAGACAAAAGATGAAGTGCTTTCAGACTCAGAATTCAGTGACAGTGATTATTGTTGGGGAACGTTGCATGGGAAACAAAAAAATTCCTACGCTCACCAAGATCCAATCTAGGAGATGACCATCTATGATAGGAGAGATTGGATCTACATACCCTTGTAGATCGCTAAGCGGAAGCGTTAAGAAACGCGGTTGATGTAGTCGAACGTCTTCGCGATCCAATCATGATCCGTCCCGCGAACTCCCGATCCAAGTGCCGAACGGACGACACCTCCGCGTTCAACACACGTACGGCTTGATGACGCCTTCACCTCCTCGATCCAGCGAGTGATGGTGAAGTAGTAGCTCAAGTCCTCCGGCAGCACGACGGCGTGGTGGCGGTGGTGGTGGCGGAATCTCAGCAGAGCTTCGCTAAGCACTACGGAGAGGAAGAGGGATGCGAGGGAGAGGAGAGGCAGCGCCATGGCACGTATAGATGTGTATGGGTGCGGCTGCCCTCTCTCTACCTCTCTATATATAGGGGGAAGGCAGGAGAGGAGGGGCGCCCCTAGATCCAATCTAGGGGGCGGCGGCCACAAGAGGGAAACCCTAGATGGGTCTTCCTCCCTAGGTGACTTGGCCCTCAAGGCAAAGGGGTGGGCTGCCCTAGGGAGGTGCCCCACCTCCTCAGGCAACGTGGGAAGGGGTGAGGGGGTGCACATCCCCTTAGTGGGCTGGTGTGCCCCCTCCCCTTGGCCCATGAGGCCCCCAACACTTGTCTGGGCCCCCCGAAACACATTTCGGTCATGCTGGTCATCACCCAGTACCCCCGGAACAATTCCAGACTCCAATACCCTTCGTCCAATATATCAATCTTCACCTCCGGACCATTTCGGAGTTCCTCGTCACATTCGGGATCTCATCCGGGACTCCGAACAACCTTCGGGAACCACCATAATGACTCAACTATACTTATATCGTCACCAAACATTAAGTGTGTAGACCCTGCGGGTTCGAGAACTATGCAGACATGACCGAGACACCTCTACGGTCAATATCCAATAGCGGGACCTGGATTCCCATATTGGTTCCTACATATTCTATGAAGATCTTATCGGTCGAACCTCAATGTCAAGGATTCTGCTAATCCCGTATGCAGTTCCCTTTGTCTATTGGTATGTTACTTGCCCGAGATTCGATCGTCGATATCTCCATACCTAGTTCAATCTCGTTACCGGCAAGTCTCTTTACTCGTTCCGTAATACAAGATCCCGTGGCTAACTCATTAGTCACATTGCTTGCAAGCTTCTTGTGATGTTGTATTACCGAGTGGGCCCTGAGATACCTCTCCGTCATACGGAGTGACAAATCCCAGTCTTGATCCATGCCAACTCAACAGACACCCTCGGAGATGCATGTAGAGCACCTTTATAGTCACCCAGTTACGTTGCGACGTTTGGTACACACAAGGTACTCCTCCGGTGTCAGTGAGTTGCATGATCTCATGGTCATAGGAACATATACTTGACATGCAGAAAACGATAGCAACAAACTTGATACGATCACATGCTACGTTTATAGTTTGGGTCTTGTCCATCACATCATTCTCCTAATGATGTGATCCCATTATCAAATGACAACTCATGTCCATGGCTAGGAAACCATAGCCATCTTTGATCAACGAGCTAGTTCGGTAGAGGCTTACTAGGGACATGTTGCTGTCTATGTATCCACACATGAATATGAGTTTCCGATCAATACAATTCTAGCATGGATAATAAACGATTATCATGAACAAGGAAATATGATAATAACTAATTTATTATTGCCTCTAGGGCATATTTCCAACAGTCTCCCACTTGCACTAGAGTCAATAATCTAGTTCACATCACCATGTGATTAACACCCAATTAGTTCTGGGGTTTGATCATGTTTTGCTTGTGAGAGAGGTTTTAGTCAACGGGTCTGCAACATTCAGATCCGCGTGTACTTCGCAATTTTTTTATGTCATACTGTAGAAACTGCTACCATGCTCCACTTGGAGCTATTCCAAACGGCTGCTCCACTATACATATCCGGTTTGCTACTCAGAGTCATCTGGATTGGTGTTAAAGCTTGCATCGATGTAACCCTTTACGGCGAACTCTTTATCACCTCCATAACCGAGAAACTCTACTCAGAGTCATCCGGTTTAGTGGTAAAGCTTGCATCGACGTAACCCTTTACGCCGAACTCTTTATCACCTCCATAACCGAGAAACATTTCCTTATTCTTCTAAGGATAATTTTGACCGTTGTCCAGTGATCCACTCCTGGATCACTCCTGTACCCCCTTGCCAGACACGTGGCAAGGCACACATCAGGTGCGGTACACAGCATGGCATATCGTATAGAGCCTATGGCTAAGGCATAGGGGACGACCTTCGTCCTTTCTCTTTCTTCTGCCGTGGTCGAGCTTTGAGTCTTACTCAACTTCACACCTTACAACTCAGGCAAGAACTCCTTCTTTGACTGATCCATTTTGAACTCCTTCAAAATCATGTCAAGGTATGTGCTCTGTGAAAGTCTTATCAGGCGTCTTGATCTATCTCTATAGATCTTGATGCCCAACATGTAAGCAGCTTTATCCAGGTCTTCCTTTGAAAAACTCCTTTCAAACAACCCTTTATGCTTTCCAGAAATTCTACATCATTTACGATCAACAATATGTCAACCACATATACTTATCAGAAATGTTGTTGAGCTCCCACTCACTTTCTTGTAAATACAAGTTTCTTTCAAACTTTGTATAAACCCAAAAACTTTGATCACCTCATCAAAGCGTATGTTCCAACTCCGAGATGCTTGCTCTAGTCCATAGAAGGATCGCTGGAGCTTGCATACCTTTTAGCATCCTTAGGTTCGACAAAACCTTCTGGTTGTATCACATACAACCTTTCCTCACGGAAACCGTCAAGGAAACTTTGTTTCGACATCCATCTTCCAGATTTCGTAAATGAAAATGCAGCAACTGCTAACATAATTCCAACAGACTTTAGCATCGCTATGAGTGAGAAAGTCTCATCATAGTCAACTCCTTGAACTTGTCGGAAACTTCTTTGCGACAAGTCGAGCTTCATAAATGGTGACATTACCATCAGCGTCTGTCTTCTTCTTAAAGATCCATTTATTCTCAATGGCTTGCCGATCATCGGGCAAGTCCACCAAAGTCCATACTTTGTTCTCATACATGGATCCTATCTCGGATTTCATGGCTCCTAGCCATTTGTTGGAATCCAGGCCCACCATCGCTTCTCCATAGCTCGTAGGTTCACCGTTGTCCAACAACATGACCTTTAAGACAGGGTTACCGTACCACTCAGAAGTTGTGCGGACCCTTATCGACCTACGAGGTTCGACAGTAACTTGATCTGAAGCTTCATGATCATCATCATTAGCTTCCTCTTCAACTGACGTAGGTGCCATAGAAACATCTTTCTGTGCTGCGCTACTCTCTGGTTGAAGTAAAGGTTCAACAACCTTATCAAGTTCTATCTTCATCCCACTCAATTCTTTCGAGTGAAACTCTTTCTCGAGGAAGGGCCCGTTCTTAGTGACAAACACTTTGCCCTCGGATCTGAGATAGAAGGTATGCCCAATCGTCTCCTTTGGGTATCCTATGAAGATCCATTTGTCCGCTTTGGGTTCGAGCTTATCAGGCTGAAGCCTTTTCATATAAGCGTCGCAGCCCCAAACCTTAAGAAACGACAACTTAGGTTTCTTGCCAACCCATAATTCATACGGTGTCGTCTCAACGGATTTAGATGGTGCCCTATTTAAAGTGAATGTAGTTGTCTCTAATGCATAACCCCAAAATGATAGTGATATATCGGCAAGAGACATCATAGAACGCACCATATCCAATAAGGTACGATTACGATGTTCGGACACACCATTACGCTGTGGTGTTCCAGGCGGCGTCAGTTGTGAAACAATTCCACATTGTCTTAAGTGATTGCCAAACTCATAACTCAGATACTCTCCCCTTCGATCATATCGTAGGAATTTGATCTTCTTGTTACGATGATTCTCAACTTCACTCTGAAATTGCTTGAACTTTTCAGACATTTCAGACTTATGCTTCATAAAGTAAATATACCCATATCTACTCAAATCATCGGTGAAGGTGAGAAAGTAACGATATCCACCACGCGCGTCAACACTCATCAGGCCGCACACATCAGTATGTATGATTTCCAACAAGTCAATTGTCCGTTCCATTGTTCCAAAAAATGGGGTTTTAGTCATCTTGCCCATGAGGCATGGTTCGCATGTGTCAAGTGATTCAAAATCAAGTGACTCCAAAAGTCCATCAGCATGGAGTTTCTTCATGCACTTTACACCAATATGACCTAAGCGGCAGCGCCACAAGAAAGTGGTATTATAATTATCAACTCTACATCTTTTGGCCTCAATGTTATGAACATGTGTATCACTACGATCGAGATTCAATAAACCATTCACATTGGGTGCATGACCATAGAAGGTATTATTCATGTAAACAGAATAACCATTATTCTCTGATTTAAATGAACAACCGTATTGCAATAAACACGATCTAATCATGTTCATGCTCAATGCAGACACCAAATAACATTTATCCAGGTTCAACACTAATCCCGAAGGTAGAGGGAGCGTGCGATGGTGATCACATCAACCTTGGAAACACTTCCAACACACATCGTCACCTCGCCCTTAGCTAGTCTCCGTTTATTCCGTAGCTTTTGTTTTGAGTTACCAATATTAGCAACTGAACTGGTATCTAATACCCAGGTGCTACTAGGAGTACTAGTAAGGTACACATCAATAACACGTAGATCAAATATACTATTGTTGAAGTTGCCAACCTTCTTATCTATTGGGGTAGTTCCGCTACCAGTGACCGTTCCCCTTACAATAGAAGCATTTAGTCTCGGGTTTAGGTTCAACCTTGGGTTTCTTCACTGGAGCAGCAACTGGCTTGCCATTCGTGAAGTTTCCCTTCTTGCCCTTGCCCTTCTTGAAACCAGTGGTCTTGTTAACCATCAACACTTGATGCTCCTTCTTGATTTCTACCTTCACGGCCTTAAGCACCGCGAACATCTCCAGGATCATCTCCATCCCTTGCATGTTATAGTTCATCACGAGGCTCTAGCAGCTTGGTGATAGTGACTAGAGAACCCTGTCAATCACTATCTTATCTGGAAGATTAACTCCCACTTGATTCAAGCGATTGTAGCACCCAGACATTCTGAGCACATGCTCACCGGCTGAGCTATTCTCCTCCATCTTGTAGGCAAAGAACTTGTCAGAGGTCTCATACCTCTCAACACGGGCATGAGCCTGAAATACCAATTTCAGCTCTTAGAACATCTCATATGTTCCATGGTGTTCAAAACGCCTTAGGAGCCCCGATTCTAAGCCGTAAAGTATGGCGCACTAAACTATCAAGTAGTCATCTAAACGTGTTTGCCAGATGTTCACAACATCCACAGACGACGCTAGAGGGGTTGGCACACCGAGTGGTGCATCAAGGACATAAGCCTTCTGTGCAGCAGTGAGGACAATCCTCAGACTATGGCCCTAGTCCGCATAATTGCTTACAATATCTTTCAACTTAGTCTTTCTCTAGGAACGTATTGAAACAGGGAGCTACAATGCGAGCCATTGATCTACAACATAAATCTGCAAAGGTAACTTAGACTATTGTTCATGATAAATGAGTTCAATTAATCATATTACCTAAGAACTCCCACTCAAATCAACATCCCTCCGGTTGTCCGAGTGTAACATGATCCAAATTCACCAACCCAAGTCCGATCATCACGTGAGATGAGGTGGTTTCAATGGTGAACATCTCCATGTTGATCATATCTACTATATGACTCATGTTCGACCTTTCGGTCTCTTGTGTTCCGAGGCCATGTCTGTACATGCTAGGCTCGTCAAGTTTAACCCAAGTGTTCCGCATGTGCAAAACTGGCTTGCACCCGTTGTATGTGAACGTAGAGTCTATCACACCCGATCATCACGTGGTGCTTCGAAACGACGGACTTTCGCAACGGTGCACACTTGGGGAGAACACAATTTTATCTTGAAATTTTAGTGAGGGATCACCTTATAATGCTACCGCCGTCCTAAGCAAAATAAGATGCATAAAAGGATTAACATCACATGCAAATCATAAGTGACATGATATGGCCATCAACTTGTGCTTTTGATCTCCCTCTCCAAAGCACCGGCATGATCTCCATCGTCACCGGCATGACACCATGATCTCCATCATCATCATCTCCATCATCATGTCGCCATCGGGGTTGTCACGCCAACCATGCTTCTACTACTATTGCTACCGCTTAGCGATAAAGTAAAGCATTACATAGCGCTTAATGATTGACACGCAGGTCATACAATAATTAAAGACAACCCTATGGCTCCTGCCGGTTGCCGTATGCATCGACATGCAAGTCGATATAAACTATTACAAACATGATCATCTCATACATCAAATATATTTTATCATGTCTTTGGCCATATCATATCACAACATACCCTGCAAAAACAAGTTAGACGTCCTCTAATTGTTGTTGCATGTTTTACGTGGCTGCTATGGGTATCTAGCAAGAACGATTCTTACCTACGCAAAGCCACAACGGTGATATGCAAGTTGCTATTTAACCTTCTACAAGGACCGCCTTTGTCGAATCCGATTCAACTAAGGTGGGAGAGACAAACACTCGCCAGCCATCTTTATGCAACAAAGTCACATGTCTGTCGATGGAATCGGTCTCATGTACGTAGACATGTAAAGTTGGTCCGGGCCGCTTCATCCCACAATACCGCTGAATCAAGAAAAGACCAAGGAAGGAAGCAATCTGAATATCAACGCCCACAAACTCCTTTGTGTTCTACTCATGATGTCATCTACGCATAGACCTAGCTCTGATACCACTGTTAGGGAACGTTGCATGGGAAATAAAAATTTTCCTACACTCACTAAGATCCAATCTAGGAGATGACCATCTACGAGAGGAGAGATTGGATCTACATACCCTTGTAGATCACTAAGCGGAAGCGTTAAGAAACACGGTTGATGTAGTCGAACGTCTTCGCGATCCAATCACGATCCGTCCCGCGAACTCCCGATCCAAGTGCCGAACGGACAGCACCTCGCGTTCAACACACGTACGACTTGATGGCGCCTTCACCTCCTCGATCCAGCGAGCGATGGTGAAGTAGTAGCTCGAGTCCTCCGGCAGCACGACAGCGTGGTGGCGGTGGTGGTGGCGGAATCTCAGCAGAGCTTCGCTAAGCACTACGGAGAGGAAGAGGGATGCGAGGGAGAGGAGAGGCAGCGCCATGGCACGTATAGATGCGTATGGGTGCGGCTGCCCTCTCTCTACCTCTCTATATATAGGGGGAAGGGAGGAGAGGAGGGGTGCCCCTAGATCCAATCTAGGGGCGGCGGCCACAAGAGGGAAACCCTAGATGGGTTTTCCTCCCTAGGTGACTTGGCCCTCAAGGCAAAGGGGTGGGCTGCCCTAGGGAGGCGCCCCACCTCCTCAGGCAACATGGGAAGGGGTGAGGGGGGCGCACATCCCCTTAGTGGGCTGGTGTGCCCCCTCCCCTTGGCCCATGAGGCCCCCCCAACACTTGCCGGGGCCCACCGAAACACCTTTCGGTCATGCTGGTCATCACCCGGTACCCCCGGAACAATTCCGGATTCCAATACCCTTCGTCCAATATATCAATCTTCACCTCCGGACAATTCTGGAGTTCCTCGACATGTCCGGGATCTCATCCGGGACTCCGAACAACCTTTGGGAACCACCATAATGACTCAACTATACTTATATCGTCACCAAACATTAAGTGTGTAGACCCTGCGGGTTCGAGAACTATGCAGACATGACCGAGACACCTCTACGGTCAATAACCAATAGCGGGACCTGGATGCCCATATTGGTTCCTACATATTCTACGAAGATCTTATCGGTCGAACCTCAATGTCAAGGATTCTGCTAATCCCGTATGCAGTTCCCTTTGTCTATCGGTATGTTACTTGCCCGAGAGTCGATCGTCGGTATCTCCATACCTAGTTCAATCTCGTTACCGGCAAGTCTCTTTACTCGTTTCGTAATACAAGATCCCATGGCTAACTCATTAGTCACATTGCTTGCAAGCTTCTTGTGATGTTGTATTACCGAGTGGGCCCTGAGATACCTCTCCGTCATACGGAGTGACAAATCCCAGTCTTGATCCATGCCAACTCAACAGACACCCTCGGAGATACCTATAGAGCACCTTTATAGTCACCCAGTTATGTTGCGATGTTTGGTACACACAAGGTACTCCTCCGGTGTCAGTGAGTTGCATGATCTCATGGTCATAGGAACATATACTTGACATGTAGAAAACGATAGCAACAAACTTGATACGATCACATGCTACATTTATAGTTTGGGTCTTGTCCATCACATCATTCTCCTAATGATGTGATCCCGTTATCAAATGACAACTCATGTCCATGGCTAGGAAACCATAGCCATCTTTGATCAACGAGCTAGTTCGGTAGAGGCTTACTAGGGACATGTTGTTGTCTATGTATCCACACATGTATTTGAGTTTCCGATCAATACAATTCTAGCATGGATAATAAACGATTATCATGAACAAGGAAATATGATAATAACTAATTTATTATTGCCTCTAGGGCATATTTCCAACAATTATGACATAGATAATGGAAATGATGATCTTTATGAAGACAACTTTGACTTTGATGTTGTTGAAGAAGCTGAGCAAGAGGCGGAAGATGTTGAGCCTGACTATGTACTTGAAGATGAAGATCTCAACCTCTCCATTGAAGAACAAGAGCAACTTAAGTACAAGTTCAAAGCTTTCAATTCCAAGGTGGACATGAAATCCCCTGTGTTTAAATTAGGTATGGTATTTGCTGATGTGGTTGAGTTGAGGAAAGCTCTTAAAGCATATGCAATAAGGAACAGAGTACATATCAAGAAGGTGAAGAATGACAAGATAAGATTAGAGGCGGTTTGTCAGGGAGGTTGCCCATGGCTTTTGAAGGCTGGCAATGACAACAGGACTGGAGGATTTGTCATCAAGGCCTACAATGCAGTGCATATGTGCCAGAAAAAATGGAAGTTAAAGGATTTGACAGCTAAATTCCTGTGCTAGTTTTTCATGGATGAGTTCGACCACAAGATGTCACTTGGAACAGTTTCAAGGAAAATAACTAAGGAATTCAATGTTACTCCTAACAAATGGAAGCTAGGTAGGGAAAGAAAGCAAGCACTTAAGGAGATACATGGTGACGAGGAAGATCAGTTCAGTAGGCTATGGGATTATGGCATGAGTTAAGGAGCAAGAACCCTGGGTCTACATTTCTGCTAACAACTGCACTGGTGATAACCCACAAGTATAGGGGATCGTTTGTAGCCTTCTTCGATAAATAAGAGTGTCGAACCCAACGAGGAGCTAAAGGCAGAACAAAATATTCCCTCAAGTTCTATCGACCGTCGATACAACTCTACGCACACTTGACGTTTGCTTTACCTAAAACAAGTATGAAACTATTTTGCAAGAATAAAACTACGAGTACTTTGTGAGAATAAAACTACGAATAAATTGCAAGGTAATAAAAGTGGATAGCTTTTGTCAACAAGAAAGTCATTTGTCCCTAGGCAATCGATAACAAGTACAGGTAATCATTCTTGTAATTTTATATGAGGGAGAGGCATGAGCTAACATACTTTCTCTACTTAGATCATATGCACTTATGATTGGAACTCTAGCAAGCATCCGCAACTACTAAAGATCATTAAGGTCGTGAAACCCAACCATAGCTTTAAGTATCAAGTCCTCTTTATCCCATACACAACAACCCACTTACTCGGGTTTAAGCTTCTGTCACTCTCGCAACCCACCATAAGCGAATTATGAACGTATTGCAACACCCTACAGCGAGGATCCCTCTGTTTGCGCGAGACGGAGGGCACCGTAGGACAGCACCAAAATTAAAATATACAATCATACCAACCAAGATCACGATTAACCCACAGGACAAAACGGATCTACTCAAATATCATAGGATAGTCAAATATCATTGGGAAATAATATATGGAGTTGAGCACCATGTTTAAGTAGAGATTACCGCGGAGAGAAGAGGTGTTACACCGCTGCATAGAGGGGGAGAAAGTTGGTGTTGACGGTAGCAAGATTGTTGATGTAGATCGCCGTCACGATCCTTGCCCCGGAGGCACTCCGGCGCCACCGGGAGAGAGGGGGAGAGAGCCCCCCTCCTTCTTCTTCTTCCTTGGCCTCCCCCCTAGATGGGAGGAGAATTCCCCCTCTGGTCCATGGCCTCCATGGCCGCATTGGGGCGGGAGCCCCTCCGAGATTGGATCTCCCTCTCTGTTCTCTTCTGTTTCGCGTTCCCCAGATCTGGCCGAAAACCGTTTCTTATATTCCGGGAGATCCGTAACTCCGATTGTGCTGAGATTTTAACACGATTTTTTTCCAGATATAAGCTTCCTTGCGCCCTGAAGTAGAGCTCCAACCGACATCCGAGGAGGGACAACCCACCAGGGCGTGCCTGCCCCCTGGGGCGCGCCCTGGTGTCTTGTGGGGGCTATGGGCCCCCGTTTGCGTTGATTCCAAGTCCCAAAAATCACATATATTCCAAAACAATTCTCCGTAAATTTTTATCGCGTTTGGACTTCGTTGATATGGATTTTCTGCGAAACAAAAAAACATGCAAAAAAATAGGAACTGGCACTGGGCACTGGATCAATAGGTTAGTCCAATAAATCATATAAAAAGTTGCCAAAAATATGTGAAAGTTGTATAATATTGGCATGGAACAATCAAAAATTATAGATACGACGGAGACGTATCAACTGGTCAAAGATACAAAATTTCCATTGGGCAGGAAATGTTTGAAAACATTGTATTGGTCATATGATGCATGTAAGAGAGGGTGGCTAAAGGGATGCAGGCCTATTCTCTTCATTGATGGTTGTCACATGAAAACAAGGTTCCAAGGAGTGCTCTTAGTGCTGTTGGAATTGATCCTAATGACTGCATTTTCCCCATTGCAATGGGTTGGGTGAAGGTAGAATGCACAAGTTCCTGGAAGAGGTTTCTGACCACTCTAAGAGATGAACTGAACATCACTAACACTGCTCATTTCACACTTATGAGTGACAAGCAGAAAGGATTAATAAAATCTGTGCACAAAGTTTGGCCAGATTCAGAACACAGGTTTTGTGTGAGGCATATTTACCAAAATTTTAATGAGAAGCACAAGGGAGAGGCACTGAAGCAAAATCTGTGGGCCATTGCAAGATCACCAAACAAGGTGAAGTGGAGAGAGAACTGTCAGAAAATGGATGATCACTGCCCAGCTGCCTTCCACTAGACTGAAAGACTTGAGGCAAAGACCTGGTGCAAGGCATTTTTTAGTGTATTTTCCAAATGTGACATCCTTCTGAACAATAACTCTGAAGTGTTTAACAGGTAATTTTTTTGTTCATTTCTTAATTGGCTCTGCTTGTACCATGTCATTACTATTGCTTATCATAACATAC
Organism: Thinopyrum elongatum; assembly: GCA_011799875.1. Lineage (NCBI taxonomy): Eukaryota > Viridiplantae > Streptophyta > Magnoliopsida > Poales > Poaceae > Thinopyrum > Thinopyrum elongatum. The sequence continues at coordinate 94,800,390 of CM022298.1, forward strand.
TAAGCTGAATTATTGCAACTTCTTGTAGCTACATCCTTGAGGGTAGGGAGATGGCAGTGCTTAGTATGCTTGAATATATCTTTTACAAGATCATGCACAGGCTAGTGTGTAAACAAAGAGAAGCTATAGAAAAGTGGATAGGGTAGAGAATATGCCCAAAGATCAGGAAGAAATTAGAAAAGAACACTGAGTTTGCTGCAAATTGTCATGTATCAGAAGCTGGCCAACAACTCTTCAGAGTTCAGTCTGGTAACTCTAGATATACAGTTGACCTGTGCTTGCACACATGTGAATGCATGAGATGGAAGTTGTCTGGAGTACCATGTGGGCATGCTATAGCTTGTTGCAGGGAGGAGAGGACTGACCCTAAGACAATGGTTCATGATGGCTACACAATTCAGACATATCTCAAGGCATATGGATACACTCGTGTCCCTCTTGCAGACCCAAAGCAGTGGGAGATACATAATGGGTACAAGGTGCATCCACCAGTGTTTACTACACAGTTGGGAAGGCCCAAGAAAAATAGGAAGAAGACACCAGAGGAGAAGATCAAGAATGGTGTTAGGGGTTTTGAACAGAAAAGGTGTTACAATGCACTGCTCAATCTGTGGTAGAGCTGAGCACAACAGGAAGGGGCACTATAGATGGCAGGAAGCTCTCACTGAAGAAGGGGTAGAGGTGGTTGATGAAAACTATGATGACCCAACCTTTCTTCAGGTATATGCACTACTCAATTTAACTGCATTTGAGTTGTACTTAACTGAAAACAAGTGTATGTACTTAACTGAATTTAACTGAACATAAGTGTATGTGCCTAACTGAATTTAACTGAACTTAACTGAATAAAACTGAATGTGCTTAACTAAATATGTGCAGAACATTTTCCCAACCAGCCAGATCCTAGGTTGGATCCAATTGATTCACCAACAAGTATGGTGTTCAACATGGCTCAAAGAGAGATTGCTAGAAGAGCTCCTCAAAGGGTTCGTGGTCCACTACCAGAGCAGTCTTCCTTTGTTGCTGCTGCTGGTGCTGCAATACCTTAGCCAAGGGTGACCACACAAGTGAACATTGGTAGGCGGACAAGGGCAACCACAGTAGCTGAAAGAGGAGAAGGATCACAAGCTTCTGCTAGAGGAAGAGCAAGGAAAAGACAAAGAAATGCAGATGCAGGCAGAGGAAGAGGAGAAGCTCCAGATGCAAGCAGAGGAAGCGCATGAAGAAGTGTACATGTTTGGAGAGGAAGAGGAGCAAGAAATGCAGGGAGAGGAAGAGTAGGAAGAAATGCAGATGCAGGTACAGAAAGAGGGAGAGGTATTCAGTGGCGGTTGTTTGGGGATGACATGACTAGCCAAATACCTGATCTCAATGCTCCTCTGAAGATTTGGTGGCACCTGCTCCCTGATTTGCTGGCAGTTACCAGTGAAATTTTTTGTTAAGGCATGCAGTGATGTAACTTAATGACTGACCTTTTAAGGATGCCAAACAGTGGCATACAATGCCTATTTTTTGATGGCAAACAGTGGCAAACATTGCATATTTTTTTATGGCAAACATTGGCATTCATTGCCTTTTTGTAAACTAAATATTATGAGGGAAATTACTGAATGGGGGATAGTAGTGTTAGTTTCATTTAAGTGATCTTCAAGTTAACTGAATTTTACTATGCATTGCCTTACTGTTGTAGTTAACTGAACTTAAGTGCAAAATGAGCTAGTATTATAGTCAACTGAATATGCAAAAACTTTAACGTGATGGTGTTACTGTAGTGGTGCAAATGGGAAATTACTGAATGGGGGATAGTAGTGTTAGTTTCATTTAAGTCATCTTCAAGTTAACTGAATTTTACTACACAGTGCCTTGCTGTTGTAGTTAACTAAACTTAAGTGCAAAATGAGCTAGTATTATATTCAACTGAATATGCAAAAACTTAAAAGAAAATAAAGTGATGGTGTTGTTGTGGTGGTGGAAATGGCTAAATATTAGAATATGAAAAATTGGAAAATAAGGAAACGGGAAAACAAAAATTTTGGTGGCACCTGCTCCCTGATTTGTTGGCAGTTGCCAGTGACAATTTTTGTTAAGGCCTACAGTGATGTAACTTAATGACTGGCCTTTTAAGGATGCCAAATAGTGGCATACAGTGCCTATTTTTAATGACAAACAGTGGCAAGCATTGCCTATTTTTTTATGGCAAACATTGGCATTCATTGCCTTTTTTGTAAACTAAATATTATGAGGGAAATTACTGAATGGGGGATAGTAGTGCTAGTTTCATTTAAGTGGTCTTCAAGTTAACTGAATTTTACTATACACTGCCTTGCTATTGTAGTTAACTGGACTTAAGTGCAAAATGAGCTAGTATTATAGTCAACTGAATATGCAAAAAATTTAAAGTGATGGTGTTACTGTAGTGGTGCAAATGGGAAATTACTGAATGGGGGACAGTAGTGTTAGTTTCATTTAAGTCATCTTCAAGTTAACTGAATTTTACTACACAGTGCCTTGCTGTTGTAGTTAACTAAACTTAAGTGCAAAATGAGCTAGTATTATAGTCAACTGAATATGCAAAAACTTAAGAAAAATTAAAGTGATGGTGTTGCTGTGGTGGTGGAAATGACTAAATATCAGTTATGAAAAATTGAAAAATAAAGAAACAGAAAAACAAAAAGTTTGGCCTGGGGCTTGAACCCAAGACATGTGGTTTGTAACGCTGCGTGCAATGCCAGTGGGATAGTAGCAATGAGTTGTTTGAGTAGCATCGTCTTCTGTAGTTATCATTAGTTAGTGGGCCCTGTAGTTTAGCGTGCGTTGCGTCCGCTGCGTCCCGAGCGTGCGTTGCATAGCGTTGCCGTTTGGTTTTCCCAGGCATTGAGACGTGTCCTCCCACTACTCTCCCTCCCCACTCAATGCTCCCACTCCCCACTCCCCTCTCCCAACCACTTGAGAAACCCTCACCGACCACCATGCCACCGCCGTCGCCATGGACTAGAGCCTCGGTTGACAAAAGGCCGTCGAAGAGCTGGCCGATGACCACCAAGAGATACGCGCGCAGTATAGGGAGATTGCGCGCTGGTTCCCAAGTGTTGAGATGACGAGGAACCACGCCCGCGGCCTTGTGAAGGTCACGACGGATGCTGAAAAGCTCTGTGCCTTCCCAGGTGGCCTCAACGTCCCTCCGGCGACCATCCTCCTCTGGGAAATGCGCGAGGTGCAGCGCTCCCCCGACCCCAGGCAGCGCGCATGGTGGTGGATGTACCACTCATCCACCACGCCGCCGACCCAGCCAAATCCTGCGCGTGTTGCATCGAGGTCCGAGGACGTCCCCGACGTCGTGCTTGCTCTCCAGCGCCCGTCAACACCACCTACTAGGACTGGCGCAATCCCTCTGTCCTTGGGACAAACAATGACTCGGACAACGAGGTGGAGGAGGTCATCGTCCTCTCAGATGATGAGCCGGAGGTGCAGATGGTTGCGCGGGTCGTCGCTGCCGTGGAGGGTGACAAGAACCTCCCTATTTACGTGGAGGAGCTGCCGGATGTTGCAGATCTACTAAAGCCATCGTCGTCAAGCATGGGGTTCTCGAGGAGGTGGTGGCACCGACACAAGAGGAGGTCAAGAAGAACAAGAGGGCGGCGGGGAAGAGGACTATCATTGGGGAGGTGCGCCGCTCCGTGCGCCTCAAGCTGCTGAATAAGGAGTGAAGAAGAGGATGCTAAAGAAGGAGAAGTAGGAGCTGCAGATGATGCTTAGGTATGCTGTTATATCACAACATATAAGTTAAATATATGGTGTTACTGTTAGTTAGGTATGCTAGTATATGACAGCATATAAGTTAGAACTATTTTGGCCATGTTGGTTAGTTGTGCTACTATATTACATCACATAAGTTATTTGTAATGATGTGGTTTGCAAACTGAATTATGAATGATGTGGTATGCTATGAACTACTGCTGTTGCATTGCCTTGCTTAATCTGTTGCTCTGAACCACTAGCACTATTGCATTTGCTTTGATTACTATGTGCTCTCAACTAATATTGTTGCAATGCATTGGTTTGCTTTTTTCTGTGTGCATCTGGATACATTGCTGCTACAACATGAGGGCAGCACTATGTACCACTTACTATAAATAGCATGCTGCATTCTGTAGGTACATATGCTACATTCTGCAAAAGTGCATGCACTGACAAAAATTCAGTTAACTGACTTAGCCAACTGCAAGTTCAGCAAAATTGAGTAAATCACTTAGTTAACTCAAATAGTTAACTAAAAGTTCAGCAACAAATTAACTGTATACAAATTCAGTTAACTGCATACAAATTCATTTAACTGACTTACACTGACACAACAATTCAGTTAACTGCATACAAATTCAGTTAACTGACTTACACTAACACAAGATTCAGTTATCTGCAAACAAATTCAGTTAACTGTATACAAATTCAGTTAACTGCATACAAATTTAGTTAACTGAGAACAATGATAAAAACCATTGCATCAAATAATTCAGTCATCTTCCATCAATGATACTAATCCACTAAATTAAACATGTCCATCAATGATCACTCAAATGTAGGCTACACCAAATTAAACAAGTCCACTGATCCTAATTCACGACATTAAACAAGTCACTCATACAAATTCATTACAGAAGTACACCAGATTAAGAGCTACAAATTTAGGCAGCATTACAACAGCAATGGATCACTCAAATTCATCTAGCATCTCCCTAACCTTCCTTATTTTGCACTTGGTTTCTTCCTTATGCTTGAATAAGTCACCAATCATGTACTCTAGCTTCCTTTTCTCTTTCTTCAACTGATCCCTCTCTTCCATCAATTTGTCCCTCTCTTGCATCATCTGATCCCTCCCTTTCTCTGCCTTAGCCCTCACCACCTGATGAATGCTAGTGGTAGATTTATCAGACATCTTCTTCTTCTCAAGCTCTTGCTTTAGGTCAGAAAGAGCAAGTTGTGTGCTGCCCAGTTGGGCAATTGCCTGCCACTTGTCAGTCACCATCTTAGCAAAATCTAGTTTAAAAAACCTCAGATCTTTTTCCATCTTTTCCTTCTCTCCCAATTCTTTAAGTTTTCTTCAGCATTAACAACATTTGCCTGAGCCCGAGCTTGACATCATCCTCATACATGTCCCAGAGCCTAACTAGACTCATCTTCAATTGAGGAGGCCACTCTGGGTCAACCCAGTGCACATAGCTGCATTTAGGTCCTTCCTAGAAATCAAGAAAAAAAATTACAGTCAAATGCATAATTCAGTTAACTGACACAAGATTCAATTATCTTTTCACGCTAACCTTGGAGCATTACTGAACTTTAACACTATAAATTGGGCATTACTAAACTACGTTGACACCACTGTCAATTATTCAAAGTACAAAAAATCTTCTTATAGCACTATTGCACAGAACAACACTATCAATTATTCACTGTCAGTTTTTCAGATAATATCATCCACGATTAAAAGGCACATATCCACTTAAATGGAAAAAGCATGTACACTAAATATGCCACTACCATCTACATCTATAGTTATTCACTTCTGTGGTAACTGAATCTTGCAATTCACTGCAGATCTAAAAAATCTACTAACCTTTTTTGCACAACCCAGGAATCTTCTTCCACTGTCCACAGACTCAAAGGCCACAAACTTCTCACATATGGCTTGGTGTTCACATCTAGCAGGTAGATCTACAGCAAGTCCTCTCCATTCAGAGCAGACAATTGTGGGAAGAGCCTAAAAGCAAATCTGCTCAGAAATTCCCCATTTTGCCTAACCCTAAATGCCAGAGGTGCAGGGAGAGGATCTCATTGGACTGCTGATGGAGTCGCCGTCCGACAAGGAGCTGGATCCTTTACTCCAGGAAACCATGCCGACTAGCTAGACGGCGGCGGCGACGAGCACTATGAGCAGAAAGCAGAGAAAAGAGAGGGGGGCGACGAACAGGGCTATCTGGACTGTGGGGGGGGGGGAGGGGGACAACTGATCGGAGTCAACAGCAAAATGAGACATAATTAATTCAGGTGGCTGTCTTGCGGGTTGCTTTGGACGAAAGGCAGGTTTTTCCCCGCAAATATACGCGCGCTGACCGGCCCGGGCCAGCAGAGTCCAGTTGGCAGTTTGTGATTGGTTCAGGACCAAACTTGCACATCAACTGCAAGTCGTAGGACTAGATAGTTGGCTTTTGCAAATTGTAAGACCAAATCATCACATCCTGGACAAGTTCTAGACTTAGGACTTGTAGTGCTTTTACCTCTCTTGCATAATAATAACTAGATTGGGATCACGCCTTGGCGCGAGGGTGCCGGTCCCAACATTTTAGCCAAACAAGTAATGTTGCATCCAATCTTATGCTGGCCATGGATAGGGTGCCAAGCTGGCCGTGCCTTGGCGGGAGGGTACATTCTTAATAGGAGATGTACCATGACATACCAAAAGAAAGCAAAGATCAATCATTCATCTAATATGATCTATACATGATGAGTCCAAGGAATAAGAGCATCCATCATATCTATACATTATTCAGGCCTCATCCATAATCATCCATTAGAATTACACAACAAACTAAATATTTCCATCAAAAGAAACTGTGTAAAATTCCAAATGATGGGGTTGGGTGTTGTAATAATTTAAGGTGCCTCATTATCTGATACAGATGACCAAAATATACAATGGAATTCCTGTAAGATACATATGACCAAAATTAAAAGATATCATAGCTATACATAATTCAGTCCTCATCCATAATCTCTCCAATCCTAGCTTGTGACACAGGTTTAGTTTGAAAAGAATCTCTCCAATCTTGCAGCATAATAGAAGTTCATATCATTATGAAATCAGAGAGAGGGAGAGAGAGAGGTAACAGACCTAAAATATAGCAATATATTTCCATAGCAGCAACAACCCAAGCAATTAAAATTTGCCACTACAATAAGAAATCATAAGCAAATAAGCATGTATATGAAGTGATCAAAATTTAATTAGATAAGAGTTGATCCTATTTGTGCCTTTGTGAGAAAATTTAAAAACCAAGCCACAAACACAATCATTTGGTACCTTGACTACATCCCGGCACAACTAAGTCTCAGGAATGTTGAAGAGTTTGGCGGGCACTAATTATATTTTAGCACAAAATACTAATAAATAGTATCTATGCAGATTAGGTAGGAGCCCTTGAAGGAACCACAAATAGCACACATTAGCAGATTAAGCAAATACTTTAAATGGCTGGCTACCTACCATACTGAGAAGCTTACTAACTGTTCTTCGTTCGCGATAGACACATGCCTAGCTAATAATCTTCACTTTGTACAATGAGATACTCGGCCGGTGATTGAATCAATCTTGCAAGATACGACAATAATAACATTAGGCAAGATACAATATGAAAACTGCTTAGAGAAAGTCAGCTAACATGGAGAATTATAACTTGCTCAAATGTAAGTTTTCCTTAATGTGCTATGTGGAATGATGTTGAAGAGACAGGAGAAATGAAAATTATGAGAAAATATCAGTTATGCGGACTGTATCCATAAAAGGGAGAAATCATTGACTATTTCCATTGGTAATTACAAAGGTTATAACATTTATCTACTCTCAATTACCATGTTTTTAAAAGGTATATTTGCATTTCATTTCCAGTCCAGACATAAACAGTAAATGCCGGATAGCATGATTATTTGTAACTAAACTAAATCTCCAAAATTATGAAAATGACAATAGGGAACTGGGAGCATGGGATGGACTTTACCGCAAGTATCATAGCAGTACTATGGTAATTCTAAATGATAACAAAAGAAATATTCTAAGGAGTCAGCTTTGCTAATCAGCAAACATTATGAGAAGGGTCTATGGTTATTTTTCTTGAGTGCTTTACAGGTGCGCTGTATATACTTTCTGGATGAGTGATTACAATAGAAAAGTAAACAAAAGCAAAAGTAATTGCATGAGAATAGAGGCAGCAAAAATTCAGAAACCATGGAATATTCTAAGGGATCAAGAACATGATCTGGGATTTCCGTAGAAATGAAAACAAAAATCAATAACATCCGTACCAATCTGTAGACCACCTTCTCTCAAGCAGACAAGGATATGAGCATATGGAAAACCCTCGCCTCTAGAACTCAATAATGTTATCTATATAATCCTTTTGTAGAAGCGGAAAGAAAAATAATTAGTCGATTATTTGCAACCTACACGGTAGGGCATGATTATCAACAAAGTAGTCAAACATGGTTGAAAACCATAAGATACAGAGAAGTCTGGCAACTAAAATTCTCACAAGAATAATACATGAGTACATGATAGTTCAACCAAATTATCTAAATTGAATAAAGTTTTGGCATAACCAGGAGGTAAATGCCAAGCTATTGGCATGCTAGTGTACATATCTAAGCATGGTATAACCAAAGAAACATAAAAACAAGATAACTGAACTTTCTTTAGACATAAGAGTGATATATGAAAAGCACCATGGGGAGGAGTCAAGCAATGGCATCACACCCGAACCAAAGCTGTAAGGATTACTGAGAATGGATCTTACATTGCATCATTGGAATATATAGCCATGTATAGATTGGAACTTTAAACTTCTTCATATACTGGTATAGAGTTGTAAGTACAAATCATGGTTCTCCATAATGCAGGAAAATCATACCAAACCTGCAAATGACCAGATAGTGATCAAAATTAGTACCAAACCCTTAATTGTCAATCAAATCCTTTCAGTGATGAGTATGTCTTTGACATGACAATGTCACGTCTGTTTGCCATTATTTTTTGTCTTCTAGTCATATGTGGTTTATAATCACAGGTTATGAGAACACCCAACAAAACAGTTCGCACGCTTATTTAGACACAAAGAGGATTAATTGGTTAAATAAATCATTCCATGCTCTCTTATTTGGACAAGAACGCACATTCAGATTGAACTCTTCCTGAAAATATCATATGGATTTATCAAAGTGTGAGTAAAAAGCCACCAAGATCGCCATCCTTATTTCAGATATTGAAATAAATAGTACAAAGAGGAGAAATATTAGAAAACTATGAGAAACAGCAAGCTAGAACTTGGAAATCACATCGAGTTAAGATGTACTCCCTCTGTAAACTAATATAAGTGTCTAGATCACTACTGTAGTGATCTAAACGCTCTTATATTAGTTTACGGAGGGAGTAAGAACCAATGGATACTTCCACCTCAAGAAAGTAAATGGCCACATGCACCTAAAACAGATCTAAGACACTTCCACGAACAGGGCTTACTCTGAAGATACCATTTTTATAAAAACATTGGCAAAATTTCAAACGACCTTGCGACCCCTTTGAATCTAAATACAAAACTCGACATCGTGAAAGAAACTAAGATAAATTGAGATATTAATGTGTTGTTAAGGGGAGAAACATGGAATTCACTTTTCGACTGGGCATCCGTAGCTAACATTGTAAACCAGCAGCCAATTGTGATTTTTAATGACAGCCTTGGAAAAAATGCAGAGCATTGAACTAAATCTAAAACTAAACTATAAGTGAGAAGTACACTCAAATAAACTATGCCATGATCCATAGAGCCTAAATCAACAGCAATTATATATTAAAAAATAGCCGTTAAAGGGAAAGGGAGCCATAGTCCGCTATCCTTGTCCTCGATGCAATGAGGATCATGTTTGCTTCGATGGTGTTTTACTGCAAGAGAAATCCAGATGTGCAGTTGATCATATAATGATATAAGAGTAAAACTCTCAATTAACTATCAAAGAATTCAAGTGATCCTGAGATCTGCATACAAGGAAAGAAAAAAATGATCACTACAGATTCATCTACTTGTGCATGCCTACCAAAATCGTTGTTTGTTTTTAAGGTTTTATGACCCCGAAGTCTCCATCCACATACTTATTCAACATAATCTCAGTGTCATCTACAAATATAAGCATATCGATCAGGTTATGAATCTAGAGCAGCACAACAATGTGAAATAAATAAAATATTAAATTACTGGAGATAAACAAGGCAATGAAAAACAAAAACAAAAGATGAACAATCTCCGGAAAAGGAGATGATAGAAAATCAACACCAATTATTATAACGTACGCTCAAATTAACGGATGGTCAAAGAAAGCATCTTGTTATTTTAAGAAAAAACAGTGAAAACAATCTGTAGGAGAAGAACATTTCCTTGGTACATCCTTGTAAGACAGAAAGGCTGAAATGCTGAGATGCAAGGAATGTACTCATCTTCAGTTCTTTACTCTAAATCATAGAAAGACTGAAAAACATGTGAACCATGTAAAAGCAAAGGAGCAGATGAAGATCATGTTGATATTTTTTATCCAACATATAAACAAAGATCCCTCTTCCTTGGATCCTAGCTAGACCAATAATCATGCACAAAGGAACAAGACCACCAGCATTCCATGCACAAAGAAACATCAAATGCAGGTCCTACCAGGATTCAGACAAGGAACAAAAGGCATAGAGGTACATACAAAAAAACAAGCAAAGAGAATAATACACTTGACTTTCCACAAAAAAGACAAGAAACAAAAGGCCCTCATTGGCCAGCCTGCACACCAATCATATCGCCATACAACCATGCACCCATGCACCAAGCCCTGGAAACGAAGAAGAGTGGAAAGGAGGAGGAGAAGAGGTGTTGACCTGCAGATCCACGAAGGGAGATGCACGAGGCTGCTACCAGACGATGCGCAAGCACATATCAAAGGAGGCACCGGCCAGGGGATAGACTAAAAGCACAATAATCCAGTAACAACGGACCAATCTGCAGGAAAAATAAAGAAATATCATTGATGAGCAGCAGCCAATGAGCGAGAATGGAAAAAAATAGACTCGTGAAGCAGCAGATCTGGCGAAGTGACCAGAAGAACAAGGGGCGTGCAATGAAATGACGCGAAGACAAAATTAGGAACGAGGGGGACATCTTCTTCCTCCCCGTTGCCTCCTGTTCCTCTCCGGCTCTCCCCCACAACCTCCATGTCCTCCTCTTCTTCCTTCCCCCATGACCTCCATGGCATCCACCCCTTCCTCCCAGCTCTCACATGTTGGCGTATGAACAAGAGGAGGCAAAGGAAGGGGGCGCACCTGGAGCAGCAACAACAACGCTAGGGTTAGGGTTAGAGCAGCGGGGAGGCGGCGTCTCGAGCAGGCCATGGCATGAGCCGAGCGTGAAGCAGGCAGCCCGTACGTCACGCCGCTGAGCAGAAGCACTCGGAGGCCGAGGTTGGATGACAGCGCCGGCGGATCTACGAGCGCCATGGCCGCCGCCTGACCTGCTCGCTCTCCCTCTTCTCTTCCCATCCCTTCTGATGACAGGAGAGGGGAGGTTGCGGGCGGCGTGGTGCGAGGGAGATGAGGAGAGAAGTCCGTGGCGGCCAAGACTGACGAGCGGCGTCGGCGGCGATGTGGGTGGGGCGGCGAGGTCGGGGAGGAATGAATCGGGAGGGTGGGTGGGTGGGAGAGGGCTGGCGAGCAGAGGCGGCGCGCGAGTGCGGGAGGAGGCCGCTAGGTTTTAGCACGGGATTTATCACCGTTGATTTATACTCGTATGCGAAATGACCAAAATGCCCTCGACGGGATACTAAATTAACACGCGGTGGCACGAAACGGGAGTAACTATTCATTGCTACAGGAGCACGGCCTCGATCCGACGGTCTAGATCCTCCCACCGCTCGATCCAACGGCCGGAAACACATCAAGCAAACACATCGGACGGCCAGAATCATCTGAGCTCTGAGGAGGCTCGGGGGCTCCCGTCATCCTTATTTCTCGATTTTCCCCGTGTGCCGACTCTCACGATCGGACGGATAGGGTTGGACGGCCTACGGTTCGCGAACCGCGCACGGCGGAGGGCACGAGGCGGCCACCGCTCTCCTCGCCGTCGGACGCCAGCCAGTGGCACTAGCGGAGCATCTCCCCACTGTCGCCGCTCCACTCATCGAATCGAATAAAGTACTGCTGCCTCCCATCCCAGGCTCCAAAATCCCTCCCCTCGCTCCCTTCCCTCCCTCCCCCGATCTGATTCCGTTCCCCACCTCCTCCGATGCCATCTCGCCGCCGCTCCTGAGCGCCCCCCGCCCCTCTCCCTCCCTCGCCGCCGCTCCGGAGCGGACGGCGAGCCGGAGCCCTAGCTAGCCAGGGAGGGTCCCGTCGGCCATGGCGTTCTGGTGGCCGCTGCTGGTGCTCGCCGCCGCCTACGCGCTCTGCCGCGTCCTGCTCTTCCTCATCCCGCCCACTGTCCCCTCCATGGAGGTCGACGCCTCCGATGGTACGCCGCCGCCCTCCCCACGTTCCCCGCGCTGTGTTCTGTATGCTGGTGATTTCCCGGGGAGGATTATCAGGGGTTTACCAGGGTTTATTAACCGTGGTCGGATTTGGTGCAGTGATGGAGGAGGTCAACCAGAACAAGGAGGATAGCTTCATTTACGTGAGTTCCCCCTCTGCATTTCCCTCTCTGTTGATGATTTTGGTGAATGAATGATCCAATGCACACACACCCAAATTCTGTCTCGCCCTACCTAAGTTAACCTTGCGATGTGTGTTTTCGTGATCTGGGATTCGAGAAAGCATCTGATGCATCAGCGGTTGCGCTAGAATAAGTGTGTTCTAGTTTGGTGCGAGCCAACTTGATGCAGTGAGGGGGGTGACCCAGCGATTCTGCCACTAGTAATTTAGTACTGAATTTTGCTTGTTCTGGATACTCGGATCATGGTTTGGTGTAACCTGGGGTTGCACATTGTTGCATGGTTTCAAGAATAACGCCACACAGTGATATTACTATTGGTGTATGTGATTATTTTGCCGTCGGTATGAGACATGTATAAGGTGGTCTAGTGGATTAAGCTGTAGCATGCTGATAGGGCTAACTCTGAGCACATAGGGCATCCAGTAGATCTGATGCAGTACAGAACTGATGTATTTCTGTGGAAACATGTGAGTTGGATGGCCATCTGGAAGGTGTACGCTGACGGTTTCTTGTAAAATGATTTTAGTGTTCTTTACGTTGGATTCTTCGATATGTCCCAACCTTCCAATGTTGTGATTGTTGCTTTGGCAACTTTAAGATGTGGTCATATTGATTACAATTTGGTGGACAGCTGATTGAAAAAGATGACTGAATTTTACTTTGGACACATAATCAACCTTTTTTTTTTGAGGGGACACATAATCAATCTTTAACGTGGTTAGGTCTCACCTTCTCAGGGTCTAAATGATGCAGTGAGACAGCAATAACCTGTAAATGAAATGTATACTTTATTTCGAGCCGGGTTTCCCTACTGATATTTTCCCTATTTTCGTAAGGGAAAGAAACAGAGTTACAACCAAAAGGGAAAATGAGAACGCTAGGAACTTTCCACCCTTGATTAACTAGAATCTGATTTGGTGCCAATATAGGTTCGTAATGGTTCTAGAGAAGCACTAATACTTTTTAAGTAGCGGTGATTTGCTTTCAGCTGAACTACCGAAAGCTCAAAATGACCTGTTGTGGCAGCAGGAGCCGCATTTATTTGAACTTTATCATGTTGAGTTTCTGCTCTGCTGCAGGTACCAAGGAAGGGGAAAGCTGCTCAGACTGATATGGTTCGATGCTACGAGCCAGCTACCATGAAATACTTGGGTTATTTTCCTGCTTTGACTCCTGATGAGGTATGTTGTTGGTTTGCTATTGTTACGTTCTCCGTAAGTACAATGTATGCCACTATATTGGTTGGTTGGTCTGATTATCTTCTTCTGCATTATTGACTAGAAATATGGTTCACCCTTCCTTAGACATGATTGAGGAGAAAGCAAAGCTTGTTATGTACTGTTTTTGCAATAGTTTGGACCTTCATTAGTGTGGCTTTCTATTTTGTATCACTTATTCTTTGACTCATTAGGTCCAAGAGCATGTTGCACAAGCTCGTAAAGCACAAGAGGTATGGGCGAAAAGCAGCTTCAAACAAAGGCGGCAGTTTCTCCGGATCCTTTTGAAATATATACTTGAACATCAGGATCTGATATGCGAGTAAGGACATACTGGGAATTCAAAAACAGTGTCCCAGATGCAAACGATCTTTTTATAAACAGCCTACTCTTGATGAAGGGCTTACTTAGTCCTGATCAATGGTCTCTCCTTTTGTTTTATTTGCTCACACTTTCCAACATATTGAAGGTCTGAGAATCCACACTGTTATTTTTGTGCAGGATATCATCTCGTGACACTGGAAAGACTATGGTTGATGCTTCATTAGGTGAGATAATGACCACATGTGAGAAGATTCACTGGCTTTTGGATGAGGGTGAGAAATGGTTAAAACCTGAGTACAGGTTAGACTCCAGAACTATCCAAATGTGATGTATACAATAACTTAAGAGCCATGCAATGCCAATGTTTAATGTTGATTAACCATGCATGTTAAATAATTAGAATCATACAAAGCAACAGTTGAGGTAAGTTAAGCATAGTAGGTGTGATTTGTCTTGGACATTTGGAGTACACAATGGTTTACTTTATGATTTGTAACGTCACTGGGTCTGTTTAGCATTATTTAGTACCATAATGTGTGTGAACATTGGAAATTAGATGAACAGCAAATGAATTCTGGTCTTGATTAAAACATGACTACACACTAGGACCTGAACATACTGCATATATTGGGCTAGCAACTTCTGTTAATTCTTGCGCAGAAGATGGGTCTTTTAATTTTTGCACATGTCGCAGTAATATTCTATAAGCTAGAAAGGCAGTAAGTGTACACTGCTGCACTGTTGCCAATGGCATTCATTTCATAACGCCTAAAATAATGCCGTAACCAATTCATTGTTTTCTTATTGCCTGCATGTATTTGCTTTTAATACTGTTCAGATCTTGTGGGAGATCAATGCTGCACAAAACAGCGAAAGTTGAATTCTATCCTCTCGGGGTGATTGGTGCAATTGTATCATGGAACTATCCTTTCCATAATGTGTTCAATCCGATGCTGGCTGCAGTATTCTCTGGTAATGCAGCAGTTATAAAGGTAAGTAATCAGATGAATATCATCTATAATCTGATATGAGTAAACATTCTTGGTCATGATCAAGCACAACAAAGAGTCTTTCAGTTCCTGTACATTTTTCATTGAGTTTCCGTTGTTAGAAAAATGCTTTAGCTTAGCTTGAAGTCTGGAGCTTATTAGTTATGGAAATGTACCGTCTGCTCAGAGTACGGTCTTGTTCTTAACCTGGTTATAGCCTCCAGAAACATGGATGTTGATTTACAAGGTTGAAATACCCCAATTCGACCTGACTACATTGCCTTACATTTATTATGTATCACCTTGGACATGGAAACTCTCACATACTCATAGTCTTAGGTCAACCTGTTGATTTTTGTTATTTGATGATCTTCATGCGTTACATTTATTATGTATCACCTTGGAGTCGATTATGGCTACCATTTGTGTTCCATATGGTGAAGCTAGTAATTCTCATGAGAATAATGAATTGCATATTGCACAAATTTTGTACTGATCATGTCATTACATTTTTTTGTTGTGCCAAGTCAAACATATGGAAACAGTCATATGCTCATTTACTTTTCTCTGCAAAGTTAATTTTCATTATGCCCTCTGAAATTTTACCTTTTCATTCATTTTTTTGATTTAAGTAACAAAGTTACTGTAACGTTATCCATTATTCTATTTAATGAAATGCTGATTTACAGGTTTCAGAGCATGCGAGTTGGTCCGGCTGTTTTTATTCTCGCATCATACAAGCAGCTCTGTTAGCTGTTGGTGCCCCAGATAATCTGGTTCACATAGTAACTGGGTATGAATGTAGCTTCTGCATTTTCTCGGTGTTCAGGCTAATTACTGACATGCCCTACCTGCTGGCCTTTTTTTTTCTCCTCTAGTTTTGCGGAAACGGGTCAAGCTCTTGTATCTTCAGTGGACAAAATAATATTTGTTGGATCACCTGGCGTTGGAAGGATGGTATAACTTGCATCTGAAGTAGTGTTTTCTTAATCCCATGCCGCTAATATTATTTATGCCCTTGTAGATACCATGATCGATGCTGCATGCATACACTTAATGTGCTCGCTTTGTCTTACTTTTTATTTAATGTGCTGAGTATTGTGCCTATCACAGATTATGCAAAAAGCATCGGAAACATTAATACCTGTAACTCTTGAGCTTGGTGGCAAAGATGCATTTATTGTGTGCGAAGATGTGGATTTACCCAATGTAAGTGTAGTTTTATGTTATGTATATCACTATCTCATGGCCAGCTTGTTCTCTTTAATAATAGCAACTAACCTATAGTCCTTTCTCATTTGAAGGTTGTTCAAGTTGCTGTGAGAGCTGCACTGCAATCTAGTGGACAGAACTGTGCTGGCGCTGAAAGATTTTATGTCCACAAGGATATCTATCCTACCTTTGTTTCTCGCGTAGTGAAGATAATCAAATCAATATCTGTTGTAAGTTCACAGCTGTATTTTGCAGTCAATAGCCAGATGCGCAAGTGCAATTTTTATTGCCCGCCTTTTGAGTTCTGAATTTGAGCACAAGATTCACCTTCTGTTGCTATCTTACATTTTCCTGTATTGTAATTACTCTTGGTACTGTTATGTTGTTGACATGCAACTTTTACATTCACATTTACCTTTTGTTTTCATCATGTTTATTGTTATTTCAGTTCCACCTTACCATATGTTACTCAGTTTAAACATACTCAGTTCAATTGGCGACTCTAGATAATTTTATGAGTTAAAAGTCCTTAGGCTGTAAATATGTAAGTTAGTGCTGGTAATCTTATTTTCCGGTAGTATTTGTGTCATGATTTGCCTTCTCATTTTGCGTATTGTGTTTTTCCTAGGGGCCCCCATTATCTGGCAGATACGATATGGGTGCAATCTGTATGATAGAGCACTCTGAGAGACTTCAGAATCTTGTTAATGATGCTCTTGACAAAGGTGCCGAAATTGCTGTCAGAGGGAGCTTTGGGAATTTGGGTGAAGATGCTGTTGATCAATTCTTCCCCCCAACTGTTCTAGTGAATGTTGATCACACAATGAAAATTATGCAAGAAGAGGTAGGCTGTAGCCAATGTAAGTATGATTTCGTTTTGTGTCAATGTTGTTAGCCTTACCACTGTTACTGCTGATTAACAGGCATTTGGGCCGATTCTACCAATCATGAAATTCTCTTCTGACGAAGAGGTCATTGAACTTGCAAATGACTCTAAATATGGTCTTGGTTGTGCTGTGTTTTCTGGCAACCAGAAGCGTGCCATCAAAATAGCATCTCAACTACACTGTGGTGTTGCAGCAATCAATGACTTTGCTTCAAGTTATATGTGTCAGGTGGGTAACACTATCTAGTTTGTGCTCTCTCTTTTGTAATAATTGACACACAGCTTAAGATATAAGCATTCTGAAGATACCTTGGAAGTACACATATGTATATTGCAGATATAGTACTCCCTCCGATCCATAATAAGTGGCGTGATTTAAGTTCAAGTTTGAACTAAAACCACGACACTTATTATGGATCGGAGGGAGAACTATTTAGCACACTTTTATCATAGAAATGCAGGTATAAATTCTTTCTTGTTTCTTTTATGTTAACCACTGCCAGTGCAAGTAGACTTACTTCTCTTTATCGGACGTGCAGTCTCTGCCCTTTGGTGGTGTTAAAGACAGCGGGTTTGGAAGATTCGCTGGCGTGGAAGGCTTGCGGGCCTGCTGCCTTGTTAAGGCAGTTGTAGAAGACAGGTGGTGGCCATACGTCAAAACAATGATCCCCAAGCCTATTCAGGTTTGCTGTTTCCCCACATAATGTCGGGCTGGCATGGTTTGCTTGTTGTACTATGTTTCTGATGGTCACAAATGATCTTTTTGCAGTATCCCGTCTCGGAGAATGGATTTGCATTCCAGCAGCTGCTCGTGGAGACTCTGTACGGCATCAGCGTGTGGGACAGGCTGCAGTCGCTCGTGAATCTGTTAAAGATGATCTCAGAGCAGAAGTCTCCTATAACCAGGAGGAAAAGCCGGTGAGCAGGGACAGAACTGTTCTGCACAATGTTCTATCGTACCAGTTTGCTCTGATGATGTTCCTGCCGTTGGACTAGTCTTTTGGCTGTTGTCCCAAGGTGTCAAGTCTGACGGGGATCAGGTTCAGAGCAAGGTAGCATTTACCTGAATGTAAAACGCCCTTATCCTAGAAAGTGAAGATCGCAGTCTATGTTGTAAGCCCTGGATTTGATTTTCACCTGCATGAATGTAAATGTTCCGTATGTTTGCTGTGACTTTTATCTAGCATAGCACCTCAGTTTCCCGAATCTCCTGTGCTCTACGTCTGTGGTCGTGAATCTCCTAGACCGCTTGTGATGTCGTATTGTTCTGTACATGCCTGCCGCCCATGCAGCGCTACAAGAGGGATGGATTTGTTGAGGTGCGCCTCGACCTGCAGGCCAACTTGGCAACAAATGCAAACCCCAGCGCACAGGCACAGCTGACGTGGCATCCGTGTCAGCAAATGCGCGCCCACTTCTACTTCCGTCCGAGCACGTGAGCACGCACGCGAACTCCAGCAGCGTCCGTGCGTCCGTGTCAACATCGCCGGTCCCTCCGCGGCGAACATCTCTGGGCACCGTCGCACGGGGTTCGCGCCAGCGCTGGATGCGGCCCCCGGCGACCGGCTCGGGTCGGTCGGTGACTCGGAACAGTCTCGAGTGTGTTTCACTTCACCACGGATGGATGGGTACCGTATCCGCATCTACATCTTCATCACGAATTTTGTGAGAGCAGCCAGCAAACCTGCAGCAACCCCTTGTCAGAATCTATGGGAAAAACCGATGCTGGGCCACCTTATTCTTAATGTTGATGCTGCGTTCTCAGAAGAGGATAATACGGATGCTTGCGGGGCAATTATAAGAGATAGCAGCGGTATATTTGTGGGTGCGGCAACGGCTAAACTCGAGCACGTGGCAGACGTAGTGTCAGCGGAAGCAGCCACACTTGTGGAGGAACCGTGCTTCAGTGCCTTAAGGCATCTGCCTTTGTGCCTATGACATATGAGCCCAACAGGTGGCTGGTCCACGTGTCAGGGATTCAAAGGCAGGTGCCTTTATGGCATTGAGCTGCGTCCTTGTTGAGGGACTCAACCTTGCCAGTACTATCGGTGCCAACTCTATCTTGATACAGATGGACAATTTAATCATTGTGGAAGCAATTCAGCAAAATACTGGCCATTCAATGATCGCTGCTCCTATTCTTGACGTCTGCCGAACACTTCTTCATGACTTTGGAAAGATCTTATTAGAGTATTGTAACCATAAATCTAATATGGTAACTCATGCGCTAACTCATAATGGACGTGTTGATCCACTAAACTTGTGGTTGGACGCATCTTCCGATTTTATTTTCAGACTTTTAGCGGACGATGTAAGCTTTCTTTAAATTAATAAAGCTAGCCATGAAGGCCTTTCCCTCAAAAAAAATACATCTTCACCCTGATTACTTCGAACAGTGAACCCACTTGGCATCTCAGATGTGCTTGTAGGGTGTGTGGTTTGAACTAGTTCATGGTTCTTGGCTGATCGATTCGTCACTGTTTTGGACCTTTTGGTGCATGTGCCGTTGCACATCCTATATATCTAAGAGTCTCATCCTCACTATATTTTCTATCTCAACATACTGCATTCGCAAAAGAAAAAAAAAGCAAGCTATCCACATCAGCGGCCCCATTACTCTTGACATGCAGGCTTCCATGTCACTGCACATGTCAGCAATTTTCTTAAATCTTTTAGTTTACAGGGATATGTTAAGGATTAATTTAATCCTAATAATCAATGCTTAAGTCGGTTGTAGTTACCAACATTGTAACTCTAACTGCCTTGTAATGATGGTATAAATATCCGGTCTTCAATCAATAAGAAAAACTATTCATTCCATCCGCTTTCATTTCTAAACACGTTATCAGCACGTCTCTTCCAGAGAGCAATTAGGCCAAGCAGAGAAGGAAAGAGATCGACATCTGCGTCCATGGCCATCGGCCTGGCGCATGGCCGTGGCGGCGGCGCTCTCCGACACCAAGGTCTACGACCACGCAGAGCCAACGGCGATTCTATGTGTAAGCTGTGGGGTCAGCCGACCCCACAGTTTTTTTTGGAAAATAGGCTAGAATTACTGTTTATTTACTGTTCATCATGAAGAAAAATATCTAAAAAAAATCCATTGACCCCACAGACTTATCAGGCTGGCGCCGCCACTGCGCAGAGCCGAGCAATGGCGGTTTGGCCAGCCAGTGGCTACCGCATCAGCGCGTCCTCAAGCACGTAAGCCGGCGGCCGGCAGCGCCCTCAGGCGCGCGGCACCGCCCGCCTGACTCCTCCCGGTGCGGATCCCCACGTCGAACGACGGACCTCAGCCCAACCCTCCACGGTGCGGCCTTTTATCTAGGAAGGGCGGCGGCCGACGCGGCTCTCGTCCTGCGTCCTCGCAGAACGGCGGCGCCTGCAGCCAGTGGGGGAGACAGGGCGGACCAGCAGGGGCCCTGGCCCCCCCTAATACAAGGATTTTTCATGTAATTTGGTATGAACAGTGGCAAAATTAGTACTAATTTGCTGCTAAATATCTATTTTTTCAACACTTTGGCCCTCTCCAACCTGATTTAGTAGCACTTGGCCCCCCTAATACATATTTTCTAGCTCCACCACTGCCTGCAGCAACCGCGGTGCGGTACAGCAAAGACGGCCAATGGCCGATGCACAACGACGACGTCCTCCGGCTCGACGAGGCGCGATCAAGGGTGCGTTGCTCGAACTGCACGGCGCCGGTGCTCTCCGGCACGCGCGGACTATGCCCGGTTGTGGAGGCAAGGGAAACACAGGCAAAGCAGGGAACTAAAGTCCAAGCTGCATGCGAAGGACTCACGTGAGCAACCCTAGGACGTACCACCTACGTTTTACAGGCTGAATCCTGCACCGGTTATTTATCTTGGTGTATAAGAGCATCCGCGGGTAGCCACCGGTCAGCACTTATTTTTCATCCGTTGCAACCACACATCATAAACTTTACTCCTCAAATCCATAATAGATCATGGAACACACAAAAGCTATGTGAATACATGCTACGTAGTAGATAAACCTAGCCTGCTCGTCGTCAATGATGTGGACGCCGTTCGTGCCGGCAGTGCCGGACGGACCTGCATCCTGGACTCCTGGTGCATTGGATGGCCGCCTCCCGCACCTCCGACTCCTCGTCGTCGGACAGCTCGGCGAAGATCTCGTCTAGCTCCGCGTCTGCCGAACAGAGGAAGCGGCGGTTGTTCACCTCCGCCTCCGACTAGATGGAGTCAAGGATGGCATGCTACTTTGATTTTTTTTTTCAAAACTATGA
Organism: Thinopyrum elongatum; assembly: GCA_011799875.1. Taxonomy (NCBI): domain Eukaryota; kingdom Viridiplantae; phylum Streptophyta; class Magnoliopsida; order Poales; family Poaceae; genus Thinopyrum; species Thinopyrum elongatum. Next base: position 94,821,782 of record CM022298.1, read on the forward strand.
CTAAATTTATAGCCTTTTTGAAAACTATTGGGCAGAATACAAAAATATCAGAAATAGCACCCTGTCGGCCTGGGCTGGGCCGACGGGGGGCCTGTCGGCCTGGGGTAGGCCGATGGGGGGCTGTCGGCCTAGGGTGGGCCGATGGGGGGCCTGTCGGCCACCAGTAGGCCGATGGGGGGCCTGTCGGCCACCAGTAGGCCGACCAGTGGCCTGTCGCCCTACACGAAGCCGACGAGTCCTCCACACGGCCGAGTGGGCTCCTGTTGGCCCATGGTAAGCCGAAATATTTTTTTTATGAAATTTGACTTATTAATGATGCACAACGATTGCCCGTCTTATAAATATTGTAAAATATTATTTATGCTTCCGCGGGCATACCTTTCCCGCCATCCTTTCTCGTCAACTCTTTCCCGCCATTTTCTACTCTCTTCCTATAAAACCCCCTTGACAGTAAGGTGGGTAGACAGTGCAATGTAGTGTAGTAGGCAGTGCTGTGGGCCGAGGTGTTCTAAGGTTTTTTTTCACAAATAAATTTATTATAATTGCTGCACAACCATTCCCCCTCATTTCCCTCAATATTTTCCCGCCAACTCTGTGCCGATATATGTTCCCGCAACCCGTTTCCCGCCAACCCCTTCCCGCCACCCGTTTCCCGCCAACCCCTTCCCGCCATATGTTCCCGCCACCTTTCCCTCCATACCGCAGTCGTTCTTTCCCGCCATTTTCTTCTCTCTACCTATAAAACCCCCTTCACACGGAGTTGGATAAGCAGTCCATTTTAGTGTAGTCGAGATGTCCGATTATCCTTTCGATCGTAGTTTTCACCCTGAGATGAGCAAATGTCTTCTTAGGCTAGCCACCAATTTCAGGATGGACAATAGGATAGTTCCATGGGACGAACTCATCGGTAGTGCCACCATACAGAATGAGTTGGCTCACGCATTACGTAGGTCTGGGTGGCCTGAAAGGACCTATGAGGAGGTACGTAAAGAACTTCTTAGGTTGCATGGAAGGTGGAAGAAGGTAGTGCAGACGAAGAGTGAAAATTTTATAAGGATTGCAGCAGAGCATACATATTTATGGACTGTCGACAGCGAAGACGAAGACGATATCTTCATGCCGAGCACCAAGGCCAAGAGTACCGCATCGTTGAAGGGCAAGAGTACCGCATCGTCGAAGGGCAAGAGTGCTGCAGCGACAGAGGATGACGATGATGCCTTCATATAGTATGTAAGCTGTATTTTTTAAGTTCAGTCCTACCGTTTATGTGAGATGTACTTGTATCTTAATTATCGGTTGCAGTCTCTTTGAAAATGTAACTCGAATAACAATGCGGATTAATAGTAATATGTCTCTCGCATACATAAAACAATATATGTATCCTGATCAGATAGAAGCAAGTGCGATAGTAACATATGCGAATAGTCTGAAACTAATATAGATATCGACTCATACATAGATGACGATATCACTGGGGGGGACGACGACGAATCTGGGTCTTCCTCGGACGAGGACCGGAAGGCGATAAGCGATCAGCCGGTGGATGACGCTGACGATTACCACGACCATAGATAACCTCGTCTGTCTGTGTCTCCTGCGTCAATGGTGGTGGTGGAGTGTGAAGAACCGTCTGCGAGAACTCATAGGTGTTTGCAGCTCGGTCATCATCGTCGTCGTCGCCGGCTAAGAACGAACCAGCACCACTAAGCATCGGTGACTGGACTGAATGCATGAACGGCTGCGACTGGCTGCCGACTGCGGTAAAGTAAAACATGTAAAATTGATTTGCGAACCTACAATGTTTAAAAGAATGTACAAAGTAGTGTTACCTAGGTCCATCTGATGATGCCAGGAAGAGCCCCCTGGTTCTGAAGGAGGTGGCTGCTGGAAGAAAGAGCTCCCTGGTTGTGAAGGAGGTGTCTGCTGCCAGGAAGAGCTCCCTGGTTGTGAACGCTGCACAGAGGGTCGTGGTTCTGAACGCTGCACATAGGGTCGAGGTTCTGAACGCTGCAGAGAGTGGCGTGGCGGACGATGTGCTGGACGAGGAATAGCAACATCCGAAGATCGTCTACATGTAACAGCTGCGTAAATCCCCCGTAGCTTCTCATCAAGACGCCTCAACCATGAGACGTTCTCTCGCGGTGGGATATTATCTCCCCTCTCAAAGCGTTGCATTAAAGCGGAAACCTCCTCTAGCGCCTCGCTTGTCAAGTCACCCTGTACACGGAGAGTTAACCAATTAGATCATTGTTGTATGGCAGACAACACGAATAGTCAACCAATTGTATATGTTCAGGTTAAGAAAAAACTTAACATGTGAGAACCATAGCACGTACCGCGTGGTGTCTGGTTCCCATAATAGAGGCAGTTGGGTACATATCGCTGGTGAGAGGGGCTTCGATCTGATCAGGAGTTGCTGATGGAACCAAGTACATCCTGGTGCTATGCCGGTAACTCTGCAGATACAACCCGAACTTGTCCCAGTCAAAGGGCCGAACCTCATCCCAGATATTTGTCGGCGCAGTAGTCCATTCGTCCACGTAAGGGCTAATGTCGCGAAGCCAAGAATCGTGGGACTTGTTTCCTCCTGCGCGACTGTACCTGAGATTGACATGCGCGTTACATGATTAGTGATATTCTGAATGCAGACCTGAGAACTAAAATAGTATTACTTACTTGTGCACGTGATCTGGTAAGTGTGGAATAACTGGAATGTCAGGCTCTTGGCATAGGCCGAACTGTCTCATCACCCTATGAAGAGCCATCTCCTCAACCGTCACGTCGAACACCAACTTGGCATTGGTCATCCAATAGTGCCGATCTCTAGTGCACAATCCAGAAATCCCAACTGGACACCTGGATAATATAGCCTGATGGGAGTATGGCTCCTAGATAACTTGATCCTCGTGCAAACTATCAAACTGCGCCGTGAAGAAGGGGTAGCAGCCCCTCACCTGGCTATGCGCGAACTGTCTCTGTGCATGACAAGAAATAAGCATTAGTAATACTATTGAATGGCAAGAAATAAGCATTAGTAATTCATGTTGTTACTTAATATGAAAATACCTCTCTCCGTGTCCAAACAGATCCCATAGTAGGCAAGTCGCCGATAGCAGGCACGTAAGTCCCAGCCATGTCCTCCAAACCAAAAGGTCTATCAACGTAGACATATGATCGACCAATAGGGAATCTCTTGTATGACCAGAGCTGCAACAATAGTGGACATCCTGTAATACCTGTTTTTCTAACCTTCAACGAGCAAGCTTTGCACATGCCTCTGTACGTAGCCGCTAACACAGCAGAACCATAACTCCTCTGCAGAATGTCCCCAGGGCAACGTGCGTCAGCTATCTCTCGTGCAATACCGATGAGTCGTGCATCGACAGTGGTCACGTGGTTCTCCGTGAACATCGTCTTGCCGAACAACCACAAAATATATGTCTCTAGGGATCGGTCAATCTGTGCCTCTGACAACTGAACATTGGGATATCCTCAGGAGACAATCTACATAGAAACCAAAGATTGTTTGAACTATGCAATGAGGACAACAATGAAAACATCAGTTTTTAAACTGGCCATGAAGGTTACCTGAAACTGGGTCAACCACTTAAAACGAGGCCCGTGAGTATCGTTGTCTAGGACCTTAGCAGTTGGCACCGCAGCCAAAAAACGGCCCTGTATCGATGCTAGCCAACCAGATTCTGCCTCTAAAGGACCTATGGCAGCACCGGCCAGAGGTAATCCCAACAAGTAAGGCACATCCTGTAAAGTAGGCGCCATCTCTCCCCAGGGGAAGTGAAACATAGTCCAGACATATTAAAAATTAAAACATAGTCCAGACATATTACAAATTAAAACATAGTCAAATAATATTACAAAATAAAACATAGTCCAGACATATTACAAATTATAACATAGTCAAATAATATTACAAATTAAAACATAGTCCAACACATATTACAAATTAAAACATAGTCCAACACATTATATAGCTTGCGAGTTATTTCTTCCTCGTCCGCCCCTTCGGCCTCGACTGCCACGACCACCACGACTGCCACGACCACGTCCTCCTCTTCCTACTGTTGTCGCAGTCGTCGATGTAGAAGCACTCGTCGATGTGGAAGCACCGTCTTTGTTCAGGTCGGGACAATATTTCATCCTATGCCTATAAGCCGCGCATAGCAAACATTGTCTGGTTGCTCCACCAGCTTCAGATTGGTCCATATCGTTTCGGATGCGCTTTACCTTACGTCTGCCCCTGCTTGTTCGCCGAAGTTCTGGATCCGGAATGTATACTCTCTCCCCATCGTTTACCTTGTTGAAATTGACGACGACTCTAAACCCTGTCATCTCACCTGTCCAGACATTGAGTACTGCATCTTTTAAATAGTATGGGGACACGAAGGAGATAGCGTCCAACTCAATCTGGCCACAGGCAGCCAACACATATGAGCAAGGCAGGTGCAACAACTTTGGTTTGTTGCATGTACACTCACAAGTTGGATAGAATTCCGTTCCAATTTTTACCTCATGCGTCTTCACCTCATTTGCAGAACCAAAACCATCTGTAGGAAGCTGAACCTCATACCTCCTTTCCTGATTACCTATGAGTCTGACAGTGTGCTTCTTTACTTTCTCTATCTTCTTTGCCATGTACTCCATGACACGGCTACAATAAGGTGTGTTCTGGTTATCTGCAATATGCTTCTTTGCTAACTCGTGCCTTTCTCTGAAATATCTCAAAGTGCCATGGAATACAGCCTCTACAATAGCTGTGAGTGGCAATGCTCTATTCCCTCTGAGTACAAAGTTATACACCTCTGCAAGATTGGTTGTCATGTGGCCATACCTAGCTCCATGGGTGTCATGCAGCAAAGACCAATTCACCGGAGGCTCTTTCTCTATCCACTCAGAAAAATTCTTTATTGCCCTGCCCTTCTTTCTCTGAGTATTAGGAGGGTCAATTGCTGGCAAGTCACAAAGACCTACTGGCTCCTCTAGCTCCGCGATGAGTGCTGCTAATTTAACCTGATCTTTTTCCATTTTCTTCCTCGCACGGACCTGCTTCTTAGTAAACTCATCTAGTTTTGACCAAATAAATTCATATTTGCGCTGCTGGTTCTGGTTGCATAATTTTTTGAACAAGTTCATCAACCGTTTGTTCTTAAACTGTGAGAAAAAATTAGCCCCAAGATGGCGCATGCACCACCGGCTCTGCAAGTCCTTCTAAGGTGTTGGTTCGTCAGCTGTTGGATTCCTTAGTGTCTTCACGGCCTTCAATATACCAGCATGTCTGTCATGAATGACACACACGTTTGGTCGGTCTTTCACGATCGCAATTTTAACTTGACGGAAGAACCATACCCAGCTCGGAAAGTTCTCACCCTCCACAAATGCCATGGCAAGTGGGATGATTTGATTGTTCCCGTCCACACCAATAGCAGTCAGGATTTGCCCTTTGTACTGACCAGTCAGGAATGTACCATCCACAAACATCACAGGAGGACAATGCCGGAAAGCTTCGATGCACATAGCGAAAGAGAAGAATACTCGTTTCAACACCTTGAAATCTGGTATACTGTCCAACCTCGTGTGTTGTATGTTAACATAAGTGCCGGGATTCCTCTCCTTCAGTATGTCAAGGAGACAGACAACATTATCATATGAGTCGAAGAACGTCCCAAACCTTTCCTCCATAGCCTTCTGCTTAGCCCTCTAAGCCTTCTCATAAGGAATCTCATAATTCCATCTGACCTTCACTGCTGTCTGGATGTGTTTTGCTTCCATATCTTTCTTCTCCACTATCTCAGTATACATGAGTTGCGCAATGAGAGTTGAAGTCAGGTTTGGATGACGAACCAACAGGTTTTTCCTCACACAATTATGTGGGACCACATTGGTGACAACCCAGTGGATGTTATACTTCGGCACGTGCCCGTGCACCTTCGCAGGACAACCTGTTTCAGCACACTTCACGGTATAGTTTGTTGGACTTGATATATGTGTCCGGAAAACCCTCTGCGTAGACATAGCCCACTTTATCACCGCATACTTCAATTTTTTCTTTGTATCAAACATAGCCCCTATCTGGACTTGGTTCAGATTATACTGTCATGGAGTCTCATGGCCATCGTTGACCGTAAGGCCGGTGGATATGTCCTGATCCCATGCAGAAGGAATCGGTACCTCCACTTCATCCTCGGAATTTTCAGAATCCAGATCCTCCGCAAATCCATCCTCGTCCTCTTCCTCCATCACCCTCTGCATTTCATCGCCTTCCTCATCCCCATCAGCAACACTAGAACCAGCTAATATTATCGACTGACTCTGCCCAGTATCATGACCACAAACATTGTGTGGCACGTAGTCTGACTCTTGGCTAGCATCCACATCCTGTGGCTGTGACCCGGATAAATAAATCTCGTTAGTCACTTGACTACCCTGCCCGGGTTCATACCCCACGTGGAGTTGTACGGTATTCTCCTCCTTCGCCATAGGTTGCACTAGGGCATATGGGTGGATTCTTCTGTCTCGGCAACGACTTAACAGGGTCAACCAATGCTGGCTCCTATCTATCGGCATCAACTCCCACTTCACATTTTTACAGGATTTCGTCCACAATGCATGAATACTGACGGAACATACTTCAGGATCCAGCCCAAAACTAGTAGTCAACCAGTACTTCAACTGTCTAATGTCCATTCTGTTCGGGTCTGAAAGTGTCATGACGCCATTTTTAAACTCGCTAAGATCAACCCCCAACTCATTATATCAAACATTACCAGGGCCGTAGTAAACAGTCAAATTTACTGATTCAGACATTTTCACCTGTCAGACATTGCTACCTTCTCATTAATCGCAACGAAAAAAAATATTACGGGCTACACTAACAAAAAATATTACCGGCTACACTAATAAAAAATATTACCGGCTAATGTAACAAAAAATATTACCGGCTACACTAACAAAAAATATTACCGGCTAATGTAACAAAAAATATTACCGGCTACACTAACTAAAAATATTACCCCTTACACTAACAAAAATATTATCGGCTACACTAACTAAAAATATTACCCACTACACTAACAAAAATATTACGGGCTACACTAACAAAAAAATTACCGGTTACAAAAATATTTGTGATGATATTGCTATACCTTCGACGCGTGTGTCCCCTTCTTCTTCCTCCTCTCTTCAACTGAGCGGCACACCCGCAGCTCCTCCACCACACCACCACTGCCTCCACACCCGCAGCTCCTCCACCACACCACCTCCTCACCAGCCACACCTCCTCCACCCCACCATGGCTCCTTCTCATGTACGCACAAATAAATACCCCATGGCAAAAAAAATGACCGTAGGTCGCTGGAGAATGCTATGATCTATTGATTCTACCGCTTGGAATGGAAAATGGGTGGAAGAATGAGTAGATCGGTGAGGGGGTGGAGAGTACAGAGAGGAAATGAGAGAGAGAGGAAATGGCAGTGACCAGAGGAAGAAGAAGCGAGCTGGTGGCTTATCCAGCACCCGTCGGCTTACCAGAGGCTGACAGGCCCCACTCGGCCGGCTGGAGGCTGACAGCCCACCCGTCGGCCTTGTGGAGGCCGACAGCCCAGCTATCGGCCTGCTGGAGGCCGACAGCCACCCCTCAGCCCACAGAAGGCCGACAGCCCCTCCATCGGCCCACAGCAGGCCGACAGGCCCCCCGTCGGCCCACCACAGGCCGACAGGGTGCTATTTTCATTTTTTTTTCATATGGCATCATAGTTTTCAAATTTGCTATAAATTTAGTCATAGTTTTGAAAAAAAATCTGCTACTCTGCCGCCCCCTCCGCTTGGGCTACCACGAACCCCGCCAGCACGTCGGCCATGGCGAAGCCCGCAGCCAAAGGCGCCGGATCCGCCTCGCCTGCATCCTATTCCGCTTCCTTCGGCTTTGCGCCCTCCATGGTTGTGTCATGCTTCTGGTCCTCTTCCTCCTCCGACTCCATGCCCTCCATGGTTGTGTCTTGCTCCTGGTCCTCCTCCTCTGACTACACGCCCTCCATGGTTGCGTCATGATCTTCCTCCTCCTCCGGCTTCGGCGAGTCCGGAGGTAGGCCAGCTGCAATCCAGGCTTCGCGCCTAGTCCGGATCTGCTCAAGGAGCTCCAGCCGCCACACATCGTGATCCTCTGCCGGGCCATGGCGGATGGCGAGCGGATTGAAAGGTGGTGGCGCGGGGGAGGGGGGAGGGAGGGGGTAAAATTGGGGGCGGGATAGGGTTCGGGTGCCGCCGCCCGGTTTAAATAGCCAGACTAGGGCCCTCAGATAGCGGCCCGGAGCTGCGCCATGAATGCACCCCCACCGCCCTCATCGCTAATCGGAGGAGACGCCCATAGGATTGAAGGGTTTTTGTGTGTTTCCATGTGGGTCCCTGCTGTCAGTCCGACATGGCGAACGCACCCTGGCCTCCCCATATCCGCCCTAAATTTGGATTGAATATGAGGGGTGCCGGACAACCCGGACGTATAGGGTCGATATGAGGAGCCCGTCTGGGTCGGTTTTTTTACCGATCAGTGATTAGGCCATCCACTGGTCGTACAAGGGGGTTGTGTGTGTGTGTGTGGGGGGGGGGGGGGGGGGGCTTGGGGAGCCTGGCTGTAGATGCTCTAACAGCTGACTTGCCGCATGCTCCCTCTATATATTGCAAATCAACGATGTCTTGTACATATGTCCGGTTTTTAGAATCTGTTTGTTAAGACCTGAAACCACGACAAGTATTTTAGAACGGAGGGAGTAACAAAGTTTTGTTGTGTCACAGTTTATATTGCTGTTATTATTTTGATTTCTATTGCCTTGCTTGTTGACTTTCTGGTTTGTCCAGATTTTCTTGCTTTAGATTTTTCTCATTGCGTTCATACTAGCTAGCAGTATTTGTGCTGTGCAATGCTAATGGCATGTAATGCCTATTTCAAACCGATCAAATTACACATGATTCTGCCTAGAGTTTCTTGGAGGTCTATATGGTATACCACTCCTACCAAATTGATGCTATTACACCAATTGCGGAATATGCGGGTAATTATTACTTACGAACTGATTCTCGTGGCTCACATCTGAAAGTTTGTCTCGGACAGTATTTCCGCGGAACTGTTCACCTGTTTAAGACCTCCATGGTTGACCGAACCCTGCTTCCTCAATTTTTATTTGTTATTATACGGAAGAGGTTACATATATGGTGACAACATGAGCACAATTGTTTTTCTGTCCAGTGGGCTGGTTGGTACTTTGTGCTAGTATCATGCGTGGAAGTATTGATCTGTCATTTCTCCAACAACGTAATTCATTTGAGGCTTCCAGGGATGCTTTTCCAAGTGTTGACTGATCCTACCAATTCTTGCAGAGCAAAAGTGAAAGATGTAGGCCTCCTTTGATCCAAAGGAATTCTATAGATTTTTTGGAGGATTGAATTCCTTTGGGATTTTTCCTATGTTTATGTTTGTCCTTTGATTCATAGGATTGAATCCCATAGGAATTTTTCCAATGAAATCTTTTGTACTACATTTCATAGGATATCTAACAACCACTCCAACCTCTTTTTACAATTTCTTTGCTTTTCTCGTGAAATCAAACACTCCTTGCTAATCGTATAGGATTCAAGTGGGCATGACACTCCAATCCTATACTTTTCCTATTCCCGCATTTTCAAAATCCTGCGAATCAAAGAGGCCCGTAGGGGATGAACCCTGCAGATTATGGGTTGGCCTTGGAAACCCGTGCACGGAGGAGGACCTCGACTTTTTCTATGCCTCTACGACTATCACCGTAGGGGATGGCGCCAAAACGTCTTTTTGGGGCTCCCCATGGCTTCTTGGTCGTAAACCCAAGGATATTGCGCCTCTCTTGTTTGCGGCCTCGAGAAGAAAGAATTGGAAGGTCCGTGAGGCCCTCGCAGGGAACTCTTGGATCTTCAAGACCAATCTTGACACGGACACGGTTGTCTCCGTCGCCCACATTCGGGAGTTCTTCACTCTTTGGATGCTCCTTAATGACGTCCACCTTCATGAACAAACCGAAGACGTCATCATTTGGAAGCATGCGAACGATGGGATCTACACGGCGGCCACCGCGTACAAGGCTCAATTCCTAGGCATGACTCTCTCCCCCTTGGATCGCATGGTTTGGAAGGCATGGGCACCTCCAAAGGTTAAGTTTTTTGCTTGGTTGGCGTTGCAAGATAGGATTTGGACCGCTGATCGCTTGGAGCGACGAGGTTGGCCAAATTGTGGCCTTTGCAAGCTTTGCAATAGGGAGCAAGAATCGGAAGCCCACCTTTTCTTCAAGTGCCGCTACACGATTCGGCTATGGGAGTCTCTCATTGAGAAGCTAGGTCTCGCGCACATGGATACATCCGAGTGGCTCCATCTACCAGTGGTGGGACAAGAGAACTGACAACCACAACCCTAACCGGCAAGCTATGGCCTCCCTCACCATGCTTGTCTCGTGGACCATTTGGAATGAAAGAAATGCACGGGTGTTCCGCCACAAGAGTGCGCCACCGACCATCCTACTCACCGCCATCATCGAGGAGGCGAAGCTTTGGATGGCCGCGGGTGCAAAGAAATTAGGGAATATTTTTCTGGGCGAGTAATTGTCATGCCGAATGTGTGGGTGTGTTGTATTTCTCTAAACTCTATTCTCTCCTTATTTAATAGATGAGGCAAAGCTTATGCCTCCGTTTCGAAAAAAAAAAAGTGAAAGATGTGATAAACCCACTGGTAACTACCTCACCCTCAAGTTCTGGGAGGAGTCTATCCCAAAGGAAACCTCCTGTCGCGCATCAAGGTGATGAGTTTCCGTGAGTTCACACGGGACCCAGCGGAGGCTGGCTTCCTCGAGTTCTTCTTCCGGAGCGCACGGGCGCTGAAGACCGCGTCTGTTTTCCTGGCCAATCCAAGCTTCACACCGCTCTCGGCGGAGGAGGCGTATGCCAGAGTGAGATGTAGCTCGAGAATCAAGGCAAGTGAATCCAAGACGGTTGTCCGTGAGAGTACCGGCCCTGCAGGAGGTAACATTTGGAGCTTGAAAGACGGGGCAGATTTTCTTTCCATGACCCCTTCTCCGTAGATTCTGATGCAAACTATGAAGTGTGGTATCTGTTTCTGGCCGTGCCGTTGCGTTGGTCTGTCAAATTTGAAACGAGGTCCTTGGAGCAATAATTAACCCTAATAAACTACTCCCTCCGTTCCTAAATATAAGTCTTTTTAGAGATTTCAGTATGAATTACATACGGAGCAAAATGAGTGAATCTACCCTTTAAAATATGTCTATATACATCCGTATGTAGTTTGTAGTGAAATGTCTAAAAAGACTTATATTTAGAAACGGAGGAAGTATATATCATCAAATAAACCCTAATAAACTATATATCATCAAATAAGGGAGCAATAATAGATTATTGTGTTTTCAAACAATTCAAATTTAGAAGCATTAATTTTGTTCATTCATTGGGAAAAGTTTCTAAAGTTCCTGGATTAAACTTTTTTTAGTGGAGTTCCCGCCCCGACGTCATTATCCCCACCTCGCACCCACACCGCCGACCTCCACCCATAGACGTCGTTGGCCCTTCCCTTCCTGGATAGGGCACCTCCACTAGTAGAAAACATGGTACTAGTCCCGGTTCCAGAGGGCCTTTAGTCCCGGTTCTGAAACCGGGACAAATCAAACGGGACTAATGCCCAAAACCTTTAGTCCCGGTTTGCTTACGAACCGGGACCAAAGGAGGACCACGTGGCCGCTCTGGGGCGCCCAGGGAGGAGGACTTTTAGTCCCGGTTGGTAACATCAACCGGGACTAAAGGGCAGCCACGCGTCAGCAGCTCCCAGGCTCTGGGGTTTTTGTTTTTTTTGAGGGGGGGGGGGGGGGGGGGGGGTATTAGGGGTTTTGGATGGTTTAATTAGGGGTTCATATTGTGTTAGTTATAACTACTACATATAGAGAGAAGTGACCTCTCTTTCTCCGTGCTTGGTCGATGCTAGCTACTACATATAGAGAGAACTCGACGCTACTAAGCAAACGAAGGAACCATTAATTACACAAGATCGCCACGAACATATACAGAGAGAAGTGACCTCTCTTTCTCCGAGATTGGTCGAACAACAAGTTTTCGTATTTCTATCCGACGCTACTATATATATACAATATAACATATCTTACGATCCCTGACATCATCTACCGAAAGTCAGCTTCAATTTTCACATGGTATTCTCCGTCTTTATGTATGACGTGGTCAAGAAAGAATCCCGCCAATTCCTCTTGAATTGCTCGTATGCGATCATGTGGTAGGAGTTCATCCCGCATCTGCCACATCTAATTTAAAGAAGGGAGTCAATACATATATATGAATGAAACTCAACACAATTGATGATAATAAAATAAAATTGTGAATATTATTGTTTACGTGCTTCATATTGTTTGTCAGAGTAGCCCCGCTCAGAGATCAAGCTGCGCATGAACTCGCAAACGTAGTATCCACATAAATGATTCCCGCCTTCCTGCCACAAGCACTTTACGAGAATAGAGTTCAATCAAACTGATAATCAAGCATGATAAATGGTATTGATGAAATTAGAATCAATGAGAGATGCGCGGAACTAGCTAGTACTACTTACTTTGGGGTGTGTAAATCGTAGCTCATTCGGCAGACCCGGAACCATTCCGGTGAACTTTTTCCAAACCCTGCCAGAAAAAGAAAATGATTACTTGATATCAGGAAATGAACGAAAGTTGCCGATATGGTGCGATAATGATTGAACTTACTTCTGGAGCATTGCAATCATGTCCGCATATTCCTGGGGATCTTTACGTCTCGAGTCTAAGACAGTTACTACTCCCCCGTCAAGCTTAATCTCTAGCAGAATAAAGTGGAAGCTGCGCACGCATAACTCATCAATTACATTACTTAACCTCGAGTAAGCGAAACCGAATATGCACAAGACAGTAACACTCACTTGAAGTTGTAAGAAAAGAGTATTTTCCCTTTGTTTTGATGTCGAAGGAACGATTGTAGCAAGTTTTCCTTAGTTTCTTTGACTTTCTTTTTTACCGACCATTCATTTACGGTATTTGGGCTAATGAACCCAATGTCATAGATTTGTCTTTCCTTGCATTCGACGATCTTCAATCTGCATAATATAGTGAGGATAATTATATATACATGCAATGAACGAGCAGAGCTAGAGACATAATTACAGAAGTAATACTTACACACAGTAGCAAGTCATGAGTTGTTTGTCGAGGGCCTCTTGATTGAATAACTGAAATAACTCCAGAAATTCAACTGGCAACACCTCAACTCCAATGAGGTCGTGCTCCTCTTTAATTCTCAGCAACATACTGTCGGCCCCACTCTTCCTGCAGGTATCCATGTACCATTCATGCAATCTTCGCATCATCGTTGTTAGAGGAGGATGATCAGGTTTGACGAGAGGCTTCCCGTGCTCGTATCTGAAGATCTCTACTGTCTCTAACGTTTCAAATTGTACATCATCGCCCAGGTAATAACCAAGATTGGTACCGGGCGGTAGCCCCGGATGATTAGCGACGATATCGCTAGACACCTTGATCGGGGGGCACGATTGCTTCGCCTGTTCGCCGAGCTGGGGAATTGTTTTCCCACTTCTTCGTTTTGCTTCTCTTGCAACACTGCAAGTACTTCCCGACCGCTCCTCTTCCTTATATGTCCTTTCAATAATGCGCTCATAGTTGGATTGCGGCGGAGACAGTGGTGGTCGCTTAAGGGCACGCAGAGTGCGCTTCACTTTCACTTGATCTATTGTTTCCTTCGGAGGTGGAGGTTTCCGTGCAAAATGGGCCTCCACTTCGGCAGCACTGATTTCCGCATTTTCCTCGTCGGTCCTCTCATATGGTAACTTTTCCAGAGGCTTGAGGCTTGGACCATATTTGAATCTCTTCCCGCCTCTTGTACTGCTAGCCGCCGGAGCGGCGCCGTCTCTCTTCTGCCGTTGCTGACGCGGCGGAGTCCGCTGACATGCCGGAGGAGGCGGAGGAGGAGGCGGAGGAGGAGGCGGAGTGCCCTGATCACTCGCCGGAGGAGGAGGCGGAGGAGGAGGAGGCGTCCAGTTTGGAAGCTTGATGTACTCCTTTCTCCATAGACAGCTACTCCTTAAAGCATTTACCAGATGAATCTCCCCTTCACCTGTAGGGTAGTGAAGCTCCAGCTCCTCAAATCTCTCCATTATTTCATCCACCGTCACAACATCATAGCCATGTGGAATCGGACGGCAATGAAAAGTTCCCTCAGCTTGAGGAGGTACAACAAAGCCGACCGCCGACTTCAAGGTCAGGTTCTGGCATTTCGTCATTAGCTCGCAATGTTCAGCCTCCGTGATACTATCCACGGGGTAGCGAGGAGCCGTGAAATCAGGCTGAACGAGCTCCGTGGAAGCCACGCTGCTTCTCCGCTGAGATGGTGGGGTAGCTTCTGGGGCAGCGTCGAAGCAAGGATCTTCGTGCCGCTGAGATGGTTGGCTGGTAGCTCACTGGCTCTCAAGTTCCTCTAGGTTTGCTATTCTTGCATTGAGCTTCTGCATTTGGCTTGCTTCCGCTTTCCTCTTTCTCTCTCAGCTTCTGTAACCACCGCTGTCGGGAAACCCATGCACCCACGGAACGGAGCCTGGTGTGCCTCGTGTTCGTCCAGGGTGCTCAGGATTCCCGAGGGCCTCTGTCAGCTCGTCCTTCTCTCTGCCGGGAATGAACGTCCCTTCCTGCGCTGCCTTGATTGCTGCCTGAAGCTTCTTGATGGGTATTGCAAGTTGCTCGTCCGTCCAATAGCACTCCCCTGTTTCTGAGTCCAAAGTTCCCCCAACCCCGAAGAACCAAGTCCTTGAACGATCTGGCCAGTGCAATGTCGCTGGTTGGACCCCTTTAGCAAGCAGGTCTTGCTCAGCTTTGTCCCACAACGGTCGGGCTTTGTAGTATCCACCTGACCCCGTGTGATGGTGATACAACTTCTTTGTAGCATTTTTCTTGTTTGTCAGTGACGTTTTCTTACCCTTCTCCGATTCCTTGTAGGCCACAAATGCGGGCCAGTGATCTCTTATCTTCTCATATCGACCAATGAATTCTGGAGTCTTTCCTTTGTCGACAAACTTTGAGTTTAACTCTTTCTTCCAGTTCCTTAATAGTTCTGCCATCTTCTTAAGAGCATACGCCTTGACCTTTGGCTCTATAACTGGGTTATTCGGCTCCTCCTCTGGCGGGAGGCTTAAATTTGTCATCAGCGAGGTCCAAAGATCATCTTTCTGTCTATCCTGGACATAAGATACTTCAGGGTCATCCTTACTCTTATTCCATTGCACGATGCTGATCGGGACGTTGTCCCTAACAACAACTCCGCACTGATGTACAAATGCGTCCTTGGTCCGCTTGGGAGCAATCGGTTGGCCATCTTTCGCCACTTCTGTGATCGTGAACCTTTCATCCTGGCGCAACCTTTTCTTCGGGCCTCGTCTCCTTACGGAAGTTTGGCTCGATCCGGAGGGCTGAAAGAATAAAGAAGCGTTAATATATGTACATACCAAAACAATTAATGCATTAAGTCAGCACAGGCTTAATTAATATATATATACCTCGCCGGACTTTGCAACAGCTCCCTCCTCCATTCGGTCACCGGAGCCGTCATCATGATCTCCTTCCTCCGCCATTCGGTCATCGGAGCCGTCAAGATCTCCTTCCTCCTCCATTGTTGGATTACCGGAGCCGTCATCCTCTCCTTCCTGACCATCGGTGTCGTTGAGAAACGACAAGGGATCAGCACCGGCGAGGATTATATCCCCCAACAACTGTTCTTGTTCTAAGTCTCTTTCCATAGTTTTTGCAAATATTACAACATGGCAATATACAAACATGAGAGATGGATTAGTGGCAAACATAGACCTAGCTAATCACAACAAGGAATCATAGGCATATATGAGCAATGGATTAGTTGCGGACCGCCTCTCTCATGCATGTCCGAAGTCCCCCCTCATGTCGAAGTTATCGGGGTTATACTTTCAGGAGAGGACACTTTGCAAAAAATATTCTATGAGGGTGTAGGAGATCGACAACGCTCTTTCTTCTAGCTAGGGTTTGGGTGGCCTCGAGAGTTTGTCGGGTAGGGGCGGGAGGGGGTAGGAGATCGACAACGCTCTTTCTTCTAGGGTTTGGGTGGCCTCGAGAGTTTGTCGGGTAGCGGCGGGAGGGGGTAGGAGATCGACAACGCTCTTTCTTCTAGGGTTTGGGTGGCATGGTACGCACTATTAAAGTTGAACATTTTAACTTAGTAAATTTCTATGAACAATGATGGACGGTACGCACTATATCCACATACTACGCTTTGGGATGGATGCATGCGATCGTAACCCCGGTTCCGGTTGAAAGATTGCCTCGGAAAGGACTCCGCAACTTGAGCACAAGAGCTCCGATCGAGACGATTTCGGATCCGTTGGAAAGCTCTCGGGGAGCCGATGCCAACGTGATGATAGGGGGGGGGGGGGTGCTCCCGTGGCCTTGTTGATAGATAGAGCCGATGCCAACGTGATGATAGAACCGATGCCAACATTTTCATTTAACAAAAAAACTACCTTCAAAAAAAGACTTGCTTCGCCGCGGGTGCTCACCGGGAGCCTGCAGAGGTGCGACGTGGACTCGGTGGAAAAACTTTATGAAAATGCGGTGGTGGCTGGGACGGGCGGTTTTCTTTTCCTTCTTCATTTTTTTTCCTTTGTTTTTTCTTATATGTCTGTTTTCGTTTTCACTCTACATTTTCGTACATATCAAAAACAACAAAAACAAACATTTTTCAAATATGTTCTCAACTTTTTTTTGTTCTTCTCCATATTTTGTTTGGTTTTATTTTTTCTTCTCCATTTTTTATTTGGTTTTCTTTTCCTTCTTCATTTTTTTTCTTTGTTTTTTCTAATGTTTGTTTTCGTTTTCACTCTAAATTTTCGTACATATGAAAAACAACGAAGTTTGTATACAAAAGTTTTGTTTTTTTTCATGGCCCAATACAATAGCATGTAAAGTTTGTATACACGAAGATCATGGCAACAATATAGACACAATATGTAGCATGTAAAGTTTGTATACAAAGATCATGGCAATACAATAGATCATGGCCATACAATAGACACAATGCCAAAATCTATATATATATATATATAGAGAGAGAGAGAGAGAGAGTAAGACTATTCTGATCATAGGATCAGTTATTCTGATCACGACCCGCCTATATAGGGGCGATGGGATGCTCCCGAACCAGTGCCCAATAGAAAAAAAGCCCACCGCCTGTTCCGTCTCCATCCCCAACTGGCGCCGCCGTCCCCGCCCTGAACGCGCCACCGCTCCCAACTGCCGCTGCCACCGTCCCTCGCCGCAGATCACGCCGCCGCCACCGTCCTACCGCGGATCGCGCCGCCGCCACTGTCCCGCCGCGGATCGCGCCGCGCCACCATCCCTCGCTGCGGATCGCGCGGCCGCCACCATCCCTCCCCCTAGATCGCGTCGCCTCCACAGTCCCACGATGGGGATCGCGCCACCGGAACCTCCGCCAACCCATGCCCCATCGCCGGGATCCTTCCACCGCGACCTTCCTTCAATTGGCACCGCGACCTCCCCTGCAACCGACCCGACGCCGCCAGGCTCCATCCGACCTCTAACCTCTGGCTCATCGAGCACCACGATGCCGCATGCCCTTCTCAGCCCACCGCCGCTGGCCTGACTCGCACGAGGTCGAGACGGTTGTGGCAGAGAGGATACGGGATGCGCGGCTGGAGCTCATGGTTTCTCTGAACTGCACGAGGTAGAGCAACCGTCCTGCTCCTCCGTGCTCCATCTTGTTTGCTTTCAACCAGCAGCGCCTGGACCCATTCGTCTTCCTCTTCAAAACAGCAGTAGCGTTCGTCCTCTGCGTCGAGCAAAAGGCCCGATGAGGCGCCGTTCAGTAAAGTTCAAAATGGCCCTTCAGATAGCACCATATCTAGTATGTTGCTTGTTAGTCCTATAGGAAAAGAAATAGTACACAGGAGAGTAGGAAATGTAGTTAGAGAGGTTGAGGGGACAAGGTTCAGAGATGAGCTTTATGTTTAGGAGATATTACAGGTCGCCGTGAGGCTCTTGGAGCTTTGTTTTGTATGCAAGTTCTACATGTATACGCTGGCCAATGAGAAGTTGTACTGTGGCTACACGCCGGCGGCCATGAAGTTCTACTATGGATGTACGCAAGGTTCTACTGCGGCTATACGCTACGTCCGCCGTGAAGTTCTACGCCATATGCCAAGTTCTACTGCAGCTATATGCTGGCCTGGCTCCTTGACTTCATTCATGACATGGGCACTGGCAATTGGCGAGTATGCTCATTGGGATTTAATACATGGATTAAAAATACTAAATTTGTTTCTCTTTACATGTTCACCATACGGGACTATACAAAATAACGTGCATCTATATATAGAAATGTAATTTTAGGTTTTGGATGACATGAATAAGAGAGTAGTATTAAATGTTTACCTAAAAAACCAGTGGATTTTTTCATGAAAAAACTCAAAAAAGTTCTTCGGTTTACAATCTGAAAGTTTCAAAAAAATGTCGTTTCACTTTTGTTAAATGGAATTTCCATATTTCTAAATAAACCTAGAAGTTCAAAAATAAGTAACAGAACGATTAGATGCTCAACATGCTGAAACTAAAACAAAAAGCGAGCATTTTTTAGGAACAAAAAAGATGCTCGTTCTTTTCAGTCAAAGTCGCTTCTGAAAAAAATATATGAGGTGAAGTATTTCACTTTGCCAAAAAATCATTTTTACCTAGAAGTTTGTATTTAAAAGGTAAAGCCGTTCAGAGAAAAGAAAATAAAAGGTAAAAAATGAACCGGGATGTACAACATACTAAAAGGTACATGTTGCCGAAAAAAGCACTAAAGCATCTCGTCTAGTTTGAAAATATGATGTAGCTCAATTATATTGTGCCGATAGTTCAATCATTGTGGAAAAAATGGGGAGTTGGAGAAAAAAATTAGGGTAAAAAAGCACAAGATTCACTGCTTTAGCTTGAGCAGCCGTAATGATAGTGGAGACAGAATCTGAAGTTAACTGAAGTCCTACTATTCCGTTAGACAAGGTCCATCTAATTCGTGGTTGACAAAATTCAACCCTCCATGGCAGTGCCTGTTATTTTTAAAATCACAAAAATGAATGCAAATAGTTGACGAGAAATACATATACAAAGTGTTCGAAGGTTGGAAAAAAGAGATAAGAAAAATTAATGTTAAAAAACAAATGAAAAGGTATTTTTACCAAAAAAAAAAGAGTTTGCCCAAAAATAAACTCTAGAAGTTTACAAAACCCCAAAAGCCTATAAGTTAAAAGACAAAACAGTAGACATTTTTTCCATCTCTGAAAGTAAACTAAGAAGTTCAAATTTAAAATACATAGCAGGTAAATGTTTATAAAAAACCAGAAAATTTTGTATCTATAGAAAAGCAAGAAGTTCAAATTAACATAACATATGACTTTGATGTTTATTTAAAAAAAGAACATGGTTTTCCCGTCAAATAACATAGAAGTACAAATTAAAAAGAAATGAATAGTTCAAAATGTTTACAAAATAAGGGGTTCCTCCTTTCTAAAAAACTTAGAAGTACAAATTTAAATAACATAGAAGTTCAATGTTTATTACAAAACCAATAGCTTCAAATTAAACAAATAGAGTTGTTTAATTACCAGAGAGCAGCTCGAATTTCTAAGAACATTTTTCCCCGTTTCTAAAAAAAATCTAGAAGTTCAAATTAAAATAACAAAAGCGGTTCGATGTTTATTAAAAAAATAAAGATTTTCCCTGTTACTAAATAATAAACCTAGAAGTTCAATTTAAAAAGGAAAAATAGATGTTCAAGCGGATATTTCACCATTTCTAAATTAAAAAACAAAAATAAATAGACCAGTTCGAAAATAGCATAGCACTTTCAAGTGGATATTTCACCGTTCTAAATAAAAAAACAAGAAGTTCAAATTTTCAAAATAGAGCAGTTCAAAATACATAAAAAAGGACTTTCACCGTTCCTAACAAAACTAAAAGTTCAAATTTAAATAATGGACCGGTTCAATATTTATTACGAAAGTAGGATTTTTTTGTTACTAAAGAAATAAACCAAAAAGTCCAAATTACAGAAAGAAAATAGTTCAATATTTATAAAAAAGTCATATTTTCCTTATTACTAAAGAATAAAATCAAGAAGTTTAAATTAAAAATAACGGAGTAGTTCGTTCTATACGAAAAACTCAAATTCTTTTCGTTTCTACGAAAAATAAAAGTATAAAGTTCAATTTAAAAAAATGTTTGATGCTTTTTTGAAAACCATATTTTCTCTAAGAATAAAACTAAGAAATTCAAATTAAAATAAAGGAGAAGTTCGACGTTTATAAAAAACTCAGATTTCTATAAACCGATAAAAAACCAGCAAGTTCGAATTAAAATAACATACCAATTCAAAAAAATCTATAAAAAGATTGAATTTTCCCCATTTGCAAAAAAATCTAGAAGTCCAAATTAAAATAACGAAGCGCTTCAATGTTTACAAAAAACTTGGATTTTTAACCGGTACTAAAGAATAATAAATAACGAAGTTCAAATAGAATTTCTTATTTAAAAAAACTATAACTTCAAATTTAAATGACGAATACGTCTGACGTTTATTCCATAGTTAGGATTTTCCCCGTTACTAAAGAACAGACGAAGAAATTCAATTTAAAAAAATAGAGCAGCTCAAAATTTCTAGAGAAAATTGATTTTCCCCGTTTCTAAAAAAACTAAACGTTCAAATTTAAATAACGGAGAAGTACAATGTTTATTACAATACCAAGAAGGTCAAATTAAAAAAACCAAGCCATTCAAAAAGTTTATAAAATCCGATTTCCCTCTTTTCAAAAAGACCTAGAAGTTCAAATTTAAATAATTGAGCTGTTCGATATTTATTACATAACTAGGACTTTTTCCTTTACTAATGAATAACACCAAGAAGTCCTAATTAAAAAAATGAAGGTATTTGATGTTTATAAAAAAACTCAGATTTTCCCAATACTAAAGATTAAAACCAAGAAGTTTAATTTAATAAAAAACGAAGCAGTTCATTGTATATAAAAAACTCAGGTTTTCTCGTTACTAATGAATAAAACCAAGAAGTTCAATTGGAGAAAGCGGAGCAGTTTGATATTTATTTGAAGAAAATCGGATTTTTAGAGTTACTAAAAATAAAACCAATAAATTCAATTCGAAATAACGAAGAAGTTCGATGTTTCTAAAAAACCCCAATTTTCACATTTCTAAAAATACGCAATGAAGTTCAAATAAAAAAGGTAGAGCGGTTCAATGTCTATAAAAAACTCTGATATTTTCACGTAACCGAGAGAAGTTCAGATTAACAACTGCGAGAAGTTCACGTACTACACGGTGTGCATTTTGTATGAAAAAAAGAATAAAAAAAGCAAAGGCTAAAAGTTTTGTTGTTATAAGTTAAAGTCCTTGGAGGGAGAAAGTAAAAAAATTATTGTGAGAGAGGTTTGTACAAAAGGAATATCATTTGTGTAACACTGACGAATGGATGAGAAAATTACAAACGAAAATATGTCACAGAAGTTCAACGTGAAAACAGCAGGAAGTTCAACTACTACACTGAATGAATTTCAGATGAAAAACTTTTAAAACCGTCGCGAGTATGAAAAAATGATCAACACGAGAAAGTTGCGTGTTTACAGCAGCCTTCTATCGGTATATCACTTGCTCAATTCCGGTGAGTGGATGGAGAGCTACGAGCAAAAAAAGCATGTGAAAAACAGAGTGAAGTTCAAGTAGACATGCCGAGAAGTTCAAGTTCTTCATGCGGTGCATTTTTGAAACATCTGTTTCGCGATAAAGGCAGAACGAATGATCTCACCGTTTTCAAAATTACTTGAAAACGGCTAGGAATCAGAGAAAACCATCAACATGAAAAAGTTTTGCATTTTCCGTAGCTTTTCAACGGTATATTATTTGCCCCATTCCGATAAAGTTTGTAGAAATTACGACGAAAATACGTTTTTAGCCATTTTCAAAATAGACTTAAAACCGTAAAGAATTGGGAGAAACAATATATACCAAAAAGTTTCGCATTTGTTCAAGCTTTCCAACGCCATATCATTTGCTGCATTCAGACGTACGGTTAAAAAATTAACTCGAATATACGAACTCGATGGAACTTGTACCGTTTTTGAAATTACTCTTAAACCGTTCAAAATTAGAAAAAACTTTTAACATGAAAAAGTAGCGCATTTTCATAAGCTTTCCAACGCCATATCATTTGCTTCAATTGGATTAGCCATTTAGAAATGGCATCGAAAATACGAACTCGGCTGTTCGGTTTGCGAAATTTTATGATTTTTGAAATTACTCTTTAACCGTAGGGAATTAGAGAAAACTATCAACATGTGGAAGGAGCGGTTTTGCAGCAGCTTTCCAACGCCATATTATTTGCCTCATTCCGATAAACGGTTTAGAAATGCGATCGAAAATACGATTCACGTTTTTTGTATGAAGAGAAAACGATTTTCAAAACTGCTCTTAAACCGCTTACATTTTGCCAAATGACCCTGAAATTGAAAAGCACTACAAATGAACTCTGAAAAGGTTGAAAGTTGGCATGGTATCATCATTTCACCCACATAGCATGTGCTAAAAAGTTGAGAGGTTTACGGCAAAAACTGGATGCACTTCGTGTACAAAATGGATAATCTCTTTCGAAGTATCAGGGTGTCAGACGAAAACTCATCTGTTACAAAGGGATTTCAGTTTTTTGAACTTATTTGAACTCCAGACTTTTTGTGTGTTCAAAATGCACTATTCGAAGTCACATCATAAATTTTCAACCCTTTCTGACTTCATTTGGTATTTTTCATGCATTTACTGATTTTTTGAGCTAAATGACCCTGAAATTGAAAAGCACTACAAATGAACTCTGAAAAGGTTGAAAGTTGGCATGGTATCATCACTTCACCCACATAGCATGTGCTAAAAAGTTAAGAGGGTTACGACAAAAACTGGATGCACTTCGTGTACAAAATGGACAATCTCTTTTGAAGTATCAGGGTTTCGGACGAAAACTCATCTGTTACAAAAGGCATTTCATTTCTTGACATGTAACTGCAGTGATATTCTAGATCAAAGGCATCATCAGAATAGTTGTGGAGAGAAAGTCTTCACTTTTTCTTCGCGTGTGTCCATTGCTTATTGCGCCGTAACCATGGATAATCTTCATCGTTTAACAGGGTGCTTGGGTCAGCCTTGACTTTGAAGGGAGGAATTTCATAAAACTTTTCATAATCTTCAGACATGTCTGTCTTGCCCTCCACTCCCATGATGTCTCTTTTCCCTGAAAGAATTATGTGGCGCTTTGGCTCATCGTATGATGTATTCGCTTCCTTATCTTTTCTTTTTCTCGGTTTGGTAGACATGTCCTTCACATAGAAAACCTGCGCCACATCATTGGCTATGATGAATGGTTCGTCTGTGTACCCAAGATTGTTGAGATCCACTTTTGTCATTCCGTACTGCGGGTCTACCTGTACCCCGCCTCCTGACAGATTGACCCATTTGCACCGAAACAAAGGGACCTTAAAATCATGTCCATAGTCAAATTCCCATATGTCCACTATGTAACCATAATATGTGTCCTTTCCCCTGTTGGTTGCTGCATCAAAGCGGACACCACTGTTTTGGTTGGTGCTCTTTTGATCTTGGGCGATCGTATAAAATGTATTCCCATTTATCTCGTACCCTTTGTAAGTCAATACAGTCGAAGATGGTCCCCTGGCCAACGAGTACAGCTCATCTACAACAGTGTTGTCACCCATGAGATGTGTTTGCAACCAACTGCCGAAAGTCCTGATGTGTTCACATGTAATCAAGTCGTCACACTACTCCGGGTGTTTGGAGCGCAGAATATTCTCGTGTTCATTGACATACGGGGTCACCAAGGTAGAATTCTGTAGAACTGTGTAGTGTGCTTGAGACCAAGAATGCCCGTCCCTACATATTATTGAGTCCGCTCCTAGCGTGACTTTTCCAGTCAGTCTCCCCTCATACCGCGATTGAGGGAGACCAATCTTCTTAAGGTCAGGAATGAAGTCAACACAAAACCCAATGACCTCCTCTGTTTGATGGCCCGTGGAGATTCTTCCTTCTGGCCTAGCACGGTTACGAACATATTTCTTTAAGACTCCCATGAACCTCTCAAAGGGGAAGATATTGTGTAGAAATATAGGGCCCAGAATGGCAATCTCGTCGACTAGATGAACTAGGACGTGTGTCATGATATTGAAGAAGGATGGTGGGAACACCAGCTCAAAACTGACAAGACATTGCACCAAATCACTCCTTAACCTTGGTAGGATTTCTGGATCGATTACCTTCTGAGAGATTGCATTGAGGAATGCACATAGCTTCACAATGGCTAATCGAACGTTTTTCGGTAGAAGCCCCCTCAATGCAACCGGAAGCAGTTGCGTCATAATCACGTGGCAGTCATGAGACTTTAGGTTCTGGAACTTTTTCTCTACCATATTTATTATTCCCTTTATATTCGACGAGAAGCCAGACGGGACCTTCATACTGAGCAGGCATTCAAAGAAGATTTCCTTCTCTTCTTTGGTAAGAGCGTAGCTGGCAGGACCTTCATACTGCTTTGGAAGCATGACGTCTTTTTCGTGCACACGTTGCTGGTCCTCCTGTGCCTCCGGTGTATCTTTTGTCTTCCCATACATGCCCAAGAAGCCTAGCAGGTTCACGCAAAGATTCTTCGTCACATGCATCACGTCGATTGCAGAGCGGACCTCTAGGTCTTTCCAATAGGGTAGGTCCCAAAATATAGATTTCTTCTTCCACATGGGTGCACGTCCCTCAGCGTCATTCGGAACAGATAGTCCGCCGGGACCCTTTCCAAAGATTAATTGTAAATCATTGACCATAGCAAGTATGTGATCACCAGTACGGACTGCGGGCTTCTTCCGGTGATCTGCCTCGCCTTTGAAATGCTTGCCTTTCTTTCGACATTGATGGTTGGTCGGAAGAAATCGACGATGTCCCAGGTACACATTATTCCTGCATTTATTTCGACATTGATGGTTCATCATCACATTAAAACCAAAGTACAGTAGTGATCAAATGGTATTACTGAAAAAATAAATACATAAAGTTCATATATAGTTCTCATTGAACAACATATAGCTCTCTAGAGCATCTAATTAAAACATACATTGAAACTATGTAAACCATTTCAATGCAGCAATAAATGCGATCATAATCGCAACTAAGGTAACAATTGATCCAACGACATAATGATACCAAGCCTCAGTATGAATGGCATATTTTTTAATCTTTCTAATCTTCAAGCGCATTGTATCCATCTTGATCTTGTGATTATCGACGACATCCGCAACATGCAACTCCAATTCCATCTTCTCCTCCTCAATTCTTTTCAATTTTTTCTTCAAGTAATCATTTTCTTTTTCAACTAAATTTAACCTCTCGACAAGAGGGTCGGTTGGAATTTCCGGTTCACATACCTCCTAGATAAAAAC
The DNA here is from genome assembly GCA_011799875.1 of Thinopyrum elongatum. Classification (NCBI taxonomy): domain Eukaryota; kingdom Viridiplantae; phylum Streptophyta; class Magnoliopsida; order Poales; family Poaceae; genus Thinopyrum; species Thinopyrum elongatum. The sequence continues at coordinate 94,847,433 of CM022298.1, forward strand.
ATCTATGTCACGTTGGTCGGCATAATTGTCATAAACACTAAATGAAACAAATAGTTGTAAAAGATAATATACCACATCCGAATCATAGACCGGACGAGGGCCGACGGGGGCGGATACCAAAACCATCGCACTATATAATAACAAACAATAATAAAATTAAGAAAATTATACAAGTATCTATCTAAATCATACAAGTAAGAATTTTTTCTTTTAAAAAGAAGATAAGAAGATGAGGCTCACCACGGTGGTGCCGGCGACGAGATCGGCACGGGCGATCGACGGCGGTGAGGACGGGGACGGGACAGGACGGACCGGCAAACCTAGACAAATCTTGAGGAAAATGGAGCTTGGACAAGGAGCTTCGAGAGGAGAAAGCTTAAGTGTGGCTTGGGCATTTCATCGAACACCTCATGTGCATAGGAAGTGAGCTAGAGCAACACACACCTCTCCCACGGCCGGCCAAAAAAATAGAGCAGTGGCTCTGTTCGCGGGCAGGGGCAGGGGTATATATAGGGATCTCTTTAGTCCCGGTTGGTGGCTAAAACCGGGACTAAAGGACAATATTTGGTCCCGGTTCCAGCCACCAACCGGGACTAAAGGTGCTGGGCCAGGAGCGAGGCCCATTGGTCCTGGTTCGTGTCTGGAACCGGGACCAAAGGGGTCAGACGAACCGGGACCAATGGCCCCCGAGGCCCGACCGGTGCCCTGGCCTCACGAACCGGGACTGATGCACCCTTTGGTCCCGGTTCGTGAGTGAACCGGGATTAATGCCCTTACCCAGGCCTCAACCAAAGCCCTATTTCCTACTAGTGCTCCCTCCTAACTGCCTATCAGACTATCCACTCGACTGAGAGTTGGAACCAGCGTCCCAAATGTATCGCTGGTTTTGGGATTCCGCTGGCGAGATATGTTGGTCCATTGTGGTAGAATCAGCTACCCTTGAAGTGTAGGCGAGATACATGGTTGCAGCATCCCATGTGGCCGTCGTGAGGGGAGGCCCGGATTGTAGCAGTGAGCAGCCCCGTCTCTAGCAAGCTCCCCTCCCCTGCGCTGCGTTGCAGTAGTGCGGCCAGTGCATTGCAGTAATGCGGCCAGCGGCCCCAACCCCCTTGCATTATGCGTTGCAACACTGCGATGAGTGGCACCTACCTCCGGTCTCCCATTGAGTGCTGCATTGCAGCACTGTGGTGAGCGGCGCCTGCCTTCAGCCTCTCTCTTCGTGCCGTGTTGCAGCACTGCGGCAAGCGGCGTTCACCCCCGGCAACCCCCTACATGCTGCATTGCAACATGTCGGTGACCACGCAGCATCACTGCCTCGGTGCCTGCCTATAACACACCCGACCTTGTGGTGGCGTTGGCACGCCCGTCGAATACAACAACACACTCTCCCCGCACGCACTCACCCCAATCCTTTGCGTCGCTGACTCCACCCCGTAAGGTTGCAACACTAGCTAGCCGCCGCTTGTTTCAGCACACGGCCGGCTCGCAACATCGCGTGTCATCCCACTCGCAGCAATGGGAAATGTTGGCATCCTTCCCGCATCATCGACGCATCTCCGGATGCCCCCCTCACAATAGTAATGTTGTAGCAATTGTGAAGAGCCTGGAGCCCGCGCGAGGATGAATGCAGGGAGTAACACACATGGGCACACTATTGTGGAATAGACGGGCGACGTGATGAGGTTATGCAGTCATGAAGGCGTGTTGGTTGTATGAGACATGAGACATGTGGAAGGAGATGAAGAAGCTAAGAAGTACTCCGTCCTTTTCAAAATAGAAGGTGTGCGTTGACCTTTTTGGTCTTCATCACACAACTTTGACTATGATTTTCACTTACTGTATGCCTACAAAATTATTAGAAAGACATATGAAATATAATTGTTCTGCAAGACAAATACGATGATAATACATGTTCAATCCATGTACTTTGGTATATATTATGGTCAATGTCATGCATCAAAGACCGTGCAAAGTCAACACTACTAGGAGAAAGCCTACTAGTAGCGCTTGAAATCGAGCTATCAGTAGCGCTGGTACAAGCGCTACCACTAAGGCGCTACAGCTAACTGGTAGCAGTAGCGCTGGTTTTCCAGCGCTACTGATATACCTAATTAGCAGTAGCGCTCTACTGAAACCAGCGCTACTGATAATAGTAAGTAGCAGTAGTGTTTTTTATGAAAAGCGCTACTGCTAAATTTTCCTGTATTTTTGAAAATGCAGCTTATTGTCGCTGTATTTGTATAGGTTTTATATACAATACTTTCATCATATGATTTTATGACCATGATTAGTTATTATATATATCAGTGGATGAAATGAATGTGGATTAGATTCAAATGGAGGCAACATGTGGTGCACATCGAAAGTACTACTAATCCAAACTTGGATTAGTAGTACTTTCGATGTGCACCACATGTTGCCTCCACTTGAATCTAATTCATGTTCATTTCACCCACTGATATTTGGATTAGTAGTACTTTCGATCTGCACCACATGTTGCCTCCACTTGAATCTAATTCATGTTCATTTCACCCACTGATATATATAATAACTCATCATGCTCATATAACAACTTAGCATCATGCATCATCATAATAACTTGGTCATCATTTTCGTCCATGAGACATCATATAACAACTTGGTCACTAGTCATAATCACAACTCCTCCTCCTCCTCCTCATCAACTCTAACACATTGTAACACAAGATAACACATTGTACCTAAGACCTACTCCTCTCTCATAGGACCTACTACCCTCTCTAAGGTAAAATAGCATAAAACAAGATAGGCCCCGACTCTCCATTATGGAGAATGGAGACTATTCTGTCTCCAATTCTTGCGCTTCGCACAATGTTGCTTCCAAGTAGCTCCCTGTGATTGTTCATACATTTTTTCCATTCTTTGATTGTCATGTCTTGATCGGTTTTAGAAATCCGGTATGAACAGTTGTGAAGCCTAGGCGGATATGGCCGTAAGCTAATAACTTCAAGCCGACCTTTCGAAAACATCAGATCAGGCACACAATCCTTTGGGATTTTCTGTTGAAAAACATAATAATAACATCGTAGTTAGCAATGTAGTTTATCTTTATAAGAATATATGCAAAAGATGCATGGATGTCGTAATAGTAAGAAATCTTACCATGCCATCTCCATGGATATTACCGTAGGTCAGCACGTGCACTAGTGGCACGTATTGACCATAATGTGCAGGAGTTTGATAATTGATATTGTAATTCTCAACATCAATAATAAATGATATAAGATGATCTTTCTCCTGATAAATTAATTCTGCACCATCGGTGTAGTAGGTTCTGTCTACCATCTTCCGTACATTTTTTGAAGAATGAAAATATGCTGTCAATGGAAATAAGCTGTCAACTATTTTGAAATAAACAATATAAATTACTTAATAAATATGTTTGAGAAACTCACATAGCGGTAGAATTGGAAGCGTATCAACAAGGACCCAAATGTCCATTTTCTCTTCGGCGATGTCAGGATCACCAAGATCCAAGATGACAAGCATACCCTCATGAAAATCATACGTCTTGCAAAGTGCTTCCCAATTCGGGCAACCAAAATGGGATACGCTCTCAGAATTGTATAGATTTACAGCAAAATCATAACCATGATGGGTCCTTAGGTGAACTATCTTTGTTTCCATACTTTCATGATCTTCAAAATCCATCCTCTCCAAGACATAGCGTTTTGCATGGCATGGGATAAGCTAGTCGAATTGTAAAAGACGAAAATTACACATTGAAGAAGCAGAAGTCATGCTTAATTACGAAAAAACACTTGTCGTCGTTGCGTACCGTTTCAACATCGAAGGTCTCCTGGAGCTTAATACTAAAGCGCCGACCTTCTACCAGGTGAGGCCTGTCGCACAGACCCCGGTCATCGCCGCACCAGTCACACTCCGGGAGCCTATCGTCGTCGTCAGACATTTCCTATGTTCATAATTCAAAGATTAAACTTGTACAATTCAATATATGTACTACAAAAACTAAATTAGATCATTATTATTCATCACGGGTTGAGTATCGGTCTGTCGAGTATTTTCTTGAAAACTCTCAGCTCACGTGGTGTATATATTCGACCGTTGGTGATGGTAGCTCCTCCCTTCGTTCCCGAGTGCATTACACCAAAATGTCTAGCACACGGGAACGAAGGAGAAGTGACCCCCACGACAACAGCCGGGATTCTTCCTCTCTGGCATTTGCGACCGTCGGTGATGGTAGCTACTCCTGTCATTCCAAAGTGCATTGCACCAAAATGTCTAGCACCTTGGAATGAAGAAGAAGCTACCCCCACGACAACAGTCGGCATTCTTCTTCTCTCATATATATGGTGGAGTCCCGACAGACTTAAAGTCAACCTGAAATGTTGTTTAATTATCTTTCTACAAAATCCGGGCCACTCGATATTTCCTACATATTCTAGCACAAGTCATGCGAAAATTCACGAAAAAATCCGGCATGACCTTTGCTAAAAAGGACATATATCGAGCGCCTGAAATTTGCCGGAATGGAAATTAATCAACACTCCGGCAAAACATAGGCCACTGTGAGGTGTTCCCTGCAAACATAGGCCACTCATGTAGCTACTACTCTACTACAACTATCAAAACATCTACATCATCATCGACATGGGGATTTGGCTGGTCTCACCTCGAGGTCGGAGGTGGTCGGTGACGGGGACGACGGCGGGGTTGATGCAGGGGCTCCTTGATTTCTGCAAAAATAAAATATAAACAAAAACATTATTATCCTCATCTTAGTTCTAACCCTAAAAATTGAAAAGACCTATACATTTATTAAAAATACCCTAGTTCTAGCCCTAACACCTGTCCATCCATCCATCTATCTATATATCCTCATAAACCCTAGAAAAATGCCCTGGTTTTTTAACTACTGTCTACTTCTTGAATCATAGAAAAATGCCCTAATTTCACATAACTTAGAGTTTGAAACCCTATGTCTAACACAAAAACAAAATTTGTAAAACATAGTTCTATCCCTAATAATTTGTACTGCCCATCTATCCATCCATTTGTCTAAACCAAGTTCTAACCCTAAAAATTTGTAAAACCTAGTTCTAATCATCGACATGGGCATTTTCATATTTTATTTGATACCTATAATACTTAAAGATAATAGGTTCAAAAGACCGACAACAAACCAATAAAAAAATCTATTGTATTCTATTCAAAAGACTTACATTTACTGAAATTTTTCTAATTTTCTGTTCTATTCTACATTTACTAATTTTCTATTCTATTCCAAAGAAGAAAAATTACTAAAAATTCCTATTCTATTAAAAAGACCTACATTTACTTATTTTTTCAATTCTATTCAAAAAACCTACATTTACTAAAAAATTCTATACCTAAATTTTTATACAGAGAGAGGTGGGAGGAGGGAGGAGTGAGGGCTTCGGGCGGCTGGGGGAGGGAGGAGAGAGGAGGGCAGTGGGAGGAGAGAGGAGGGCAGTGGGAGGAGAGAGGAGGGAGCAGGGCGGTCGGAGGAGGTGGGAGGAGAGCATCGAGCGCCGACGGGAGGAGGGAGGAGAGAGGAGGGCCGCCGGAGGGAGGAGAGAGGAGGGCGGCGAGAGTTGGGGGCGACGGCGGGCGACGGCGGGCGACGGCGGTGACGGCGCACGGCGGAGAGAGAGCGAGTGAGAGTGTGAGGGGAGAGTGAGGACGCGGGGTGTGGATATGGTGCCCGTAGTAGTAGCGCTGGTTGGGAGCAACCGCTACTGCTAAGCTCCATAGCAGTAGCGCGTTACTGCTATGATCAATAACAGTAGCGCTTTTAGAGAACCAGCGCTACTACTAAGGCTAAGCATGTAAAAAAAGCATTGATCATCAATGATCTTTTTGTGTAGAATCTAAATTGTCAGTATGAATCTTCGCCGGTTTAGGAACCGGCGAAGATTCATATTGCCACAGATCCTACACATAGAGTACAATTAAGATCAAGTGGTTGTGATAGTTTGAGAAGCACCATATTTAAGGTGGTAAACATTTTGTTCGCGGAGCGAGGTGGGACTAAACTTGGGTCGTAGGAGGGGACTGAATATAGCAGTAGCGCTGGTTGGAGGAAAGCGCTATTGCTAAGTACAATAGCAGTAGCGTATTTTACGTAAGGGCGCCACTAGTATACCTAGCCTGCCGGCAACGGTGTGACAATTATAATAGTAGCGCGTTTTCTAACTACTGCACTACTGCTATGTGCATAGTAGCAGCGCTCTTTCTGCGCAAGCGCTACTACCAATTAGCAGCAGCGCTTCCTTTCAAAAAGCGCTATTGGTTAGCTTCTGTGTATAAGATTTTCCCTTGTAGTGCAAGCGTGCCTTATATTTTGGAAAGGAGAGAGTATCTCATAAAAGGATAAGATCGAAATAAAATAAATAAAGTTCTGGGAACGGGGAAAGGTATGTGTGTGGGACACTTGCGGTGGAGGGAGGCGGCATGCTATAATCAATCTGGTGATTAAGAATGTTTTCCAAGAAATTTTGTGCAAGGACTGTTCTACAATCTATACCGATATAGAACGTACTTCCTTTATTATTCAGATTTGAACTAAAGTCACGACACTTATTTTTTGATGTAGGGAGTATAAGTTTAACTGAAGTGACACATAGCATTATTAAGTTAACCCAACCAAGCATTTTAGCGATGAGAGATGGCATCTTTTTAGTGATGAGAGAGGAGCTTAGCAAAATGAACTAGTGGGTGGCTAACTCATGGGTCCATACTCACTATGGGCCCGTGAGCAACCGCGTGTTCGAATTCAGCCCAAGCAGACATCAAGACCACCGCAGAATCAACCCGTCGCCTCCACACTACGCTCAGAAACCCCGAAATCCACAAACCCTCGCCGGCGCCACCGTTGGCCATGGCCGAGCAGGTGGCACCCTTCACGACGGCGGCCGATGCACGGTGCCATGGCGCCGACTTGCACAAGATGGAGGAAACTGCGGAGTTCAATAGATTATGTTTACTTTGCCCAATAGGAGGTGAAAGAATGTACAAGGATGCTCTCATATTCCACCTTGGAGATTGAGCATCTACAAACTTGCTAAGCTCATCTTCAATCTATTATACAACATTCGTCCTTTGTTTTTCATTTCTGCTACTCCTTAGATTGCTTGCCACCTAGTGGACATTCATATTGAGCATCATCTAGAGTGAAATGCTACCCCACTTCATCATCAAACACTATACTTTCTTTCGTCTGCCTCTAGATCTTCTATGTGTTTCAAATAGGCATCCCATTTTGGTTGGTCTTTTAGAAACTCCCAACAATGCTCAAACATAAATGGACCGTCTTGTTTGTGATGTGCCTCATAAGTTTGCATTGCCCTCTTCTTTAAATCTGCATCATTTTCACCACTACAACATCAGCCTCCTTATAGCTCTCACAAAACCGCAACCCTTTTCTTAATTCTTCCAAAGCGACCATTCACATTTTTGGGGATGATATTGTTGTACACAGCATCAACATCATTCCAATATTGGTCGTTCTTCTTGTAATTCGATTGGATCGGGTCTGTTTGAATTATTCAACCAGGCACGGACCTGCAATATTATCAAAAGGGGTTTATTGTCGTGCTAGTAATGCAACACATGGAGCCAGCATGCATACTAAAGAAACTTACCAGTCGAAGCTCCTGTTTTGTCGATAGCAGGTGTTTTCCGGTCCTTGCACAATTGTCACCATTAGCGTCATCGTCAACGTTGATTGGCTGTGGCGAACTCCCATTGTTCACCAGGTTGTGTGGCTTGGTGTGTTCTCAAAGAAACTAAGGAAACCACCAGGTGGGTGAGAATCCACTCCCCTGCTCAACCAATACCACATGATCAAACAATACATCATGATTTTAAACAAATGGCATACAATTTCCCTTTCCCCAACAGCCAGTCCCTTTGCTTCCAAAAACTCTGTTCCTTTGCTTCCACATGCTCCAGCAAATCAGAATGTAAAATGCCGTGAGATTGGGTTTGGGCAGAGCCATCCCAGGAACCCCGACCATACCATCCCTGAATACACCCATATTCTGGTCAAGGGGCGGCTTGGCATGGATGGATGTACAACACCTATGCAAAGACGCCATGAGGACGGAGCTGAAGCTCCTCTATTTGATTATGTTGCTTCCCCTGCCTCAAGTGTAATGCTTCGCTACTGTTACCCTAGTTTTTCTACGCCTTTCATGTTTGAAAAGAACCTCAACTATCTATCATGTTCCATTCAAGAGATAAAACGGAACAGGGGGAGCCGTTTTCGGCTACCCATTTATCTAAAAAGACACACCAGGAATGGAACATTTAGCCACAATGAAATGGTTCAAGGAGCATAGACAGGGAAATTGGTAACATGGGTTACAGGGCAAGCAAAATATCAGTTGATAGCATCACGCACCAAGCCGCAAATTCGACAGACCAACATAAGGCCGCAGGTAGCAATAGATATACCACATTCACTCCATGGCTTGCAACGAAAACACAACACCCCACTACTCCACAGAGGCTAAGCTTGGAAGACCCCCGCGGCGAACGAAAACGGGTCAGGGAAAGAGAAATCCGCCCCGGTTTTGAAGTTCCAGGGAGCACCACCTGGTTGTCCCTGGTTCACAACCACAAACTGGTAGCTGGACTCAGATGCCATGTTTCCGCAGCTGTGTCTCACCTTGGCGACCGCCTCCTTCGTCGAGTACAGCGTGAAGCGTGGATTGGCCATCACGATGAACGCAGCCCGCAGCACGCGCGCGCTACCGAAGAACTCCAGGAAGCCAACCTCGCCAGTGTCCCTTCTGAACTCACGGAGGCACATCGTGTGGATGCGCGAGACGACACTTTCGATGGGACCAGACTCCTCCCAGAACTTGCGGGTGAGGTGGTTACCAGTGGGTTGATCGCATCTTTTGCTCTGCAAAAAACAGATTAGATCGGTCAACAGTTGGACGTACCATAAGTGAAGAGGCAAAGCAATATAAATCAAAATATAAGTAACAAATATCATAACATAAACAGATGAACATGGGTACAGACGACCTAATTGTTGAGAATAAATGCTTATTTTAGCTATATTGGTCAAGAATAAGAATGTACTGTATATGATAATTTGTCAGGTATGCCTAGTCATAATAACGCCGTTATCATCATCTTATTCTGTTATTCACGGGCAAATTACTCAGCCTAGCATGCATAACACAATACATGGCTCACACTTCACAGTAGAAGAAAATAAAAAGACCATAAAAAACTTTAATGATAATTGACTTGACAGATGTATGCAAATAAGTGAGAACACTGCAAGCAACTAAATCTGCTGCAAGATGGAACATGTTTTTCAATTGACGTGTAGAGGAAATTGTTAAGAATAATAAGCTGAGATAAATAAGTCCGTAGTTTCCATTAGCTGTCAGGAAGAAAAAGGTTAGAAATGAAAATGGTATTATAAATTCCCTTTTTGTGAGCAAATGGAGCATTTGTTTTTTAGGCTAAGATTCAGAATCTACACTGCATGCAGTGCTAACTGCTCAACACTAAATGCTGGAATCTATACTGGTCCATAACTAAATGCTGGATCCGATTTGTAGTAGAAATGACAACTCTATATTTCAATAGGTGGAAGTACCAGACTGTACAAATTACGAAATAGCCTAGTAGTGGAGGCTGCAGAGAAAAAAAACAATGAATCATGTTATCCTAACAAGATGTGCTGAGCATAAATCCATCGATGGTAAATTAAGATATATATGTGAGGCTGCAAACTTCAGTCCAGAATGGACGACTTTGGTCTTAACAACATTTTGCCAGATATGTTCTTTAACACGAACTTCCGGATGTGAGCTACAACAGCCTCTTTCTATAATAAATTAGTCAGGATAAGTCCCTAAGGTCCTGATATGATCAAACTAGCGTACTAGCATCCATGCAGCTATTATGGTATTACCAATACCGAAACAGCCTCGAGAACTGTCGACATGAATGTGCTAGTTTACTACTCCCTCCGTTCCAAAATATAGTGCGTCCTTGATTTCCGCGCTTCAACTTTGACCATAAATTTAACCAACGAGACCGACTGTGGCGGGAGCAAAAATTATACCAATGAATTCGTATTCAAAAGAAGTTTTTAATTATATAATTTTTTATCCCGCCGCAGTCGGTCTCGTCGGTTAAATTTATGGTCAAAGTTGAACCTCGAGAAGCGCGGGCGCGCTATATTTTGGAACGGAGGGAGTATGTGTAGCTTTCATAAGTCAGAAATAAGCATTGCATGTCTCATGTCTGTGCCTAACTGCCTAGTGCCTACAGAAGCAGAACACTATAAATCAAGATGCCGGCATAATAATCATTATGCAGCAAAACACTAGCTTGCATCACTATAATCCCTCACATTACAGTGGACAAAACCAAAACAACCATATAAAGAGCTATCACAATGACAGATAATGACAGACTTGGAAGTAAATAACAGGTAAGAAATCCGTAGAAATGTAAGCAGAACATGAATTGGTGACAAATACCATAATGTGCAGTCTCTCCACGTTGGGGAAGCATCTGAGGAAGGTGGGCACCATCTTGACGTCACTGCGAACCCCGAAACGCACATTCAAGCTCAGAGTTTTCACGGTTGTGAGCATGGTACTTGTGCTTGCCTTTATCCCGGGCTTTAATTTTCCCAATTCAAGAAGAACATCACACAACTAATTGAGTCATCAGCTGAACATATTTGCTAACTGAACTAACAGAGAGACGGGAGACGGGAGATGTACCATGATGACCGTTTTCCCAACCTCTAGGACCTGTCCTGGCTCTAAGAATCCAAACGTGTGCAGCTTGGGGGCATCGACAATCCTGACTCTGAAGGCACCACGACCGACTCTGCCAGAGAGGATAAGCCGCTCGAGGCATGGAGCCTTTACCATGGTGATGTTCTCCATAACCGAGCTGCAGATTTGCACGCAGCGTAGGCTCTGGCTGACGAGGCGTAGACGCAGCTCCCTGCGGCATCCCTCGATGTTGAGGATCTCCAGGACAGGGCTCCTGACGACGAGGGACTCGATGGCATCGTGCTCCATTTCAACGCTGCATATGCCAAGCTCGACAAGGTGGGGAAAGGAGGCACCGCGCAGGACGTCCGTGCTCGGTAATTTCCAGAAGCCGATGTAGAGGCTGGTGAGGGTGCTGACGCTGAAGAGAGTGGCGGGGAGGGGCACGTCTTGCGGCCACGGTCGATTGACAAGGACGAGATCTTGGACGTCCTTGGCGGCGAGGAGCTGGATCCACCGCGCAAGCTGGGCAAGGTAGGCATTCATGTGGCTGCAGACGAGATCGACGCAGCGGAAGGGCCCCGGGTGCGCTTGGAGGATGCGGGACACGGCCGCGGTGACGGCCGGCGAGTTGGCGCGCGTAGGAGGCCAGACGTGGCCATCGGGGAGGAGGTGGGCGTCGCTGAGGACGAGGGGCGTGGAGCGCCAGAGCGTGCGCCAGCAGGTGGAGAGCACGGCGGTGCGCGCGGCGTCCTTGACGGGGAGGCGAGCGACGATGTTGCGCAGGAGCTCGTCGGGGAGGCTGCTGATGCGGTCGAAGCCGTCGGTGGAGGCGGCGAGGGCCGTGAGCCGGCCGTTGTCGGTGAACGGCGGGCGGGGGACGAGGGTGTAGATGTACGCTAGCACGTGCTCCACGAATTGGTCCACCTCGTGCGGGTCACAGCCATTGCGCCGCAATGCGGCTGCCGTCGCAGGATCGACGTTGGTGAACGGTCTCGGGTCGTCCATGGTCAGACGGCGGCGCCGGCGGACGAGCCGGCGAGGGTTTGGGGATTCGACTGGGTGTGGGTGGACTGTGTGGCGATGGTGGGCCGTTCGTTTTATAAAGGGACCGAAGCAGTGTCTGTGGTGGCCCTGGAATGCTGTTACTTGGTTGGGCCAAATGCCGACACAAGTTGCTCACGGACCCACGATTCAGTCACTTATTTGGTTTTTTTACCCCTCAAAAAAATTGTTTCTTTTTTCTTTTATATCTAAAAAAAAAACTTAGTTGTTTCTTTTGCTGAGCCATCTTGATCGCCACACTACAAGTGGTTTAGTATGAACGTCGTTCATTTATCCCGTCAAAAAAAAACATCTTTCACTTAGTGATACGTCTTCGACGTATCTATAATTTTTTATTGTTCTATGCTACTATATTATTTGTTTTGAATGTTTTATATGCATTAATATGTTATTTTATATTATTTTTGGGACTAATTTATTAACCTAGAGCCCAGTGCCAGTTTCGGTTTTTTCCTTGTTTTTGAGTTTTACAAAAAAAGAATATCAAACGGAATCCAAATGGAATAAAACTTTCGCGATGATTTTTCTTGGATCAGAAGACACCTACGAGACTTGGAGATGAAGTCAGAAGACCCACGAGACGACGACAAGCCGTAGGGGCGTGCCCTAGGGGGGGGGGGAGGGGGCGCCCCCTGGGCTTGTGGCCCCCTCGGAGGTCTCCTAACCCTAATCTTTGGCCTATATATTCCCAAATATTCTCAAATCATCAGAGGCATCCACGAAAATACTTTTCCACCGCCGCAAGCCTTTGTTCCCGTGAGATCCCATCTTGGGGCCTTTTCCGGCGATCTGCCGGAGGGGGATTCGATCACGGAGGGCATCTACATCAATCCTATTGCCCTTCCGATGAAGCGTGAGTAGTTTACCACAGACCTACGAGTCCATAGATAGTAGCTAGATGGCTTCTTCTCTCTCTAAGATCTTCAATACCATGTTCTTCTCGATGTTCTTAGAGTTCCATCCGATGTAATATTCTTTTGCGGTGTGTTTGTCGAGATCCGATGAATTGTGGATTTATGATCAGATTATCTATGAATATTATTTGAATCTTCTCTGAATTCTTATATGCATGATTTGATATCTTTGTATTTCTCTTCGAATTATCGGTTTGGTTTGGCCAACTAGATTGGTATTTCTTGCAATGGGAGAGGTGCTTAGTTTTGGGTTCAATCTTGCGGTGTCCTCACCCAATGACATAGTAGGGGTAGCGAGGCACATATTGTATTGTTGCCATCAAGGATAAAAAGATGGGGTTTTCATCATATTGCTTGAGTTTATCCCTCTACATCATGTCATCTTACTTAAGGCGTTACTCTGTTCTTATGAACTTAATACTCTAGATGCATGCTGGATAGCGGTCGATGTGTGGAGTAATAGTAGTAGATGCAGGCAGGAGTCAGTCTACTTGACACGGACGTGATGCCTATATTCATAATCATTGCCTTGGATATCGTCATAACTTTACGCTTTTCTATCAATTGTTCGACAGTAATTTGTTCACCCACCGTATGCTTTCTTTCAAGAGAGAAACCTCTAGTGAAACCTATGGCCCCGGGTCTATTTTCCATCATATATTTTCAGATCTATAAACCAAAAAACCCAAACATACCTTGCTGCAATTTATTTATTTTTATTTTGTTTTACGTTTTAGTAATCTTTTATATCTATCTCTATCAGATCTCACCATTGCAATTGACCGTGAATGGATTGATAACCCCTTTATCGCGTTGGGTGCAAGTGTTTGATTGTTTGTGCAGGTGCATAGATTGGAGACTTGCTTGTGCCTCCTACTGGATTGATACATTGGTTCTCTAACTGAGGGAAATACTTATCTCTACTTTGTTGCATCACCTTTTCCTCTTCAAGGGAAAAACCAACGCAAGCTTAAGAAGTAGCACTTAGTACCTGCATGTGGAGGATTGTCCTGTTTTTCACGGTAGGCGGTTTGGGTTTGCTTACTCCGTCGAAGTCCCACCAACGTTAAGGTCTTGTCTGCCACCTATCCCAATCCATGCCCTACCCCAGGCTTGCGCAGACGCTCGGGCTGACTCAAGGGATGACCCCGCTCGTCTTCTCGCCCTTGGTGTTCTACGGTAAGATCAGACGAGAGAGGCCATATTGGATAGTAAAGCGGCTATCATGGTGTCGATGGGATCAAACTTCAGAGAGGTGGAGAAGGATAAGAAGGCATCAGGTGATGATGGAGGACCGAAAGACTGAAAGTGGCAATGAGGAACATCAATCTAAAAGAGGGAGAGCTGGACGGTATCTTTGTCGAGGAGGGGGAGATTGGAGAGCCAACAAAGGTGTTCAGTGCCGAAGGTCAACACGAACAAGTTGTTCGAATGTGTCGTGCTGAACGACACTCTGAAATTTGCATGTAGTCTTGCACATGAACCGGAGATTCGGGGGGTTGATGACAACCTCTTCGTCATTCAGATGTTTTGTCTCGACAACTGAAAAAGATGATGTCGTAGGGGTCAAGGATTTTCCAGGGTTTTATGGTTTTGATCGAAGAATGTGATGATAGGGTTGCACTAGAGTCACTGAAGTTGGAAAGGTTGTAGTTTGGACTGAAATACACAGTATCTCGGATCTCTAGCGCAAGGAGACGTGTTGTGGACCGGTTGGCTTGGAGGGTTGACATTGCTTGAAGGGTTGAGATGAATCCTACAAGACTGTTTGAAGGGAACTATCCATACTTGGGAAAGCATCGAAGTGAGCAAACCTTTGATTCACATTCCACTTCTAAACTTGGGTGGAAAAGATGAATCCTACAAGCACTGGAGCGAACCGAAGGCACCCCATCATCAGCGCCCCTCCCTTGCCAGAGTCAAGCAAACCCTGTTGTAGTAGACGATTGGAAAGTCATTTGTGCTAAGCCCCACGGGACTAGTGCACCAGAACAATAACCCTCACCGATGAAGTGGAAGTGTAAATCGTAAGGATCAAACATCTAGACTGATACGTCTCCAGTGTATCTATTATTTTTTATTGTTCGTATCAATCTTGGATGTTTTATATGCACTTACAAGCAATTATTTATCATCTTTTGGGACTAACCTATTAACTTAGTGCCCAATGCCAATTGCTGGTTTTTGCCTGTTTTTGGTTTTCCAGAATGTTAGTACCAAACGAAGTCCAAATGCCATGAAACTTTTTGGGGATTTTTTCTGGACATAAGAGACCCTGGAAGCTTCGGGAGGGGATGAGAAGATGGAGCAGTGGCCCATGAGGCACCAGGGCTCCCCCAGGGGGTAGGTGTTGGAAAATGTTGCATGAAAACAAAAAAAATTCTACGCACACGCAATGATCTATCCAAGGAGATGCATAGCAACGAGGGGGAGAGTGTGTCTACGTACCCTCGTAGACCGTAAGCGGAAGCGTTTCACAACGCAGTTGATGTAGTCGAATTTTCTTCGTGCTCCAACCGATCTAGTACCGAACGCACGACACCTCCGCGTTCTGCACACGTTCAGCTCGGTGACGTCCTCCGCCTTCTTGATCCAACAAGATGGCGAGGTATTGGATGAGTTCCGACAAGACGACGGCATGGTGACGGTGATGGTGATGTGATCTCTGCAGGACTTTGCCTAAGCACTACGAGAATATGACCGAGGGAGTAAACGGTGGACGGGGGCGCCGCACACGGCTAAGACAATGTTGTGTCTTATGTGTGGTGCCCCCTCCCCATATATATATAGGTGGAAGGGGAGGGGAGGCAGCCAGGCGCGCCCTAGGGCCGGCCGCCGGCCACTAGGGCCCCTGCCTTGCCCTGCCCCCCCCCCCCCCCCCCCCCCCGCCATATATTCCAAAGGGGAAAGGAAGGAGGAGGAGAGGGAAGGAAAGGGGAGACCTAGTCTCCACTTTCCTTCTCCCCTAGGGTCGGCCAGCTATGGGGGCGCACCAGCCCCTTGTGGGCTGGTGTGTTCCCTCACTTGGCCCATAAGGCCCATAACTTTGCCGGGGGTGCCCGAAACTCCTTTCCGGTGACCCGATAGTACCCGGTACCCTCCGAAACACTTCCGGTGTCCGACTACAATCGTCCTATATATCAATCTTTACCTCTCGACCATTTCGAGACTCCTCGTCATGTCCGTGATCTCATCCGAGACTCCAAACAACATTCGGTCACCAAATCATATAACTCATATGACACTATATCGTCAACGAACGTTAAGCGTGCGGACCCTACGGGTTCAAGAACTATGTAGACATGACCGAGACACCTCTCCGGTCAATAACCAATAGCGGAACCTGGATGCCCATATTGGCGCCTACATATTCTACGAAGATCTTTATCGGTCGAACCGTTATGACAACATACGTAATTCCCTTTGTCCATCGGTATGTTACTTGCCCGAGATTCGATCGTCGGTATCTTCATACCCAGTTCAATCTCGTTACCGGCAAGTCTCTTTACACATTCCGTAATACATCACCTCGTCACTAACTCCTTAGTCATTTGCTTGCAAGCTTATGATGTGTATTACCGAGAGGGCCCAGAGATACCTCTCCGATACTCGGAGTGACAAATCCTAATCTTGATCTATGCCAACTCAACAAACACCGTCGGAGATACCTGCAGAGCATCTTTATAATTGTAACACCCCATGTACTTAGCCACAGTGAACACCCCTAGTTAATGCCATGTCATCAAGGTTAACAGAGCCTAATCATCATTTGCATCATATTGCATTTCAAACTCCTAATTCAAACTTCAAATTAAATTAAAGTGAAAATAAAAGTTGTTCCAAATTGGAAACTAAAATGTTCATTAAAAAACAAATATTCCAGAGACAATTCTAAAATTGTAACCAACATTTACTAAATAACTTAATTGACTCTAACAGCAACAAAACAGAATTAAATTAATACCTTTTGTTTAAATAAAATCCATATGGAAACATTTGGACTCAAAACCTTTTTATATCAATGTTAAATATTGCACTGCTATTATATGGGCAAGTTCCATATTTTATAAAAGTCATTTGGTTTAAAAAGAAAAGACAAAATAGAAATAAGAAAAGAAAACAGAAAGAGAAAAGAAGAAAAAGAAAAGGCCCACTATACCTGGGCTTAAGTGCTACAGCCAGCGGCCCAGCCCACCCCGCGCCTCCTCGCACCTCCCGCACTGCTCACTGCGGCCGTTGTCGAGCACCTAGCGCGCGCAACCAGGCACCCCCTCCGTGCGGTCGACAGCGCGCCGCGCTCGCCGGGGAGGATAAGAGCAACTCCCCGCACCCCTGGCGAACCCTAGCGCCCACCAGTTCCCCTCTCGTCCCCTCCCTCACTCTCGTTCGAGATGCCCGAGCGCCACCCTCGCCGCCGTTCGCCGTAGCCGCGGCCACCGTCGCCCGTTCGCCGCTCCAACAAGTCCTGGAGCACCGCCGTGGGCTTCTGCTTCGACTACGCAGCCGGATCAAGCCCGGGAGCCCCTCCCGTCGCCACATTCTTCCTCGCCTCTGCCTCGGCCACCGCATCGACCTCGCCGTCGATCTACGCCACCGGACCACCTTGAGCCCACTGCCCAGTCCCCACGCTCCCCGGTGAGCTCCTGCGTGTGACGCGCCCTCCTCTGCCTCCTCGAGCCGTCCCTAGCTGCTGCTCCGCCGAGGCCGAGCCCCTGCCTCCGCCACTGCTCATCGCCGGCGTCAATCCGGCGACCAAATGGCCTCGCAACCAAGCCCGTTGCATTCGCTGCATCGAGTAGACGCTGTAGCCATCTCGCGCTGCTCGTTTTGCGCCTCCCAGCTCCGATCCCGACGAGTACCGAACTCCGGCGACCGCCTCATCGCTCGCCGTCGACGATACCGACCACCGTAGCCCCCGCCGTCCCCCCAGATCGCTCCGCCGCCGTCTTGCCGTTCGAACGAGCCCGGCCGCGCTTGAAATGGCGCGGTGTGGACGAAACCCGACCCCCTCCTGATCGCTCCGCCGCTGGATTTGGTCACCGGCGTTGCTTCGGCCGCCGCGCTGACCTGGCGCCGGTGGGTCCCGCCCCGAGCCACTGACTATGGGCCCCCGCGGGCCCTTGTTGACTCGTTGACTTGGGTCAACGCTGACTGGGCGCCCCTGTCTCGCTGACATGCGGGCCCCACCCCAATAAACGAATTAAAATAAATGATTAGTTAGTTAATTAGTTAATTAAATTGCTAAACACTCACTGACAGTAGGCCCCACCAACTAATCTTTACCTAATAATAAAGCAAATAGGTATTCTTGGTCCGTCGTGACATTTTGCAAAAAAGTACCTTACTATTTTAAAAATCAACCCGCAATACATATTTCCTGGTGTGTGGGCTGCGCATTGTTTCTAATTTTTTTGTTTATCCCTTGCATGGGCCACTAGGTGTGCTATGTTCTACGGTTTATGCCCTTGACTGCACATGCCAACAAAAATAGACCAAAAAATTGAGGACATGAGGGCCCCAATAAAATAAGGTTGGCTCTAATTCAAAAAATTGGATTTAAATTGCCGGAAATAAAGGAGCCTCCATTCAATGGAATTGTGGGCTGTCATGGTGCTAATTGATTCCATTATAATTATCGTGGGCTTTGATTAACCGGGATTCTGGGAAACAATAATGCAGATGCCAAAAATAAAGGAGAAACATGCATGCCTCCATTAAATGGAATTCCGGGCTGTCATGCCTGCTAATAAACTCCTAATTAAAATGGGATCAATAAAGGAGAAGATGTTGCACACCATATACCTATTAAAGGTAAAGTAAAAAAATAAAAAAGATTTTTCTAAAAAAACACGAAAAAAATATTTAGAGGTGGATACTTACATGCCATATATAGACGGGGTTAATTTCAACAATAAATAAATTAGTGTTGGGATAGACCAGCAGAAAAGTTGTGGATGTCAAGTTATGTGAAAAAAAAATTGTTCTTAGTAACCATATGGATAATTAGAATTTTGTTGTGCTAAATTTTAACATCTCGGGATTTGTAGGAGTACATGGTTTTCTTAGTAATTGTATCAACTTCTCATTGAATTATGTGAAGTCTTGTAGATGTTTACAATGTGGGCAAAAAAAAGATAAAAACATGAAAGTTTGTGTATTTCTTTGACCAACTTCAGGATAATGTTTTCCTCAATTCATTAGATACGCTCGGAACAAAAATATCACAAATAAAATTTTTGTAATAACTTCTTTAGGTATGGAATTTGCAAATTTCTCTAACTTTGATAATGACCTATGCAAACCTTTTTTCTAGATTATTTCAAAATTGCACAAAGTAATATCAATGAGCTATTTCTCGATAATTTAGTAATTGTTATTTCTAAGTCAATGAACAACATGAAAAATAATTCTATATAAAAAAATAAATTCGTTATTTTTTTGAATGTAACACCCTCGGTCCTGTGAACATTCATGCCCGAGAATTCTGAAAATTTTAAATTCATCTCAATTTTATAATGTTAATTAATAAAGTTGCGGTAAAAAAAGTGCCATTTTATTGAATGGTAATGAACTTTGTATCATTTCATTCTTCAGTCAATTATATGTGTCAACAAAGATTATTCAAATTTGGACAAACCGATTAACGTTGGTGCTCAAGAATTCCGTAAAGTTCTATTATGTCTCGATTCTTTCGTTTGGCACATTGTATTTTTTAGTAGGACAACACAAAGCTATTTTTTCTCCGTTGCAATGCACGGGCATATTTGCTAGTTAACCTAATTAGTTTAATCTAACTCTGTTTAATTAGCTGAGTCACTCACATGTGAGTCCCACTGAACCCACAGGTCAGGTTTGACTCTGGTCAGCTGGGTTTGACCTGCTGATGTCATGGTGATGTCATGCTGACATCATCATTTACTATTCTGGATAATTCGAATTTAAATAAATAATAAAATTCAGAAAATGATTAAAACTTTAGAAAATCATATATAATAATCCGTAACTCCGATGAAAATAATTTATATATGAAAGTTGCTCAGAATTTCGATACGAGTCTGAATACGCCCTCCGTATTCCTATCAGATGCCCCTAGCTAGATGAACATGGAACTTTTTTCCTGATTTCAATAAATGAATAGTGCTCAACTTTAATTAAAAAATTCCAAATAAATTCCTAAATTAACTAACTCATTTAGTTAGGCAGTAGAACACCCCGGCATATCATTTAGGCATGTCATACATATTGTTTGCATTTTTGCCATGAATTTACTGTTTCTTCCCCCTCCTTCTCTCTCGATAGACGCCGAGACCGACGCCGTCGCAGCTGAGTACGACTATGCTACAGAGCAACCAGGCAAGCCCCCCCTTGAGCCTCCCGATATCGCCCATTCCATTTCTCCTGCTTGCATTAGATTTTGCTACTGTTAATGTTTGCTCCTATTCTGATGCATAGCCTGCTTTTGTAACCTGTTTATTGTTACCTTACCTGCCTATGTTAAACTGCTTAGTATAGGTTGGTAGTGAACTACCAGTGACCCCCACCACCTTACCCTTGTTGCCCCTGCTTGATCATCGACGACTCGATCAATGTGATCGTCGACCAGAGACCGACACATCACTTCACCCCCTTAGTTGTACGACTCTGCATAGTTACTATCGAGTGCCGAGGGTGATACCTCGTAACGCACTCCTGATGAATACTCTGCAGTGTAGATGTTCGGTCGTGGTCATTGAGGGTGATTCCTCCTTCTCCACTTCCGATACGACTCTGTCGTGCAACCCATCAGTGTGAACCTCGAGGGTGATGCCTCATACGTTCACCCTGATGATTTCATCGAGTGGAATTCACCGAGGGTGAATCCTTGGGGTTTCCCCCTTGATGTTATAACCACACGGTTACTCTGACCTTTGTTACCGGCGGGTCGACCCTGATGGGTACCCGCAGGGGATCTATGATGTCGGGTGTGCCGGAAGGGCACTCGAGTGTGATATTGTAGCGGAGCTTCAGAAACTCTGATCGTCTCCGCGTGTTACTAAATTAGCCTATTGGATTTGGGTATTTGATCTGAGTGGGTCGACGTGCCCTATACGCACTACCACCACGCGGGATTATGGTTTATGGGGCCCTCTACGTCGTACGTTTCTCCCGAAAGCTCTTCAGACGTCACGGTTCACCGTGCGGGCTGATTGTCGGGAATGGGCTGGATACTTCACTGACGAGTTCAGTGTCGCGCCTGCACCCCGGCCAGCCTCGCAACGCGCAGGGTGCCCAGGGCGATGGCCCAAGACCTCTGGGTGCATAGGTTAGTTCGGCATGCTGACCTCTCTGCTGAGCCTAGGTAGTGTGCTGCTTCCTGTTGATCTCCCGAGGCCGGGCATTACCCAGCAAGTGTGTCTGGCCAGAGGTGATCGAGCGTGTTGGGTAACAGTAGTGCACCCCTGCAGGGAAGAATAATCTATCGATAGCCGGTCCTACGGTAAAGGACGCTCAGTTTGTATATCCCGATCTACTACTTGAACTTGATACTTGTTATTTAATTGAAGCTTCGGGATCGCTTTCTCGCTGGGAGTCGAGAAAGGATCTCTAGGCTTTACTTCAACATGTTTGCTTAATAAAATGCTATTCTACTCTCTTCTATTGCTACAAGATGGTGGCTTCATGAAGATGTTTGAAGATGCTAGTCTTCGATAGGACTAGGCCTTCTCTCTATTCTGGCATTTCTGCAGCCCAGTCCACATATACAGACTTTCCCCTTTGATAATGTTGCATATGTAGTGTAGATCCTTGCTTGCTGAGTACTTCGGATGAGTACTCACGGTTGCTTTGCTTCCTCGTTTTCCCTATATTCCTGTACTTGGTGATATAACAAATGATGGAGCCCCGGAGCCAGATGCCACTGCAGGAGCTTACTACCAGATGGGTCCAGACGGTACTTACTACTGGATCGAGCCAGCCGACCAGGAGTAGGATCGGAGGCTCCCAGGTAGGAGGCCTTCGCCTTTCGATCTAGAGTCGATGTTTGTGCTAGCCTTCTTAAGGCAAAACTTGTCTAACTATGTCTGTACTCAGATAATATTTGTATGACTGACTTATGTATTCAGATCTTCGTGATCCCTAGTCTGTAATATTGTGGATCTCCGTTTATTTGTGTTAGAGTTGTGTTGTGATATCTTCTCGTGAGTCCCTGTGCTTGATCGTGCATGTTTGCGTGAATGATTAGTGCATGATTAAGTCGGGGGCGTCACAAGTTGGTATCAGAGCCGACTGCCTGTAGGAAGCCCCCTTCCAAATTCCTTGGCCGAAGTTGAGTCTAGACATCGAAAAACTACTTTCTAACTTGGCTGTGTGGCTTACGGGCCCACGTCGCCAACTGGGTGGTATTAGGATCTTTTATTCCTCGTCTATACTCTAGGACTCTGATCTCTCTTCTTTTCGGGTTAAATAAATTTTACTAACGCCGACACTTAGGATCTCATAAATCTCGTCTACCCGGAGAGCTGGATATCTATGCTGAATTCCTTACCATTGATCTGATTATTCTGATAATCATTTTCCTTTCCATTGTTTTGTTTAACCTTTCTCTCCGAGTTGTATTATACTCCGAGTTGTCATTCGATAAGACCGGGTTCTGCATCAGAGTGCACATGGAGCGCAGGATTTTCCGCGACGGCCATTCGTCGTCCGCACGTGCAGTTACCCCGTTTCAGTGGTATTCTCCGACGTTGATGTAGCCTTTGCTATGTCTCATTGTGTACTTCCTTACCGCGTGCCTACGCGTCGCCTAGCATGTCTAGTTTTTAAATTTGTGTCGTTATGCTGTCCGCATGTACTCGACTCTGTGTATGGATCTGTATGTCTTAATTGACTACTGTTAAGTATCTGTTACACTACTTAATTGTTGTCGAGTTACATCATGCTTGTCGCTAAACACTCGCAATTGCTTTTACTAAACTACCCCCTGTTGATACTTAGCAGGATGGTTAGACCTGGTGGTCGTGGTCGTGCCCCTGAACGCCCACCACCGCCAGACTATATGGCAGCTATGATGCAACAATTCGAGCTCAACCGTCAGTTCATGACCGGAATCATGGCTCAGTTTCCGCATTAGAACAACCAGAACCAGAACCCTGCTTCAATAACTTTGATAGAGTTTATGCGACTCAACCCCACTCAGTTCCGCAACTTTGACAAGCCACTGGATGCTGATGACTGGCTTCGCGACATCACTCACGAGATGGAGTCTGCTAATGTCGCCCCTGCCAACTTCGTCACCTTCGCGGCCTTTTTCTTAAAGGGCCCCGCTGCTCAATGGTGGGACACACACAAGCGTACACTGCCTGCTGGAACAGCCGTTACTTGGCTTGAGTTCCAGGCTGCTTTCCGTGCTCGTTATATTCCTCAGGGAATTATGGACCGGATGAAAACCCAGTTCCGTAACCTCACCCAGGGCAACAAGACTGTCGAAGCCTATCAGCGGGAATTCCTTGACCTGTCCCGCTATGCTGAAGAAGACATCGCCACCGATGCCCGTAGACAAGAGAAGTTTCGTAGTGGACTCCACCCAGACCTCGAGCTTGCACTTGCTGCTCAAGACTTCAACGACTTTTCTACTCTTGTTTACAAGGCTATTCTAGTTGAGATCGCTCAGATGAATCATAAGGACTTGCAGAAGCACTATCGTGATGCTGGCTCATCTTCGGGCTCAGCACAGAAGCGTCGAGTCTGGATTCCCAACAACGTGTTCCGTCCAAATGCCCCTGCGCCAAAGAACAACTATGCTGCACCACGTCTGCCTCCTCCACCACCGAGGCAGCCAAGATCTCAAGCTATTCAACACAATGCTCCTCTTCGTCCTGAAGATGGTCTGTGCTTTAAGTGCCGCAAACCAGGTCACCTTGCTAAGGACTGCTGCCAGACTCAGAATCAGTTGGCTTTTCCTCGTACTGGCCGTGGAAATGGTCGTGGCAACAATCAGGCCCACAACTATAATACTGGGTCTGCTGCGCATGGTCGTGGACACGCTTACAAAATTGATATTGAAGAAGTCCAGGATCAACCTGCTACTGTGATGGGTACCCTTCTCGTTAACTCAGTACCTGCTTCTGTTTTATTTGATTCAGGAGCATCACATTCATTCATCTCTGGAAAATTTGCATTCATGCATGGCATTTGGTATGAGAAGATGCATACTCCGTTAGTCGTTAAAACTCCCGGAGGTCATTGTCATGCTGACGTGATAGCACCTGACGTTACCGTCGAAATTAAAGGGTTGGAATTCCTTGCCTCACCCATCGTCTTGAAGTCTTCCACCATAGACCTCATACTCGGAATGGATTGGTTGAAAGCTCACATTGCTTCGATCAACTGTGCCACTAAAGTTGTCCAACTTCTTCACCCCTCCGACGAGATAGTGAATTATACCGCCCGCATTACACGGGATGCTGAAGCTCAAATATATGCTCTGAATGCTTTGGATGCCTCACCTCTGGAAGGAATCGAGAACGTTCCTGTCATTCGAGATTTTCTGGACATCTTTCCGGAAGAACTTCTAGGGATACCCCCGGTTAGAGCTGTCGAGTTTGTCATTGACTTGAAGCCTGGCACTACCCCTATTGTGAAGCGTCCTTATAAGATGCCCCAGCACCACCTTCTCGAGCTTAAGGAAGAAATTGACAAGTCACTTAAGAAAGGTTTCATCCGCCCCAGTTCCTCTTCTTGGGGAGCACCTTCACTCTTCATTAGGAAGAAGGATGGAACTAACCGATTGGTTCAGGATTATCGGCCGATTAACCAAGCCACAATCCAGAATAAATACCCACTGCCCCGGATCAATGATCTTTATGATCATCTTGCTGGATCCTCTGTGTTTTCTAAACTCGATTTGAGGTTGGGTTATCATCAGATCCGTGTTCGCAAAGAGGATATTCCGAAGACTGCCTTTGTTACTCGATATGTCTCTTATGAGTACACTGTCATGTCATTTGGCTTAACAAATGCTCCAGCAACCTTCTCCCGGTTGCTGAACTATATCTTCATGGATTACCTCGACAAATTCGTTGTGGTTTATTTGTATGATATCCTTATATATTCCAAGAATGAAGAAGAACATGTTGAACATCTTCGTCTTGTATTGGAGAAGCTTCGAGAACACCAGCTATACGCCAAGTACTCTAAGTGTGAGTTCGGGTTATCTGAAGTGACCTATCTTGGTCATGTGATTTCCAAGAATGGCATTGCTGTTAACCCCGAGCGAGTACAGGCTATTTTTGATTGGACTCCCCCGAAGAATGTCAAGCAAGTCAGAAGTTTTCTCGGACTCGCTAGTTATTGTCGTTGATTCGTTGAGAATTTTTCCAAGATTGCAAAGCCACTGACTGACCTGCTCCACAAAGGTGTTAAATTTGATTGGACAAAAAAATGTCAAGAAAGCTTTCAGACCCTAAAAGATAAGTTGACATCTGCCCCAGTGCTAGCACCCCCGGATTCCCAAAAGGATTTCGTGATATACTGTGATGCATCTCGTCAAGGATTAGGCTGTGTCCTAATGCAAGAGCGCAAAGTGATTGTTATGCCTCTCGACAGTTGCGTCCTCACGAAGAAAATTACCCAGTGCATGATCTCGAACTTTCTGCTGTTATTTATGCTCTGAAGCTATGGCGACATTATCTTCTCGGTAATCATTGCGAGATATACACGGATCATCAGAGTTTGAAGTATCTATATACTCAACCAGATCTGAATCTTCGCCAACAAAGATGGCTCGAAACAATTGCCGATTATGATATGAATATCTCATACACCCCTGGCAAGGCTAATGTAATGGCCGATGCTTTGAGTCGCAAGGCTTATTGCAACAATCTTATGGTTCAGGAAGCACAACCTATCCTTTATGAAGAACTTCGCAAATTGAACCTCCATATTGTTCCACAGGGTTATCTCAATACCCTGGTTGTTGAACCAGATTTAGAACACAACATTAAGACTATGCAACGGTATGACTCTGAACATGAGAGGATTAAGCGATACCTCGAAAAAGGAAAGCCGTCGGAATTCCATCTTGATAAGGATGGGATCCTATTTTTCCAACACCGTCTCTTCGTACCCAAGTTCAAGGATGAGAGGGAACACGTTATGAAAGAAGCTCATGACACTCCTTTGTCAATTCATCCTGGTAGCACAAAGATGTACCATGACATTTGTCAGAGATACTGGTGGACTAATATGAAGCGAGACATTACTCGTTATGTTTCTGAGTGTGACGTTTGCCGCCGCATTAAAGCAGAACATCAAAGGCCTGCTGGAACTCTGCAACCACTTGATATTCCTGAATGGAAATGGGACAAAGTCCAAATGGATTTCATTACTGGTTTTCCCAGATCTCATAAGGGTCATGATGCTATTTTTGTCGTCATTGACCGATTCTCAAAGGTTGCTCACTTTCTACCAGTTAAGGAGACAATCACTACTAGTCAGTTAGCAGACTTGTATGTATCCCAAATTGTGTCACTCCACGGTATTCTGTTGGAGATCAGTTCGGATCGTGGCAGCCTCTTTACCTCCAGATTCTGGCAAAGTTTCCAAGAAGCTATGGGAACTCATCTGTCCTTCAGCACCTCTTTTCACCCTCAGTCATAGGGTCAAGTCGAACGAGTTAATCAAGTGCTCGAAGATATGCTTCGAGCTTGCGTCATCTCCTTCGGTAAGAAATGGGAGGAATCTCTCACGTATGCTGAATTCTCTTACAACAATAGCTATCAAGCTAGTCTGAAGATGGCACCGTTTGAAGTTCTTTATGGACGTAAGTGTCAAACCCCTCTGAATTGGTCAGAAACTGGGGAACGCTCACTCGTCGGACCGGACATTGTTTAGCAAGCAGAAGAACAAGTCCGCATTGTCCGTGAACATCTGAAAACTTCTCAGTCTCGTCAGAAGAGCAACTATGACCGAAAGCACAAGGTAATGGTCTATCAGCCTGGCGAGCAAGCTTACCATCGCGTCACTCCAATCAAAGGAACTCATCGGTTCGGAATCAAAGGCAAGTTAGCTCCTCGCTACATTGGCCCGTTCTGTATTCTTGCCCGTCGAGGAGAAGTGGCATATCAATTGCAATTGCCGCCAAATCTTTCTCAAGTGCATAATGTTTTTCATGTATCCCAACTCCGTCGCTGCTTCAAGGATCCTATTCGAGTTGTGGATCATGAAATGCTTGAATTGCGGAAAGATCTGTCTTATCCAGAATATCCCATCCGCATTCTTGATCAAGCTGAACGCCGGACACGTCAGAAGTCGATCAAATTCCTCAAAGTTCAATGGTCGAATCATTCTGAAGATGAAGCCACTTGGGAACGCGAGGATCGTCTTCGCGAAGAATACCCCGCTTTCTTTCATTCTTCCTCTTAATTCTCGGGACGAGAATTCTTGTTAGATGAGGAGAATTGTAACACCCCATGTACTTAGCCACAGTGATCACCCCTAGTTAATGCCATGTCATCAAGGTTAACAGAGCCTAATCATCATTTGCATCATATTGCATTTCAAACTCCTAATTCAAACTTCAAATTAAATTAAAGTGAAAATAAAAGTTGTTCCAAATTGGAAACTAAAATGTTCATTAAATAACAAATATTCCAGAGACAGTTCTAAAATTGTAACCAACATTCACTAAATAACTTAATTGACTCTAACAACAACAAAACAGAATTAAATTAATACCTTTTGTTTAAATAAAATCCATATGGAAACATTTGGACTCAAAACCTTTTTATATCAATGTTAAATATTGCACTGCTATTATATGGGCAAGTTCCATATTTTATAAAAGTCATTTGGTTTAAAAAGAAAAGACAGAATAGAAATAAGAAAAGAAAACAGAAAGAGAAAAGAAGAAAAAGAAAAGGCCCACTGTACCTGGGCTTAAGTGCTACAGCCAGCGGCCCAGCCCACCCCGCGCCTCCTCGCACCTCCCGCACTGCTCACCGCGGCCGCTGTCGAGCACCTAGCGCGCGCAGCCAGGCCCCCCCTCCGTGCGGTCGATAGCGCGCCGCGCTCACCGGGGACGATAAGAGCAACTCCCCGCACCCCCTGGCGAACCCTAGCGCCCACCAGTTCCCCTCTCGTCCCCTCCCTCACTCTCGTTCGAGATGCCCGAGCGCCACCCTCACCGCCGTTCGCCATAGCCGCGGCCACCGTCGCCCGTTCGCCGCTCCAACAAGTCCTGGAGCACCGCCATGGGCTTCTGCTTCGACTACGCAGCCGGATCGAGCCCGGGAGCCCCTCCCGTCGCCGCATTCTTCCTCGCCTCCGCCTCGGCCACTGCATCGACCTTGTCGTCGATCTACACCACCGGACCACCCCGAGCCCACTGCTCAGTCCCCACGCTCCCCCGGTGAGCTCCTGCGCGTGATGCGCCCTCCCCTGCCTCCTCGAGCCGTCCCTAGCTGCTGCTCCGCCGAGGCCGAGCCCCTACCTCTGCCACTGCTCGTCGCCGGCGTCGATCCGACGGCCAAATGGCCTCACAACCAAGCCCATTGCATTCGCCGCATCGAGTAGACGTTGTAGCCATCTCGCGCTGCTCGTTTTGCGCCTCCCAGCTTCGATCCCGACGAGTACCGAACTCCGGCGACCGCCTCATCGCTCGCCGTCGACGATACCGACCACCGTAGCCCCCGCCGTCCCCCCAGATCGCTCCGCTGCCGTCTTGCCGTTCGAACGAGCCCGGCCGCGCTCGAAATGGCGCGGTGTGGACGAAACCCGACCCCCTCCCGATCGCTCCGCCGCTAGATTTGGTCACCGGCGTTGCTCCGGCCACCGCGCTGACCTGGCGCCGGTGGGTCCCGCCCCGTGCCATTGACTATGGGCCCTCGCGGGCCCCTGTTAACTCGTTGACTTGGGTCAACGCTGACTGGGCGCGCCCTGTCTCACTGACATGCGGGCCCCACCCCAATAAACGAATTAAAATAAATGATTAGTTAGTTAATTAAATTGCTAAACACTCACTGACTGTAGGCCCCACCCACTAATTAACCTAATTAGTTTAATCTAACTCTGTTTAATTAGCTGAGTCACTGACATGTGGGTCCCACTGGACCCACAGGTCAGGTTTGACTCTGGTCAGCTGGGTTTGACCTGCTGACGTCATGGTGATGTCATGCTGACGTCATCATTTACTATTCTGGATAATTCAAATTTAAATAAATAATTAAATTCAGAAAATGATTAAAACTTTAGAAAATCATATAAAATAATCCGTAACTCCGATGAAAATAATTTATATATGAGAGTTGCTCAGAATTTCGATACGAGTCTGAATACGCCCTCCGTATTCCTATCAGATGCCCCTAGCTAGACGAACATGGAACTTTTTGCCTGATTTCAATAAATGAATAGTGCTCAACTTTAATAAAATAAATCCAAATAAATTCCTAAATTAACTAACTCATTTAGTTAGGTAGTAGAACACCCCGGCATATCATTTAGGCATGTCATACATATTGTTTGCATTTTTGCCATGAATTTACTGTTTCTTCCCCCCTCCTTCTCTCTCGATAGACGCCGAGACTGGCGCCGTTGTAGCTGAGTACGACTACGCTACAGACGAGCAGCCCATTGACGACCCCTCTTTCTTGCCAGAGCAACCAGGCAAGCCCCCCCTTGAGCCTCCCGATATCGCACATTCCATTTCTCCTACTTGCATTAGATTTTGCTACTGTTAATGTTTGCTCCTATTCTGATGCATAGCCTGCTTTTGTAACCTGTTTATTGTTACCTTACCTGCCTATGTTAAACTGCTTAGTATAGGTTGGTAGTGAACTATCAGTGACCCCCACCACCTTACCCTTGTTGCCCCTGCTTGATCATCGACGACTCGATCAATGTGATTGTCGACCAGAGACCGACACATCACTTCACCCCCCTTAGTTGTACGACTCTGCATAGTTACTATCGAGTGCCGAGGGTGATACCTCGTAACGCACTCTTGATGAATACTCTGCAGTGTAGATGTTCGGTCGTGGTCATTGAGGGTGATTCCTCCTTCTCCACTTCCGATACGACTCTGTCGTGCAACCCATCAGTGTGAACCTCGACGGTGATGCCTCATACGTTCACCCTGATGATTTCATCGAGTGGAATTCACCGAGGGTGAATCCTCGGGGTTTCCCCCTTGATGTTATAACCACATGGTTACTCTGACCTTTGTTACCGGCGGGTCGACCCTGACGGGTACCCGCAGGGGATCTATGATGTCGGGTGTGCCGGAAGGGCACTCGAGTGTGATATTGTGGCGGAGCTTCAGAAACTCTGATCGTCTCCGCGTGTTACTAAATCAGCCTATCGGATTTGGGTATTTGATCTGAGTGGTTCGACGTGCCCTATACGCACTACCACCACACGGGATTATGGTTTATGGGGCCCTCTACGTCGTACGTTTCTCCCGAAAGCTCTTCAGACGTCACGGTTCACCGTGCGGGCTGATTGTCGGGAATGGGCTGGATACTTCACTGACGAGTTTAGTGTCGCGCCTGCACCCCGGCCAGTCTCGCAACGCGCAGGGTGCCCAGGGCGATGGCCCAAGACCTCTGGGTGCATAGGTTAGTTCGGCGTGCTGACCTCTCTACTGAGCCTAGGTAGGGTGCTGCTTCATGTTGATCTCCCGAGGCCGGGCATTACCCAGCAAGTGTGTCCTGCCAGAGGTGATCGAGCTTGTTGGGTAACAGTAGTGCACCCCTGCAGGGAAGAATAATCTATCGATAGCCGGTCCTACGGTAAAGGACGCTCAGTTTGTATATCCCGATCTACTACTTGAACTGGATACTTGTTACTTAATTGAAGCTTCGGGATCGCTTTCTCGCTGGGAGTCGAGGAAGGATCTCTAGGCTTTACTTCAACATGTTTGCTTAATAAAATGCTATTCTACTCTCTTCTATTGCTGCAAGATGGTGGCTTCGTGAAGATGTTTGAAGATGCTAGTCTTCAATAGGACTAGGCCTTCTCTCTATTCTGGCATTTCTGCAGCCCAGTCCACATATACAGCCTTTCCCCTTTGATAATGTTGCATATGTAGTGTAGATCCTTGCTTGCTGAGTACTTCGGATGAGTACTCACAGTTGCTTTGCTTCCTCGTTTTCCCTATATTCCCCTACTTGGTGATACAACAGACGATGGAGCCCCGGAGCCAGATGCCACTGCAGGAGCTTACTACCAGATGGGTCCAGACGGTACTTACTACTGGATCGAGCCAGCCGACCAGGAGTAGGATCGGAGGCTCCCAGGCAGGAGGCCTTCACCTTTCGATCTAGAGTCGATGTTTGTGCTAGCCTTCTTAAGGCAAAACCTGTCTAACTATGTCTGTACTCAGATAATATTTGTATGACTGACTTATGTATTCGGATCTTTGTGATCCCTGGTCTGTAATATTGTGGATCTCCGTTTATTTGTGTTAGAGTTGTGTTGTGATATCTTCCCATGAGTCCCTGTGCTTGATCGTGCATGTTTGCGTGAATGATTAGTGCATGATTAAGTCGGGGGCGTCACAATAATCACCCAGTTACATTGTGACGTTTGATAGCACACAAGTCATTCCTCCGGTATCCGGGAGTTGCATAATCTCATAGTCGAAGGAATATGTATTTGACATGAAGAAAGCAATAGCAACAAACTGAACGATCATTATGCTAAGCTAACGGATGGGTCTTGTCCATCACATCATTCTCCTAATGATGTGATCCCGTTACCAAATGACAACACATGTCCATGGTTAGGAAACCTTAACCATCTTTGATCAACGAACTAGTCTAGTAGAGGCTTACTAGGGACACAATATTTGTTTATGTATTCACACATATATTTAAGTTTCTGATCAATACAATTCTAGCATGAATAATAAACCTTTATCATGAATAAGGAAATATAAAATAACAACTTTATTATTGCCTCTAGGGCATATTTCGTTCAGAAGGGCGGGCCCTAGTGGCTCGTGGGGCGCATGTGGCTCTTTTTGACCTAACTCCGCCTCTATAAATTCTCTAAAATCAGGAAACCAACTGGGGAGTCCACAAAATACTTTTTCCGCCGCCGCAAGTTCCTGTTCTCGTGAGATCCCATCTGGAGGCCTTTTCTGGCACTCTGCCGAAGGGGGAATCGATCACGGAGGGGCTCTACATCAACCTTGCTGCCCTTCCGATGATGTGTGAGTAGTTTACCACAGACCTACGGGTCCATAGTTAGTACCTAGATGGCTTCTTCTCTCTATTTGATCTTCAATACAATGTTCTCCTCGATGTTCTTGGAGTCCTATTCGATGTAATCACTTTTTGTGGTGTGTTAGTTGGGATCCGATGAATTGTGAGTTTATGATCAGATTATCCATGAATATTATTTGAGTTTTCTCTGAACTATTTTATGCATGATTATTATAGCTTTGTATTTCTCTCCGATCTATTGATTTAGTTTGGCCAACTAGATTGATTTTTCTTGCAATGGGAGAGGTGCTTTGTGGTGGGCTCAATCTTGCGGTGATTGATGAACCACAAGTATAGGGGATCTATCGTAGTCCTTTCGATAAGTAAGAGTGTCGAACCCAAGGAGGAGCAGAAGGAAATGACAAGCAGTTTTTAGCAAGGTATTCTCTGCAAGCACTGAAATTATCGGTAACAGATAGTTTTGCGATAAGATAATTTGTAACGGGTAACAAGTAACAAGTAACAAGTAACAAGTGTAACTAAGGTGCAGCAAGGTGGCCCAATCCTTTTTTTAGCAAAGGACAAGCCTAGACAAACTCTTATATAAAGCAAAGCGCTCCCGAGGACACATGGGAATTATTGTCAAGCTAGTTTTCATCATGCTCATATGATTCACGTTCGTTACTTTGATAATTTGATATGTGGGTGGACCGGTGCTTGGGTGTTGTCCTTACTTCGACAAGCCTCCCACTTATGATTAACCCCTCTCGCTAGCATCCGCAACTACGAAAGAAGAATTAAGATAAATCTAACCATAGCATGAAACATGTGGATCCAAATCAGCCCCTTAGGAAGCAATGCATAAACTAGGGTTTAAGCTTCTGTCACTCTAGCAACCCATCATCTACTTATTACTTCCCAATGCCTTCCCCTAGGCCCAAACAATGGTGAAGTGTCATGTAGTTGACGTTCACATAATACCACTAGAGGAAAGACAACATACATCTCATCAAAATATCGAACGAATACCAAATTCACATGATCCATGTCCTCAGGAACAAACGTAACTACTCAAAAAACATATTCATGTTCATAATCAGAAGAGTATTAATTGTCATTAAGGATCTGAACATATGATCTTCCACCGAATAAACCAACTAGCATCAACTACAAGGAGTAATCAACACTACTAGCAACCCACATGTACCATCTGAGGTTTTGAGACAAAGATCGGATACGAGAGATGACCTAGAGTTTGGAGAGGAGATGGTGCTGGTGAAGATGTTGATGGAGATTGACCCCCTCTTGATGAGAGGATCGTTGGTGATGACGATGGCTTCGATTTCCCCCTTCGGGAGGGAAGTTTCCCCGGCAGAATAGCTCCGCCGGAGCCCTAGATTGCTTCTACCCAAGTTCCGCCTCGAGACGGCGGCGCTTTGTCCCGAAAGCTTCCGCCTTATTTTTTCCAGGTCAAAAGACATCATATAGCAGAAGATGGGCACCGGAGGCCTGCCAGGGGGCCCACAAGCCAGGGGGCGCGCCTAGGGGGGTAGGGCACGCCTCCCACCCTTGTGGATACCTGGTGGGTCCCCTCTGGTATTTTCTTCGTCCAATATTTTTTATATATTCCAAAATAATTCTTCGTAAAGTTTCAGGACTTTTGGAGTTGTGCAGAATAGGTCTCTCAGATTTGCACCCTTTCCGGTCCAGAATTCCAGCTGCCGGCATTCTTCCTCTTCATGTAAACCTTGTAAAATAAGAGAGAAAAGGCATAAGTATTGTACCATAATGTGTAATAACAGCCCATAATGCAATAAATATCAATATAAAAGCATGATGCAAAATGGACGTATCAACTCCCCGAAGCTTAGACCTCGCTTGCCCTCAAGCAAAAGCCAAAATCGATAAATATGTCCGCATGTTTAGAGATAGAGGTGTCGATAAAATAAAATACGGACATGAGGGCATCATGATCATCTTTAGAATAGCAATATATATTGACATATAATTTCTTATGCTAAAGTGACAATTCATTCACCAGGTAAAGTATGAATTGGAAACTTTATTGAAAACTAACAAACTATGATCTCAGTCATTGAAGCAATTGCAATTTATCATAACATCAGAAAGAGTCAATGTAAGAGCTTTTGTATAGCAAGTCCACATACTCAACCATCTCTTATTCTTTCATAATTGCTAACACTCACGCGATACTTACGAGTTCAAAGCCTTAGTCGGACACAGAGAAAGATAGGGACTTATAGTTTCGCCTCCCAACCATTTACCTCAAGGGTAATGTCAACAATAATACTTTATGATAACCTACATCCGAGTGGATATATATATCTGGATCTTCCCCAACATATAGTGCTTGCCAATAGGAAAAAAGTGTAAAAAGGAAAGGTGAAGATCACCATGACTCTTGCATAAGGGTAGGAAGTAAAAGTAAAAGATAGGCCCTTCATGAGGGAAGCAGAGGTTGTCATGCGCTTTTAGGGTTGGATACACAAAATCTTAATGCAAAAGAACGTCACTTTATATTGCTACTTGTGATAAAGAAATTTATTACGCAGACCATCGCTTTTATTTCTTCCATATCACAAGTTCATATAAAGCTTATTTTCTTTACACTAATAGATCATACATATTTAGAGAGCAATTTTTATTACTTGCACCGATGACAACTTACTTGAAGGATCTTACTCAATCCATAGGTAGGTATAGTGGACTCTCATGGCAAAACTGGTTTAAGGGATGTTTGGAAGCACAAGTAATATCTCTACTTCGTGCAAAAGATTTGGCTAGCATAAGAGGGAAAGGCAAACTCAACATGTTGGAGGATCCATGACAATGTAACTTCTATTCAGATATAGGAAAACATAACTCATTATGTTGTCTTCCTTGTCCGACATCAACCTTTTAGCATATAATACTTTAATGAGTGCTCACAATCACAAAAGATGTCCAAGATAGCATATTTATATGTGAAACCTCTCTTTCTTTATTACTATCTATTAATTGCAACAATGACCAAAACCATGTTTGTCAACTCTCAACAAATTTTATTCATCATACTCTTTATATGTGAAGTCATCACTATCCATAAGATCATTATATAATCTTTTTACTTATTTTATTCTATTCTTCTCTTTATCTCTTTTTCTCAAGATCATAGCAAGGAAGCAAAGCCCTCAACTCAAAACTACTCTTTATTATATAACTCTCAGAGTCGATTACATAGAAGGAACATAAAGCAAAACTCAAGGATAGATCATACTAAGAACTTTAATTCTACTAGATCAAGATATAACCAGAATGATCGAACTAAGGAAAACGATAAAGGTAAAGATGTGATGGTGATACGATACCGGGGCACCTCCCCCAAGCTTGGCATAAGCCAAGGAGAGTGCCCATACCCATGTATTTAGGTCTCTTTCTTCGGAAGTGGTGATGATGGAGTTGATGATGTTGTAGGCTTGTCCTCCATCTTCCAAGGCATAGGTTCACCATCGTAAAAAGATGAACGAGTCTCCGGGATCCTCAAATCTGCAGCCAAACTCATGCTCTTAAATCTGTATTCATACTCACAGTTTTGGTTTTGCAGGTCATAGATCTAGGCTTGGAGATGCTCGATTTTCTCATGAAGCTTGAAGATGGCCTCCCCAATGTTCTTGGCGTCTAGCTAGTGATCATGGGTAAACTCTGCGATCATCATGTGATTGACGTTGAGTCCACGTTCCACCATCCCTTGGCACTTGAATACTTGCTACTCCATTTCTTCGAGCCTTGTCTCCACGCTTCCGGTCTTCTTTGGCCCTTCAACATCACGGATGTGCAGCACCCCCTCACGCATCTCAATGGTTTGAGGGTGTCGCAGCACCTCCGCAAGGTAGGGGTTGATGACTTTCTCGAAGAACTTGTCCTTCGGAGCACCTGGGGACGTCATGGCGATCTAGATCTGTCTGAAAAAACAGCTCGAAACAAAAACAGGAGATATTGCCGTGGTACGGTGGTCAAAACCTTCGGGAAATTATATAATGATTTTTTTCCGACCAAAAGGAGTATTCCACAAGAAAACAAAGTCTGGAGGGCACACAAGGTGGCCACAAGGCAGGGAGGCGCGCCCAGGGGGTAGGGCGCGCCCCCAGGGCTTGTCTCCTCCTTGTGCACTTTTCGGACTACTTTTAATTTTCCTAATTTTTTAAATATTCCAAAACGGAGTAAAATTGCTATTGGAAAAGTTTTGGAGTCGGTTTACTTACCGTACCACATACCTATTCCTTTTCGGAGTCTGAAACATTCTGGTAGTTCTCCTTTATGTACTCCTCTGGAGTTATGGTATTAATAATATTGGTTTCAACATTTATGGGAGTACCTGAGATATAATGTTTGATTCTTTGCCCGTTTACCACCATCGGGTTATTGCCTTCGGC
Source organism: Thinopyrum elongatum (assembly GCA_011799875.1). NCBI lineage: Eukaryota > Viridiplantae > Streptophyta > Magnoliopsida > Poales > Poaceae > Thinopyrum > Thinopyrum elongatum. Next base: position 94,883,804 of record CM022298.1, read on the forward strand.
GTTGTTGATCTTGATGGCACCGGAACGATAAACTTCCTCAACAATGTAAGGCCCTTCCCATTTAGAGAGAAGCTTTCTTGCAAAAAATCTTAAACGAGAATTGTATAGCAAGACATGGTCACCTACATTAAATTCACGCTTTTGTATTCTTTTATCATGCCAGCTTTTAACTTTCTCTTTAAACAATTTGGCATTCTCATAGGCCTGGGTTCTCCATTCATCAAGTGAGCTAATGTCAAATAACCTCTTTTCATCGGCAAGTTTGAAATCATAGTTGTGCTCTTTAATTGCCCAATAAGCTTTATGTTCTAGTTCTAGAGGTAAGTGACATGCTTTTCCATAAACCATTTTATACGGAGACATACCCATAGGGTTTTTATAAGCAGTTCTATAAGCCCATAATGCATCATCAAGTTTATTAGACCAATTCTTTCTAGATCTATTAACAGTCTTTTGCAAGATCAATTTAATTTCTCTATTACTCAATTCTACTTGACCACTAAACTGAGGATGATAAGGAGATGCAATTCTATGGTTGACATCATACTTAGCAAGCAATTTACGAAAAGTGCCATGAATAAAGTGTGAACCACCTTCAGTCATTAAATATCTAGGGACTCCAAACCTCGGGAAAATAACTTCCTTAAGCATTTTAATAGAAGTGTTGTGATCAGCACTACTAGTTGGAATAGCTTCTACCCACTTAGTAACATAATCAACAGCAACTAGAATATGTGTATACCCATTAGAGGAAGGAAAAGGTCCCATATAATCAAAACCCCAAACATCAAATGGTTCAATAACAAGTGAATAATTCATAGGCATTTCCTGACGTCTACTAATATTACCAATTCTTTGACATTCATCACAAGACAAGACAAACTTACGAGCATCCTTGAAGAGAGTAGGCCAATAAAAACCAGATTGTAGTAACTTGTGTGCAGTTCTATCACCAGCATGGTGTCCTCCGTAGGCCTCGGAGTGACACTTGTGTAGGATCTGTTCCTGTTCATGCTCAGGTACACAACGTCTAATAACACCATCTACTCCTCTTTATAAAGGTGTGGATCATCCCAAAAGTAATGTCTTAAATCATAGAAAAACTTTTTCGAAGCTAGGTGGTATAAATTTAGCAACAATGTAATTAGCATAATCAGCATACCACGGAGCACTATGTGAAGCATTTATGACAGCTAATTGTTCATCAGGAAAAAGCTATCATCAATAGGTAGTGGGTCATCAAGAACATTCTCTAACCTAGATAAGTTATCTGCTACGGGGTTCTCAGCCCCCTTTCTAATAAGTCTAGGTTTAGCATCTTTCTTTTCCATAAGATATTTAATAGCAGCGTGATCAGTGTGAACAGTTACTTTGGAATCAACAATATAAGATCTGAACTTATCACAAGCAAACACAACTGCTAAAAGTTCTTTTTCAGTAGTAGCATAATTTCTTTGAGCACTGTCTAGAGTTTTACTAGCATAATGGATAACATTTAATTTCTTATCAACTCTTTATCCTAGAACAGCACCAACAGCATAATCACTAGGATCACACATAATTTTAAAGGGTAGGTTCCAATCAGGTGGTTGAACAATGGGTGCAGAAATCAAGGCTTTCTTAAGTATTTCAAATGCTTCTACACAATCATCATCAAAAGCAAACGGGACATCTTTTTGCAAGATATTAGTGAGAGGCCTAGAAATTTAAGAGAAGTCTTTAATAAATCTCCTATAGAAACCAGCATGACCGAGGAAACTTCTTATACCTTTGATATCCGTAGGACACGACATTTTTTCAATAGCATCAACTTTAGCTTTATCAACTTCAATACCTCTTTCGGAGATTTTATGCCCCAAAATAATACCTTCATTAACCATGAAGTGGCACTTCTCCCAATTCAAGACAAGATTAGTTTCTTCACATCTCTGCAAAACTCGATCAAGGTTGCTCAAGCAATCATCAAAAGAAGTTCCGTAAACGGAGAAATCATCCATGAAAACCTCAACAATCTTTTCACAAAAGTCAGAGAATATAGCAGTCATACATCTTTGAAAGGTAGCAGGTGCATTGCATAAACCAAAAGGCATACGTCTATAAGCAAAGGTACCAAAAGGGCATGTAAAAGTAGTTTTTTCTTGATCCTCTTTTGACACAGGTATTTGAGAAAAACCAGAATAACCATCTAGAAAGCAGAAGTGTGTATGTTTTGATAGTCTTTCTAGCATTTGATCAATAAAAGGTAGAGGGTAATGATCTTTTCTAGTAGCTTTGTTTAATTTTCTAAAATCAATTACCATTCTATAACCTGTAACAATTCTTTGCGGGGTCAATTCATTTTTATCATTAGGAACAACGGTAATACCTCCCTTCTTAGGGACACAATGGACAGGACTTACCCATCTACTATCAGCAATAGGATAAATTATACCTGCTTCCAGAAGCTTTAGTATTTCATTTCTTACCACTTCTTTCATCTTAGGATTTAATCGTCGTTGATGATCAACAACTGGTTTAGCATCAGGCTCTATTAATTTTGTGCTGACATAGAGTGGGACTAATGCCCTTAAGATCATCAAGAGTATATCCAATAGCAGCACGTTGCTTCTTCAGTGTTTTCAATAATTTCTTTTCTTCATGCTCTGAAAGGTTAGCACTAATAATAACATGATATATCTTCTTTTCATCAAGATAAGCATATTTCAGAGTATCGGGTAATTGTTTAAGCTCAAACACGGGATCACCCTTGGGTGGAGGAGGATCCCCAAGAATCTCAATAGGCAAGTTGTGTTTCAAAACGGGCATTTGGTTAAAGAATATTTCATTTAATTCCTGTCTTTCATTCATGAACATATCATTTTCATGGTCTAGCAAATATTGTTCTAAAGGATCGGTAGGATGCACAACAATAGAAGCAAGACCAATAATTTCATCTTTACTAGGTAATTCTTTGTCATGGGGTTGTCTACGAAATTTGGAGAAATTAAACTCATGAGACACATCCCCGAAACTTACAGTAACAATTTCTTTCTTACAATCTATCTTAGCATTAACAGTGTTCAAGAAAGGTCTACCAAATATAATGTGACGAAAATCATCTTGTGGGGAACCAAGAACAAGAAAATCAGTAGGGTATTTTATTCTCCCACACAAGACTTCAACATCTCTAACAATCCCAATTGGTGAAATAGTATCTCTATTAGCAAGCTTAATACTAACATCAATTTCTTCTATTTCAGCAGGTGCAATGTCATTCATAATTTCTTGATATAAGGTAAAGGGAATTGCACTCACACTAGCACCCAAATCACATAAGCCATGATAACAATGATCTCCTATTTTAACACAAACAACAGGCATGCCAACAACAGGTCTATGTTTGTCTTTATTATCGGGTCTAGCAATTCTAGCAGCTTCATCGCAGAAGTAAATAACATGCCCATCAATATTATCGACCAAGAGATCTTTAACCATAGCAATACTAGGTTCCACATTAATTTGTTCAAGTGATGTAGGTGTTCTAGTATAACTCTTACGAACCATAGTTGAAGCTTTAGCATGATCCTTTATTCTAACAGGGAAAGGTGGTTTCTCAATATAAGCAGTAGGAATAACATGATTAACATCATAAGTAGTAGTTTCTTCTTCAACTTTAATAGGTTATACTACTTTTACTTTAATGGGAGGATGATATTTAAACCACTTCTCCTTAGGGAGATCAACATGAGTAGCAAATGATTCACAAAAAGAAGATACTATCTCAGAGTCAAGTCCATATTTAGTGCTAAATTCACGAAAAGCATCGGTATCCATAAAAGATTTAACACAATCAGACTTAAGGTTTATACCTGACTCCTTACCTTCGTAGAGTTCCCAATCTTCAGAGTTGCATTTAATTCTTTCCAATAAATCCCATTTGAATTCAATAGTCTTCTTCATAAAAGAACCAGTACAAGAAGTATCAAGCATGGATTGATCATTACGAGAAAGCCGAGCATAAAAAATTTGAATAATAATTTCTTTTGAAAGCTCATGATTGGGGCATGAATATAACATTGAATTAAGCCTCCCCCAAGCTTGAGCGATACTTTCTCCTTCACGAGGCCAAAAATTATATATATAATTCCGATCACGATGAACTAGATGCATAGGATAAAACTTCTAATGGAATTCCAATTTCAATCGGTTGTAGTTCCATGATCCAATATCATCACATAGCCTATACCATGTCAATGCCTTATACTTCAAAGATAAAGGGAAGACCTTCTTCTTGACTCCATCCTCGGGCAAACCTGCAAGCTTAAATAATCCACAAACTTCATCCACATAGATTAGATGCATATCAGGATGTAGTGTTCCATCTCCTGCATAAGGATTAGCTAGCAGTTTCTCTATCATAGCCAAAGGAATTTCATAATAAATATTTTCAGTAGGTTCAGTAGGTTGAGGAGCAACTCTTTGTGCTTCCGGTCGAGGTGAATATACCCCAAACAAACCCCTCAAAGGATTATTTTCCATAGTAACAAGTGACAGTAAATTTCAGCACACTATATAAATTTTTCCTTACCAAATTCCACTTATCAAAGGCGCTTCACTCCCCGGCAACGGCACCAGAAAAGAGTCTTGATGACCCACAAGTATAGGGGATCTATCCTAGTCCTTTCGATAAGTAAGAGTGTCGAACCCAACGAGGAGCAGAAGGAAATGACAAGCGGTTTTCAGCAAGGTATTCTCTGCAAGCACTGAAATTATCGGTAACAGATAGTTTTGTGATAAGATAATTCGTAATGGGTTACAAGTAACAAGTGTAAATAAGGTGCAGCAAGGTGGCCCAATCCTTTTTGTAGCAAAGGACAAGCCTGGACAAACTCTTATATAAAGCAAAGCGCTCCCGAGGACACATGGGAATTACTGTCAAGCTAGTTTTCATCATGCTCATATGATTCGCGTTCGTTACTTTGATAATTTGATATGGTGGATCGGTGCTTGGGTGCTGTCCTTACTTGGACAAGCCTCACACTTATGATTAACCCCTCTCGCTAGCATCCGCAACTACGAAAGAAGAATTAAGATAAATCTAACCATAGCATGAAACATGTGGATCCAAATCAGCCCCTTACGAAGCAACGCATAAACTAGGGTTTAAGCTTCTGTCACTCTAGCAACCCATCATCTACTTATTACTTCCCAATGCCTTCCCTTAGGCCCAAACAATGGTGAAGTGTCATGTAGTCGACGTTCACATAACACCACTAGAGGAAAGACAACATACATCTCATCAAAATATCGAACGAATACCAAATTCACATGATTACTTATAACAAGACTTCTCCCATGTCCTCAGGAACAAACGTAACTACTCACAAAGCATATTCATGTTCATAATCAGAGGAGTATTAATTGTCATTAAGGATCTGAACATATGATCTTCCACCGAATAAACCAACTAGCATCAACTACAAGGAGTAATCAACACTACTAGCAACCCATAGGTACCAATCTGAGGTTTTGAGACAAAGATCGGATACAAGAGATGAACTAGGGTTTGGAGAGGAGATGGTTACTGGTGAAGATGTTGATGGAGATTGACCCCCTCTCGATGAGAGGATCATTGGTGATAATGATGCCTTTGATTTCTCCCTCCGGGAGGGAAGTTTCCCCGGCAGAACAGCTCCGCCGGAGCCCTAGATTGCTTTTGCCCAGGTTCTGCCTCGAGACGGCGGCGCTTCATCCCGAAAGCTTCCTCCTTATTTTTTCCAGGTCAAAATACATCATATAGCAGAAGATGGGCACCGGAGGCCTGCCAGGGGGCCCACAAGCCAGGGGGGCACGCCCCCCACCCTTGTGGCTACCTGGTGGGTCCCCTCTGGTATTTTCTTCACCCAATATTTTTTATATATTCCAAAATAATTCTCCGTAAAGTTTTAGGACTTTTGGAGTTGTGCAGAATAGGTCTCTTAGATTTGCACCCTTTCCGGTCCAGAATTCCAGCTCCCGGCATTCTCCCTCTTCATGTAAACCTTGTAAAATAAGAGAGAAAAGGCATAAGTATTGTACCATAATGTGTAATAACAGCCCATAATGCAATAAATATCAATATAAAAGCATGATGCAAAATGGACATATCAGTGATCTATTTCCCAGTGACATAAGGAGACAAGACACGTATTTGTATTGTTGCCATTAAGGATAAAAAGATGGGATTTGTTCATATTGATTGGATCTATCCCTCTACATCATGTCATCTTGCTTAAGGCGTTACTCCGTTTTTGTTAACTTAATACACTAGATGCATGCTGGATAGCGGTCGATGTGTGGAGTAATAGTAGTAGATGCAGGCAGGAGTCGGTCTACTTGTCTTGGACGTGATGCCTATATACATGATCATTGCCTTGGATATTGTCATAACTATGCGTTTTTCTATCAATTGCTCAACAGTAATTTGTTCACCCACCGTATGCATTCTTTCAAGAGAGAAGCCTCTGGTGAAAACTATGGCCACCGGGTCTATCTTTTATCATATTGTTTTTAGATCTATAAAATCAAAAATGCAATTTATTATCTTTTATTTTATTTCACAATTTTACTTATCTTTTATATCTATCTCTATCAGATCTCATCCTTACAAGTAACCATGAAGGGATTGACAACGCCTTTATCGCATTGGGTTCAAGTATTTGTTTGTTTGTGTAGGTGCAATTATTGGGGACTTGTGTGTTCCTCCTACTGGATTGATACCTTGGTTCTCAACTGAGGGAAATACTTATCTCTACTTTGCTGCATCACCCTTTCTTCTTCAAAGGAAAAACCAACGCGAGCTCAAGAAGTAGCAGGAAGAATTTCTGGCGCCGTTGCCGGGGAGGATCTACATCAAGCCTACCAAGTACCCATCACAAACTCTCATCTCTTGCATTTACATTATTCGCCATTTGACTCTTGTTTTCTTCTCCCCCACTTCTAAAACGTTTTCAGAAAAAATACAAAAATATTTGCCTTCTTTTTTGTTTGCCCTTATGTCCTACTTGGTTTGTTTGCTTGGCATAATTGTATATTTATTCCAAACTAGAAAGCAAAAGGCGTATGGATCCTCATCCACTTGCTAATCTTTTTAAAAGATCCAATTATGATGAACCAATTGCTAGTGAGTTGAGTGCACTAGATTATCTTTATGAAGCTTTGCTTGAAATCCGTGAATCTGAAAATTGTGATGAAGTGTTAAAAGAAGAAATTTATAAAGTGGTTCACGATAGCTCCTTGAATGAAAAACATGATTGCAATGATGTTATTATAAATTCTATTAATGTCAACTATGTTAATACTATGCAAAACCCCAAGCTTGGGGATGCTAATTTTGCTATGTCCACTAGTTATTGTAATGATCATGATTGGGGTGATTCTTCTTATGATCTTAAAAATTTATTATTATATTGATAATAATGCTTGCAATAATATTGAAATTGTGTTTGGAAGAGCATCAACTTTAAGTAAAAATAATCTCACACATTTGGAGAGTGTTCAATCTTATGATTTTTTTTATAAAGGTGGGTTCGGAAAGGTCATGACTCTAGTTGATGTTAATCCCACTATCTTGGAAGATTATAAAACTTTTGTGCATGTGGATCATGAAGAGAAATTTTTATATGATAGCTTGTTGAATTTGATTATGATCCTACACGTAATTATTATGAGAGAGGAAAATATGGTCATAGAAATTTTCATGTTACTAATTAAATTACCTCTTGTTATGTTGATATTGCTATTGTTTCTTTCTTCTTCCTTGCATATGCTAGTTTTTGCTTGTCTTGATAAAAAATTTTGCTTATAAAATTCCTATGCATAGGAAGTATGTTAGAATTAAATTTGATTTTCACATACTATATGATGCTCTCTTTGTGCTTCAATTCTTGTCTTTCATGTGAGCATCATTAAAATTATCAATGCCTAGCTAAAAGGCTTTAAAGAAAAGCGCTTGTTGGCAGACAACCCAATATTTTTCTTTTCTGTTTTTATGTGTTCACACAATTATGCTACTGTTATGATTGTGTTTTAGTCTTTTAATTAGTATTTGTGCCAAGTAAAGCCTTTGAGATGGTTTGGATAATAGTTGATTTGATTCTGTAAAAAAACAGAAACTTTTGCGCCCAGTTCTAGAATTTTGTAAATTCACAGAAACGTGGAAAAATTCTGAATGTTTTACAGTAGAAATAATGGAGCTTGGCCATCGTGCGCGGCACCTCAGGCTCAGTCACCGTGCGTGCCACCTCGAGCTCAGACGAGGAAAGGGCGTGCACTGGGCGACACTGGTGAACTGTGAACCACGAGAACACGCGTACTTTGCCTGCTCGCCAGCATGCATGCGTACGTGCTTTCTCCGGTTGCAGCTGTAGGTGCTCACACAGGCTGTCCACGTACCGTTTTTGCTTAGCCAAGGAGCCGCTGGTGTCGTGTCTCCCTCCCCCCTGCTTGACGAGTTCCCCATCCTCGCACCTGAGCAGCACGGAAGCTCGACGTCACCTCCAACGCCAGCATTGTTGTCGTCGTGTGACGCGTGACCCGCGACCACAACCGCATCGACATGCTTGTCAACAACGTCGGGATCGGGTGGAGCCTCCTACCGGCTGGGTAGACACGTCGGGCTCTCGCTTCCGCGACGAGGACGAAGCCGTCAAACCCAAGCGCCTCAGCGGCGTCTACAATGGGGGGCCTGTCATCGATGTGTTGAGAGGCCGAGCCTTGGGACCCGGCGGAGCTCATATTTTTTTGAAGATCCAGCAATTGTTGGCTACTTCATTGCATTACCTGGAAGCAATGAGAAAACAAAGTTGGAGTGGAGGTCCTAGGACCAATACAAAGATGCATAACTCTAGGCCCTGGCATGACACCTTGCCGGCCAAAACAAAAAAGCCTACCTCTCACGCTGGATCCCCGAAGAGGCCCCTAAGCATTTTGCTCCTGCAAGTCGCCAAAGTTCAATGGTGTTTTCTTTTTTCTGCGGTGGAGTTCAATGGTGTTTTCGATGCCCTTTGTGATGTCCCGTGGCGGTGGTAGCTTGCATCTTTTTTTCTAGAAAAGGAGGATATACCCCCGGCCTCTGCATCTCGGCGATGCATGCAGCCATTTTATTAATTATTCATATTGACCTTACAAAGTAATACATCAGTAAGCCTGAAGCCACCATCTTGGCAACAACTGTCGCTACTCCTATCCCCTTGATGAAGGGTGCCGAATGTCTGAGCCTAATACCAAACAGACATCGCACCAAAGCCTAACATCTAAAGCCGGATGCCCTAGCCTAGCCACAATACCGGGACTAGGTCACACACCGGTCTGGCGCAATCTCAGAGGCCACCGCCGCCGTTTTCCACTGATCCATCTCCAGAGCAGGTACTGACGCACCAACCTTGCCAGGCCTGTCGTTGACACCACCACGGCGCCAGACAATGCCACCATCCTGCACGTATCCATCCACACGCGCCCGTCGGCGAAACTCTGCAGCACCATGCCACCGGGGTCCGTTGTCGGCCTTGCGGTAGATGTAACACTGCTCCTCCTCTTACCCCCCTCTAGCCAACTCCTGCTCCAAAACGATGCCCCCAGGAGGGAGAACGACACCGAAGGCGCCGTCATCGTCTGATCTGGTAGACCCAGATCTAGGGTTTCCCACGGAACATCCTGATTGAGTTGGCGTGACCTGCAACGACGATGCCTCAAGAAGGAAACGACGTCAAAGACGCAGCCATCGTCTGCCAGGACCGCAGTCAGGCGCGATTTTCATCGGAAGCCGCGTCGTCCCAATCTCGCGGTCGGCTGGAACCGCACGGAGCCTCGCCATGAAGACGCATGCCGTCGCCGGTACTCCGGCAAAGATCCTCTATCCCCTCATCGGACCCCTCATTGCATCGCCGGCCATCCACATGAGGAACCGACGACGGATCTGGGCGGGATCCAGATCTGCGACCGCCGCCATGCCCACCATTGCCAGAGAACCTGCCCGTTCCCGGAGGCCATGGGGGCTAGCACCGCCACCGCATGACCAGGGACGCCGCCCCGACCACCGCGCGCGCGACCATCGGCGTAACACCGGGAGCAGCCGCTACCTCCACCTTGGCCCCCACGCATAGGCGTCGGACGAGATCTAGCAGCTGAAAGAACATGCGGTGCCCCCATGTTTGGTTTTGGTAATTGATGAAAATCTCTATGGACTAATGGCTGTCTTGAGTTATATTTGAAGGATTTGTCCATAGGAATTTCTTGAAGTCCATTTGTTGGTTTCAAGGAGTTTATACGTTGACCAATGTGCTATTCAAGGAATTATCCAAAGAGTGGTCATGTAGAAGACACAATACAAGTTTGATCAAGACTAAGTCAAGAGTGAACCAAGTTGATCAACACACAAAGCATACAAGATGTACCGAGAGGGATCAAGTGATCCCATGGTATGGTAAGCATTGTCCATTACGCTTTGTGTACTAACCCATGATCTACGTGTGAGTTCTATGTGGGGTTAGGTTTGTTTCCATGGGTTTGCATCAAGAGGAAGATCTCATACAACCCATGGAGGATGCCATCAAGTGGTGATCGTCATCAAGATTGCGGTGTGCAAGTTCAAGTGGAGCATCACGAAGAGATTATCCTTGAAGCTTGCCATCCATTGTGGTGTCAATGGACTTGTGAAGATGTGCCAAAGAGTGGCTCACCCATAGTGGAGTATGGGGGAGCAATCAACTAGTCTTCATCGAGTCAATGCAATCAAGAAAGGTGGTCCAACTTGAGGGAGTCAAGATCATCATCATCTAGCTCTAGTGGACTATGTGCAAGGCAAAGGTTTACCCTTGATAGGTTTTCTATTTTACCGGTCTCATGGTGGTAGTTGGGAGACAGGGTTATAGGATCGATTGCCGTACTATCAAGGGGGGATCTCGATGAGTAGCTTGATCATATCATTCGTAGAGAGCTCAAACCATTGCATCCTTGCATCATCTTTATTGGTTCTTGTTTGGTTCTTCTCCTTGTGAGATTTGGAGCTTATGGTCATTTTCATGACAAGCTCGAGTTCATCGAAAACAGAGTTCACATGCATCTTCTATGATGTTTTCGATGTTGGGGTTTTTGCCGGTTCTCTTTGTGATTCTTAGAGCTTATGGTCATCTTGAGGACAAGCTCGAGTTCATCGAAAACGGAGTTCACATGCATCTTCTATGATGTTTTCGATGTTGGAGGTTATGCCGATTCTTCTCTTTTGGAGGTTTCACTCCTCTATATCTTAGGCATACCTCCCCTACCTCTTCTTACTATAATCAGTCGATGTTGGATGCTACTCGTCGTCATCTATCCAACAAGCTTGAGTTTGCTTAATTCGGAGCTCATATGCAGAAGTTGTGGCAGTTTAGGCTTTATTGCATCCTCTGTTTTCTCTGTTGTGTTCCTGAAAGCCTCAAGTGGTAGTACTGCTCTCTAGAGCGATAGTACCGCGGCCCTGTGACGCGCATAGTGCCGCTGCTTCTGGGGATGCATTTTTTCGTGTCGAGTTTCGCGGTAGTAGAGCGGTAGTACCTCTTATAAGCGGTAAGCGGTACTACCTCTCCACCCGAGCGGTAGTACCTCTTATAAGCGGTAAGCGGTACTACCTCTTGTCGGTGCAACAGACCCTGGGTCCATTGCATGAACTGTGCACAGGCCAGAGACAAGATTACAAGACCAAGATCATATCAAACAAGGAGGATCAATTCCTTTGAAGGATCCAAGTGCAAGTCAAGAAGGCCAAGGTGAGCCAGAGGAACAAGGCATCGCCAAGGGAAGGACCTACCTTGCCGGGCAGGCAAGCCTGGCAGGTTTGGGTTTTGCCCTGGAAGCAAGCTCCCAGATCGTCCCGGCAAGCCTACCGGGGCTGGCGGAGGCAAGCCACTCAACCGCTCCACCTCACAAGCGACGCAAGTCATTCATCAAAGCGGTGTCGAGCTCCAAGGTGACTAAGTGGCTGCTTTCTGCCACATGGCAGCCACTTCCTACAGTAAACACCTTCATATGACACCCGTCCTGAGACGTGTCAAGCGAGCAGGCGCAAAGCTGGCAAATCAGCCCGGCAGGGCCTGCCGGGCGAGCTGTGATGTGACACTGAGCGGCGCATTTAATGCGCTCTGTCAGCCTACAGAGTTAGACATGATAGCACTGTTAGCTATCTAATCAGTATGCAAAGACTGATTTGCCACTGTGGTGACCCCTTAATCTATAAAAGGAGGCCCATGGCGACCGTAGAAAGGGTTGGACCCTCGCATATCCATATGCGCGTAGCCACTCTCGCCCCAAGAGCGACCTTGCCGGCCGAGTCTGCTACGTTCACCACCATTATCCACCATCAATCCACCAAAGCAGGAGTAGGGTTTTACACCTCACGGCTGCCCGAACCTGGGTAAAGACTGCCCGTGTGATCTCTGTCGTGCTGCGCGATGCTTCTCCGCTCTTTGTGCAACGTGCCCATCCCCCCGCCGAACCAAAAGGGGCTCATGGCCCGATAGGTGGCCATGGTTTCCCACGACATCTCTCCACCCGAGCGGTAGTACCCCTTATAAGCGGTAAGCGGTACTACCTCTCCCCAGAGCGGTACTACCTCTCTGGCAGAACTACAGCTCATGTTTTTCTCTCTAGTTGGGATGTTTTGACCATGCTAAGAGGTAGTACCGCTCCTCCAAGTGGTAGTACCGCTTGTGCACGACCTGAGCACATAACGGTTGGATTCGGGAGGTCCTATAAAAGGGGGTCTTCTTCCCCATTGAACCTTATCCCTTTAGCTCATGTTCTTCCCCCATTGTTGACCTTCTTCGAGCTTGCTATCTCTCAATCCCTCCATGGATTCTTGCTAGTTTTGGGGGGGAAAGAGAGAGGAGATCTAGATCCACATTTCCACCAATCACTTTCTCCTCTATGTGAGGGGAACCCCTTGGATCTAGATCTTGGAGTTCTTGGTGTTCTCCTTCTTGTTCTTCCTCTCTTTTCCCTCCATAGCTTTTGTTGCTTTGGTGAGATTTGAGAGTGAGGGACTTGGGCACTCCGTGTGCCCTTGCCATTGCATTAGTTGCATCGTTTTGAGTTCTCCACGGTGATACGTGGAAGTTACAAGTTGAGAAGCTTATTATTCTTGGGTGCTTGGTACCCTAGAGCTTGTTCCTCTTGGGTGCTTGGGCGCCCTAGATGGTTGGTGGTGTTCGGAGCTCAATCATTGTGGCGTGAAGCTCCGGGCAAGCGTCGGGGTCTCCAATTAGGTTGTGGAGATCGCCCCGAGCAATTTGACGGGTACCGGTGACCGCCCCCAAGGGTTGCCAAAGTGTACGGGTTCGGTGACCACCCCCAAGGGTTGCCATTTGTACAGGTTTGGTGACCGCCCTCAAGTCTCCCTTAGTGGAATCACGGAATCTTGCATTGTGCGAGGGCGTGAGGAGATTACGGTGGCCCTAGTGGCTTCTTGGGCAGCATTGTGCCTCCACACCGCTCCAAACGGAGATTAGCATCCGCAAGGGTGTGAACTTCGGGATACATCATCGTCTCCGCGTGCCTCGGTTATCTCTTACCTGAGCCCTTTACTTATGCACTGTACTTTGTGATAGCCATATTGTTTCTTGTCATATATCTTGCTATCACCTAGTAGTTTATCTTGCTTAGCATAAGTTGTTGGTGCACATAGGTGAGCCTAGTTGTTGTAGGTTTTGTGCTTGATAAATTAACCGCAAGGTTTATTCCGCATTTGTTTAAGCCTAAACCATAATTATTTTAAAGCGCCTATTCACCCCCCCCCCCTCCTAGGCGACATCCTCGATCTTTCAATTGGTACTAGAGCCTCGTCTCTCAATTATTAGGCTTAACCGCCTAGAGAGTAAAGATCTAGACTAGGGGTTTAGGATTCTTTGACACTCTTAGTTTCGATGGCACAAATTTTGATGTTTGGGTAATTCACATACTTAATCTCTTTAGGGTCATGGACCCAAATTTAGAGCGAATTGTAGATATGGGTTTTTCTCCACCAAAGGATCCTCAACGATTATCTTTAGAGGATGAGAAAAACTATTATCTCAATGCTCAAGCTTCTAATGTGCTTTTCGATGCTTTGAGCAATGTAGTGATATTTCAACTCATGCCGTTTCGGGATGCTCATGAGTTGTGGACAAAGCTTCAAGATAAATATGGTGTGTCCAAGATTTATGGGGATGATTGTTCTCCCTCCACCTCCGGTCGTGTTGTCTTCTCAACTTCTTCTACTTCACCTACATGTGGTTTGCCACAAGGTAATGATATGGTGAGTAGTGTTGGTCATTGCAACGATGATAGTGGGCTTATTGTTGATGACCCTTCATCACTATCTTATTGCAATGCTCCATCTTTGGACTTTAGCACTTCGAGCACCTTACATGTTTCATATGCTTGTGTTGATAGTCCGTGCATATCATGTAGAAATTGCTTGACTAAATCTCATGATGATATGCTTGCTATATCTTGTTGCCATGATAAAAATGCATGTATTTCCTCGAGTTGTTGTGCTAACAATGTAGAGGAAACCTAACACTCCATGGAACAAGATGTGGTCTTGAACGGTGCTTCAAGGGATCCTACATCATCATCTATTGCTTTTTGCCTTATGGCTAAGGCTTCGAAGGTATCTCCTACTTTGAACCCCAATAAGTCTCTTGATGATGATGTTAATGCTAATGATGATGAGGATAATGATGAAGATAATGATAATGTTGCTTCCTTAAAAATTAAGGGGGAAATGATTTTTAAAGCTCTTCATAAAAATAAAATTGCTCTTTCCAACTTCATGGAAATCATGTCTATTGCCATTGAGGGCAAGAAATACATTGAGGAGTTGGAATCTAATCTCGAGGAGCATGAGGTCACCATTGATAAAATGGAAGGTCATGAGCGTGATTACGCTAATGAGATCGCCGACCTCTCTCAAGCTCTTGAACTTGAACAAACCACCAAGGAATCTCTTGAGGAGACCTTTGCACTAGAATTATCTAGAATAAAGGAATCCCATGATAGAGCCCTTGAGGTAGCCAATGATTTCAAAAGTAAAAATGATAAGATTGAAGTTGCTCATGCTAGACTCCTTGAGGATTTTGAGCACCTCGAAAATGGCTAAAGGGTCATCAAGAGTGAGCTCATCAAACTCACCGAGTCTCATGCTCAACTTTAAGCTTCATATTTAAAAGAGCTTGCCAAGTTGCCCTCTCCTCTTGTTGTTATCAATGATGCTTGTGCTACTAACTCTATTTCTTGTGAAGTATCCATTTTGAAGGAGAATGTTGAGCTAAGGGCTCAACTTGAGTTGCTATCTAGCAATTATGGGAAATTGGAAGAAAGTCATGTAAAGCTCACAAGCTCTCATGACGATCTTCTAGTATCCCATAATGTGCTAAAGATAGCTCATGTGGCTATGATTACTAAGGTAACATCTAGTGAGCCTCATGTGGATACTAGCACTACTACAAGTCAAAATGCTATATTGACATGTGCTAGTTCTCGTAATTCATCCATGCATAACATTGACGATTTTTGTGCAGAAATAAAAGTTCTCCAAATGCAACGAAACTTTTTGATGATTTTTTTTGGAACAAAAGAGGCACTAGAAGCTTTGCGGAAGGACCAGAAGGTGAAGGAGTAGGGCACAAGACACCGGGGTGCGCCAGGAGGCCCAGGCGCGCCTTGGTGGGTTGTGCCCTCCTCGTGGCCCATCTTCGCGTGAAACCGACGCCAACAAATCCTATAAATAGAGAAACCATCATAAATAATCCTAGATCAGAAGTTTCGCCACCGCAGGCCTCTGTAGCCATGAAAAACCAATCTAGACCCCGTTCCGGCACCCTGCCGGAGGGGGAAATCATCACCGGTGGCCATCTTCATCATCCCGGCGGCCACCATGATGAGGAGGGAGTAGTCCACCCTCGGGGCTGAGGGTTTGTACCAGTAGCTATGTGTTTAATCTCTCTCTCTCTCTCGTGTTCTTGAGATGTCACGATCTTGATGTATCACGGGCTTTGTTAATATAGTTGGATCATATGGTGTTTTCCCCTCTCTATCTTGTTGTGAATTGAGTTTTCCCTTTGAGATTTCGTTCTTATCGGATTGAATACTTTTATAGATTTGAGAACACTTGATGTATGTCTTGCTATGAATACCCATGGTGACAATTGGGTATCATATTGATTCACTTGATATGTGTTTTGGCACTCAACTTGCGGATTCCCGAGGTGACAATGGGGTAATCTATGCATAGGGGTTGATGCACGTTCTCGTCTTCGTTTCTCCGGTAGAAATCTTGGGGCACTCTTTGAGGTTATTTGTGTTGGATTGAGTATTATGAATCTGAATTTTTTTTGGTGTTATTTTAGTACGAACTCTTGATAGATCGATGGGAAAGAATAACTTGGTGTTATTTTAGTACGAACTCTTGGATAGATCGGTCGGGAAGAATAGCTACAAACAATTTCTTCTTATGTACTTCGCTAGACAGGAACTTTGGAGTGATTCTTCATCGCACGTTGAGGGATGGTTATGTGATCCAATTATATTAGCATTGTTGAGAGATTGCACTAGCGAAAGTACGGACCCTAGGCCTTGTTTTCAAGCATTGCAATACCGTTTGTGCTCGATTTTATCACTTGCTACCATGCTGTTTTTTTTATTTAGACTATAAAAATATATTTCTACCACCCATATTACACTTTTATCACCATCTCTTCGCCGAACTAGTGCACCTATACAATTTACCATTGTATTGGGTGTGTTGGGGACACAAGAGACTTTTTGTTATTTGGTTGCAGGGTTGTTTGAGAGAGACCATCTTCATCCTACACCTCCCACGGATTGATAAACCTTATGTCATCCACTTGAGGGAAAATTGCTACTGTCCTACAAAACTCTGCACTTGGAGGCCCAATACGAGTCTACAAGAACAAGTTGTGCAGTAGACATCAGCAGCCTCAGGAGGCGACGAGAGGAACGAGAGGATCTGAGGTGCGGGCTTGGAGATGGGTGACGAGAGGATCTGAGGTGCGGGCTTGGAGATGAAGGAAATATGCCCTAGAGGCAATAATAAAGTTGTTACTATATATTTCCTTATTCATGATAAAGGTTTATTATTCATGCTAGAATTGTATTGACCGGAAACTTAGATACATGTGTGAATACATAAACGAATACCGTGTCCCTAGTGAGCCTCTACTAGACTAGCTCGTTGATCAAAAGATGGTTAAGGTTTCCTAACCATAGACATGAGTTGTCATTTGATAACGGGATCACATCATTAGGAGAATGATGTGAGGACAAGACCCATTCGTTAGCTTAGCATATGATCGTTCAGTTTATTGCTACTGCTTTCTTAATGTCAAATATGTGTTCCTTCGACCATGAGATCATGCAACTCCCGGATACCAGAGGAATACCTTGTGTGCTATCAAACGTCACAACGTAACTGGGTGATCATAAAGATGCTCTACAGGTATCTCCGAAGGTGTCTGTTGAGTTGGCATGGATCAAGATTGGGATTTGTCACTCCGACTATCGGAGAGGTATCTCTGGGCCCTCTCGGTAATACACATCATAATAAGCTTGCAAGCAAAATGACTAAGGAGTTAGTTACGAGATGATGTATTACAGAACGAGTAAAGAGACTTGCCGGTAACGAGATTGAACTAGGTATAGAGATACCGACGATCGAATCTCGGGCAAGTAACATACCGACAGACAAAGGGAATTACGTATGTTGTCATAACGGTTCGACCGATAAAGATCTTCGTAGAATATGTAGGAACCCATATGGGCATCCAGGTTCCGCTATTGGTTATTGACCGGAGAGGTGTCTCGGTCATGTCCACATAGGTCTCGAACCCGTAGGGTCCGCACGCTTAACGTTCGTTGACGATATAGTGTTATATGAGTTATGTGATTTGGTGACCGAATGTTGTTTGGAGTCCCGGATGAGATCACGGGCATGACGAGGAGCTCCGAAATGGTCCGGAGGTAAAGATTGATATATAGGACGATGATATTTGGACACCGGAAGAGTTTCGGGAGGTACCAGATAGTCATCGGATCACCGGAAGGGGTTCCGGGATGCCCCGGGAGGCTATATGGGCTTAATGGGCCAAAGGGGGAACACACCAGCCCACAAGGGGCCGGTGCGTCCCTCTCCCTGGCCGCCGGCCCTAGGGGAAGGAAAGGGGGAGGGTTGGCCCCTCCTGCCTTTCCCTCCTCATGAGAGAAAGGAAAGGGGGGGGGGGGCACCTCCCCTGCCTTCCTCCCGCGCACAAACAAGGAAAGGGGGGGCGCGCCCAAGGGCAGGAGCCCAAGGGGGATTCGGCCACCCTTGGGGCGCCTCTTGGCTGCCTCCCCTCCCCCCCCCCACCTATATATATGAGGGAGGGGGTGCCACACAAGACCATGACAATCTCTTAGCCGTGTGCGGTGTCCCTCTCCACAGTTTCGTCCCTCGGTCATGTTTTCGGAGTGCTTAGGCGAAGCCCTGCGAAGATAGCATCACCACCACCGTCATCACGCCATCGTGCTGGCGGAACTCATCTACTACTTCGTCCGTCTTGCTGGATCAAAAATGCGAGGACGTACCGAGCTGAACGTGTGCTGAACGCGGAGGTGCCATACGTTCGGTACTTGATCGGTTGGATCACGAGGAAGTTCGACTACATCAACCGCGTTAATAAACGCTTCCGCTTTACGGTCTACGAGGGTACGTAGACATACTCTCCCCTCTCATTGCTATGCATCTTCATGGATAGATCTTGCGTGTGCGTAGATTTTTTTTTGTTTCCAATGCAACGTTTCCCAACAGGAGATCCGTAGCTTGCATCTGAAAGTGCATCTGTTTTGCTCTTGCCAAATATCCCAGCATGTCAGCAACATTAGTGTCTTGGTGCCTTTCTTCTGAACAGGCGCAGTCTCATCCATGATCTTCCGGACGATTTCCAACGGCTTGTGGCAGTTCCAAAAATTATTTGGTGAAAGTCGCAGGCAGCCCCCCTCTGTCCCAGCCAGCCCCACATTTCCCGGCGGCGGTCGTTGACGACCAACGGCGGCGTGTAGGTCCAGCCAGTGGCGTGCTCCAAGCTAGTGTGCCAGCTGCGACAGTGCAACATGCACCCGAGTTGGTCGATCAAATGCCCACTAGAGAGATGTGAGAAAGAAGAGATAGGGTGAGTAGGGGGGCGTACCCAGTGCTGAAAGCTCCCACACGAGGTGGGGTCTGGCAAAGGGAATTTCTAAACTGCCTTACCCTTGCATAAATTCTGCAAGGAGGCAGGTTCGAAGAGAAGAATTTTTTGCCGCGTCAGCGAAGACCGGTCAAAATCAAGCTGAGTCAGCAGCGATACCGGGTCAACTGAGACGAGGGACTAAACTTGTCCGGTTTGAAAAATTAATGGACTTAGATTTGCTGGTTTTGAAGTTGAGGGACCAAATTTAGGCTTTTGGAGTAGTTGAAGAATAAAAGTGATATTTCTCCTTTTCTTATGTTACAATATTTACTTTGCCATGAAGATTGAGCGTAAGAAAGCCGCATCTTATTCGCGTGAAGATTTATTGATAGAACTGGATTCACAAATTTAAATTCAAGAATATGCATATAGGTAAGTATACATATATCACTGGTAACAAATACGAACAGCCAGTTGTTATTTCTTCCAAATGTCTACTTCCGGGCGATTGAACGGTCCAAACCGAAGGTGCCCATCAGAACAATCCTCCCCCCTTAATTTTCTGCACCTGCAAAATCAACCAAGCAAATTACACATCTGTTATCTCACTCTTCACTCTTACCCTGATCGAACAACTACCTGATTTGTGGCAAAACGGGCTCAGGTTACATATAATTCTTTCTTTTTTTTTTTGCGATGAAGGTTACATATAATTCTACTGGATCAAAGTATTTTCAGTACCTTAGGCAGATGTACTGCATGCTTTTGATCTTCAATTATTCTCTACCGCTGCGCCGGTGCCTGGTCCATCATCTTGGCCAGCCTTCCCAGGTTCCTTGGCGTCCACGGCAGCTGGAGCAGCGGTGGTAGTTGCAGGCGGTAATGCTGGTGGTGCCGCCGGGGGAGAAGCGGCCGCTTCAGCAGCTGGGGTTAGTGTGGCAGGGGTCTCCTCTTTAGGCTTCGACGCATCGCCAGCTCTCGTATCGCCGCCGCCGTCGCCTCCGCCTTCGTCGGCAGGTTGCTCATCGTCTTTGCCTTTGTCTTCACCTTCTGCGTAAGCAAAAGCGCGCGCTATCGTCAGATTTAGATAGCCTTGATAAGTGGGCAGCAAGCGCACACTTATTCGGTGCCGTTGGAAATCAGGAGGGCGGGACCTGTTTGTGGTTCATCGGTGTTTCCTGTGTCTTCCTTGCTAGGTGGCTCATCCTGTCCTTTGGCATCTATCGGTCCGTCTTGCCTCTCTTCTTTGGTTTCTGCAAAGCAAGTGTTATTGATAGATCGCTTTCCATAACTTTTGCAGAGCAAGTATTATTGATTGATTGATACACTAGAAATAATGCAGTAAAACACAAACACATGATTGGGTTGAAACATGAAAATGCAGGAGAAAAAACCATTTATTTAGACCTTAGCCAATAAGGGTTTACTGGTTAGCAAAATCCCATTTGGGGGTCAAGTAGCAAAATTATGATGTTTCATGTATGGGGTTTTAATTAACCTCCTTTAAAAAAAGTATGCGAAGATGTGGCAAGTTAGGCAATGTACCACTTATTTTGTCTTTGTGGGTCTTATCGGTGACGGCACCTTTCTTGATATCTCCTTCGCTCGCTGGAGCCACTGTCTGATCGATGGCGAGAGTAGGTGGCGCTTGCTTCTCCATGGCCTCTTTGAGTTTCTCCTTCTCATCGCTCGCCTGCACCTTATTCTCATCTACGTTAGGCTCATTTACTTGTGCACCCTTCTTCATGGGATTGTGCTCTTCATCTTTTGCCTCCCTCTTGTTGCCGTTCTCTTTATTAACAATCTCATGGTTCTTATCTCCGCCGTCAACTTTTTTTATCTCATCAGTAGCTCCATTGTCTTCCTTGGCTGGTGCTGGTTGCTCATTTTCTCCTTGGGTGCCTTTGAGGTTGCTTGGCTTCTCTTCTTCTTTCACTTCTACAAACAAGTAAGAATGTTGAAACGAAAATTGGAAGCATCTTGGTTTCAGATGCAATATATATATATCTTACTAACAAGGCAGGGTTTTCACTTGAATTTGGACCTTGCTTGTTTTTATCACTAGAGTAGGCACAGTTTTCAATCTCATTTTCAGTTTAGTTTCATTGATTTTTTTTTAATTCATTAATTGCAGCAGATATTGAAGTAATCGCCTTTTAGTCAAAATATTTCAGCAATTACGGCAGTACACATAAATTTAAATAATTTTTTGAAATGTCAGTCGTCTGACTAAAATGAAAACCAAAATCACTGAATTATTTCAGCTATGGCCAAAATATTTCCGACACTTAAATTCAAACAGTGGAGTAGGGCCGAACCTTTTTGCGCTTTGCCAGCATCGTCAACACCATTTTCAGCTTTGGCAACGCCGGTAGCAGCTTCTGCTTGACCTGGAGTTTGGCCACCGGCGTCTTCTTCCTTGAGATCCCTCACCCACACCCCATGTTCGTCCACGGTACACACTGGTATTTTCATCCGCTTCTTAATGGGAATCAGCTTTTCTTTCTCTGTCCCCTCCTTCTCATTTAGCTTAACCTTACCTTTGGTTTGAGCCTTCACCACTTTAGAATCCTTATCGACAACCTCCACACACTTAATGGTGTCCCTATTCAACTTAGGGAGCAGTTCAGTCGTCCAATTCAGCTCGAACTCTTTGAGGTACCTGAGGCGCAGGGTCTCGATGACGTTGTCTCCGGGGATGTCGAGCTCCGTCACCTCCCCGCCTCTCACGTAGAGCTTCTTGAGTTTCTTGTTGCCGTTGAGCCACGTCCCCAACGGCAGAATGCGCTCGGGGTAGCACCGGACGTCCAGCTTATCGAGCTGTGGCGGTAGCCGGAGGCAGTTCCACGTATCAAGGAGATCTTGCAGCTGCCTTTGAATTTTCGGGCTATTATCCAGCAATATGCTCGGCCACTCGCCCCACGTCACCGTGAGCGACAGGAGCCCAGCGAGCTTCGCGAGCTGCTTCATCTCGTCCTGCTCGACGTTGGCGTCGGTGGTGACGTTGACGCTGAGCTTCCACAGCTTCTTCAGCTTGGCGAGGTGCTGCAGCCTGCACGCGTCGCGCCGCCGCTTGCCGACGCCGAACACGAAGCCCTTGAACACCCGCAGCTCCGGCAGTGCGGCGACCCCCCGGCCGATGTGCTCCAGCATGTAGCACTCGGTGAGGTCCAGGTGGGTCAGCGCCACGAGCTTCTTCACGGTGGACGACGGCAGCTTGACCAGGTTCTGGCACCCGCGCACGTCCAAGATGGCCAGCTTCCGGAGCCTCCGGACCTCACTTGGGAGCTCCGTCAGCCGGGACAGCCCGCGCACGCTCAGGTACCGGAGGTTCTTCAGCTTGCCGATGGCGCTCAGCGACTCAAGAGCTTCCACCTCCATGTATGTCTCGTCGTCGGTGTTCCCCCACCGGCCGAGCTGCAGCACCTCCAGGCCGTCAGCGAGATTGGTGAGCAGGGGCTCCGGGAGCCGATACACGTGCGCATCAATGTTGAGGATGACTTTCTTTTTTTCAAACTCGATGAGTAATATCGCAGTCTCCAACATTTCATCGTCATCGCGTTTGGTCTTATCTTGTTGATCCTATGTAAAATCACGTAAGAATTAGATTGGACAAATGACAACAGAAATGCTACATCTACGGATTTTTTTTTCGGATGGGGGGATGACGGATGACGTGGAGGCACAACCTAAAAATCAGAAGGGGGAGGGGGAGGCGGAATGGTACATACTCCCTCCGTCCAAAAAAACTTGTCCTTCAAATGAATGTATCTAGCACCAAGTTAGTGCTAGATTCATCCATTTGAGAAACAAGCTTGGGACAAGTTTTTTCGGACAAAGGGAGTACATGCGAATTTGTCTTGAAAATTTTCACAATGATTTTTATTTACAAATAATATTGTAACAGAAATAAATTGACGCATTTTCAGGCCAATGTCAAAACAAGAGCCGAAAGCTTCTATCATGTAGCTTAAGATTAGAACTCATGGCAAAAGAAAAGAGCAAATCTGGTACTCCCTCCGTCCAAAAATAAGTGTCTCAACTTTGTACTACCTCTAGTACAAATTTGTACTAAGCTCAAGACACTTATTTTGGGACAGAGGGAGTATATTTCAGTGTTTTCCCCCTCTCCAAATCATGGCATGGAGATTGCAATGGTGATTTTTAACTTGGGTATCATTGCCTGTTACATCTATAAGAAAATATTCATTTGACTTCACCATAATCTCATTATCCCAGCGTGTACACCTATCGAGAAAACATTTAACTGATGTAAGACAACGATAATTAAAAAAAAGACCATGTATACATTTTAAATGGCATTTTAAACTAATCAACCGATTGTTTCCTCAGTGGACATTTGTTTTGAAATAGGGATTATCAAGTTATGTGTAAATATGTACCCAAGTTTAAACAAGGGTGAGTGAAGTTGTGCCCATGCAACCCGCCAAGTTGTTTATTTTGGCCGAGAAATTAGATTTATCGTAAGATGCTGATCTTTAAATGGAGACTTATTGATTAATAATGCAGGACTCTTTCTTTTGACGATTGGCCAAGGAATAATTTATATCATTCGATATTAACGAATAACTAGAGACTTATTGTTCAGCACGATGTAACAACTAGATGATACCCGACGCGTTGTTGCACGAATCGGTTGCAATATATTTCAATGAGATTTGATTGTGTGGAATATAAATATTCAAATAATAACAGGTGAACCAAAATTAAAAATACATACGACTTATTATACTTTGTTATGTATAGTTGTAAGCTATTTATTGAATATAAATAGAATAATGGAATGAAAAGTATTTTCCCATGCATGGTTGCATGTGGAGGTGGGTCTTTTTCCCATGAATTGTTGCATGTTGAGGTGGGCCTTATCCCGTCTGTAATTGTATGGTGATGTGGCATGCTTGCATGTTGAGATACACAAATTAGTGGGGATCACTCTCTTAGGCACATATAGGATATGTAATACAAGAAAAGGTTAGTACAACGAAACATGTTTTCACAGTTGGGTGGCTAACTTTACTTATATAAAGGGGAGGGTGACATGGAGACTCAACTTGTACCTTGTTTAAGAAAAATAAGAACTAACATGAATTATACATTAAAATCTTAAGTAATAGGAACTCAATGTACAAAAAAAAAACTAACAAGAATTAAATCGCAATGTAGCGTTACACTCAAGACGATTTTTATCGAATAAAACCAGATCTCGTTATATAATTGAAAAAATAACCAGATATTATGTATATACTACACATTGTACTATTATGTTTATCCATTTAATCTGTGAGTCTTAAATCTGCTCACTAATCATTGGAACTAATAATTGTCTTGTAGTTAAAATAGACTTTTTTGTTTGTCCCCAGTGAACTTGCAGCCATGTGTAATCTCCCTCCTCCATCCCCTCTTGGAACATTGTATACATATTTTTAAGGGGTGCTCAAAAGTAATTAAGTGGGAAACTCAAATCCAACATAAATAATAGTTGGTCCGCACTAAATTTATTTCTCTAAACATGCAATCTTACATGGGAAATCTCCACCTCACCATGCAATGCATGGGAAAATCTTTCCATTCTATTATGCTACTTATGTTCAGTAAATGTATTACAACTATACAACAATCAAATACAAAAAACAATATGTGTTTTTTTCAGTTTCATAATATCTACCCAATTTTTTTGTTTCATACAATCAAATATCATTGGATTACATTGTAATCAATTCCCCCAGAAAAGTTCGGGTTATCATCAATTTGTTTGATTTCATGACTATATTTCGGATGTCGAATCCATAAGCTGAATTTTTCTATTTGAGAAAACCTCTAGTCTCTTGAGTTATAAGAAACCTATGCATATTAGGCACCCCAATTTTCTTTAAGTAACTAGACAATTATTCTTAATTAGTAAAAGGAAAATCTTTTGTCTTGGTTAAAAATGTACAAATATGCCTTAAAAGTCAAAGGGTGCATGCGTTGAAATTACGTATACTTAAAAAAGAAAATACCAGACATCCCCACCACCCTTCCCCCACCTTACAAGATCCACTAGTTAGACACAACTTGTTATAGCCCATAGTGTATAGTTCGCTTCTGCATTACGCAATGTATATTCTTCCTTTTCAAGAATTTGAAATTGTGTTCTAGTTAAATTATATTATGGAAGTGATTTTAGCTGATGTACTGAGCAAGTATACACAAGAATTTCCTCTAAGGACATATACCAAGTGTTCTTTAACCATGTTAAAGGCATACCGAGCTACCGATGATGATTTTTTTGGTAATTTCTAGTTTTTTCAGATAATTTTTTAGTGACATTCTTTTAGATCATGTTATTTTCTAGTCAGGTGGGCAGGTCTGAAATTATGGGTACACAAGGGAACTAACCTGGGATGGGAGCACAACGGGTGCCTCTATACCCTCATGAGGCACCTTTGATGGACTGGGTTTCAACTGGGCCTGCGAATCATCGTCCTCATGAAGCTTCTGCAGTAGGTAGATTGGTAGTATTTATTATTTAGGGGAAGTTTCTAAAAAAATATTTAGGGGAATACTTTGTTTTACATAATACAAATATTGCAAGGAAATGTTTTCTGAAGGATTGTACTCGCAACAATTGTAGTCCTATTTCCTAATCAAGTTGGACTAGCTATAGATACTGAGAATAAGTATAATAAAAGGTCTATAACATGCTTACATGTCACTTTGGTCCATGTAGAGGAGAGAGACGCAAAAAAAAAGAGCAGACTCTCATGCAAAAGACCATCACTACACGTGCTTCAAATAAATAAAATGATATATAAAGGAAAGGAAAGATAAAATTGAAAAAAGATGACCAATGTAACAACCAATTTTATAGCTAACTAATTACATGAGTGATTACTAATGCCAAATCGCTACACTTACGGATTGTAACTTACAAACCCTCTTTCCCCATTAATCTCTCCTCCCCTTCACACTCTGTGCCCCTCTCCTCCTCTTTTAGATAAATGCTACTCCCTCCGATCCAAAATAAGTCTCACAGTTTTGAACTAAAGTTAGTTCAACCTTAGTTCAAAACTGCTACACTTATTATGGATGTACTTTTTTAGGGAACTTTTATGGGTGTACTTTGTTTAGGGAACTTCATAATGCTACTATACTATTAGCCTCTCTTTTTTCTTGAGAATGTTACTATACTATTAGCCGTTTTTTTAGAGCCATGTTGGGGAGAAAGGAAGCGGAGACGCGGAGTCTGTGTTTTGAAATTCGGCCGAAAAAATTGGATTTCGGCCGAAATTCGGCCATGTCGGCCTGGGGCGAAAAGCAGTTTTCGGCGAAAAAGATAGATTTTGGTCAAATTTTATCCAAATTTTGGTCAAATTTCGGCTGAAATTTTTGAAAATGGCAGAAATTCGGCCATGTCGGCCTGGGCGAAATTTTTCGCAAACCGAAAGTCAAAACGCTGCGCGGAGTATACCTGGGATGGGCCCCCGACTGCCTGCGTACCCGGACGAGGCGCCTTTATTTGGCTGGGCTTGGCCCGGGGCCGCAAGCCATCGTCCTCGCGCAGTTTCTGCATCCGGGCACGGTTGCCCGCCGTGAGGCAGAGGACCTCCGACTTTGGCTGGCTGAAAGCCGGGCCACCGTGGTCGTCAAGGTCGAAGCACTCCTTCTCCCTCGCCAGCCGCTTCGCCATCCAGTGCACCAGCGGGTTCACCCGGCAGCCGTAGATGACCCTGGTGCTACCGTTCTTGATCGGCTCGAGGAAGCCGCCGCCGGAGAGCTTTGAGAAGATCCCGTCCGCGCCGTCCCCCCTCTCCGACGGAAGGTTGAACCGCGTGGACCACCAGTACGTCACGGCCTGCTTCTTCACCTGCGAGCCGAGTGGGAACACCGAGAAGGTGAGGAGGCACTGCTGGTACGGCTGCTGCTTGTTGTTTGGGAGCTTCCTGAACTCGGCGAGGGTCAGCCTCGTGCACGCGTCCTCCAGGATCTTCTCGAGACGCACCTCCGCCCGTTCCCACCGCCGGCGCGCCTTCTCCTTCTCCTCCTTCTCCTTCTCCTCTTGAGCTAGAGTCGACGGCTCCTTGTCCTTGACGGTCTCTTCAGTTTTATCGTCCTGCTTCGGCTTTGTCCCCGCCTCCTCCTCCGGCGGTGACGACGTCGACGGCTTGGTCTCTCCGCCTTTCTCCTTCTGCGCCGCCGACTGGTCCTCCTCCGGCTTCTCCGCATTCTTCGGGGAGCGATGCCGGCCGTACCACGCCAAGGTGTTCTTCACGAGCACGATCGCATTTTGAAGCTTCTTTTTCATGGGAGTTCGCTTGGCGTCAGCTTCGCCTGCAGCGGCGACGACACCTTCGGGAGGCCGGACGCTCTCGGTGCGCTGCAGGCTCTTGCGGCGCTTGGTTTCGTGCGGTTCCGCCGGCGACGCCTCCTTCCGCCCCGCCGGCGACAATGAGGCCTCGGCTTCATGGCGACGGCGCTTGCTCCCTTCACTTTCCTCCTTCTGTGCGGCCAGCTTGTCCTCCGGCGCCGAAGGAGAGACCTTAGGCTGCTCGATCGGCTGGCTCGGCTTGCCGAGGCGGAGGCGGAAGAGGGAGAGAAGCAACAGCACCGGCGACCGGACGCGGGGCCAGCGGCTTGTGCCCGGCTTCTTCTCCTCTGCTCCGGGCGAGTTTGCCGTGGCAGAGTCCTTCCCTTCTTTGGCCGCAGTATCGCCTTGCTTCTGCTCCTCAGGCGGCGGCGGGGGCGGCGGTGGTGGTGCAGGAAGGTGTTGCACGACACCGGCGGCCGCCGCCGTCTCCTGCGACGGAGCCTGTGTTATCTCAGACATGCTGGCGACCTCTCCCGTCCCGGTTTGCCGCTGCGACTCGGCCTGTGGCGGGCTGGCCGTTTCTGCCTCCGGTGTTTTGTTTTGCGGCGGAGGTGGTGGTGTTTGGCCGGCCGTCTCTTTCTCTGGTGGTGGAGAGGGTGACGCTGACGCCTTGTCACCGGCCTGGTCAGACTTCGGTGACGGTGGCAGTGGCGGTGGCGGTGGTGGTGGTGGTGCTGGGCCGGCCATTTCTGTCTCCGGTGGTGGGGGTGGAGGAGGTGACGCGGACGCATCGCCGACAGCCTGGTCAGGTTTTGGCGGTGGCGGTGGCGGGGGTGGTGCTGGGCCGGCCATTTCTGTCTCCTGTGGTGGAGGTGGAGGTGGTGACGCCGACGCATCGCCGACGGCCTGGTCAGATTTCGGTGGGGGTGGCGGTGGAGGTGGAGGGGATGCTGCCGGGCCGCCGGGCGCAGCCATGGCTGACGGGCAATGCTGCGATGACGTAGTGCGTGGAGATGGAGAAGTACATCATGTATATAGCCGATGGCGCTGGGTTCATCTTTGGCTGGAACGCAATTTATTTCATTGCGTGCGCCTGACATGCATGCATATGCTCGACCTCAAAAGCTTGCTGCCAGCGAGCTTAATTATTCCAGAGCCGCCGTTTCAGCTAAGAATGATCCCTGACCCCGAAGCTTCTGCCTCTGAATAAACGTACAAGCAAAGCACCAGATCCATGCAGGCTGGCTGTGCAATCAATCAAAATCTCCAGAAAGTCTAATTCCTTCTCCTTGGGAACCAATACCTGGGCTCACCCTAGCCACATAAACAAGATGCGCACGCCTCGGATAATTAGAGTTGCAAGCCGTGCGTAGCAGCTACTTTGCTTCACTGACGCACTTGGCGACACATAAAATAATCGGTCGCTGCAAGCAAAGCATCCCTGCTACTTCACGCTGTTCCTACGATCCTGGCATAGGATGGGTTGATCCGGAAGAAGGCGGGAAGACACGAGATTTGAAGAACGAATGAGATGTTGCCATGTTGGCTGGTTTGTGTAGACTTTGGGCATGGCTATACGTCGCCCGTATTGATTCCTAGGGCCAGTTCTTTTGAGTGGCTTAAAAAAGATAAGCTGTCCCTTTCCAACTTAAAAATTAAGCCGCCCCAAATATTTATTGAGGCTACTAGTTTACAAGCTCCAAATAATGAGAGAGACGTCTCATGGGAGAAGCTGGAAGGGTGGGAGGCTAATTTTTTAAGTCATCGCCTACGGGCGACAATAGTGGGCCGGTCCACTTGTAGCGCGGGTGTTGCACGCGTAGGTTCGCATTGTTTGGGCATGTAGCAATCATCCTAGAATTCCCTCGCTTTGTTTTTTTTCTTTTTTTTGTTTGCTCTTTGTTTTTTCACAGGTTTTCGGTTTTTCTTTATCTTCTTCTTTTATGCTTCGTTTTTTCACTTTTTCTTTTCTTTTTTTCTTCTTTATAATTTGGTTTCCTTTGTTTCTTTCTGACTTTTCTTCAGGTTTTTTGGTTTCTTCGCTTTTATTGTTGTTTCTTTTGTCGTTTTTCATTGGTTTTGTATTTTCAACCCATGTCTGCTTTTATTTCATACATGTTGTACATTTCGTGTATATATTTAAAACATTTTTTCTAACCACTTAACATTTTTTAAATACATGTTTATATTATTAAAATATCAGTTAAATGTTTTGAAAAATATATATTGAAACATTTTTGAATGATAAAAAAAATTGCACTATAAATTTATATTTTTAGTACATTTAAAACATTTTTATGAAAATTTCACTAACACATTTTTTGAAACTTGTGAAGATTCTTTTAAATGTGACGTACATTTTCTTAAATGTACAAAACATTTTAGTTGAATTACATGAACATATATTTATATTAGTATAAAGAATTTTAAAAATGTCACGTCCATTGCTTGTGACGATGATTAACATTTTTCGTACATATGTGCAACATTGTTCGTACATATGATTAAGATTTTCCATACACACAATTAACATTTTTGTACTTTTTAAATTCTTATTTATACATTTTCTGTATACGATAGAGACATTTTTCTGTACATGTTTAACATTTTTCAATATTAACAATGTACAAACATTTTCTGAAAAATGTCTCAAACACATTGTTGAAACTTGTGAAGTTTTGTAAAATGTAACGTACATTTTTTACTGTATGAATCATTTTTTTAGTTACACAAACATTTTTTACAATGTATAAACACTTTTTGCACAATGATTAACATTTTCATTTTTTATTAACTTGTAAATTTTTCAAGTGCAACAAAAATAATTTTTCTATGCAGTTTACCATTTTACAAATGAAAAGATTAACATTTTAAAAAATCATGCAATTTTTTAATATGGATTTAGAAATTTAAAATAATAAAACAATGTTAAAAAAGTAAAACCAAAATTTGAATAAAATATAAACATAGTAAACAAGTTTCATCGGTTTTTTGTTTTCTTTTTCTTTCTTCTTTATGCTTCGTTTTTCTTTGTTTTTTACTTTTTTCTTCTTTCTTCTTTATAATTTCGTTTCCTTTGTTTCTTTCTAAGTTTTCTTCGGGTTTTTGGTTTCTTCAATTTTTGTTTTTTGTCATTTCATGGTTATTATCAACCACACTATCAATACAGGACAACCGGAAACTATAAACATTTTATAACGCTTAACATTTTTCAAATACATGTTAAATATGTTTTCAAATATCGGATAAACATTTAAAAAATACATGTTGAAACATTTTCGAATGATAAAAACCATTTCGAATGGAAATATCTTTAGTAATTGTAAAAGCATTTTTCTGAAAATGTCACTAGCATATTTTGTGAAACTGTGAAGATTCTTTTAAATGTGACGTGTATTTTTGAATGTACAAAACATTCTAATTGAATTACATGAACATATATTTATATTTGTATAAACAATATTTAAAATGACACGTACATTGCTTTTGAAATGTGCGACAGTTTTTATTTGTCGCAATTTTATACATATGATTAAGATTTTTCGTACATATGATTAAGATTTTCAATATACATGATTATCATTTTTGTACTTTTAAAATTCTTATTTATACATTTTCAGTATACGATAGAGACATTTTTCGGTACACGTTTAACATTTTTCAAGATTAACATTGTACAAACATTTTCTAAAAAATGTCTCAAACACATTTTTGAAAATTGTGGACTTTTGTAAAATGTAACTTACATTTGTTTTACTATATGAATCATTTTTTTATTTACACAAACATTTTTTACAATGTATAAACACTTTTCTTACACACGATTAACATTTTGCATAGACATGACTAACATTTTCTACTTTTTTTATTCACTTTGTAAATTTTTCATATACATCAAAAATATTTTTTCTATGCACGCTTACCATTTTTCAAATGAAAGATTAACATTTAAAAAAATCATGCAAATTGTGTTTCGTAATAGATATTTAGAATTTCTAAAATACAAACATGTGTTAAAAATATTTAAACAAAAGTGTGAATAAAAATGGAAGGAAAAAGCAACATGAGATCAGCATACGAGTCGTAGCTACTGGGCCGGCTCAAAACCTGCTCCCTGCAGGGGAGCCCTAGTATGAAAAGACGTCAATCTTTTCAGTAAAGGGTGCCCTCAAAATTTGAGGCATAAAGTAAAAAAAAAATGAATGTGCAGAATGAGTCTCTTCGTGAGAAGTATTTGGGCTTGGCAACCCAAGTGGGACATTCGAAGAATGGTACTTTCAAATATTTGAGAGACCGGGTGTGGGAGAAGGTTAGAGGACGGATGGAGAAATTGTATCTGAGTAGGCAAGGATGTACTTATTAAAGTTGTGGCTCAAGCTATCCCAGCTTTTTCATTGTCTTGTTTCAGATTACCAGGGGGGCATTGAGAGAGTATAAAATCCAATATCATACAGTTCTGGTGGGGGAGCAAACAAGGCAAAAGGAGACCATGTTGGGTGTCATGGGACGTCATGACACGGCAAAAAAGCCTAGGAGTGCTTGGTTTTTGGGACCTGGAAGTTTTCAATCTTGCTTTGTTGTCTCGTCAGGCTTGGCGTGTTCCTAATGAACCATCTTCGATAAGTGCAAGAGTATTGAAGGCCTTGTACTTTCCTTCCACGATCATACTAGATGCTGAGTTGGGCTCAAGGCCATCCTGGAACTGGAGAGACATATTAGATGTGAGGGACATCATCAAATAGCACATAATCAAGAGAATAGGAGATGCGAGTCAACAAATATTTGGACCCATAACTGGATTCCTAGGGAAGGCAGGATGAGACCACTTACTTCGCTTGTCCAAAACCCTCCTGAACGGGTGAGGGAGATCATTGATGCGACCACAGCTTCATGGTGGAGGATCTGGTCCGCTAAGTGATGTGGAAGCAATTTTAAAGATCCCCTTATGCACGAGACAAGTCGGTGATTTTTGGGCCTCGCAATCGTATGAGAGAGGAATTTTCTGTTTGTTCATCATACCATATGATCATGAAACTTATGATGTGGACTGGATTGAGCATCAAGTTGGTGCGTCTGGTAATGATTGGGGGAGCAAGGGCTGGGATACGATCTGGCAGACAAAAGTTCCCTCGAAGCTCTGAGTGTTCTCTTGGCGACTAGTGCAAAATTCAATCCCAACTGGTGATGTATTGCATCATAGACATATGGCCACGATGGATGTGTGTGTTTTGTGCAGGTCAATGGACATATGGAAACATTCTTTGATTGGCTATAGCATGGCTCGAAGTATATGGGCTCTATTGGATGAGACAATGGTGGAACACATGTGCCTCAATCAAGACCCAAGTGCTAAAAACTAGTTATTCTCCATGCCTGAGGAACTCCCAGCTGCCAAATTCACCACCTTGATCGTTACTTTGTGAACTATTTGGGGCTCTCGCCGCAAAGCAATTCACGAGGACATTTATCAAATCCCATACACAACACATTGTTTCATTACTTCCTACGTAAGGGAAGTTGAATTGCTACAAAAGCCCAAGACACCGCATGTATTGCAAAGGATCCCCACACCAACTCGTTGGATTGCCCCACCAATTGGACATGCAAAAATAAATATCGACGTTGCAATGGTGATGGACAGAGGTTTTGGTGCATCGTGCCATGATTATCTGGTACATTTCAGGGTGCTTTGGCGGTGGTGTTCAACAATATTGATGACCCTGCTACACTGGAATCGTTGGCAGTGCAGGAGGCACTTGCCCTGACAGATGATCTATACATTCAGAAGATAACAATGGCCTCGGATTGCAAGGTGATCGATGCAAGCATGGAAGTGCATCTTCTTATGGTGTAGTTCTACATGAAATATCGCTTCGTTCTTCTGTTTTCCCTTTTTGTAGTTTTTGTCATGAGTTTAGGACTTCAAATGTCGAGGCTCATAGTCTTGCAAAGAAGCATTAGCTTTAGGGGTTGTCTGCCATGTTTCGTTAGGACAACCTGGCGATCTTGACTTGGTCCCTGTAATTGTGATGTCTGAATAAACGTTTGGCGCGGCTATGTGGCGCCCGGAGCTGTTCCTATCGAAGTGTTGCCTGCTGGGAGCCGCTATTGGACCAGCACTGTGAATGCAACTGCTGCCATCACACTGATATCACCCCTGTTTTTTTGCTTTTTTTTCTTTAATTTTTTGTTTTCGCTTTTTGATTTAAATTTTTACTATTGTTTTTATTTGGAACACTTTACATAAAATTCTAAAAAAATGTTACACATGCATTTGATATATAGAAAGATGTTAATCATGAGTATGGAAAATGTTTGTGACATTCGAAAAATGTCATGTGTTTAAAAAAATCTACGAGCCATTTAAAAAATCATACAATGTACAAAAATGTTTGTGTAATTCAAAAAAATGTGTTGTACATTCGAAACAATCATTGAGTTTCAAAAATATTTTTAGGATATTTTAAGAAGAATTGTATACAATGTAAAAAATAAAAATTTTGGGTATGTAAAAAAATGTTCCATACCATATGAAATATATATGTGAGATTTCAAAGGATTCCTGACATTTCGAAAAATGTTTATACAATGTAGAAAAATGTTCCTGTAGGTTAAACAAAATGTATACTTCCATTAAAAATGTATGTGACAGTTTAAAAAACATTCACGTGTTTCCAAAAAATATGTGAATTTCTTAATGATGTTTATACATTGTAAAAATGTTTGTGTGGTTTTGAGAAATGTTTTTTGCCATTAAAAAGATGTACAACATTTAGTTGGAAAATGTTGCTATGTATTTAAAATAGTGTTCAATATGTATTTTTTTAAATTGTACATCATGTATTTGAAGTAACGACCAAAGTGTATCAGAACAATGTTTCATGTGTGCTCTTAAAAGGTAAATTGTATACCCAGAAAAAGTAGGCATGAGTACAAAAAATAAACCGATAAAAACCACAAATAAACAAAAAAGAAAAAAGAAAAGCAAAAACTAGAATAACAAAGAAAACTAAATATAATGAAGAAATAAATAAAGACCAATGAGAACAAAGAAAACCAAAAGTAAAAATTAAGAAAAAGAAAACAAAATAAAACAAAGGAAAAACAACAAGAAAACGAAAAACCAAAATAGAAGGGAAAAAAACTAGACCGATCGAACATACAACGAGCACAACGAGCGGCAGCGAGTACCGATCAAGATGGGCATGCGTGCTACTGTGTCGCTCGTGGCAGATTCCTATTTGGAATCAACAGTGGCAACACATAGGTATCGCGCGATTCCCCCTCTTCGACGCCTTAAGCAGTAAGCTGGCGCTCGCGTGCATGCAAGCGGGCCGCGGCCCAACTTCGCTCCAGCTACTCCCTTGCTTACCCCGCTCTCGCTCGCTGAGCCGCTAGCTTCGCCCGCTCACGCTTCACCTACTAGTATATTTGTGTTGTTGGTCTAGTACGAAAGAAAATCGGCCAGATTTTTCAGTATTGTTGATTTTCCTTTTTTTTTGCGCCGGGGGGGGGGGGGGGGGGCATCCAA
This sequence comes from Thinopyrum elongatum, assembly GCA_011799875.1. Classification (NCBI taxonomy): domain Eukaryota; kingdom Viridiplantae; phylum Streptophyta; class Magnoliopsida; order Poales; family Poaceae; genus Thinopyrum; species Thinopyrum elongatum. The sequence goes on from CM022298.1 coordinate 94,918,842, forward strand.
TAAAATTATAGATTTTTAAAAAAAATTCCATCCATCTGAGAAAGCTTCGCAACTTTCGCAAGATGTTTGTGAATTTCCAAAAGTTCAAAAAATACAAAGAAAAAACTTGCAAATAAAAAAACTCACGGATTTGAGGAAAAATGATGGATTTGAAAATATATCGTGAATTTGAAAAAATCATGATTTTGAAAAAGTTCATGAATTTAAAAATTTCAAGAAATTGAAAAAAGTTGCCTAATAAAATTAGAAAAACAAAAAAAAACGAAGAAAAACCGGCCAAAAACCAAAGAAAAGAAGCCGAGGAGGCGCTATGTTTTCTTAGCATTATATTTGAGGAAAAACTTGAAATAAAATGAAGCAAGTAGGCACATCGAGTACGCTTCCCAGTGGATTACTGTGCGTGGTACTAGACCGTGAGGTCGGGAGTTTGAAACTCATGTCACGCATCAATTTTTTGAAAAGGTTAAAGAAAGTTAATAGGTCGGGTCCAATAAAAAGGGGGGTGTGCGCCGGTTTGTGGACTAGCCAACAACCGGCGCTTAGGGTGCCAAATAGGTTAGATGAACCTTGTGTCGTATAACTACACACCGCCGCGAGCAGGCAACCGTCGCACTTCAGCGGGTGATACGTTTCCAACGTATCTATAATTTATGAAATATTCATGCTATGTTTATAATAATTTTATATGGTTTTGGTGCACTTGTATATGACTTTTATATAATTTTCATGGACTAACATATTGACCTAGTGCCCAGTGCCGGTTGCTGTTTTCTGCTTGTTTTTGGTTTTCCAGAAAACCCATATCCAATGAAGTCCAAATGCAGTGAAACATTTTGACGATTTTTTCTGGAAGGATAGGGACCCAGGAGGCTTCGAGGGAGTACCAGAAGACCCACAGGGGCCCCACAAGGCACTAGGGTGCGCCCAGGGGGGTGGTCGTGCCCTAGTACCTTGTGGGCCCCTGTGGCCCCTCTTTGCGTGATTCCAACGCTGAAATTTTTTATATATTCAAAAAACCCCGAAAGTTAACCTAAAACTTCCGCCCTGCCGCAAGCCTCTGTACCGAAGCGATCTCATCTGGAAGCCTTCTCTGGCACCCAGCCAGAGGGGGAAATCATCACCGAAGGCCATCTTTATCATTCCGGCGGTCACCATGACGAGGAAGGAGTAGTTCACCCTCGGGGTTGAGGGTATGTACCAGTAGCTACGTGTTTGATCTCTCTCTCTCTCTCTCTCTCTCATATTCTTGATTTTGCATGATCTTGATGTACCGTGAGCTTTGTTAATATAGTTGGATCATATGGTGTTTCTCCCTCTCTATCTTGTTGTGATGAATTGGTTTTTTACCTTTGAGATTTCACTATTATCGGATTGAATACTTTTTGGATTTGAAAACACTTGATGTATGTCTTGCAGGTGGATACCCGTGGTGACAATGGGGTGTTCTATTGATTCACTTGATATATGTTTTGGTATTCAACTTGTGGATTATCATGACGTTGCGGTAATCTATGCATAGGGGTTGATACATGTTTTCATCCTACTTTCTCCGGCAGAAACTTTGGGGCACTCTTTGAAGTTCTTTGTGTTGGATTGAATATTATGAATCTGAAATTATTTGATGTGTATCGAATAATCAACTCACGGATACTTGTGATGACATTGGAGTATCTAGGTGACATTAGAGTTGGTTGATGCGTATCATATGGTGTCATTTTAGTAAGAACTCTAGGGCTGTTTGTGACACCTATAGGGATGGCTCAATAGATTGATCGGAAAAGATAACTTTGAGGTGGTTTCATACCCTACAACAATTTCATCTTATGTTCTCCGCTATTGTAAGAACTTTGGAGTGATTCTTTGTCGCACATTGAGGGATTGTTATATGATTCAATTATGTTAGCACTGTTGAGAGATTGCACTAGTGAAAGTATGAACCCTAGGCCTTGTTTTCAAGCATTGCAATACCGTTTGTGCTCACTTTTGTTACTTGTTACCTTGCTTTTTTTTATTTTCAGATTACAAAAACCTAAATCTACTATCCATACTACACTTGTATCATCATCTCTATGCCGAACTAGTGCACCTATATAAATTGCCGTTGTATTGGGTGTGTTGGCGACAAGTAACGCCTTAATTAAGATGACATGATGTAGAGGGATAAACTCAAGCAATATGATGAAAATCCCATCTTTTTACCCTTGATGGCAACAATACAATACAATACGTGCCTCGCTACCCCTACTTTGTCACTGGGTGAGGACACCGCAAGATTGAACCCAAAACTAAGCACTTCTCCCATTGCAAGAAGAACTAATCTAGTTGGCCAAACCAAACCAATAATTCGAAGAGAAATACAAAGATATCAAATCATGCATATAAGAATTCAGAGAAGATTCAAATAATACTCATAGATAATCTGATCATAAATCCACAATTCATCGGATCTCGACAAACACACCGCAAAAGAATATTACATCGGATAGATCTCCAAGAATATCGAGGAGAACATTGTATTGAAGATCAAAGAGAGAGAAGAAGCCATCTAGCTACTAGCTATGGACCCGTAGGTCTGTGGTAAACTACTCACGCTTCATCGGAAGGGAAATAGAGTTGATGTAGAAGCCCTCCGTGATCGAATCCCCCTCCGGCAGGGTGTCGGAAAAGGCCCTAATGTCTACTACGCAACATTTCTTCTTGTAGACTCGTGTTGGGCCTCCAAGCACAGAGTTTTGTAGGACAGTAGCAAATTTCCCTCAAGTGGATGACCTAAGGTTTATCAATCCGTGGGAGGCATAGGATGAAGATGGTCTCTCTCAAACAATCCTACAACCAAATAACAAAGAGTCTCTTGTGTCTCCAACACACCCAATACAATGGCAAATTGTATAGGTGCACTAGTTGGGCGAAGAGATGGTGATACAAGTGTAATATGGATAGTAGATATAGGTTTTTGTAATCTGAAATTATAAAAATAGCAAGGTAACTAGTAACAGAAGTGAGCAAAAATGGTATTGCAATGCTTGAAAACAAGGCCTAGGGTTCATACTTTCACTAGTGCAAATTCTCTCAACAATGATAACATATTTGGATCACATAACAATCCCTCAACGTGCAACAAAGAGTCGCTCCAAAGTTTCTATCGGAGAACGTAGGACGAAAACGTGCATCAACCCCTATGCATAGATTACCCCAATGTCACCTCGGGAATCCGCGAGTTGAGTGCCAAAACATACATCAAGTGAATCAATAGAACATCCCATTGTCACCATAGATATCCCATCGCAAGACATACATCAAGTGTTCTTAAATCCAATACTCAATCCAACATAACGAAACCTCAAAGAGCAAGACTCAATTCATCACAAGAAGGTAGAGAGGGAGAAACACCATATGATCCAACTATATTAACAAAGCTCGCGATACGTCAAGATCGTGCCAAATCAAGAACACGAGAGAGAGAGAGAGAGAGATCAAACACATAGCTACTAGTACATACCCTCAACCCCGAGGGTGAACTACTCCCTCCTCGTCATGGAGACCGCCGAGATGATGAAGGTGGCCACCGGTGATGGTTTCCCCCTCCGCCAGGGTGCCGGAACGGGCTCCCGATTGGTTTTTCATGGCTACAGAGGCTTACGACGGTGGAACTTCCGATCTAGGGTTCTTTTCGGAGGTTTGGGTATTTATAAGAATTTTTGGCGTCGGTCTCACGTCAAGGGGGTGCCCGAGGTGCCCACAAGCCCGGAGCCCCCTCCCGGGGGCGGGTAGGGCGTGCCTAGAGGGCTTGTGGACTCCTTGCCCACTTCCTGGCCCAGCTCTTGTGCTTTGGGGGTCTCTTTTGGTCCATAAAAAATCACCGTAAATTTCCAGCCCATTCCGAGAAGTTTTATTTCTGCACAAAAAAAGACACCACGGTAGTTCTGCTGAAAACAGCGTCAGTCCGGGTTAGTTCTAATCAAATCTTACCAAAACCATATAAATTTGTTGTAAACATGGCATGAATACTTCATAAATTATAGCTACGTTGGAGACGTATCAGCATCCCCAAGCTTAATTCCTGCTCGTCCTCGAGTAGGTAAATGATAAAAGAAAGAATTTATGAAGTGTGAATGCTACCTAGCATATTTATCAATGTAATCTTCTTTATTGTGGCATGAATGTTCAGATCCATTAGATTCAAAACAAAAGTTTAATATTGACATAAAAATAATAATACTTCAAGCATACTAATAAAGCAATCATGTCTTCTCAAAATATCATGGCCAAAGAAAGTTATCCCTACAAAATCATACAGCCTGGCTATGCTCTATCTTCATCGCACAAAATATTTCTGTTGGGAAACGTAGCATGCAATTTCAAAAAAATTCCTACGCTCACGCAAGATCTATCTAGGAGATGATAGCAACGAGAGGGGGAGAGTGTGTCTACGTACCCTTGTAGACCGAAAGCGGAAGCGTTTGACAACGCGGTTGATGTAGTCGAACTTCTTCTCGTTCCGACCGATCAAGCACCGAACGTACGGCACCTCCGAGTTCTACACACGTTCAGCTCGATGGCATCCCTCAAACTCTTGATCCAGCAAAGTGTCGAGGAAGTAGATGAGTTCTGTCAGCACGACTACGTGGTGACGGTGATGGTGAAGTGATCCGCGCAGGGCTTCGCCTAAGCACTACGAGAATATGACCGAAGGCGTAAACTGTGGAGGGGGGCGCCGCACACTGCTAACAATTATTGGTGTGTGTTCTAGGCGCCCCCTCCCCACGTATATATAGGTGGGAGGGGGAGGGGAGCAGCCTTGGGGCGCCCCAAGTAGGAGGAATCCTACTTGGGGGCCTAGTCCAATTCGGCCCCCCCCTTTCCATATTTCCGGAGAGGGAAAAAGGGAAGAGGAAGGGGAGAAGGAAAGGGGGGGGCGAACCCCCTCTTTTTCCTTTCCCCACTCGGCCTCCTTCCTTTGGGGGGCGCCACCCTTGTGGGCTGGTGTGCTCCCCTCCTATGGCCCATGTGGCCCATATCTTTCCCCCGGGGGTTCCGGTAACCCCCCCCCCCCCCCGGTAGTCCGATAAATACCCGATACAGTCCGGAACACTTCCGATGTCCGAATACCATCATCCTATATATCAATCTTTACCTCTCGACCATTTTGAGACTCCTCGTCATGTTCGTGGTCTCATCTAGGACTCCGAACAACATTCGGTCACCAAATCACATAACTCATATAATATAAAATCGTCATTGAACGTTAAGCGTGCGGACCCTATGGGTTCGAGAACTATGTAGACATGACCGAGACACTTCTCTGGTCAATAACCAATAGTGGAACTTGGATGCTCATATTGGCTCCGACATATTCTACGAAGATCTTTATCAGTCGAACCGTTATGACAACATACGTTATTCCCTTTGTCCAGTGGTATGTTCCTTGCCCGATATTCGATCGTCGGTATCTTCATACCTAGTTCAATCTCGTTACCGGCAAGTCTCTTTACTCGTTCCATAATACATCATCCTGTAACTAACTCATTAGTCACTTTGCTTGCAAGGCTTCTTATTGTGACGCCCCCGGCTCAATCGTGCACTAATCATACACGCAAATGCACACGATCAAGCCTAAGGACTCACGGGAAGATATCACAACACAACTCTAAAACATAAATAAAGTCATACAAGCTTTATATTACAAGCCAGGGCCTCGAGGGCTCGAATACATAGCTTGATGGCATACAAGCATCAGCGGAAGCATCAGATATCTGAGTACAGATATTAAAAGAGAAACAAAAAGGCCTTTAGAAAGCGGGGCAAAATAAAACACTACGATCGAAAGGCGCATGCCTCCTGCCTGGGACCCTCCGAACCTACTCCTGGTCGTCAGTCAGCTCGTAGTAGTAACCATCCTCAGGGGTAGTAGTAGCGATCGTCGGCGGGGACAGCTGTCTCAGGGGCTCCATCATCTTGGTCACGACAAACTGATATGGGGAGAAAAGGAAAACAAAGCAACCGTGAGTACTCAGAAGTACTCAGCAAGCAAGGATCTACACTACATATGCAACATTTTCAAAGGAAGGCTGTATATGTGGACTGGGCTGCAGAAATGCCAGAATAGAGAGAAGGCCTAGTCCTATCGAAGACTAGCATCTTCAGAGGTCTTGCAGCAATAGAAGAGAGTAGGACAATACAATATAATGTAGCAGTATCATTAAGTCTCAACCTCACCCAGAGATCCTTTCTCGACTCCCTGCGAGAAAGCAATCCCAGAGCCATATAGTCATCAACCTCATCCTGAGATCCCTTCTCGACTCCCTGCGAGAAGCAATCCCAGAGCCATAGTATCCAAGTATCCAGTTCTAATTGTATCAATCAGGATACAACTCCGAGTGTCCGTTACCGTAGGACAGGCTATCGATAGATGTTTTCTTCCCTGCAGGGGTGCACCAACTTACCCAACACGCTCGATTAACTCCGACCGGACACACTTTTCCGGGTCATGCCAGGCCTCGGCCAAACGACACACCGCAGCCCTACCTAGAGCTCAGCAGAGAGGTCCCCGCCGGTCTACATCCTAAGCGCAAGGGGGTCTTGGGCCATCGCCCCTTGCCCTCCGGGTCGTTGCGCACATGGCTCAGATCCAAGCACCACCTTTGTCGTGAATGGCGCCAATCACTCCATGCCGCACTGCTGAACTGGACGTCTGTCAGAGCTTTCGGCTGATGCATACGATGCAGAAAGCCCATACTATGCCCATGTGATGGTTAGTGCTATCAGGCCAGAGGCCTGCTCAGATCAAATATCCAAATCGTCAGTACCTTGGGCTTGCGGTATCGAGCAGAGACTCACGAAAGATGTGACCCCGTCGCCCCGTCTCGAGGACTTGCTGCAAGGGTTAAGAATGCCCGGCCGCGCCTCGTATTCATCACTCGGGCACCATGCAGGCAACCCGTCTTCACATCACACGCGGGTACCCCTCAGGGTCGACCCGCCTTTCCAAGTAACAGTGTAAAGTCCAAGTATCCGTGTGTCCATAACATCAGGGGAATCCGAGGTATCACCCTCGTTGGATTCCTACTCGATGTAATCGTTAAGGTGAACTCGGAGGAATCACCCTGGCTGGGTTCACACTTGAGGTGTCGTACGACGGCGTTGTTATCGGAAGCGGTGAAGGAGGAATCACCCTCGATGACCACGACCGAATAGCTACTCTACAGAGTTGACATCAGAAGTGCTACACGAGGTATCACCCTCGGCACTCGATAGTAACGCTGCAGTGTCGTTACAACTAAGGGGGGGTTGATGTGCGGTGTCGGGGCCTGGTCTTCAATTCCCGTTGATCGGGTCTTCGGATAATCCAGCGGGGCAATCGGGATAAGTGGGGTCACTGATAGGTCTCTACCCAGCCTATACTAAGCAGTTTAGGATATGCAGGTAATTATCAACAGCAGATTACAATAAACAGGCTATGCATCAGAATAGGTAAAGCAGCAGCAGCAGCAATTCTAATGCAAGCATGAGAAATAGAATGGGCGATATCGGGATGATCAAAGGGGGGGCTTGCCTGGTTGCTCGGCGGCAAGGGCAAGGTCGTCAACGGTATCGTCGGGCTCCGGAGCTGCGTCGGTCTCGGGGACGACGTCGGTCTCGGGGTCTATCGAGAGAGAAGAGGGGGAGGAAACAGTATAAATATAGAGCAAACATGAGCAACGCAAAGTACGGCAGGACGATATGCAGTGCCAGGTGTGTCCTAACGTATGGTTACACGTCACCAAGGAAGGGGGAATCCATCCGGGAATGTTTTCCCAGTTCCGGACATTTATCAGACAGGTGACCGGAGAGGAACGGTTCCATGTTCGGGTAGTTAGGGACGTGTGACGGACGAATGGACCGCATATCCGGACTCGTCTCAAAATTCTGAGCAATTTTCATGTACAAATTATTTTCATCGGAGTTATGGATTATTTAATATGATTTTCTAAAGATTTATTGATTTTCTGGAATTTATTTAATTAATTAAATTAGAATTATCCGAAACAGTGCTTGCTGACGTCATCACGACGTCAGCATGACATCAGCAGCCTGTTTAATTAATTAACAGTAGTTAATTAGGTTAATTAAATCATTAACTTAATTGAACTTAATTAGTCTTAATTAATCAAAGTTAATTAGGTTAATTGGTAATTAATTATCTAATTAATATTAATTCATTTTATTTATTATTATTCCTTTTTATTAACAGGGGCATGGGGCCCCTTGGGCAGTGGCCCGGGGGGGTTAGCGGGCGTGCGGTTGCGGGCGTGTGGACGCCCGACGGGCTCGTGCGGGGCGATGCCCGCCCGGGCGCAGGGGATGGCCGCGGGGCGAGGGCGGTCGCCGGCGGGGCGCAGGGCGGTGGCGAGCCAGGCGGCGCGATGGGGTGGTGTGGGGAGCGCGGCTGTGCGCGTCGAAGCTCAGCGCGGTAGTGGGGCGAGCGGAGGGGGTCGCGGGCGGTGAGCGTGACCGCGAAGCTAGCGGGCATGGGCGACGGCGGTTAGGAGGGGGGAAGCCGAGCGCGGGGATGGGGAGCTCACAGCGAGGGGGTTCGGGGAGGCGTTTGGGGAGGGCGAGGCGACGGAGAGGCGAGCGGCTCCAGCGAGAGGCGGCTCCGGCATGGCGGCAGGGTGAGGAGGCGACGGGGTTGACGGGGAGGCGACGGGTGGCGCCGGCGAGGCGACGCGACGATGGCATCGGGCACTCGGGCGCAGCGTCTGTGGCGACGCGGCCCCGATCCCGTCCTGGATCGGGAGGGGGGACGGGGACGGCGAGGTGGCCTCGACGAGGGGCGCTGGCGTGGTGGCGGGGACGGGAGGCGTCCGGCGAGGCGGCGCCGGTGAGGTGGGCAGCGGGGCGCTGCCCCGATCCAGTCGGGGGGTGGGGAAAGAGAGGGGCGTGGGGGAGAGAGCGGGGATCGGGTGGGGGCTAGGGTTTCGGGGGTGGGTGCCCCTGGGGGGGTTATAGGCCGGGGGTTGGGCCGGCCTGGTGGGTGGCCAGCTGGGCCGGCTGGCCCAGTGGTGGGGCTATTTCTTTTGTTTCTGTTTTCTGTTTTCCTTTTTCTTATTTCTTTATTCATTTCTTTTCTGTTTTGCAAAAAAAATGTTTAGGCTACTTATGGACTTTTGTAAAATATAAGAACTGGTCCATAAATCACAGTGCAACATTAGTCACTGCTAGAAATTGGTTTGGTGTCCATATCTTTTTGTTTGGATTTTATTTAATTTGAAAAGGATTAAATAGTGTTGTTTTGCTGTTGTTCCTTGATGTTTGAGTCCTTTTCCATCTCCATTAAATGTTGCAATCATTTTTATAAATTCTTTGGGAATATTTGCAACATGACGCACATTTTAGTTTTCAGGGTTGGACAACTTTTATTTTCCACTTTAATTTAAAATTGAATTTGAGTTAGGAGTTGAAAAGCAATATGATGCAAATGATGATTAGGCATTGATAATCATGATGACATGGCATAATAAAAAAGGGTGATCACTGTAGCTTAACACATGGGGTGTTACAAATCTCCTCTACTAACAAGAATTCTCGTCCCGAGAATTAAGAGGTAGAAGGAAAAAGTTTGGGGTATTCCGCACGGAGATTATCCTCGCGTTCCCAAGTGGCTTCATCTTCAGTATGATTTGACCACTGCACTTTGAGGAACTTGGTAACCTTCTGACGGGTCCGACGTTCAGCTTCATCGAGAATGCGGATCGGATGCTCCTTATATGAAAGATCATCATGCAATTCGAGCATCTCATGATCCACTGCTCGGTGCGGAGATTCCTTGAAGCATTTACGAAGTTGTGACACATGGAAGACGTCGTGGATATGAGAGAATTGCGGCGGCAACTCCAATTTATATGCCACCTGACCACGTCTAGCAATAATGCGAAAAGGACCAATGTAGCGTGGAGCTAACTTGCCCTTGATTCCGAAACGGTGAGTGCCCTTCATAGGAGTGACACGAAGATAAGCTTGATCACCGGGTTGATAAGTTAAACCCCATCGTTTGCGATCATAGTTGCTCTTCTGACGTTCCTGAGCCGCCTTGAGATTTTCTCGAATGATACGGACTTGTTCTTTGGCGTGTAGAATAATATCCGGACCCACGAGCGGTCGTTCCCCAGTTTCTGACCAATTCAGAGGGGTTCGACACTTACGTCCATATAGAACTTCAAAGGGAGCCATTTTCAAGCTGGCTTGATAGCTGTTGTTATAAGAGAACTCGGCATACGGGAGAGATTCTTCCCACTTCTTGCCGAATGAAATAACACAAGCCCGAAGCATGTCTTCAAGCACTTGGTTGACTCGCTTGACTTGGCCTTGGGATTGGGGTGATAAGCTGAACTCCAGGTAATATGAGTTCCCATAGCTGTTTGGAAACTTTCCCAGAATTTGGAAGTGAAAAGGCCGCCACGGTCCGAACTGATCTCCTTCGGAATACCGTGGAGTGATACAATTATGGAGATATACAACTCTGCTAACTGGCTAGCAGTGATAGTTTCCTTGACGGGCAGAAAGTGTGCAACTTTAGAAAGTTTGTCGACGACGACAAGAATAGCATCGTGACCCTTCTGTGACCTGGGAAGTCCTGTAACGAAATCCATCTGAACCTTATCCCATTTCCATAGAGGAATAGGAAGTGGTTGCAGAATTCCAGCCGACTTCTGATGTTCTGCTTTAACGCGATGACACACATCACATTCAGCAACATATCGAGCAATATCCTGCTTCATTTTAGACCACCAGTACCTTTGACGGAGATCACGATACATCTTGGTGCTACCCGGATGAATAGACAGCGGGGTATCATGTGCCTCCTTCATGACCTTGTCAGTCATGAGTTCGAAGCGAGGTACCACAATGCGGTTTCTGAAATACAAGGTTCCATCTTCAGACAGCGAGAAATCCCTGTACTTTTGAAGGTGAAGATCTTTCTTCATGAGATCAATTTCAGCATCTTTAGCTTGCGCATTCTTAACAGCTTTCTCAAGATCTGGTTGTATCACAAGGTTATTTAGAGAGCCCTGTGGAACAATACGCAGATTCAGCTTGCACAGTTCTTCAAAAAGACGAGGTTGAGCTTGCCTAACCATGAGGTTGTCGCAATAGGACTTGCGGCTTAAGGCATCAGCCATCACGTTAGCCTTGCCAGGGGTATAAGAAATACCCAAATCATAGTCCGCAATGGCCTCCATCCATCTTTGCTGACGGAGGTTTAGAGATGGTTGAGTAAACAAGTACTTCAGACTTTTATGATCCGTGTAGATCTCGCAACGATTACCAAGAAGGTAATGTCGCCACAACTGCAATGCATAGATCACAGCAGCTAGTTCTAGATCATGTACCGAATAATTCTCTTCATGTGGGCGCAACTGACAAGAGCCATAAGCAATCACTTTACGCTCTTGCATTAGGACACAGCCTATTCCTTCACGAGATGCTTCACAATAGATCACAAAGTCTTTGCGGGTATCTGGAGGAGATAGTACTAGGGCAGATGTCAGCTTGTCTTTGAGTGTCTGGAAACTTTCCTGACATTTTTCTATCCATTCAAATTTAACGCCCTTGTGAAGCAGATCAGTCAAAGGCTTAGCAATCTTAGAAAAGTTCTCGACAAATCGACGGCAATAGCTTGCAAGGCCAAGAAAACTTCTCACTTGCTTGACGTTCTTCGGAGGTGTCCAGTCAAGAATAGCCTGAACTCGTTCTGGGTTAACAGCAATTCCATCCTTGGAAATCACATGACCAAGGTAAGTTACTTCAGAAAGCCAGAATTCACATTTGGAGTATTTGGCATACAACTGGTGTTCTCGGAGCCTTTCCAGTACAAGACAGAGGTGTTCGGCATGTTCTTCCTTATTCTTTGAATAGACCAGAATATCATCTAGATAAACCACGACGAACTTGTCGAGGTAATCCATGAAGATGTAATTCATCAGACGGGAGAATGTGGCTGGAGCATTTGTTAAGCCAAATGACATGACAGTGTACTCGTAGGAGCCATAACGAGTAACAAATGCAGTCTTGGGAATATCCTTTTCATGAACACGGATCTGATGATAACCCAACCTCAAATCAAGTTTAGAGAATACCGATGATCCAGCAAGTTGATCATACAAATCATTGATCCGAGGAAGCGGATATTTGTTCTGGATGGTGGCTTGGTTAATGGGCCGATAATCCTGAACCAATCGGTTAGTTCCATCCTTCTTCTTAACGAAGAGTGAAGGTGCTCCCCAAGCGGAGGAACTAGGGCGGATGAAGCCCTTCTTAAGTGACGTGTCGATTTCCTCCTTAAGTTCAAGAAGGTGGTGCGGAGGCATTTTATAAGGACACTTAGCAATAGGGGTAGTGCCAGGCTTCAAGTCGATGACAAACTCGACAGCTCTAGCAGGGGGTATTCCTGGAAGTTCTTCTGGAAAGACATCTTGAAAATCATGAACAACTGGAACGTTCTCGATGCCTTCAAGAGGTGAAGCATTCAATGCATTCAGGACATAAATCTGAGCTTCGGCGTCCTGCACTGTTCGAGCTGAGTATCTGACTGTCTGACCAGAAGGGTGTGTGAGGCGGACTGTTTCAGTGGCACAGTCAATCAAAGCTTTATGAGGCTTCAACCAGTCCATACCCAGAATAATGTCTATGTTGGAGGTCTTGAGAGCAATGAGAGAAACGGGGAACATCAATCCTCCGATCACAATGTGGTTACCGTGGCTTACCATGGTAGTTTGCCAATTAGCCCCAGGTGACTCGATTACGAGAGGAGTGGACATCTCCTCGAAAAGTATATCATGGCTTCGCGCAAAACTTTCGGACATGAAGGAGTGCGATGCTCCGGAATCAAAGAGGACTGAAGCTGGGATTGAATTCACTAGAAGGGTGCCCATCACAATCTTGGGGTCCTGTCGAGCTTCTTCAATGTTGACTTGGTTGACATGAACAAGTTGACTAGCAGGTAGTCTGGTTTCAACAATCCTAGAAGGATGTTTTCGACGACTCTTCCTGCAACCAGCAGAAGGACGTGATGCGTGTTGAGGCTGACTCGGACGGCAGTTGATAGTACGGTGCCCTGGCTGTCCACACTGGTGGCACAGACCATCATTATGGGGAGAAACACCAACATTGGGCTGTCCACTTGTGATGTTCAGTTGTCTTGGTGGTGGAGGCAGACGAGGTGCAGCATAAGATGGCCTGGGTACAGGGGCAGGTCGGTGATGAACATTGTGCGGGATCCACACTCGACGCTTCTGAATAGGCTGACCCAAGGATGAGCCAGCTTCATGAGTGCGCTTGAGCGACTCCTGGTACTCAGTCAGAGCTGTTTCAACTTGGAAAGATTTGCTGACAAGCGTTGCGAAATCTGTGAAATCATGGACAGCAAGTGCAAGTTTTATATCAGTACGTAGTCCTTCACGGAATTTCTCCTGCTTGCGAGTGTCAGTGTCGACGTCATCTTCAGCATAGCGGGATAGTTCGAGAAATTTCCTCTGATATTCATCCACAGTCATTTTTCCCTGAGAGAGTTGGCTGAACTCCTGCCTGTTCTGGTCCATCAGACCTTGAGGAATGTACCGTGCACAAAAAGCTGACTGAAATTCCTGCCAAGTGGTTACTGTTTCTGCGGGCAACATACCCTTGTGGCTTTCCCACCATTGAGCAGCTGGGCCCTTCAGGTGGAATGTCGCAAAGGTGACGTAACTGTCAGGAGCAACATTAGATGATTCCATCTCAAACAGGATGTCACGAAGCCAATCATCAGCATCCATAGGATTGGTGGAGTTGCGGAAAACGGATGGACTGAGGCGCACAAATTCTGGCAGAGTTATTGGAGCATTCTGTTGCTGAGCATTCTGAGTTGGGAATTGAGCCAATACTCTGGTCATAAACTGACGGTTGAGCTCAAACTGCTGACGGTTGAGTTCAAACTGCTGCATCATTGCGGCAATATAGGGTGGAGGTGGAGGATCGTTAGCCATCCTGCCAAATCAACAGGGGCAGTTTAGCAAGAAAACTGCATGTGTATGGAATGATTCATGAAGTATCACGCACAACAGAAGGAAGTGCAATAGATACTTCAGCATATTCGCACCAGACATTCAAAGCCACACATAGCCTCGGTTACAATCCGGCATTACGACAGTTGAAAGGGGAGGGCTAGACATCTAGGCAGAGCGCAGGCACATGGTAGGGAAGTACACAACGAGACATAGCAAATGCTACATCAACGTCGGAGAAAACTATTGGAGCGAGGAATCTGCAAGTGACAACATAGGGTGCCCTCGATAAGAGGATCCTGCAAGCAGAACTTGGCCCACAATCTTGGAGCAAGGGGGGATATTTTCAGAACACCGGGTGGATGTGATCACGAGAACCTAATGTTGGAGTTAGTAAAATTTTAACCCGAGTAGAAGAGAGATCAGAGTCCCAGAGTAAAGGTCGAGGAGTAAAAGATCCTAATACCACCCAATTGGCGACGTGGGCCCGTAAGCCACACAGCCATGTTAGTAAAACGGTTTTTGGACCACTAGACTCAACTTCGGCCAAGGAGTTGGAAAGGGGGTTCCTACAGTCAGTCGGCTTTGATACCAACTTGTGACGCCCCCAGCTCAATCGTGCACTAATCATACACACAAATGCACATGATCAAGCCTAAGGACTCACGGGAAGATATCACAACACAACTCTAAAACATAAATAAAGTCATACAAGCTTTATATTACAAGCCAGGGCCTCGAGGGCTCGAATACATAGCTCGATGGCATACAAGCATCAGCGGAAGCATCAGATATCTGAGTACAGATATTAAAAGAGAAACAGAAAGGCGAGGCAAAATAAAACACTACGATCGAAAGGCGCAGGCCTCCTGCCTGGGACCCTCCGAACCTACTCCTGGTCGTCAGTCAGCTCATAGTAGTAACCATCCTCAGGGGTAGTAGTAGCGATCGTCGGCGGGGATAGCTGTCTCAGGGGCTCCGTCATCTTGGTCACGACAAACTGATATTGGGAGAAAAGGAAAACAAAGCAACCGTGAGTACTCAGAAGTACTCAGCAAGCAAGGATCTACACTACATATGCAACATTTTCAAAGGAAGGCTGTATATGTGGACTGGGCTGCAGAAATGCCAGAATAGAGAGAAGGCGTAGTCCTATCGAAGACTAGCATCTTCAGAGGTCTTGCAGCAATAGAAGAGAGTAGGACAGTACAATATAATGTAGCAGTATCATTAAGTCTCAACCTCACCCAGAGATCCTTTCTCGACTCCCTGCGAGAAAGCAATCCCAGAGCCATATAGTCATCAACCTCGTCCTAAGATCCCTTCTCGACTCCCTGCGAGAAGCAATCCCAGAGCCATAGTATCCAAGTATCCAGTTCTAATTGTATCAATCAGGATACAACTCCGAGTGTCCGTTACCGTAGGACAGGCTATCGATAGATGTTTTCTTCCCTGCAGGGGTGCACCAACTTACCCAACACGCTCGATTAACTCCGGCCGGACACACTTTTTCGGGTCATGCCCGGCCTCGGCCAAACGACACACCGCAGCCCTACCTAGAGCTCAGCAGAGAGGTCCCCGCCGGTCTACATCCTAAGCACAAGGGGGTCTTGGGCCATCGCCCCTCGCCCTCCGGGTCGTTGCGCACATGGCTCAGATCCAAGCACCACCTCTGTCGTGAATGGCGCCAATCACTCCATGCCGCACTGCTGAACTGGACGTCTGTCAGAGCTTTCGGCTGATGCATATGATGTAGAACGCCCATACTATGCCCACGTGATGGTTAGTGCTATCAGGCCAGAGGCCTGCTCGGATCAAATATCCAAATCGTCAGTACCTTGGGCTTGCGGTAACAAGCAGAGACTCACGAAAGATGTGACCCCGTCGCCCCGTCTCGAGGACTTGCTGCAAGGGTTAGGAATGCCCGGCCGCACCTCGTATTCATCACTCGGGCACCATGCAGGCAACCCGTCTTCACATCACACGCGGGTACCCCTCAGGGTCGACCCGCCTTTCCAAGTAACAGTGTAAAGTCCAAGTATCCGTGTGTCCATAACATCAGGGGAATCCGAGGTATCACCCTCGTTGGATTCCTACTCGATGTAATCGTCAAGGTGAACTCGGAGGAATCACCCTCGCTGGGTTCACACTTGAGGTGTCGTACGACGACGTCATTATCGGAAGCGGTGAAGGAGGAATCACCCTCGATGACCACGACCGAATAGCTACTCTACAGAGTTAACATCAGAAGTGCTACACGAGGTATCACCCTCGGCACTCGATAGTAACGCTGCAGTGTCGTTACAACTAAGGGGGGGTGATGTGCGGTGTCGGGGCCTCGTCTTCAATTCCCGTTGATCGGGTCTTCGGATAATCCAGCGAGGCAATCGGGATAAGTGGGGTCACTGCTAGGTCTCTACCCAGCCTATACTAAGCAGTTTAGGATATGCAGGTAATTATCAACAGCAGGTTACAACAAACAGGCTATGCATTAGAATAGGTAAAGCAGCAGCAGCAGCAATTCTAATGCAAGCATGAGAAATAGAATGGGCGATATCGGGATGATCAAAGGGGGGGGCTTGCCTGGTTGCTCGGCGGCAAGGGCAAGGTCGTCAACAGTATCGTCGGGCTCCGGAGCTGCGTCGGTCTCGGGGATGACATCGGTGTCGGGGTCTATCGAGAGAGAAGAGGGGGAGGAAACAATATAAATATAGAGCAAACATGAGCAACGCAAAGTATGGCAGGACGATATGCAATGCCAGGTGTGTCCTAACGTATGGTTACACGTCACCGAGGAAGGAGGAATCCATCCGGGAATGTTTTCCCAGTTCCGGACATTTATCACACAGGTGACCGGAGAGGAACGGTTCCATGTTCGGGTAGTTAGGGACGTGTGACAGACGAACGGACCGCGTATCCGGACTCGTCTCGAAATTCTGAGCAATTTTCATGTACAAATTATTTTCATCGGAGTTACGGATTATTTAATATGATTTTCTAAAGATTTATTGATTTTTTGGAATTTATTTATTAAATAAATTAGAATTATCTGAAACAGTGCTTGCTGATGTCATCATGACGTCAGCATGACATCAGCAGCCTGTTTAATTAATTAACAGTAGTTAATTAGGTTAATTAAATCATTAACTTAATTGAACTTAATCAGTCTTAATTAATCAAAGTTAATTAGGTTAATTGGTAATTAATTATCTAATTAATATTAATTCATTTTATTTATTATTATTTCTTTTTATTAACAGGGGCGTGGGGCCCCTTGGGCAGTGGCCGGGGGGGGGGGGTTGGCGGGCGCGTGGACGCCCGACGGGCTCGTGCGGGGCGGGATGCCGCCCGGGCGCAGGGGATGGCCGCGGCGAGGCGCCCCGCGGGCGAGGGCGGTGGCGATCCAGACGGCGCGATGAGGTGGTGCGGGGAAGCGGCGCGGGGCGTCGGTGGAGCAGCAGCACAGGGGCAGCGGCGTACGCCGTTCGGCGCGGGAGCGCGGCTGTGCTCATCGGAGCTCAGCGCGGGAGTGGGGCGAGCGGAGGGGGTCGCGGGCGGTGAGCGCGGCCGCAGAGCTAGCGGGCGTGGGCGACGGCGGCTAGGAGGGGCGGAAGCCGAGCGCGGGGATGGGGAGCTAACAGCGAGGGGGTTCGGGGAGGCGTTGGGGGAGGGCGAGGCGACGGAGAGGCGAGCGGCTCCAGCGAAGGCGCTCCGGCGTGACGGCAGGGTGAGGAGGCGACGGGGTTGACGAGGAGGCAACGGGCGGCGCGGCGAGCGACGCACGATGGCGTCGGCCTCGGCGCGGCGTCTGTGGCACCGCGCCCGATCCCGTCCTGGATCGGGAGGGGGACGGGGACGCAGGTGGCCTCGACAGTGCGCTGGCTGGTGGCGGGGACGGGAGGCGTCGGGCGAGGCGGCGCCGGTGAGGTGGGCAGCGGGGCGCTGCCCCGATCCAGTCGGGGGGGGGGAAGAGAGGGGCGTGGGGGAGAGAGCGGGGATCGGGTGGGGGCTAGGGTTTCGGGGGTGGGTGCCCCTGGGGTGGTTATAGGCCGGGGGTTGGGCCGGCCTGGTGGGTGGCCAGCTAGGCCGGTTGGCCTAGTGGGGGGCGATTTCTTTTGTTTCTGTTTTCTGTTTTCCTTTTTCTTATTTCTTTATTCATTTCTTTTCTGTTTTGCAAAAAAATGTTTAGGCTACTTATGGACTTTTGTAAAATATAAGAACTGGTCAATAAATCACAGTGCAACATTAGTCACTGCTAGAAATTGGTTTGGTGTCCATATCTTTTTGTTTGGATTTTATTTAATTTGAAAAGGATTAAATAGTGTTGTTTTGCTGTTGTTCCTTGATGTTTGAGTCCTTTTCCATCTCCATTAAATGTTGCAATCATTTTTATAAATGCTTTGGGAATATTTGCAACATGACGCACATTTTAGTTTTCAGGGTTGGACAACTTTTATTTTCCACTTTAATTTAAAATTGAATTTGAGTTAGGAGTTGAAAAGCAATATGATGCAAATGATGATTAGGCATTGATAATCATGATGACATGGCATAATAAAAAAGGGTGATCACTGTAGCTTAACACATGGGGTGTTACACTTATGATGTGCATTACCGAGAGGGCCCGGAGATACCTCTCCGATACTCGGAGTGACAAATCCTAATCTCAATCTATGCCAACCCAACAGACACCTTCGGAGATACCTGTAGAGCATCTTTATAATCACCCAGTTATGTTGTGACGTTTGATAGCACACAAGGCATTCCTCCGGTATCCGGGAGTTGCATAATCTCATAGTCGAAGGAATATGTATTTGACATGAAGAAAGCAGTAGCAATAAAACTGAACGATCATTATGCTAAGCTAACGGATGGGTCTTGTCCATCACATCATTCTCCTAATGATGTGATCCCGTTCATCAAATGACAATACATGTCTATGGTTAGGAAACTTAACCATCTTTGATTAACGAGCTAGTCTAGTAGAGGCTTACTAGGGACACGGTGTTTTGTCTATGTATCCACACATGTATCAAGTTTCCGGTTAATACAATTCTAGCATGAATAATAAACATTTATCATGATATAAGGAAATATAAAATAACAACTTTATTATTGCCTCTAGGGCATATTTCCTTCAGTCTCCCACTTGCACTAGAGTCAATAATCTAGTTCACATCGCCATGTGATTTAACACCAATAGTTCACATCTTTATGTGATTAACACCCATAGTTCACATCGCCATGTGACCAACACCCAAAGGGTTTACTAGAGTCAATAATCTAGTTCACATCGCTATGTGATTAACACCCAAAGAGTACTAAGGTGTGATCATGTTTTGCTTGTGAGAGAAGTTTAGTCAACGGGTCTGCCACATTCAGATCCGTATGTATTTTTGCAAATTTCTATGTCTACAATGCTCTGCATGGATCTACTCTAGCTGATTGCTCCCACTTTCAATATGTATCCAGATTGAGACTCAAAGTCATCCGGATTGGTGTTAAAGCTTGCATCGACGTAACCCTTTACGACGAACTCTTTATCACCTCCATAACCGAGAAACATTTCCTTAGTCCTCTTAGGTAACTAAGGATAATTTTTGACCGCTGTCCAGTGGTCCACTCCTGGGTCACTCTTGTACCCTCTTTGCCAGGTAAGTAGCAAAACATACATCAGGTGTGGTACACAGCATGGCATATCGTATAGAACCTATGGCTAAGGCATAGGGAATGATTTTCATTCTCTCTCTATCTTCTGCCGTGGTCGGGCTTTGAGTCTTACTCAACTTCACACTTTGTAATACAGGCAAGAACTCCTTCTTTGACTTATCCATTTTTAACTCCTTCAAAATCTTGTCAAGGTATGTGCTTTGTGAAAGTCCTATTAAGCGTCTCGATCTATCCCTATAGATCTTGATGCTCAATACGTAAGCAGCTTCACCAAGGTCTTTTATTGAAAAATTCTTATTCAAGTATCCTTTTTATGCTATCCAGAAATTCTATATCATTTCCAATCAACAATATGTCGTCCACATATAATATCAGAAATGCTACAGAGCCCCCACTCACTTTCTTGTAAATACAGGCTTCACCATAAGTCTGTATAAAACCATATGCTTTGATCACCTTATCAAAGCATATATTCCAACTCCGAGATGCTTGCACCTGTCCATAGATGGATCACTGGAGCTTGCATACTTTGTTAGCATCTTTAGGATCGACAAAACCTTCTGGTTGCACCATATACAACTCTTCTTTAAGATATCCATCAAGGAATGTAGTTTTGACGTCCATTTGCCAGATTTCATATTTATAAAATGCGGCAATTGCTAACTTGATTCGGACGGACTTAAGCATTGCTACGGGTGAGAAAGTCTCATTGTAGTCAACCCCTTGAACTTGTCGAAAACCTTTTGCGACAAGCCATGCTTTGTGGACAGTAACATTACTATCAGCGTCAGTCTTCTTCTTGAAGATCCATTTATTTTCTATGGATTGCCGATCATTGGGCAAGTCCACCAAAGTCCACACTTTGTTCTCATATATGGATCCTATCTCAGATTTCATGGCCTCAAGCCATCTGTCGGAATCTGGGCTCATCATAGCTTCTTCATAGTTCGTAGGTTCGCCTTGGTCTAGTAACATGACTTCCAGTACAGGACTCCCGTACCACGCTGGTGCGGATCGTGTTTTGGTTGACCTACGAAGTTCTGTAGTAACTTGATCTGAAGTTTCATGATCATCATCATTAGCTTCCTCTCTAGTTGGTGTAGGCATCACAGGAATGGTTTTCTCTGATGTGCTACTTTCCAATTCGAGAGAAGGTACAATTACCACATCAAGTTCTACTTTCCTCCCACTCACTTCTTTCGAGAGAAACTCCTTCTCTAGAAAGGTTCCATTCTTGGCAACAAAGATCTTGCCTTCAGATCTGTGGTAGAAGGTGTACTCAATTGTTTCCTTAGGGTATCCTATGAAGACACACTTCTCCCATTTGGGTTTGAGCTTATCAGGCTGAAGCCTTTTGACATAAGTGTCGCAACCCCAAACTTTAAGAAACGACAGCTTAGGTTTCTTGCCAAACCACAGTTCATACGGTGTTGTCTCAACGGATTTAGACGGTGCCCTATTTAACGTGAATGCGGCTATCTCTAATGCATAACCCCAAAATGATAGTGGTAAATCGGTAAGAGACATCATAGAACACACCATATCTAATAAAGTACGGTTACGACGTTCGGACACACCATTATGCTGTGGTGTTCCAGGTGGCGTAAGTTGTGAAACTATTCCACATTGTTTTAAATGAAGGCCAAACTCGTAACTCAATTATTCGCCTCCGTGATCAGATCATAGAAACTTTATTTTCTTGTTACGATGATTCTCCACTTCACTCTGAATTTCTTTGCACTTTTCAAATGTTTCAGACTTGTGTTTCATTAAGTAGATATACTCATACCTACTCAAATCATCTGTGAAGGTCAGAAAATAACGACACCCGCCGCGTGTTTCAACACTCATCGGACCGCATACATAGGTATGTATTATTTCCAATAAGTCATTAGCTCGCTCCATTGTTCCGGAGAACGGAGTTTTAGTCATCTTGCCCATGAGGCATGGTTCGCAAGTATCAAATGATTCATAATCAAGTGATTCCAAAAGCCCATCTGCATGGAGTTTCTTCATGCGCTTTACACCAATATGACCTAAACGGCAGTGCCACAAATATGTTGCACTATCATTATCAACTTTGCATCTTTTGGCATCAATATTATGAATATGTGTATCACTACGATCGAGATTCAATAAACCATTTACATTGAGTGTATGACCATAGAAGGTTTTATTCATGTAAACAGAACAACAATTATTCTCTGACTTAAATGAATAACCGTATCGCAATAAACATGATCCAATCATATTCATGCTCAACGCAAACACCAAATAACATTTATTTATTTAGGTCCAACACTAATCCCGAAGGTAGAGGGAGTGTGCGATGGTGATCTTATCAACTTTGGAATCACTTCCAACACACATCTTCACCTCGTCATTAACTAGTCTCTGTTCATTTTGCAACTCCTATTTTGAGTTACTAATCTTAGCAACTGAACCGGTATCAAATACCCAGGGGCTACTATGAACACTAGTAAAATACACATCAATAACATGTATATCAAATATACCTTTGTTCACTTTGCCATCCTTCTTATCCGCCAAGTATTTGGGGCAGTTCCGCTTCTAGTAACCATTTCCTTTGCAGTAGAAGCACTTAGTTTCAGGCTTGGGTCTAGTTTTGGGCTTCTTCATGGGAGCGACAACTTGCTTGCCATTCTTCTTGAAGTTCCCTTTCTTTCCCTCGCCCTTTTTCTTGAAACTAGTGGTCTTGTCAACCATCAATACTTGATGCTCTTTCTTGATTTCTACCTTCGCCGATTTCAGTATCGCGAAGAGCTCGGGAATCGTTTTCGTCATCCCTTGCATATTATAGTTCATCATGAAGGTCTAGTAGCTTGGTGATAGTAACTAGAGAACTTTGTCAATCACTATCTTATCTGGAAGATTAACTCACACTTGATTCAATCGATTGTAGTACCCAGACATTCTGAGCACATGCTCACTGGCTGAGCTATTCTCCTCCATCTTGTAGGCAAAGTACTTGTCAGAGGTCTCATACCTCTCGACACGGGCATGAGTCTGAAATACCAATTTCAGCTCTTGGAACATCTCATATGCTCCATGGCGTTCAAAACATTTTTGAAGTCCCGGTTCTAAGCCGTAAAGCATGGCGCACTAAACTATTAAGTAGTCATCATACCAAGCTTGCCAGACGTTCATAACATCTGCATCTGCTCCTGCAATAGGTCTGTCACCTAGCGGTGCATCAAGGACATAATTCTTCTGTGCAGCAATGAGGATAATCCTCAGATTACGGACTCGGTACGCATCATTGCTACTATCATCTTTCAACTTAGTTTTCTCTAGGAACATATCAAAAAAATATAGGAGCTATATCGCGAGCTATTGATCTACAACATAGATATGCAAAAACTATCAGGACTAAGTTCATGATAAATTAAGTTCAATTAATCAAATTACTTAAGAACTCCCACTTAGATAGACATCCCTCAAGTCATCTAAATGATACATGATCCAAATCAACTAAACCATGTCCGATCATCACGTGAGATGGAGTAGTCATCAATGGTGAACATCTCTATGTTGATCATATCTACTATATGATTCACATTCGACCTTTCGGTCTCCAGTGTTCCGAGGCCATGTCTGTACATGCCAGGCTCGTCAAGTTTAACCCGAGTATTCTGCATGTGCAAAACTGTCATGCACCCGTTGTATTTGAACGTAGAGTCTATCACACCCGATCATCACGTGGTGTCTCAACACGACGAATTGTCACAACGGTGCATACTCAGGGAGAACACTTATACCTTGAAATTTAGTGAAGGGATCATCTTATAATGCTACTGCCGTACTAAGCAAAATAAGATGCATAAAAGATAAACATCATATGCAATCAAAATATGTGACATGATATGGCCATCATCATCTTGTGCTTTTGATCTCCATCTCTAAAGCATCGTCATGATCTCCATCGTCACTGGCTCGACACCTTGATCTCCATCGTTGAGTCATGGTCATCTCGCCAACTATTGCTTCTACAACTATCGCTAACGCGTAGTGATAAAGTAAAGCAATTACATGGCGTTTGCATTTCATATAATAAAGCGACAACCATAAGGCTCCTGCCAGTTGCCGATAACTTTTACAAAACATGATCATCTCATACAACAACGTATATCACATCATGTCTTGACCATATCACATCACAACATGCCCTGCAAAAACAAGTTAGACGTCCTCTACTTTGTTGTTGCAAGTTTTACGTGGCTACTATGGGTTTCTAGCAAGAACCGTTCTTACCTACGCATCAAAAACCACAACGGTGATTTATCAAGTTTGCTGTTTTAACCTTCAACAAGGACCGGCCGCAGTCAAATTCGATTCAACTAATGTAGGAGAAACAGACACCCGCCAGCCACCTTTATGCAAAACTAGGTGCATGTCTGTCGGCGGAACCGGTCTCATGAACGTGGTCATGTAAGGTTGGTCCGGGCCGCTTCATCCAACAATACCGCCGAATCAAAATAAGACATTGGTGGTAAGCAGTATGACGATCACCGCCCACAACTCTTTGTGTTCTACTCGTGCATATCATCTACGCATAGACCTGGCTCGGATGCCACTGTTGGGAAACGTAGCATGCAATTTCAAAAAAATTCCTACGCTCACACAAGATCTATCTAGGAGATGATAGCAACGAGAGGGGGAGAGTGTGTCTACGTACCCTCGTAGACCGAAAGCGGAAGCGTTTGACAACGCAGTTGATGTAGTCGAACTTCTTCTCGTTCCGACCGATCAAGCACCGAACGTACGGCACCTCCGAGTTCTGCACACGTTCAGCTCGATGACGTCCCTCGAACTCTTGATCCAGCAAAGTTTCGAGGAAGTAGATGAGTTCCGTCAGCACGACGGCGTGGTGACGGTGATGGTGAAGTGATCCGCGCAGGGCTTCGCCTAAGCACTACGAGAATATGATCGGAGGCGTAAACTGTGGAGGGGGGCGCCGCACACAGCTAACAATTATTGGTGTGTGTTCTAGGCGCCCCCTCCCCACGTATATATAGGTGGGAGGGGGAGGGGAGCAGCCTTGGGGCGCCCCAAGTAGGAGGAATCCTACTTGGGGGCCTAGTCCAATTCGCCCCCCCCCCTTCCATATTTCCGGAGAGGGAAAAAGGGAAGAGGAAGGAGAGAAGGAAAGGGGGGGCCGAACCCCCTCTTTTTCCTTTCCCCACTCGGCCTCCTTCCTTTGGGGGGGGGGGGGGCGCCACCCTTGTGGGCTGGTGTGCTCCCCTCCTATGGCCCATGTGGCCCATATCTTTCCCCCGGGGGTTCCGGTAACCCCCCGGTAGTCCGATAAATACCCGATACACTCCGGAACACTTCCAGTGTCCGAATACTGCCATCATATATATCAATCTTTACCTCTCGACCATTTCGAGACTCCTCGTCATGTCCGTGATCTCATCCGGGACTCCGAACAACATTCGGTCACCAAATCACATAACTCATATAATACAAAATCGTCATCGAACGTTAAGCGTGCGGACCCTACGAGTTCGAGAACTATGTAGACATGACCAAGACACTTCTCCGGTCAATAACCAATAGCAGAACCTGGATGCTCATATTGGCTCCTACATATTCTACGAAGATCTTTATCGGTCGAACCGTTATGACAACATACATTATTCCCTTTGTCCATCGGTATGTTACTTGCCCGAGATTCGATCATCAGTATCTTCATACCTAGTTCAATCTCGTTACCGGCAAGTCTCTTTACTCGTTCTGTAATACATCATCCTGTAACTAACTCATTAGTCACTTTGCTTGCAAGTCTTCTTATGATGTGCATTACCGAGAGGGCCCAGAGATACCTCTCCGATACTCGGAGTGACAAATCCTAATCTCGATCTATGCCAACCCAACAGACACCTTCGGAGATACCTGTAGAGCATCTTTATAATCACCCAGTTACGTTGTGATGTTTGATAGCACATAGGGCATTCCTCCGGTATCCGGGAGTTGCATAATCTCATAGTCGAAGGAATATGTATTTGACATGAAGAAAGCAGTAGCAATAAAACTAAACGATCATTATGCTAAGCTAATGGATGGGTCTTGTCCATCACATCATTCTCCTAATGATGTGATCCCGTTCATCAAATGACAATACATGTCTATGGTTAGGAAACTTAACCATCTTTGATTAACGAGCTAGTCTAGTAGAGGCTTACTAGGGACACGGTGTTTTGTCTATGTATCCACACATGTATCAAGTTTCTGGTTAATACAATTCTAGCATGAATAATAAACATTTATCATGATATAAGGAAATATAAAATAACAACTTTATTATTGCCTCTAGGGCATATTTCCTTCAATTTCATCATGCACAACCCCGATGACAAGCCAAGCAATTGTTTCATACTTTTAATGTTCTCAAGCTTTTTCAACTTTCATGCAATACATGAGCGTGAGCCATGGATATAGCACTATAGGTGGAATAGAATATGGTGGTTGTGGAGAAGACAAAAAAGAAGGAGAAAGTCTCACATCAACTAGGCGTATTAACGGGCTATGGAGATGCCCATCAATAGATATCTTCGGAGGTTTGGGTATTTATAAGAATTTTCGGCGTCGGTCTCACGTCAAGGGGGTGCCCGAGGTGCCCACAAGCCCGGAGCCCCCTCCTGGGGGGGGGGGGGGGGGGGGGGGTAGGGCGTGCCTAAAGGGCTTGTGGACTCCTGGCCTAGCTCTTGTGCTTCGGGGGTCTCTTTTGGTCCATAAAAAATCACCGTAAATCTCCAGCCCATTCCGAGAACTTTTATTTCTGCACAAAAAACGACACCACGGTAGTTCTGCTGAAAATAGCGTCAGTCCGGGTTAGTTCTAATCAAATTATACCAAAACCATATAAAATTATTGTAAACATGGCATGAATACTTCATAAATTATAGATGCGTTGAAGACGTATCAGGCCCCAAGATGGGATCTCATGGGTACAGAAGGTTGCGGCGGCGGAAAAGTATTTTGGTGGACGCTTCTGGTCGTTTGGGAATATTTGTGAATTTATAGGCCAAAGATTAGGGTTGGAGGAGCTCCGAGGGGCCCACAAGCCCTCAGGGCGTGCCCCTGAGGCTTGTGGTCGCCTCGGGGCTCCTCTGGCTTCATCTCCAAGTCCTACGGGTGTTTTCTGGTCCAAGAAAAATCATCGCGAAAGTTTTATTCCGTTTGGACTCTGTTTGATATTCCTTTTCTGTAAAACTCAAAAATAAGGAAAAAAGAGAAACTGGCACTGGGCTCTAGGTTAATAAGTTAGTCCCAAAAACAATATAAAATAGCATATTAATGCATATAAAACATCCAAAACAGATAATATAATAGCATGGAACAATAAAAAATTATAGATACGTTGGAGACGTATCAATTTCCACTATCCATATTTTGCTAGCCTCTTCGGTACCATGAATTGCGCATTCTCACATTGAGACATCATGCATACCTCGCTGGTGCATCCAACCCCGTGGGATGATATGCTCTCTCACACATAAGCATCACTATATCTTTTTCAAAACAACCATCATACTGTGACGACCCCGGCTTAATCGTGCACTAACCATACACGCAAATGCACACGATCAAGCCTAAGGACTCGCTTGAAGATATCACAACACAACTCTAAACATAAATAAAGTCATACAAGCTTTATATTACAAGCCAGGGCCTCGAGGGCTCGAATACATAGCTCGATGGCATACAAGTGTCAGCGGAAGCATCAGATATCTGGGTACAGATATAACAGAGTTACAGATAGGCCTTTAGAAAGCCGGGGCAAAATAAAATACTACGATCGAAAGGCGTAGACCTCCTGCCTAGGACCCTCCGAACCTACTCCTGGTCGTCGGTCGGCTCCTCGTAGTAGTACTCGCCAGGAGGGTAGTAGTAGTAGCCGTAGTCGTCAACAGGGTCAGCGGTCTCAGGGGCTCCGCCATCTGTTTGCGTCAAAAGGATATGGGAAGAAAAAGAAAGCAAAGCAAACGTGAGTACTCATCTGAAGTACTCAGCAAGCAAGGATCTACACTACATATGCAACATTTTCAAAGGAGGGCTGTATATGCGGACTAGGCTGCAGAAATGCCAGAATAGAGGGGAGAGCCTAGTCCTATCGAAGACTAGCATCTTCAAGCATCTTCATCGGTCTTGCAGCATTAGAAGAGTGCAGATTAACATATTGTAAAGTAGTAGTAATGTCATCAACCTCGCCCAGAGATCCTTCCTCGACTCCCTGCAAGAAAGCAATCCCAGAGCCATACTATCCATTTCATCTCAAGTCACCAGTTCTAGTTGTACTGATCGGGATACAACTCCGAGTGTCCGTTACCGTAGGACAGGCTATTGATAGATTAGTTCTTCCCTGCAGGGGTGCACAAACTTACCCACCACACTCGATTAACTCCGGCTGGACACACTTTTCTGGGTCATGCCCGGCCTCGGCCAAACGATACGCCGCAACCCGACCAAATACTTAATAGAGAGGTCAGCACGCCGGACTAAACCTATGCGCCCAGGGGTCTTGGGCCTTCGCCCCGGGGACTCCTGTGCGTTGCGAGGGCGGCTGAAAGCAGACCTAGCCCCCTTAATACAAGCGCGGGCTTAACCAGTCCAATCCAGCACGCGCCGCTCCTTGCTGACGTCTATTAAGCTTCGGCTGATGTATACGACGCAGAACGCCCATACTATGCCCACGTGATGGTTAGTGCTATCAGGCCAGAGGCCCCTCGGATCAAATATCCAAACCGTTAGTGTGTTGGTAGTGCGTTAACAAGAAGAGACTCATGAAAGATGTGACCCCGTCGCCACGTCTCGAGGACTTGCGGCAAGGGCTAAGATTGCCCGGCCACGCCTCGTATTCATCTTTCGGGCACCGTCCAGGTCCACCCGACTCTCGCAAGACCGTCGGAAACTCAGGTCCACCTCTACGGGGTGGTACCGCCTGTCCCTCCAGTCCTGCAGTACAAGTAACTCTCACGGGTACCCCTTAGGGCCGACCCGTCCTTATCTAGTTTAATCAGTATCAACAGTAATGTAAAGGCATCCGTGTGGCCACCACATCAAGAAGGAATCTGAAGCATCACCCTCGTTGGATTCCCCACCTGACGTAAACATCAAGGTGAACGAAGGAGGAATCACCCTCGAGGTCCACTCTTGAGGAGTTACGCGTCGGTGTCGTTATCGGGGGTGGTGTAGGAGGAATCACCCTCGCTGACCACGACCGATTAACTAACCTACAAGGTTATCATTGTGACGACCCCGGCTTAATCGTGCACTAATCATACACGCAAATGCACACGATCAAGCCTAAGGACTCACTTGAAGATATCACAACACAACTCTAAAACATAAATAAATTCATACAAGCTTTATATTACAAGCCAGGGCCTCGAGGGCTCGAATACATAGCTCGATGGCATACAAGTGTCAGCGGAAGCATCAGATATCTGAGTACAGATATATTACAGAAAAGGAGATAAGCCTCTAGAAAGGCGGGGTAAAATAAAATACTACGATCGAAAGGCGTAGGCCTCCTGCCTAGGACCCTCCGAATCCTATTCCTGGTCGTCTGTCGGCTCCTCGTAGTAGTACTCGCCGGGAGGGTAGTAGTAGTAGCCGTAGTCGTGGACAGGGGCAGCTAACTCAGGGGCTCCGTCTTCTGGCGGCGTCAATTGGATATGGGGAGAAAAAGAAAAATAAAGCAAACGTGAGTACTCATCCGAAGTACTCAGCAAGCGAGATTCTATACTGCATATGCAACATTTTCAAAGGGTGGCTGTATATGTGGACTGGGCTGCAGAAATGCCAGAATAAAGGGGGAGATCCTAGTCCTATCGAAGACTAGCATCTTCAAGCATCTTCATCAGTCTTCTAGCATTAGAAGAGTGCAGAGTAACATAATGTAAAGTAGTAGTAGCATCATCAACCTCGGCCAGAGATTCTTCCTCGACAACCTGCGAGAAAGCAATCCCAGAGCCATACTATTCATTTCATCTCAAGTCCATAGTTCTAGTTGTACCGATCGGGATACAACTCCGAGTGTCCGTTACCGTAGGACAGGCTATCGATAGATTAGTTCTTCCCTGCAGGGGTGCACCAACTTACCCACCACGCTCGCTTAACTCCGGCCGGACACACTTTTCTGGGTCATGCCCGGCCTCGGCTAAGCAACACGCCGCAACCCGACCAAATACTTAACAGAGAGGTCAGCACGCCAGACTAACCTATGCCCCCAGGGGTCTTGGGCCATCGCCCCGGACGCTCCTGCACGTTGCGTACACCGCCGGTGAGCAGACCTAGCAACCCCTTATACAAGTGCGGTTGCGTTCCCAGTCCAACCCAGCGTGTGCCGCTCAGTTGCTAACGTCTATTAAGCTTCGGCTGAAGTATACGACGCAGAACGCCCATACTATGCCCACGTGATGGTTAGTGCTATCAGGCCAGAGGCCCCTCGGATCAAATATCCAAACCGTTTAGTGGTTTAGGAGCACGCGGTAACGAGCAGAGACTCACGAATGATGTGACCCCGTCGCCCCATCTCGAGGACTTGCGGCAAGGGCTAAGAATGCCTGGCCACGCCTCGTAGTTATCTCGCGGGCACCTCTCAGGTCCACCCGACTCCACATCACTTCGCATTCATGCTCGCGCAGGTACCCCTCAGGGCCGACCCGTCTTTAGTATCATGGTTCAGTGTTCAGTCATAGTAACCAAAGTCTCCGTGTGTCTGACACCAAGGGGGAACCCTGAGGAATCACCCCCGATGGAATCCCACTCGATGTTATCATCAAGGTGAACGAAGGAGGAATCACCCTCGAGGCCCACACTTGAGGTGTTGCACGACGGCGTCGGTATCGGTGGTGGTGTAGGAGGAATCACCCTCGCTTACCACGACCGATTAACTAACCTACAAGGTTATCATCAGAAGTGCTGACGAGGTATCACCCTCGGCACTCGATAGTAACCCAGTAGTGTCGAGCAATTTTAAGGGGGAAGTGATGTGCGGTGCCAGGGTCTGATCTTCGATCCCGTTGCTCGGGTCTTCTGAGAGTCCAGCGGGGTAGTCGGGACAAGCGGGTCTCTGATAGGGCTCTAACCATCCTATACTAAACAGTTTAGGATAGCAGGCAGGTATCAATAGTAGGCTACAATAAACAGGCTATGCAACAGAAGTAGGATAACAGTAGCAGCAGTATCTTCTAATGCAAGCATAAGAGGAAAGAGAGTGGGCGATATCGGAATGCTCAAAATGGGGGTGCTTGTCTGTCTGCTCGACGGCAAGGGCAAGGTCGTCAATTGTGTCGTCGGGCTCCTAAGCAGCATCGACCTCGGGAGCTACGTCAACGTCAGGGTCTACCGAGAGAGAAGAGGGGGGAAGGAAACAAGTAAATACAAAACAACGATGCAATACAGGGCATGCTACGACTATGATGCAGTGCAGGGTTGCCTGAAGTATGTCTAAGTCATTTTTAGTTATTTTAGGATTAAGGTGGGATTTATTTACCGGTGACTATGCACTATTCATCTATCAGAATCGGGTTCGGAGTTACAAGTTCTTCTACGTAGGGGGTTCCGACAAAGAAACAGACGACATGACCAGATTCGTCTCGTCATTCTGAGCAAGTTTCATGTTTTAAGTTTTTCGATCTGAGCTACGGTTTAAAAGTTATGAATTTTCAAAGTTTAAATGATTTCCTGGAATTATTTTATTTAACAGAAAAATGATATATGATGTCAGCATGACTAGGTGATGATGTCAGCAGGTCAACTACGGCTGACCAGAGTCAAACCTGACATGTGGGTCCAGTGGGACCCACATGTCAGCCTCTGTTACTTTTAACAGTGAATTAAACTGATCAGAGTTAATTAGGGGAATGTGGGCCCCGGGTGTCAGTGAGTCATTAGTCTAAACCAATTATTTTTAATTAGTAAAACGTTTATTAGGCTAATCATCAGGTAGGGCCCACTCGTCAGTGACTGGAGTTGCCCAGTCAGCACGTTGACTGGGTCAACCCAGTCAACGGGGGCCCCCGGACCCACTGGTCAGTGACCCAGGGGCGGGACCCACTTCGCCACGTCAGCGCGGGCGGTGGTGCACCGGCGGCAATGCGCCGGCGACCACAGAAGCGGCGGAGCGACGCGGAAATCGTCGTCCGGCGACCAAATCACACGCGGCCAGGTGCGTTGGAAAGCACGGACCAAGCCGCGTCGAACTGCGGCGGTCTCATGGTCGGAGGAGCCCTACAGCGACGGCGACGAGCTCAGGAACTTCGCCGGAGTTCGGCCGTGACCGGATTCGGGGCTGGGGCTCGCGCAGAAGCAAAAGAGCTAGCTAGTGAAGATCTACGCGTCACGGGGAAGCTTACGGACACGCTCGCTCAACCGTTAGGTCACTGGAGCCACGCCGGCGACGAGCTCGCGCGGCGGTGGTTCGGCTATGAAGAAGATCGACGGCTACGAGTGCGGGGAAGGGGAGAAAGAGAGGGGCTCGATGCGGTGGCTTACAGTGCGGCTCACGGCGGCCCTTGGGGGGTTTAGTAGCTGCAGTCGGGCTCGAGCTCGTCGGAGTCGTGCCGGCGATGCAGAAGAGAGGCGGAGCTCGATACGACCAGTTGAGGGCTCCCCGGCCCCGATTAGTAGACGTAGGCGACGCAGTCCGGCACGGCGCTCCTCCCGGACATGGTGGTGGCTCGCGGGGACGCCACGGACCGTGAGGTCAACGGAGCAGAGACGGCGGTGGCGCTCGGTCGCTGATGGATTAGAGGGAGAGAAGGGAGGAGCGAGCGAGGAGAGTGGGGGAGAATGAGCGGATAGACCAGGGGGGACGGCTTGGCCTCGTCCTTATCCCCCTGCTGTCGGCGGCGTCGGTGGCTGCCGCGGTGTCGCGCGCCCGTCGGTGCGCGCGCGCTCGGCCATGGGGAAGGTGACATGCGAGGGAGAGAGAAGGAGCTAGGCCAGGTGGGCCGTTTCGGGGCACTGTGCACTTAGGCCCAGTGCACAGTGCCTCGTTTTATTTTCTTGTTTTCTGTTTTGATTTTTCTTTTATTTCTTTTCTGTTTTGAAATAGTTAGGTCACTTTTGCATTGTAAAACATGAGAGCTGTCCCCAATATTACAATGCAATATTACCTTTCACCAAAAATTGGTTTGGGAAAATTTGGATTTCTTTTGAATTTGATATGAATTTAATTCGATTAAATAATTCTATTTTGGTGTTGTTTCATGTTGCTGGACCCATTTAACTGATCCAAGTTTCATTGGTCATATTTTTATAAATGCTTCTGGATTATTTGCTATTTAGTGAACATTTTTCCAATAGTGTTTGAGCAAATTTATTTTGCCCTTTGAATTTGAGGTGATTTCCAGAATAGAGTTTGAATTATTTAGATTAACCACTATGACTTGGCACTGCAAATGATATTACTTGGCATTATTAGCATGTAACCACAGTGGCTATTACACATGGGTGTTACTCAGAAGTGCTGACGAGGTATCACCCTCGGCACTCGATAGTAACCCAGTAGTGTCGAGCAACTAAGGCGAAGTGATGTGCGGTGCCGGGGCCTGGTCTTCTATCCCGTTGATCGGGTCTTCTGATAATCCAGCGGGGCAATCGGGATAAAGTGGGGGTCTCTGCTGGGTCTCTACCCAACCTATACTAAACAGTTTAGGATAAGCAGGTAGGTAACAATAGTAGGTTACAATAAACAGGCTATGCAGCAGAAATAGGATAACAGCAGCAGCAGTAACTTCTAATGCAAGCATAAGAGAGAAGAGAGTGGGCGATATCGGAATGCTCAAAAGGGGGGTGCTTGCCTGGAAGCTCTGCGGCAAGGGTCTGATCGTCAAGGGCGTAGTCGACCTCCGAAGCTGCGTCGGTCTCGGGAGCTACGTCGACATCGGGGTCCACCGAGAGAGAAGAGGGGGAAGAAACATATAAATACATAGCAAACAATGCAATACAGGGCATGCCATGCCTAGGATGCAGTGCAGGGTTGCCTAAAGGTGCATCTGAGTCATTTTAGTTATTTTAGGATTTAAGTTGGATTTATTATCCGGTGTATAAGCACTATTCATCTACCGGAAATGGAGAGAAAGTTGCGGGTTCACCTCCGTAGAGGGTTCCGACATGGAAACAGACGACACGATCAGATTTTTCTCGTCGTTCTGAGCAACTTTCATGTACAAAGTTTTTCGATCTGAGTTACGGTTTATTTTCTACGATTTTCTAAAGATTTTAGTATTTCCTGGAATTTATTTATTTAATAGAAATGAATTATGACATCAGCATTGCGTGGGGATGACGTCAGCAGTCAACAGAGACGCTGACTGGTCAAACTGACCAGTGGGGCCCACCTGTCAGCCTCTGTTGGTTAACAGAGTATAATTTCAAACAAAACAGAGTTAATTAGGCAGTAGGCCCCACATGTCATAGGCTAATTAGTATTCCTAATTAGTTTTAATTATTAAATCTATTTAATTAGTGGATTAAGAGGTGGGGCCCGCACGTCAGTGGGCCAGAGCTACCAAGTCAGTAGTTGACTGGGTCAACCCAGTCAACTGGGCCCCCCGGGCCCACTGGTCAGCGACCCAGGGGCGGGGCCCATCGAGCCACATCATCGTCGGCGCCGGAAACAGCTCTGGCGACCAAAATCGCGGCGGCGCGTCGCCGGAGCGCGTCGGGTTTCATCTACGGTGAGTAGTTTCGCGCGCGCTTGGGCGCGTTCGAACGAGCAGCGAGTGCCGCGTCCATCTGTGCTAGCGCAAGGCGTCGGGATCGACCAGAACGGCGCCGGCGACGAGCTAAAGCAGCGCCGGAGTTCGGGAGTTAGGGGTTGCAGCGCTAGGGGGCACGGGGAAGCTCGCGCTCGAGCTCGTTGGGCTCCTGGGAGCACCAGGAGCACGGTCGTGGGCTCGGGCGAGCGTGACTGGGGCCGTGGCCACGGCCACGAGCTCGTCGGCGGCGAGCAGAGCTCGGGCGCGACGGCAGCTAGCTATGGCGCGTGAATGGGCTAATGGAAGGGAGCAGGGGACGGGGGAGCTCACCTAGCGGCACGCACGAGGGCCCTTGGCAGCTTAGTAGCTGCAGAGGCCGGCGCCGGAGACGAAGAAGACGGCGGCAACCGGAGATGGGGATGGAGGAATTCTGGCGTTGCGGTGCCTCCAGGCTCCAGCCGCGACCACCAGACGTCGAGGAAGACGACGACGAAGACGACGGACGCGTCGACGAAGCGATGCGGTAGCTGTGGCCGCGGAGACGAGCGAGGCACGGCGGCGACCGCGCCGGGCGTCGGTGGATCTGAGGGGAAGAGGCGAGGAGCGAGCTAGAGAGAGGGGGAGAATGACGAGGAGGAGGCCAGGGGGGAGGAACGGACCGGCCTTATCCCCTCGCGGCGTCGGTGGCTGCCGCCGTGTTGGCGAACGGCCGGCTCGCGCGCGCGCAGCCATGATGATGGCGACACGACGAAGGAGAGAGAGGGAGATGGGCCGGTGGGCTGGACTCCAGGCACTGTGCACTTAAGCTAGTGCATAGTGGCCCTTTTCTATTTTTCCTTTTTCTGTTTTCTTTTATTCTTTTCTGTTACATTTTATTTTTAAGCCCATTTGTCTTTTGTAAAATATGTGACTTGCCAAATCAATTACTAGGCAATGGCTGGCATTGCCACAAAAAGTTTGGGCATTTTTGGAATTCTTTTGGGATTTTCTAAAAATGGAAATAGCATTTTCAGTGATGTTTTGGCTCTGCTAAAATACTTTAGTCCATTTAGGATTGATGATGATGTTGTATTCCTTATCAGCAAATAGTTTTAGATTATTTGCAAAAAGGTGAACATTTTTCCCACAAGTTTTGAGCAACTTCATATTTCACTTTTGAATTTGAGTTGATTTTCAGAATAGAATTTGAATTGTTTTGATTAACCACTATGACTAGGCACTGCAAAAGAAGATGACTTGGCATACTTAGCAGAGTGTCACAGTGCTTATTACATGGGGGTGTTACACATACCTACCTATTATGGCATTTCCATAGCCATTCCGAGATATACTGGCATGCAAGTTTTATTGTTACTATTCATTATATGACTTGAGCATTCATTGTCATTTTGCTTTGCATGATCATAGAGCTGACAATATTTGTGGCTAGGCCACCATTCATAAGTGATATACATGTTACGCTAGAATCATTGCACATATAATATGTTACGCTAAAAATATGGAGCTGATTAAGTATGCACTCTAGAATCGGGCATACTTCGCCAGAGGCATTTATTTGTAGTCATTATTTTTCATTTCAAAGTTGTAAGTAAATAAAAGTGTGATGCATTCTATAGTGTGCCCCTACATGTGAGGAATAAAACAAAAGAGGCCAAAAAGAGCCCATCAAAAAATGAGAGAAAAAAGAGGGGGCACACTACTATCCTTTACTACGCTTGTGCTTCAAAGTAGCACCATGTTTTTCATATAGAGAGTTTTCCAAACAATGTCACTGATCCAGGGATAAATTTGGTCCTTTTACACTGAAAGTCACTCCCTGCGCCACGGACCATGCATTGCGCATCGGATTCAGTAGAGTTGTGTGACTAAAAGGTTGAGTAATATGTACCTGAAACAGCCCCAAACCATCTAACATCCTTAATCCTCCCCCCCCCCCCCCCCCCCCCCCCCCCCCCGGCGCGCGGCATTGCTCCCCTCTGGTACCTCCAAGTCCCCCTTCTCCTGCTCCCTGCTATTGGTCATCTCCGCAACCCTACCCTCCAATTCCCCGTCCACCAGTGACGGCAGATCCGCCATGCAACCAGACTGGAGCTACCTGATCCAGGTAAGATCACCAACCACCGGAGGAACCCCGGCCCCCGGTGAGAGTTTATGTGGACTCTGACGTGATCGCCAGAGGAAAGGTTGCAACCCTAGATCGCCTAGGGGGGAAACTTCGTTTGTCACTCGCCTCCGGAGAGCTTTTTCTAGAAAGAAAAACAAAGAGTTTCTTCTAGAACACGATAATAGCATTTCTAAACTAGATGGAGTGACTACAGCTGGCCCAGTTGCAAGCTGCTTCATGGCCTGTATGACCAACTGTCTGTCAGCAGAAAATCGTACTTCAGCCTGGGAGAGAAGGCAGGAGCGGCATGGTTGTTTGCCACACTTTTTCACGAGCTTTACATGTAAAAGGCTACAATTCACATATGAGCTTTATATATATATATATATATATATATATATATAGACACACACGTGTATATATGGAAATATATACCTTATTTTGGCAATTCTTTTTGGATATGCGCCCCTTTAATAATTCTAGCCCAGCCCCTGGTTGCATTCCATCTACATCCAAGTGATGTACCGCTCAAAAAAGAAAACATCCAAGTGATGTAGAATGCATGGAGACAATCATTTTCTGAACAAAATATGATCCCATGACATGAACTGCCACTATGTGAATATTGACTGCAAGTTTGTAAATTACGTACTAAGAGAAAAATCTTGACATATTTTGGCAATTTAAGAAAGTGAAAATTTATCAGGACATTGTAACTTGGCACGTGGTTGCCAAGATAAAACAATTCATGTACCGAATTTTCTCTTGTTCGTGTAAAAATTGCAATTAACTAATAATGCACACGTACAAAGCATGTGCCTTCGACTAGTACATAGTGGGATCTTGTTTTTCAAAAAATATCAAAATACATTTAAAAGTTTCAAAAAAAATTATCAGTTGTTTTCTACAAATACATATACATGGTCTTCAAGTACCGTGTAAAGTTTCATTAACCAATGAGATTATTTGCAGGCTACACAAGGAAGACAAATATCTGGGCCAGTGGCGGAGACGGGGGGACCAGCAAGGGCCCTCGTCCCCCCTAATGTCACTGGTTTAGGCCTAATACTAGTGTAAACATTGACTTTTTTGCTGTTAGTACAATGCATTTTAATGATCTGGCCCTCCCAAACAAGGTTTAACAACGTTTGGCCCTCCCAATTTGATTTTCCTGGCTCCGCCACTGATCTGGGCCAAATGCAACAAATAAAAACCCCTGTGTACATCACGTATGGACATATATGTTCATGAAATTTTGTACATGTATGCCACAAATACGTGCTTATGTGCATATTTTAGTCAGATTTTTTCGGACTGTAAAATAGTATTTTTGCTAAAAAAATATAAACCTGGAGCTCGGCCACCGTATGCATTCTTCACGTATACATTGGCATCTATACATGCGGCGTCTGGTTGTGTCTGAACACCGAGACTACGAACACGTACCATCTGGTTTCAGTGGATGATAATTACTCCATCTTACCAGCCGTCCAGCCCTGCCAACAATCTGCCATGAGGTGCTACAAGGCGGATTTGCTGAGACGCGCCATCACCATGTGCCGGGGATTGAATGCCTTGTTGCCTGTGTCTCCTTCCCTGCAATCAAGTGGCGTGCAGCCTTCCTTATCTCCTGCATCATGCGTACTCCCCGAGCCTTCCTTTTCATCACTGAGAATAGCTGTACGTACGCCTCATCGTTCCATCAATTGGCAAGCCAGGCACATGCACGCGGACTACGCAGGCCCGAACCCACCGGGGCTGGCCGACCGACGGCCAGCCCGGCCGATCCGTGTGTAGTGCAGTGCCGTGCAGCACCGTTCCGCCGCACCCCTAGGTGGCCCTAGCTAGCTCTGCTCCCAGGGATGGGCTAAAGATGAATCAAACACTGCGATCCTGCACACTGGTCTCGACGATGAACAGTGGGGCGGAATTCCGTGGTCAGCTAGCCAGCCGTCGGTTCGGCGACTTGGTACGCGCCGAAATTTATTGCCAAATGCCGCTCCAATAAATGCTTGCGTGATGGCACACTGTACCACAGCTCGATGCCTGCCTGCACTTTCTTCACATTTTTCTTTTTTTTTAGAGACGGAGCACGACGTATGCTAGAGCTAATTTCTCGTACGCTCGGGGGAGAAGATGTGTCGCGTACGGAGATCGCACATCAATGCCTTTTTTTTTCGAGAAAACTTCCAATCTATTCATCTTCAGTCATAACAGTACAACGAACACCAGAAATAATAAAAAATACATTCGGATTCATAGACCACCTAGCGGCGATTATAAAGACTGAAGCGAGCCGAAGACGCGCCGCCGTCATCGCCCCTCCATCGCCGGAGTCGGGCACAACTTGTTGTAGTAGATAGTCGGGAAGTCGTCGTGCTAAGGCCCCATATGACCAGCGCACCCGAACAGTAACTGCCGTCGATGAAGGATAACATAGATCAGAAGAATCCAACCCAAAGACACACGAATGTAGACGAACGACGACGAGATCCGAGCAAATCCACCAAAGAAAGATCCGCCGGAGATACACCTCCACACGCCCACCAACGATGCTAGACACATCGTCGGAACGGGGGCTAGGCGGGGAGACCTTTATTCCATCGTCACGGAGCCGCCGCCGTCTCGTCTTTCTGAGTTGGACACAAACCCTAACAAACCGAAAAGGAACGACAAAAATGGAAGCCCTCCCGCCGGCCCTTGCCAGGATCCACCGCGCCCCCATGGCCCTAAGGCCACCGGAGACGAGGCGGATCTACGGCGGCACTGGCGAGAGGCAGGAACCTAGCTTTTTTTGGAGAAGGAGGCAGTAAAGGTGGACATGTAGCCAATGACCAAGGCACATCAATGCGTTTCTGCATGCATGCGTACCTCCCCTACTCCGCCATTGCGACAGCGTCTGCTCCAACATCGACGCGGGGCTTGGGAGGTAGTTCAAGAGCGGATGTAGATTGTGATCTGCATTGACGACATCTGAAAGATGGAACGTGCGCTGGGTTCGTGGTTGATGGATGGCAGGTGTGTTTTCCTTCATCGGTGTCTTAGTCGTGGAGGGTTGCCAGATCTGGAGTTCGATGATGTGTGCGGAGTGTTGCTCCGGTCTGATTTGTTCAACGGCAATGACTTCACTTCTGGTGAGCCACCTTGGAGGTCCGCAAAACTGCATATCAGCGATGGAGCCGCGTCGAGCTCAGGTGAGAAGGTGATCCATCATTCTTTTCTTTAATGGCTGCTGTGGTGGTGCCGGAGGCAGGTGACATGCGTTGGTGTCAAGCTCAAAGATGTTCTGCTATCTTTTCAGTTTTGTCATGTCGATCCTTACGTGACTTGTACTTTAATAAAGATCTTTATGATATAAATGAGAACCTACGCTGTATCGCCGACCAAGGTGCTCTTCGCGTACGTACGTATATACCTTAAAAGATTTTTCTTTAAAGTAAAAATACACGTATCATTACTAGTATAACAAAGAATAGACGACACAACCTGAGTTTCAGCGCAAACGAACCTAGCCAAGAAAAAAATACTATCAAAGACCAAAGAATCCTCTAAGCTTGATTGCAACTTCTGCCACCAGCCTCTGGCATCACCATAGCAGCCACCGAAAGAAAAAAAAGGGGGTCACTTTATCTCTTCACCTGGTCTCGACATGACTCCATTGTTGATCTGCAGCTTTTCAGACCTTAAAAGTAGCTTGCCAAAAACGAAGTCATTACTGTTGAAAGAATCTGCCTGGGCAGCATCCGAGACATGCTAACAAACTCCAGATCTGACACCTTCGTGCAACGACATCGAAGTAAACCTAAACCGCCAAGCTTCAACCGCATATCCGTTGTCGTCTTCCGGCTGTCGTCGACGTAGAATATCGTCGATAGTCACTCTTGAACAACCTTCCCTACTCCGCGCGAACGCCAAAGCGAGCACCGGCGCAATGGCGGAGCCAGAGGACACAAGCCCATCATAGGCGTCGCCTCACTTGAACATACTAAGAGCATCTACAGCCGGGCGCCCCAAACCCGTCTCAAACGCCCTGGCGGACGGCCCGAGCACTGTCCGGTCACAATAATCCGACCTAGACGGGCTCCTTAAAACGGGCCTCAAACGCCCGGCCTGACCGACACCCCTCATATCCAGCCCAAATATGGGGCGGATATGGGGGCGCCCGGGCGCGTCCGTCATGTCGGACCCGACAGCCCGACCCCAGCGCAAAATGCATCAAATCCACCAGACCCTTCCTCCTCCTCCTCCCGCCACCCTCCTATCTTTTCTGCGCTCGAGCCCTCGCCGTCCGCCACTCTTGCTCCCCATCCTCACCATCGGTCCTGATCCGACGCCCTAGATCGTCCAGCCCGTCCCCGACCGCCGCGAGGGAGACTGTGTCTGCCTCGTCCTTAGGTGTCCCGTCGTTGGCTCCGTCATGCAAGGCGGAGAACATCGCTCGGAGGATGCGGCGACGCCGGCAGCGAGAAGGGGAAGCGGCGGCGGTGACGCAGGGAGGATGCAGTCGGAGCAGGACGCAAGCATGGGCTCGGAGCAGGCGGCATGGATGGCGTCCGACCAGTGATCCAACAAGCGAGCCATCCATCACGCTCGGACATGAATTTCATTTTGGCATGTTCGGTTTGTTGAACTATGATTTACTTTGCTTTTGTTTTGAACTGTTGAATTCGGACAATTTGTATCGTATGATTGACGTGCATGGATTTGAGGATCCGTATTTGAGGTATGTGGATGTGTGGCGCAAGATATGAGGGGCCGACGGACGCTGTCCGCGAACGTGCCCGGACACGCCCGTGGGCGTATAGGGGACCGGATTTGCCAAGCCTGGTTGTAAATACTCTAACACTCAAATTCATCACCCAAGAGAACACCGTGTCAGTGAAGCTTTCTTATTTGGCGTCGCCATGCATCGCCCTTGAATTCGTTGCACTCGACGGTGGAGATCCATTGAAGTACATTCATGAGATCGACGTAGTTACGTGTACTCTATTTGTCCGGTAAAGAATATACATTTGGCTTTAAAATTTGTTTATAAAAAAGTATACTTCTATCTTTCAAATAAACTTTAAAGTAAAAAAAAATGCTTTTCTCTTATCACACCGTAATCAAGATCAATAACATTCTACATATGATCTCCTTAATTTCTATATGCATTTATCTTATTGGGGGTTAGGTAATTAAAGAGAAAAGAGATGGTGGCTTGCATTTTTTCAATGCATTTTTTACCCTGTTCCATAATTTATCCTAAATTTTTTATATATTTTTCATCGAAGAAGCACGGGAACTTTGTACGCGCGCCATGAGATCGACGAGAGACGACGCACCGACGCACGCACGTAAGTACGTGCATCTACCACCAGACCAGCGCATCACATCGACGTCTTACCATCGGTCCATCATTTTCCTACCCCAGTTACTTGACGCACGTAAAGACTCTCTAATAGACGAATGATGAAGGGCCACCACATCCACATGCACGATGTACTAGTAACATGCAAACGCAAGTGCAGCGTGCATGCATGCACGCGCGCGGTCTGTTGGTTGGTTGGGCAGACGGGAGCGTAAATGCGTGCGCCCACCGGCACGTCCGGCCAACCGATACGCTCCTCCTCCGGGCAGATACTTCGCCATCGCTCCCAAGTACCACACCGTCAACTCACACCGGCGAAGAAATCCGCGGCGCCCCTACACCCTGTCACCCACCCACTGCCCTGCCATACGCACTGCTCCCTCATGCCACTGTATTCCTCGCCGATCGATCGTCGCCGCGTCGCGCCATCGTGCCCACCGGTCGACCTCAGCTCGCAGATTGGGGATCGAGTCGAGAGCCAGCCAGCGTGCCAACCAACTCCATTTACTCCACTCCCTAGGCTAGGCTCCACGAGCTGCACCGGGCTCGGCCTACCTTGAGCTTCGCTATATAAGGCTCTGCACGGCCTCAGTCCAGCTTCAGAACACAGCAGAGCATCAGTCCCTAGTGACACTTGGTGGGAGCATAGCTAGCTGAGCTACAATGGGGAGGCGCGTGTGGGGTGTGGCGCTCGCGGCGCTGGCCGTGGTGTTGGCCCTCGGAGTGGCCGCCGAGGCGCGTCGCTTGGAGAAGGACGGCTTGTTGGGCGGTGGTGGCGGTTTTGGCGGCGGGATCGGTCACGGTGGTGGCGTCGGGATTGGGTTCGGAGGTGGAAAGGGAGGCGGCCTTGGCGGAGGGGGTGGTCTTGGAGGAGGCGGTGGTGCTGGGGGTGGGCTTGGCGGAGGGCTCGGCCATGGTGGAGGAGCTGGAATTGGGTTTGGTGGCGGGAAAGGTGGAGGTTTAGGCGGAGGTGGTGGCCTCGGAGGAGGAGGCGGAGCTGGTGGTGGCGGTGGACTTGGCGGAGGGATCGGGCATGGCGGCGGGCTTGGAGGTGGCATTGGCAAGGGTGGTGGTTTTGGAGGTGGTATTGGGAAAGGTGGTGGTCTGGGTGGAGGAATCGGGCATGGCGGTGGCCTCGGAGGTGGCATTGGGAAAGGTGGAGGTCTTGGTGGAGGAGGAGGTGTCGGTGGAGGTGGTGGTTTCGGTGGAGGTGCCGGAGGTGGTGCAGGTGGTGGTCTCGGCGGAGGCGCAGGAAGCGGTGCCGGTGGTGGCCTTGGAGGTGGTTCAGGCGGAGGAGGAGGACTCGGTGGTGGTGCCGGAGGAGGTTCAGGTGGTGGCCTCGGAGGTGGTGCCGGTTCCGGTGGTGGACTTGGAGGTGGCGCCGGTTCAGGTGGTGGGCTCGGTGGTGGCGCAGGAGGAGGTTCAGGTGGTGGCCTTGGAGGAGGTGCGGGTTCAGGTGGTGGGCTCGGTGGTGGCGCGGGAGGAGGTTCAGGCGGTGGCCTTGGAGGAGGTGCCGGTTCAGGCGGTGGCCTCGGTGGTGGCGCAGGAGGAGGCTCCGGTGGTGGTCTGGGAGGCGGCGCAGGTGGAGGTGCCGGTTCAGGCGGTGGTCTCGGTGGCGGCGCGGGAGGAGGCTCTGGTGGTGGCTTTGGAGGCGGCGCGGGAGGAGGTGGTGGACTTGGCGGTGGAGCTGGCGGAGGCGGAGGCGCTGGAGCCGGCGGCGGTTTCGGAGGAGGCAAGGGCGGCGGCTTCGGAGGTGGCTTAGGCGGAGGAGGCGGCAAAGGCGGAGGCTTCGGTGGCGGAGTCGG
The DNA here is from genome assembly GCA_011799875.1 of Thinopyrum elongatum. Taxonomy (NCBI): domain Eukaryota; kingdom Viridiplantae; phylum Streptophyta; class Magnoliopsida; order Poales; family Poaceae; genus Thinopyrum; species Thinopyrum elongatum. The sequence goes on from CM022298.1 coordinate 94,962,524, forward strand.
CGGCGGCGGCGGTGCAGGTGGTGGCGCTGGCGGAGGCGCGGGAGGCGGAGCAGGAGGAGGCTTCGGCCATGGTGGAGGCGCAGGTTTCGGCGGTGGAGCGGGTGGCGGAGCTGGCGCCGGTGGAGGCGGCGGATTCGGCGGAGGCGGAGGCGCAGGCGGCGGCGGCGGCATCGGTGACGGGCAGTGATGCTCGCTCGCGCAGGGAACGGGCGGGCGCACGTACGTCGCGGTCGCCTCCGTCCATGCAGGAAGACGTGTGTGACGCGCGCGCCATGAGGAGACGAGCAAGCAATCTTGGTAGTCTACGTACGTATATGCGAATAATTTGTTGGGTGGTGAGCGATGATGAGTACTCTACATGACATTCCTTTTCCTTGTGTATCCATGATAGTGTTACTATGACGCATGTATTATTTTGGAAGCCAATATATGTTTCCACTTGTACCAAAGATATATAAACAGATTATATTACGCAGAGAGACAGAGTGATGCCCACTATACCATGTGTAACAACAGTGCAAGCTTTGTCAAAAAAAAATAGAGTACACGTTTTGCCGTGGTAGTGTGTGGCGATCGATGCACAGCACATCAGCAGGAGCCTTGTGTTGTGTGGACTGTGGAAGCATCTTTGTAGAGTACAAGTCAGAGAGAGACAGAGATCGACAATGCAAAGTGATCCGCTCGGATCCCGTTATCGGGGCCAAAAATGCTTCCAGTAACCAAGCGCAACGGCAACGCTACGTTTGTGCCGCTCCTCGCCTGCCTCCTCTTTTCGAGCTAGCATTATTCCTCCTCTTTTCTTTTTTTTTTGAGGGAAAATCACACTCGCTGTGTTGATCTAAAATGTTCAAGGCTACACAAGCAGTTTCTACAGCAAGTCTGTGGTCAGGGGGTAAACGGTGTTGGGTCCACTCTAAATTGGGTCGGTTGGTCCTGCGCACTTTTGTTGTGGTTGGATCGAGGATTTGGTTACAGCAGATTCACCAGTTTGTAAAAGAAAAAGACAAAATTTGGCAAGTTGCTTGTCAGAGCGGTTAACTGAAACTTTGTCACTTTGTTAAGGACATTGAATCTCGTTTGGATATGGAGTTTACTTTCTATACAGGGTGTGGCTAGGTCTCAGTCGACTGAGATTTAACGAAGTCTCAGTCAAGTGATATACTATATAAAAAGAAAAAGAAAAAAAGTGTAGAAAAAAATTATACGAATCTCCATGCAAGATCAAAGGCATATAGCATCGACTAAGACATAACGAAGTCTTAGTCGACTGAGACTTAGCAAAACTGTTCTATATATTCCACAACGGTGCCCAGGCTCATGCTCCCCATGAACAGATTTTTTTTTAAACTAGTAAATGCGCACGTGCAACGCACGTTTAATCTTAATTTTTTTTACAAAAGTAGTATCAAAAGAAATTGTTTGTGTAAACACCATCAGCGGCAGGTCCATCTCTTTCTACAAATGGGTTGAAATTTGTACTAATCCAACGGAGAATCACCCCCTGATTCCCTTCCTTACGTACATCATGGGGAGATTCGTTGTGGCAGTTTCCTTTCTAGTGAAAGGTGTACGTAAGGAAGGGAATCAGTGAGAGAAAGGATTGATTAGCATTAAACGTGTTTAGCGCTAAACATGTTTAGTTGCTCACCATTAGGACAATAAGGACTGTCGGATTAATGCTAATGGATGGCCGAGATCTGTTGGATCTGCCCCACTGGGTCTTTTTATATTGGTATAGATATAGCAATTTAAAAAAAAAATCCAAGATGCTCGAGTTTTCTAAAATCGTGCAAAATTTTGGGCTCAATTAATATTTGAGGAGCTCATGCAAAAAAGAAAAGTCGGGTCTTAACAGCATAGCTTTTTTAAAAGTTTCTTGGAGAGCCAAAAAAAAATTCCACCACCTACTAGGATGTCCTAACATCACGAAAATTTGCATGTACCATGCACACTCAAGCATCTTGAATTTCAAGATTATTCAGACTTTTTAAAATTTGTTTACTATTTTTTATGAGTTTACTGTTCATACACGGGGTCTAGATATGAGCCTGCACTCGGATTGGCCGCTCTCGTTTACTTTTCCTTTTTCAATAAAATATGGTGTTTACTCGGTGTGGGCTGAATTCTAAAGTTGCAGTCAGATTAATCCGTGTTGAACTTAGAGGTGTATTGTCTCAAAAAAAAAACATAGAGGTGTTTCTCCCGCCAAAAAAAAGAGGTGCTTCATCTCGGCGCATTGTCACCTACAGGGACCCGGACTGTTTTGGATAGTGTGTTGGGGGCGTATACAAGTCTACCACCAAGTTTCATGCAATCTGGGTCGGTGATTCAAGGGTAGTTATCCGAAGACTCAAGAGGGACAGAGTCCATTCACTCTATATTAGTTGCAAGACTAAATCTTGTCGGTTCTCCCTTTAGTGTTGTTGATATTGTTTAGTTGCAAGACTAAATCTTGTCGGTTCTCCCTTTAGTGTTGTTGATATTGTTGATGTGATGATCCTTTGACTTTTTGGTGCCTATCCTTTTGGTGATTTTGTGTAGAGATGGAGAGAAATGGAACGAGCTTGGTACTTCACATTGCCACGCCTCGAACAATTCTCATGGGTAAATCTTAATAGTATGTGCCTGAATAAGAATTGACGCTTGTGAGAATTGTCCACCATGGAATTTGTGGTTGGTCCATACAAGCAGAAGTCATGCAAAAAGAAACCAAGTTTTTTTCCCATACAATCCACGAATAGACCAAGTTCCACTACCAGCAAAGATAACGGCACAAAAGAACAATAATAACAATAATAATACACTCACAGGCTCATTACGTGCCTTTTACATAATATTCCTAGCTAAACTCTCCACCCCCCCCCCCCCCACCCCACCCGCGCGCACCCTCGTGAATTTCAGGGGTGAAAGCACAAATGCTCCCTGGGTGATTTTGGTAATTAATGTCAACATACCTCTTGTTGGACTAATAGTTTTATCTAGTATATTTCACATAAGTTCAACCGTGGCGTGGCAAGAACAAGAGGATGTGGAAACCCTTCAAAATGATAAGGACAAGGATTGGCAAAAGCTCAAGGCTCTACACTTTTGTTTAAGTGATCCAAGATCACATTAAGTTCATAGGAAAGCCAATACTATTAAAAGGGGATGAGGTGTTGCTTAATGATCTTGTTGCTCAAGTGCTTAGTGACATTGCTCCAAACCCTCAGCCACTTTCTCTATCCAAATATGTCCAAACCCTAATTCCCAAACTCGGCCCCGTCGAAACTTCTCATCCGGAGCCACCGAGTTCATCTGGACTTAGCCACAGCCAAAAACCCTAACAAATCAGTCACATCGATATGGATCTCGGTCCCACCGAGATGGCCTTGCCAGCACTCTGTGACTTGTTGCAATCATTTCGGCCTCACTGAGAAGTTGCAATCGGTCCCACCGAGTTGGCTTGACTGATTCTCTATTGTCTTATTGCTTCACTTCGGTTCCACCGAGATGATGCAATCGGTGCCACCGAGATGAGGTTTGCCCTAAGCCCTAGCACATCGGTACCACCAAGTTGTTTCAGTCGGTCCCACCGAGATTCTAACGTTCATGTTTTTGCACAGATTGGTGCCACCGAATTTTCTGATCGGTGCCACCGAGATGGATCAAAAGTGTGTAACGATTGGATTTTGTGTGGAGGCTATATATACCCCTCCACCCCTTCTTCCTCATTGAGGAGAGCCATTAGAACGTGCCTACACTTTCACCATTCATTTTCTGAGAGAGAACCACCTACTCATGTGTTGAGATCAAGAGATTCCATTCCTACCATTTGAACCTTGATTTCTAGCCTTCCCCAAGTTGCTTTCCACTCAAATCCTTCCTCCATCATAGCCAAATCTGTGAGAGAGAGTTGAGTGTTGGGGAGACTATCATTTTGTGACGCCCGGATAATTAAGCTACAGTAACCCTCTGCTAATGATGCCATGTCACCTCGGTTACTGTTGTTAATCTCGCGTTAGTTCAAAACCGATTCGGAATTCAAATTCAAAATAAAGTTAAACAATAAAAGTTTTCAAACATTAAAACTAAAATGTGCTAAATGTGGCAAATAATCCATACTAAATATTGGTGAAGAAACCACACTTTTGTAAAGTATTTAAATGCACTATAGTAAGTAAAACAACGGCAAAACTATTATTTAAATGCTCTTAAAATAATAATACAAATGCAAACTACATTATGTTAAAGTGCCCAATTTAATGTGGCGGTGGTATAATTAGAACTACCAATTTAGGAACTACTAATATAATTTATAAAACTAAATAAACTTAAATGATAAAATGAAACAGAAAAGGAAAATAAGAAAAAGAAAAGAAAACAAAAAAGAAAAAGAAAAGAAGAAAACCCTCCCCTCCCCGATGGGCCTTGGCCCAGCTGGCCACTGCCAGCCAGGCCAGTCCACCTGGCCCAGGCTGCCCTCCCTTATCCCCCACCCCGACCCTAGGGCAACCACCCCCACTTCCCTCACCGATCCAGATGGACTTTGGATGAGTACTCACGGTTGATTTGCTCCCTCCTTTCCCCCTTTTCCATTCTTCTCGGATGTCACAACCAGATGCTGGAGCCCCGGAGCCAGACACCACCTTCGACGACCCCTACTACACCAAGGGTGCCTGCTACTACGTTCAGGCCGCCGACGACCAGGAGTAGTTTAGGAGGATCCCAGGCAGGAGGCCTGCGCCTCTTCGATCTGTATCCCTGTTTGTGCTAGCCATCTTATGGCAACTTGTTTAACTTATGTCTGTACTCAGATATTGTTGCTTCCGCTGACTCGTTTATGATCGAGCTTATGTATTCGAGCCCTCGAGGCCCCTGGCTTGTAATATAAAGCTTGTATTATTTTAATTTGTGTCTAGAGTTGTGTTGTGATATCTTCTCGTGAGTCCCTGATCTTGATCGTACACATTTGCGTGTATGATTAGTGTACGGTCAAATCGGGGGCGTCACACATTTGAAGCACAAGAGCAAGAAGTTCATCATCAACACACCATCTATTACCTTTTGGAGAGTCGTGTCTTCTAGATTGGTTAGGTGTCGCTTGGGAGCCTCCGACATGATGTGGAGTTGAACCAAGAAGTTTGTAAGGGCAAGGAGATCGCCTACTTCATGAAGATCTACCCGAGTGAGTCAAGTCCTTCGTGGGCGATGGCCATGGTGGGATAGACAAGGTTGCTCCTTCGTGGACCCTTCATGGGTGGAGCCCTCCGTGGACTCGCGCAGCCGTTACCCTTCGTGGGTTGAAGTCTCCATCAATGTGGACGTACGATAACACCACTTATCGGAACCACGCCAAAAATTCTCCGCGTCTCCATTGTGTTTGCACACTCCAATCCCATCCCTTTACATTCTTGCACTTGCATGCTTTACTCGGGGCCGGTGAAGGCCCACATCGGGCGAGCATGGCGCTGAAGTGGAGCAATGCGCCGTCGGACGAATTCCTTCAACACCATCGCCATCGTCACCCCCGCTTGCCTCAGCTTGGCCAGCCTGGACAAGATGCGCACCACCCGTGGGTCGGCAAGCTCCGCGTGCCCCCAGCCGAAGCTTGGCTCCGCCGGCGCCGATGGAAGAAGGAGCAGGGGGCTGAGCACAGAGGCGTACACATACACCCACTGCTTTCAGAAGCCCCTCATCTCCGGGCGGAGCGTGAAGTCAATGTCGGAGCCAACAGTCGCTGCCACCGCTTGGAACAACACGCACCCTGAGCGTTGCCCGCCGTCGACCAAGTGGAGCGCGAAGAAATGGTGGAGCAAGGCCACGGACGGGGCGATGCCCACGAAGGCCTCGCACAAGAAGGCAAAAGCAGAGAGGAGGATGATGGACCCAGAATCTAGATGCAGCGCGTGGATCTGGTAATGCGAAAGCACGGCGTTGAAGAAATCAGAGAACGGAGGTAGCAGGCCGGCGAAAAGAGCGTGGAGATGAAGGGGGATTTCGGTGGCCTCCATGTCAACTAAGGCCCGGGAGGCAGGCCAGACCGTCGTCGCTTTCCACTCATTGGAATCGGCGGCGAGGGCTTGCCGGACCTTGTCCAACCCCTCCTGGTTGATCACCGTGGACTGGCCCAGCGCCGGTTCCGGCCCCGGCGAGGGCTCCGCGGCCGCTCGAGCCTTCCCCTTCTTCGTCCTGGGAGCCATGGTGGTGGAGTAGATTGGAGCTGGCGTGGAATCTGGTAAGGAAGACGCAAGTTCGCAGGGAGGAAGGGGAGCAGAAGGCAAGCGCGGCGGGCAATGATGGCTGGGCCGCGTGCGTCAGGAAGTTGTCAAGCCGCGTGGTTGCCGAGGCGGCGTGGGCAAGTGGAGACGCCCATGTCCCATCAAGCGCCACGCGTCGGCTCGGTCCGCAGGTAATTGGGGCCCGCGGCGCTTCGCCCTTGCCCTTTGGCTTCGCCTTGAAGCCAAGTCCGACCGCGCCTTGGGCCCGGGGGCTACTGTCGATGTTCTGGGAACCAGGGTACCCAGACTTGCCTGCCTGTGGCCCACGGCGTGGCTCCATCGACGGCCTGGTACGGCCCAGTTTCAACACCAACAAGACAAGACCCTCGCGAGGGGCCAAGCCTCGCGAGGTAGACAGCGCCAAGACCTCCTGAGGGAGTGGCCTTCCCAGGCTGCCTCCTGAGGAGCAGAGATTTCTATGCAGGTATCCAACCTCACGAGGTTGCGGTGACGCAAGCCATGATGACCAAGGCCAGGCGGGCGCTAGCAGGCGCATAGGAGCAGGTTTCCTCTTTGGTGTTAAGGAGGCAAGCGCAGGCATGGGTTCCCAAGGAATCAGGCAAAGGTTTCCATTCCAGTGCAACGAGACTAAGACAGCCAGGACGGCAGGATGGATGTCATCACCGAGCCCACCGCGGTGTCACGACCAAAAGCTTTGCAGGCAAAGACCACCTTTCATGAGGATAAGATGTACTACTTGTGCCCTTTCAAATTGGCCACCGTGGGATCCCTTCCCGCCTTCGTTTTGGAGGAAGAGTATCGAGGCCGCTATAAGTATAAGCTAGCCACCACCATAGAGAGGGACCTGAACCGAAGGACGACTCACCCTCGCCCCAGAGCAGACCTCGCGAGGTTGTTCTTCCCTTGTACTAGTTCATCCCCAGCCCCTCGTGAGGCAAATCCACCATAAAGCAGGAGTAGGGTCTTACACCGCAAGGTGGCCCGAACCTGGGTAAACTGTTGTGTCCATCTCCTTCCTTGATCCATCGAGCTAGGCTATAGGGCGACGGGTTGGTTGGTTGGATAGGTTGAGTTCTTCGCACACGCCCCAGAGTTCGAACCTTCTTTGGGTCTGCGGAGCCCTGAATCCGACAGCTCAGCCCCGATTACCAGACCCGCCCCATAGGGATCGAACCCCGCCCCGACATTTTTCGACACCATTTGGCCATTATTCTAACCCGGTGGATAACATGATAGCAGCGGCTACCCGGCTCAATGCAATCCCTATTACGGATGAGACGCCTTTCGCAGTTGAGGTGCGAAACGCAATTGAGCTCTTACGGACAGCAGTTGCACAACAGGAGAAGTACACACATAGTCGTGAGAGGGTGCACTTGACCCCCCCCCCCCCCTCCCAAGCCACAGTTACAGCCGGCGCGTTGAGTCGCCGGCGGTTTCCAGTAGCGAACGACATCGTCGAGGGAATCAGGATGACCCACCCCGTGGGAATAACCCGCCCCTTACTCATGCTCAGGAGATTGTAAACGATGCCAGAGCTCGCCGAGAGGCAGACGCTGCGGCGGCGGCTCAATTGGGGGCTTATCAGCAGCCTCCGATCACCCCTTCAGCGTCAGTAGGGGCTGGCATAATTTCCAGGTCTGCCGGAGTGCCTTGTTTAGTACCAACTTTACGTAATGAGCGTTTACCTAAGGATTTCAAGGGTCCTCGTAAGGTGGCTAACTATACAGATGATCTCCCCCCTGAGGCCTGGATTGAGAGTTATGAGTTAGCCATGGAGATGCTGGATGTCAATGATGCTGTATGTGCCAAGTACTTTACCATGATGTTGGATGGACCAGCTCGAACCTGGTTAAAAGGGTTGCCCGCCAACTCCATCAATTCATGGGCAGAGTTGAAAGCACAGTTCATTCAGAATTTCAAAGGAACATGCAAGCAGCCTTTCACGATTATCGATCTTGATAACTGTGTGCAGCGTGAAGATGAGTCGGCTCATCATTGGGTCCGACGGGTCTCGGCTATTATGCACTCTTCAGACAGTATTGCGGCGGGTCAAGCGGTTCTGGTCTTGGAAAAGAACTGTCACTTTACCCCCCTTAAGCAGAAGCTTGGGCGGCTTAAACGTCATTGTAATGATATGGGTGAGCTTATGGCGGCTCTCATTAAGTATGCCGACTCTGATACCACCAAGGACCCTGGATCTGATAATGAGAAATCCAACAAGGGAAAGAAAGGTGGTAATGGTAAGGGTCAGCAGCAGAATATGGCAGGGCACAATGGAAACAACTAGGGTAACAGTGCTAAGCGCAGACAACTCGATGGCGGGTCAGATCTTGTAGCTAACACCAACACTGTGTATAAAAACCAGCGTCGTAATGGTAATGGTAAGCCATCTTTTGGAGGGAAGAACTTTAATATTGAGGCGATGATGAATGAGCCTTGCCCAAAACACAGTCTGCCTAATAAGCCGGCGACTCATGCTTGGAAAGACTGTTTCATCATGCGAGAGTACAGGAATTCCAACTTTAGTCAGAATCATGGCAACAATAATGGCCCGCCTGCCGGGTCAGGATCCGGCTCACAGGGGCCCGGCTTTGGTGGTGGTGGTTCAAGTTCCGGCTATCAAGGACAGGGCAACCAGGGTGGTTATAACCAATAGTCTGGTCATGGTAACCTGCAGCATTAGTCAGGATATCATAGTAATCCAAAACAGCTCAACAGTGGCCAGTATCATGTTTTCACCACAAGTCTTTGCAAGTGAGATCAGAAGGTTCATAAGCACGCGGTCAATGCAATTGAGCCGGCGGTGCCTCAATACTTGCGGTGGTCAGAATATCCAATCACATGGAGTCGGGAAGATCACCCGCCCCGGGTTGAGAATCCGGGTCAACTGGCACTGGTGGTAGCCCCTCAGGTCGGGGGTTATAAATTCACTAAAGTACTCATGGATGGTGGCAGTAGTATCAACATCATGTATTATGACACCTTTCACCAGATGAACTTAACTGACAAGGACCTTAAGCCGTCTTCTACGGTTTTTCACGGCGTGGTGCCTGGTAAGTCGACGTATCATGTTGGAAAGATTGCCTTGGAAGTGGCTTTTGGCAATGATTATGACTACAGAGCAGAGACGCTATGGTTTGAGGTGGTTAAAATCAAGAGTCCTTACCATGCCTTATTTGGGCGGCCGGTTTATGCCAAATTTATGGCTCGACCTTGTTATGTTTATTTGCAGCTTAAGATGACAGGGCGTAAGGGCACTATTACGGTGCATGGTGATCGTAAAATTGCTCTGGAATGTGAGGAAGGGGATGCTGCCTATGCTGAGTCGGTCTGTGCCACTAAGGAGCTTAAGTTTTATAAGGATAATGTTGAGCCGGCTGATATGACCCCTTTGAAGAAGCCCACTACTGAGAAAGACCCTTTGTTGAAGTTTAAGTTGGCTGATGACACTAAGCAGGTTGACTTTGTCCCTGGCAATCTCAGCAGTTCACAGTGGGGGCCAATATGGATCCTAAATAGGAAAGCGCGCCCATCGAGTTCATCCGTGAGAATCGGGACATCTTTGCATGGAAACCTTTTGACATGTCGGGTGTACCAAGAGAATTCGCAGAGCACACTCTTAATGTGAATCCTAAGTTTAAGACGGTCAAGCAATTTCTTCATCATTTCAATGAAGAACGACGTAAGGCCATTGGAGAAGAGGTAGCCCGGCTCTTAGCAGCTGGGTTTATTGTGGAAGTCTTTCATCCTGAGTGGTTGGCTAACCCTGTGCTTGTACTAAAAAAGAGCGGCACATGGCGTACGTGTGTTGACTACACAGATCTTAACAAGGCTTGTCCAGCTGATCCATTCGCTCTCCCTCGTATCGACCAGATTATTGATGCCATGGCGGGTTGTGAGAGTTTGTGTTTCCTGGATGCTTATTCTGGTTATCATCAGATCAAGATGGCAGTTAAGGACCAAGAGAAGACGTTCTTTATCACCCCTTTTGGAGCTTTCTGCTATGTCTCTATGCCTTTTGGGCTTAAGAGTGCTCAGGCGACTTATCAACGCTGTGTTCAGAATTGCTTTCACAGTCAGATTGGGCGTAATGTGCATGCGTATGTGGATGATATTGTGGTCAAATCCAGAAAGAAGGAGACGCTCGTGGATGACTTGAAAGAAACTTTTGACAATCTCCGAATCTATAAAATAATGCTTAACCCGGCCAAGTGTGTCTTTGGTGTGCCTGTAGGTAAACTATTGGGTTTTCTGGTCTCAGAAAGGGGCATTGAGGCTAACCCGGAGAAGATTAAGGCCATCACTTCACTAGCTAAGCTGGTGTGTGTCAATGACATTCAGCGTATGGCGGGTCGTATCACGGCTCTGAGCCGATTTATAAGCCGCCTGGGCGAGAAGGCGATTCCTTTATACCAGATGATGAAGAAGACAGATCACTTTGTTTGGAGTGATGCTGCTGATAAGGCGTTTGAGGCGCTCAAGAAACAGTTAGCTGAGCCGCCTGTCCTTGCTGCTCCTATTGAGAAAGAGCCTTTGCTCCTGTATGTGGCGGCTAATAGTAAGGCTGTTAGTGTGGTAATTTTTGTGGAACGCAAGGAGGTAGGTAAGGAGTACCCGGTTCAGCGGCCGGCTTATTATGTCAGTGAGGTGTTGATTGAGTCCAAGCAACGATACCCGCATTGGCAGAAACTGGTGTATGGGGTGTTCATGGCGAGTCGCAAACTGAAGCATTATTTTCTTGGTCATCCTATTACTGTGGTCAGCTCTGCTCCCTTAGGAGACATTATTCAAAATAGGGAGGCGACGGGCCGGGTTGCTAAGTGGGCAATTGAACTTGGACCTCATAGTTTGAAATATGTGCCAAGAACAACTATTAAATCTCAGGCTCTGGTGGATTTCATCAATGACTGGACAGAGTTGCAGACGCCTGAGGAGAAGCCTAATAACACATATTGGATGATTCACTTTGATGGGTCCAGGCAGTTGGAAGGCTCGGGGGCTGGAGTTATTTTGACTTCCCCACGAGGTGACAAATTCTGTTATGTTTTAAGGCTAATGTTTCCTTGTACTAACAATGCAGCTGAGTATGATGCTTTACTCCACGGCCTTCGTATGGCCAAAGAGATGAATTTGAGCCAGGTCAAGTGCCTGGGCGACTCAGACCTTGTGGCTCAGCAAGTCTCAGGCACGTGGGATTCTAAAGATCCGCTTATGACGGCTTATCACCGGGCGGTTGACAATATTACTGGTCACTTCAAGGGTTATCAGGTGGATCACCTTGATCGACGGAAGAATGAGGCGGCTGATGCCTTGAGCCAGCTTGGGTCTCAACATAAGCCGGTGCCTCCTAATGTGTTTCTTGATGTATTGCATAATCCTTCGGTCAAGTTACCATCGGAAGAGGACCTTGCGGTTCCTGACCTGGAGGCGCAGTTGGTGGCGGCTCTCCATGCTATTCCTGATTGGACGCTTCCCTACTTGGCTTATATGACCCGGGGCGAGTTACCTGAGGATGTAACATTGGCAAGACAACTAAGCAGGAGGTCTAAGTCTATGACTATTGTCAATGGCGAGTTATACCGATGCAGTGTGACAGGCGTGTTTCAACGTTGTGTTTCTCCTGAAGAGGGCCGTGAGATCTTACGAGAGATTCATGAAGGTGATTGTGGTCATCATGTTGGCTCTAAGTCCTTAGTGGCTAAAGCTTTTTGTCACGGGTTTTATTGGCTGACAGCTCATGCTGATGCAGAAGATACCGTCAGTAAGTGTGATGGGTGTCAGAAATTTTCTCGACGAGCTCATGTGCCGGCCCAAGAGTTGCGGATGATTCCAATAACTTGGTCGTTTGCAGTCTGGGGGCTTGATATGGTTGGACCTTTCAAGAGGTCTAAGGATAAGAAAACCCACCTCTTGGTGGCGGTTGACAAATTTACCAAATGGGTAGAAGCAGAGCCAGTTAGCAAGTGTGATGCAGCAACTGCAGTTCAGTTTGTGAAAAAACTGATCTACCGCTTTGGTTATCCTCATAGTATCATCACTGATAATGGCACTAATTTTTCTAAGGGTGTTATGATGGAGTTCTGTCAAAGAGAGCATATTCGTCTGGATGTTTCTTCTGTGGCCCATCCACAGTCTAATGGTCAGGCAGAAAGGGCTAACCAAGAAATTTTGAGAGGCATCAAGCCCCGGCTACGCCGGGTTGTTGGGTTGAGGAATTACCTTCAGTACTTTGGAGTATCAATACCACCCCCAACAGGTCAACAGGCTATACGCCTTTCTTCATGGTCTATGGTGCAGAGGCGGTTCTCCCAAGTGATATCCATCATGACTCGCCCAGAGTAGCGGCTTATGTTGAAACTGATAATGAGACGGCATGACAGAACACACTTGATGCTTTGGATGAAGAACGTGACCTTGCGGTGGCTCATTCAGCAATATACCAGCAAGACCTGCGTCGATATCATAGCCGCAGAGTCAAGACTCGGGCATTTCAAGAAGGCGACTTAGTGCTCCGACTCATTCAGGATTAGACAGATATGCATAACCTATCTCCACCTTGGGAAGGACCTTTTGTGGTCAGTAAGAACCTCAACAATGGCTCGTATTATCTCATTGATATACGTGAGCGTAAGAAGTCACACACCTCTGAGAAGGAGACCAACAGGCCGTGGAATTTTGCTCATCTTTGGGCTTACTATACTTGAGCCACCGGCTCTCCCCATTGTACATACTTCTATCGATGTATATATCTTTTTATGATCAATATAATAAAGTCGGCATCCCTAAAAAATTCAGGGCCTCTGTCGTTTCATTTCTGTGTATCTGAGTCTTTGTTAATTGGTCATAAGGTCACTTGGGGGCTTCCAACCCACCGGGTTTAGCTTTCATACCCTCTTGATCGGCCTGAGTTGCCATATTCTGAGTTACACCTGCCTGTTTGCAACTTGCTACTCCGCCAGGTGATCCGCCGAACTCTTAACAGTCAATCTTTTTTAAGACCCTAAACTTGTTAAGGTTAAAACGGTGGCTTGTGTCACGTGAGAGCCGGCTTACAGTGAGCTAGGATAAACTCAACGGTTGTGCGGCCTTGAAAGCACAAGGCCTGTGAGCCAACTTGTTTGGTCGTGGTTTGAAAACCGGCCTAACAAAAATTTAGGATTTTTTGTATCTCCTTGGATTCTTGGGATGTTTTTCTGTTAAGTTTTTGCTTTTGTGCAAATTGTGACTGCCCGGGTCATAAGGTTCCGGATTATGTTGCTCATGTTTGAGTATTTTTGGGTTGTAACCCGCCCTGGCTTTGGACTTTAAGTCGCCAGTATGTTTTGGTTTGAGCAGCCATGGTTATGAGGCTACAAGTTTTTGGGTTATCACCCGCCTTGGTTTTTGGTTTTTACGTTGTCAGAATGATTTGGCTCTACAACCATGTTAATCATGTTTTCAACTATTATATGAGACTATGAGTCTTCGGGTTTGGTAACCCGCCCTTGTTTCTGACTATAAGTCGCCAGCATATATGTTGATGAATCTTCTGTAAGATATACACGACCACAAGGGGAAGAGCATAGTCATTGCAAAGGCTCATATATGCCACAAAGTTGAACTACAGGGTCAAAAATTGGGATAAACGTGCACGAAGGCATGACATGGCGGATCAACGTTTTCAACTACCCTATTAAAAGGCTTCAACTGAGCCCAAATTTTTTTTGCATCAAGTGTTTTTGGAGCTGCACTCCCATAACACGGCCTGAGAGCCGCCTGGATCATCATCACTATGGTCAGTTGTCTTCCTGACGCCTTGAAGATTGTGGGTCATCCCGCGCCGGCTCTTCTTCGTCGACCATCTGGAGGTCAGCCGATGTCCAGTCTATGCCGGTTAAAGCCTCAAATGTGGCTTCATCATTAATAATAATGGAAGAGTCGAGGTCAGGGGCGAAGATGTGCTTACGCCTAGGAGTAACAAGATCCATCACTTCATGCGTGGGTGGCTTAATCTTGTTGGTGTTTTCATCATAAGCCAGTGTGTAGTGGTTCAAGTTCAGCTCTTCTATAATCTTGCATGCTACGGGCCGCATCTCCCTGACACATTTGTTGAAGTCTTGCTCTTCAAAAACGGACCCGTCGTCCTTGAACTCCGGGCATCCAATGGCTACTTCTTCCGGGTGAAGTTCGGATTGCCACACCTTGGCCCGGCCTAGAGCAACGATGGCTCCGGCTCAGGCGACTGACAATTTTAGCTCTTCAATTTGAGCTGGTGCTGTTGAGAGTTGATCCAATACGGTTTTGATGAGAGTGGGAGATTTCTTTCCACCTGACAAGGCCACAAGGCTTCGCAGCGTTCCAGTGTACAACTGTTTTGTCAAAGAATAAGCCGCCTTAAGCTTCAGCAGCATGTTTTGACCAAGGCTGGCGCTTCTGGAGCCTGTTCAAATTACGCATAAGAATCGCCGGGCGGGTCAACAAATTATGTCTTACGAATCGCCAGGCGAGTTAAAGAAATATCAAAGCAGATGGTGAGTTGCATATGAATCTTACCAAAGATGGCGGCCGACATTTGAATGATATGTTGCTTTAAGCCGGCTAACTCTTCAGTCACCAGCTTAAGCTCAGCTTCAGCTCTTTTCTGCAGGGCAGCCTTGTCAGCTTCCCAGACGGTTCTCTCAGCATCAAAAACCGCCTTGACCTTTTCAAATTCTTCCAATGAAGTTTTTAACGTTGACTCGGCCTTGGAAGTTTCAGCCTGTTGCAGCTCAATATTTTTCTTCAAGCCACCCAGTTGCGACTCTTTCATGTTCAACTCTTCCTGAAATACAATGTTGAAGCAATGATTATTACACAATGAACAATGTCAATATTATACAAGTATTTAAGTACCAGAGCACATTGCAAGCAATATACTTGGCACTTGGGGGCTAATTTCTTATTATGACCCAGCTTATCTTGTCAGATTAAGCTGGCCCTTGGGGGCTACATGTTTGATTTTATTAAGGTCATTGAAGACCCGGCTTATCTTGTCAGGTTAAGCCGGCCATTGGGGGCTACATGTTTGATTTTATTAAGGTCATTGAAGACCCGGCTTATCTTGTCAGATTAAGCTGAACCTTGGGGGCTACATGTTTGATTTTATTAAGGTCATTGAAGACCCGACTTATCTTGTCAGATTAAGCCGGCCCTTGGGGCTACATGTTTGATTCTACTAAGGTCATTGACGACCCGGCTTATCTTGTCAGATTAAGCTGGCCCTTGGGGGCTACATGTTTGATTCTATTAAGGTCATTGAAGACCCGGCTCATCCTTGTTAGGATAAGCCGACCCTTGAGGGCTACATATGGTTTTGTTCAAAGTTAATGATTTGAAGACCCGGCTCATCCTTGGTAGGATATGTCGGCCCTTGGGGGCTACATAACTATATGCATATGAACCAATGGAAAGAGTTTTAGTTTGTACCTTGAACTTCTGCCTCATCAGGTTAACCAGGCCAGCCTCCATACCGCGGCTTGTGTGCAGACGGCTTAGGTAGCCTGCGTGCAACTCGCCTGCGCTAAAATCTGCATAGTGTTGCAGGTCCAGTTTTAGCTTGCCCTTGTCTGCGGCTGGCGGTTCTTCTTTGGCACTATGTTTAGCCAAGACAGTAGGGTTTCTTGGCTCTGTATAGCCTGTGCCAGTAATGAGGACATCTTCAGTTATCTTCTCAGAAGGAATCTCTTTAGTTAACTTGACAGGGCTTGGCGGCTTGGGGCTTGGCGGGTCATGACTGGCGGCTGGGTTGATTTCAGTATGCATTGGCTCAAGAATTGTGGCATCAATTTGTGGTGGCGGGTCATTGGCAGGATCTTCAGGATTTTGAATTGAAGCTTTAGGGGCCCCTCTCTCTCCCGTTACCCCGTAGTTCCACCGCCTCGTCCCGGCGACGCTTAGCGCAGCACTGTCGATGCTCCACCACCACCATCACCACCACACCATCGTGTTGGTTGTGATCCCATGTACTTCTCCTCTCCCGCTTGCTGGATCAAGAAGGAGGAGACGTCATCGAGCCGCATGTGTGCTAAACTCGGAGGTGCCGTCCGTTCGACACTAGATCAGTTGGATCGTGATCGGGTCGCGAAGAGTACGACTACATCAACCGCGTGATAAACGCTTCCGCTTAGCTATCTACAAGGGTATGTAGATGCTCTTCCCCTCTCGTAGCTATGCATCTCCATGGATAGATCTTGCGTGTGCATAGAATTTTTTTAGTTTTCCATGCAACGTTCCCCAACAGTGGCATCATGAGCCAGGTCTATGCGTAGATGATATGCACGAGTAGAACACAAAGGAGTTGTGGGCAGTGATGGTCATACTGCTTACCACCAACGTCTTATTTTGATTCAGCGGCATTGTGGGATGAAGCGGCCCAGACCAACCTTACATGTCCACGTACATGAGACCGGTTCCACCGACTGACATGCAACTTGTTTTGCATAAAGGTGGCTGGCGGGTTTCTGTTTCTCCTACTTTAGTTGAATCAAATTTGACTACGACCTGTCCTTGAAGAAGGTTAAAACAACAAACTTGATAATCACCGTTGTGGTTTTGTGTAGGTAAGAACGATTCTTTCTAGTTGCCCGTAGCAGCCACGTAAAACTTGCAACAACAAAGTAGAGGACGTCTAACTTGTTTTTGCAGGGTTTGTTGTGATGTGATATGGTCAAGACGAGATGTGATATACGTTGTTGTATGAGATGATCATGCTTTGTAATATCGACAACCGGAAGGAGCCTTAGGGTTGTCTCTTAATTATCGTATGAAATGCAAGTGCCATGTAATTGCTTTACTTTATCGCTATGCGTTAGCAATAGTTGTAGAAGCAATAGTTGGCGAGACGACCCCAACGCAATGATGGAGATCAAGGTGTCGAGCCGGTGACGATGGAGATTATGACGATGCTTTGAAGATGGAGATCAAAAGCACAAGATGATGATGGCCATATCATGTCACATATTTTGATTGCATGTGATGTTTATCCTTTATGCATCTTACTTTGCTTAGAACGACGGTAGCATTATAAGATGATCCCTTCACTAAATTTCAAGATAAAAGTGTTCTCCTCGAGTATGCACCATTGCTAAAGTTCATCGTTTCGAAGCACCTCGTGATGATCGGGTGTGATAGACTCTACGTTCACATACAACGGGTGTAAGCCAGATTTACACACGCGGAATACCTGGGTTAAACTTGACGAGCCTAGCATGTACAGACATGGTCTGGGAACACTGGAGACCAAAAGGTCGAACATGAGTCATATAGTAGATATGATCAACATGAAGATGTTCACCATTGATGACTACCCCATCTCACGTGATGATCGGACATGGGTTAGTTGATTTGGATCATGTATCACTTAGACAACTTGAGGGATGTTGATTTAAGTGGGAGTTCATTAGTAATTTGATTAATTGAACTAAGATTTATCATGAACATAGTCAAAATGTCTTTGCAAATTATGTTGTAGTTCAATAGCTCGCGATGTAGCTTCCCCGTTTTTTGATACGTTCCTAGAGAAAACTAAGTTGAAAGTTGATGGTAGCGATAATGCGGACTGGGTCCATGATATGAGGATTATCCTCATTGCTGCATAGAAGAATTATGTCCTTGATGCACTGCTAGGTGACAGACCTGTTGCAGGAGCTGATGCAGACATTATGAACGTTTGGCAAAGCTCGATCTGATGACTACTTGATAGTTTAGTGCGCCATGTTTTACGGCTTAGAATCGGGGCTCCAAAGATGTTTTGAACGCCATGGAACATATGAGATGTTCTAAGAGCTAAAATTGGTATTTCAGGCTCATGCCCATGTTGAGAGGTATGAGACCTCTGACAAGTACTTTGCCTACAAGATGGAGGAGAATAGCTCAGCCAGTGACCATGTCCTCAGAATGTCTGGGTACTACAATCGCTTGAATCAAGTGGGAGTTAATCTTCCAGATAAGATAGTGATTGACAGAATTCTCCAATCACTATCACCAAGCTACTAGAGCTTCGTGATGAACTATAATATGCAAGGGATGACGAAAACGATTCCCGAACTCTTCGCGATGCTGAAATCAACGGAGGTAGAAATCAAGAAGGAGCATCAAGTGTTGATGGTTAACAAGACCACTAGTTTCAAGAAAAAAGGGCAAGGGAAAAAAAGGGAACTTCAAGAAGAATGGCAAGCAAGTTGCTGCTCCCGTGAAGAAGCCCAAAGCTGGACCCAATCCTGAAACTGAGTGCTTCTACTGCAAGGGAAATGGTCACTGGAAGCGGAACTGCCCCAAATACTTGGTGGATAAGAAGGATGGCAAAGTAAATAAAGGTATATTCGATATACATGTTATTAATGTGTACATTACTGGTGCTCATAGTAGCCCCTGGGTATTTGATACCAGTTCAGTTGCTAAGATTAGTAACTCGAAACAGGAGTTGTAGAATAAACAGAGACTAGTTAAGGGCGAGGTGACGATGTGTGTTGGAAGTGTTTCCAAGATTGATATGATCACCATCGCACACTCCCTCTACCTTCGGGATTAGTGTTGAGCCTGAATAAATGTTATTTGGTGTTTACGTTGAGCATGAACAAGATTAGATCATGTTTATTGCAATACGGTTATTCATTTAAGTCAGAGAATAATTGTTGTTCTGTTTACATGAATAAAACCTTCTATTGTCATACACCCAATGTGAATGGTTTATTGAATATCGATTGTAGTGATACATATATTCATAATATTGATGCCAAAAGATGCAAAGTTGATAATGATAGTGCAACATACTTGTGGCACGGCCTTTTAGGTCATATTGGTGTAAAGCGCATGAAAAAACTCCATGTGGATGGACTTTTGGAATCACTTGATTATGAATCATTTGACACTTGCGAACCACGCCTCATGGGCAAGATGACTAAAACTCCGTTCTCCGGAACAATGGAGCAAGCTAATGACTTATTGGAAATAATACATACCGATGTATGCGGTCCGATGAGTGTTGAGGCACGCGGTGGGTATCGTTATTTTCTAACCTTTACAGATGATTTGAGTAGATATGGGTATATCTACTTAATGAAACACAAATCTGAAACATTTGAAAAGTTCAAAGAATTTCAGAGTGAAGTAGAGAATCATCATAACAAGAAAATAAAGTTTCTACGGTCTGATCGTGGAGGTGAATATTTGAGTTATGAGTTTGGCCTTCATTTAAAACAATGTGGAATTGTTTCACAACTCACGCCACCTGGAACACCACGGCGTAATGGTGTGTCCGAACATCGTAACCGTACTTTATTAGATATGGTGTGTTCTATTATGTCTCTTACCGATTTGCCTTTATCATTTTGGGGTTATGCATTAGAGACAGCCGCATTCACGTTAAATAGGGCATCGTCTAAATCCGTTGAGACGGCGCCGTATGAATTATGGTTTGGAAAGAAACCTAAAGCTGTCATTTCTTAAAGTTTGGGGATGTGACACTTATGTCAAAAGGCTTCAGCCTGATAAGCTCGAAGCCAAATCGAAGAAGTGCGTCTTCATAGGATACCCTAAGGAAACTATTGGGTACACCTTCTACCACAGATCCGAAGGCAAGATCTTTGTTGCCGAGAACGGGTCCTTTCTAGAGAAGGAGTTTCTCTCGGAAGAAGTGAGTGGGAGGAAAGTAGAACTTGATGAGGTAGTTGCACCTTCTCTCAAATTGGAAAAGTAGCTCAGCAGGGAAAAATGTTTCCGTGTTGCCTACACCAACTAGAGAGGAAGCTAATGATGATGATCATGAAACTTCAGATAAAGTTACTACTGAACTTCGTAGGTCAACCAGAACACGTTCCGCACCAGAGTGGTAATCCTGTCCTGGAAGTCATGTTGTTAGACAACGGCGAACCTACAAACTATGAACAAGCTATGATGAGCCCAGATTCCGACAAATGGCTTGAGGCCATGAAATCTGAGATAGGATCCATGTATGAGAACAAAGTGTGGACTTTGGTGGACTTGCCCGATGATCGGCAGGCCATTGAAAATAAATGGATCTTCAAGAGGAAGACGGACGCTGATGGTAATATCGCTGTCTACAAAGCTCGACTTATCGCAAAAGGTTTTCGACAAAGGATTGACTACGATGAGACTTTCTCACCCGTAGCGATGCTTAAGTCTGTCCGAATCATGTTAGCAATTGCCGCATTTTATGAAATCTGGCAAATGGACGTCAAAACTGCATTCCTTAACTGATTTCTTAAAGAAGAGTTGTATATGATGCAACCAGAAGGTTTTATCGATCCTAAAGGTGCTAACAAAGTGTGCAAGATCCAGTGATCCATCTATGGACTGGTGCAAGCATCTCAGAGTTGGAATATACACTTTGATGAGGTGATCAAAGCATATGGTTTTATACAGACTTACGGCGAAGCCTTTATTTACAAGAAAGTGAGCGGGAGTTCTGTAGCATTTCTGATATTATATGTGAATGACATATTGTTGATTGGAAATGATATAGAATTTCTGGATAGCATAAAAGGATACTTGAATAAGAATTTTTCAATGAAAACCTCGGTGAAGCTACTTACATATTGGGCATCAAGATCTATAAAGATATATCATGACGCTTAATAGGACTTTCACAAAGCACATACCTTGGAAAAAGTTTTGAAGAAGTTCACAATGGATCAGTCAAAGAAAGGGTTCTTGCCTGTGTTGCAAGGTGTGAAGTTGAGTAAGACTCAAAGCCCGACCACGGCAGAAGATAGAGAGAGAATGAAAGTCATTCCCTATGCCTCAGCCATAGGTTCTATAAAGTATGCCATGTTGTATACCAGACTAGTTGTGTGCCTTGCCATGAGTTTGGCAAGGGAGTACAATAGTGATCCACGAGTGGATCACTGGTCAGTGGTCAAAATTATCCTTAGGTACCTAAAGAGGACTAAGGAAAAATTTCTCGATTATGGAGGTGATAAAGGGTTACATCGATGCAAGCTTTAACACTGATCCAGATGACTCTAAGTCTCAATCTGGATACGTATTGAACATGGGAACAGTTAGCTAGAGTAGCTCTATGCAGAGCATTGTAGACATAGACATTTGCAAAGTACACACATATCTGAATGTTGCAGACTCATTGACTAAAACCTCTCTCACACGCAAAACATGATCACACTCTAGTAAAATCTTTGGGTGTTAATCATATGGCGATGTGAACTAGATTATTGACTCTAGTAAACTCTTTGGGTGTTAGTCACATGGTGATGTGAACTATGGGTGTTAATCACATGACGATGTGAACTAGATTATTGACTCTAGTGCAAGTGGGAGACTGGTGGAAATATGCCCTAGAGGCAATAATAAAATGGTTATTATTATATTTCCTTAATCATGATAAAGGTTTATTATTCATGCTAGAATTGTATTGACCGGAAACTTAAATACATGTGTGGATACATAAACAAATACCGTGTCCCTAGTGAGCCTCTACTAGACTAGCTCGTTGTTCAAAGATGGTTAAGGTTTCCTAACCATAGACATGAGTTGTCATTTGATAACGGGATCACATCATTAGGAGAATGATGTGATCGACAAGACCCATCCGTTAGCTTAGCATATGATCGTTCAGTTTATTGCTACTGCATTCTTAATGTCAAATACATGTTCCTTCGACCACGAGATCATGCAACTCCCCGATACCGGAGGAATACCTTGTGTGCTATCAAACGTCACAATGTAACTGGGTGATCATAAAGATGCTCTACAGGTATCTCCGAAGGTGTCTGTTGAGTTGGCGTGAATCGAGATTGGGATTTGTCACTCCGTGTATCAGAGAGGTATCTCTGGGCCCTCTCGGTAATACACATCACAAGAAGCTTGCAAGCAAAGTGACTAAGGAGTTAGTTGCAAGATGATGTATTACGGAACGAGTAAAGAGACTTGTCGGTAACGAGATTGAACTAGGTATAGAGATACCGACGATCGAATCTCGGGCAAGTAACATACCGACAGACAAAGGGAATTACGTATGTTGTCATAAAGGTTCAACCGATAAAAGATCTTCGTGGAATATGTAGGAATAAATATGGGCATCCATGTCCCTCTATTGGTTATTGACCGGAGAGGTGTCTCGGTCATGACTACATAATTCCCAAACCCGCAGGGTCGCACGCTTAACGTTCGTTGACGCTAGAGTAGTATTGGGATATTTGATGAGTGGTAACCAAATATTGTTCGGAGTCTCGGATGAGATCCCAGATGTCACGAGGAGTCTCGGAATGGTCGATATGTAAAGATTTATATATGGGAAGTCATATTTTGGGTTCCGGAAAAAGGTGCAGTTTTTTCGGTATTGTACCGGGAAGCTTCCAGAAGGTTCCGGAGGATTTGGGAGGGGTACGAAAGTCCACAAGTGGGTCCACCACGACCCAAGGGCTAGAATGGGCTGCGGGGAGGTACCCTGGCCTTATTGGGCTAGGCGCACGAAGTCCTCAAAAGCCCATGTGGCTAGGGAAGGCAAAAAAGGAAGGAGTCCTAGTAGGAATAGGATTGGACTTGGAGTCCAAGTCCTCTCCCCCTTAGCTACGCCCTAGGACTTGGAGGGGCTGTTTCCCACACCCCTCCACCTATATATAGAGGGGAGGGGGCGCCCCAAGAGGACACACCAAGCCCTTGGCTCCCCTCTCTCTCCTGTTACCCCGTAGTTCCACCGCCTCGTCCCGGCGACGCTTAGCGAAGCGCTGTCGGTGCTCCACCACCACCATCACCACCACGCCATTGTGTTGGTTGTGATCCCATCTACTTTTCCTCTCCCGCTTGCTGGATCAAGAAGGAGGAGACGCCATTGAGCCGCATGTGTGCTAAACTTGGAGGGGCCATCCGTTCGGCACTAGATCGGTTGGATCGTGATCGAATCGCGAAGAGTACGACTACATCAACCGCGTGATAAACGCTTCCGCGTAGTGATCTACAAGGGTATGTAGATGCTCTTCCCCTCTCATAGCTATGCATCTCCATGGATAGATCTTGTGTGTGCGTAGAATTTTTTTAGTTTTCCATGCAACGTTCCCCAACACAATTTTCTCTTACACTAAATGATCCAACACATTTAGAAGCAATTTTTATTGCCTTATTGCACCGGTGACAACTTACTTGAAGGATCTTACTGAATCCATAGGTAGGTATGGTGGTCTCTCAAAATAAGATTTGGGTTAAGGGTTTTTGGATGCACAAGTAGTATCTCTACTTAGTGCGGAATTTTTGGCTAGAAAAGATATTGAGCAAGCACCACATGTTAAAGGATCTATGACAATATAACTTCTATGTGAATATGAACAAACATAAATCATTACGTTGTCTTCCTTGTCCAACGTCAACTATTTTGACACAAAATATTTAATGGGGGCTCACAATCATAAAAGATGTCCAAGATAGTGTATTTGCATGTGAATCTTCTCTTCCCTTATTAATTCTTTCATGAATTGCATCATTGACTAATGCTATGTTTGTCAATCTCCAACAAATTTTACCACTTATACTTTGCCTTATGTGATGCCATTACTTACCATAAGATTAGCATATGATATTTTTCATTTATTTTCCTTTATTTTTATTGAGACATAAAAGTAAAGAAACAAAACTCAAACTACTCTTTATTATATATCTCGCACACGATTACATCGATAGATAGATCACTAAGCAAACACTCGAAAAGAAAGGATTGAACTAAAACTTCTATTCAACTAAATCATAGGAAACTAAAGATCGAACTAAAATAGATAAAGGCAAAGATAGTGGTGGTAATACGATACCGGGACACCTCCCCCAAGCTTGGCACAAGCCAAGGGGAGTGTCCATACCATGAACTCAAGTCTCCTTTGGTGATGAAGAAGGTGGTGGTGGTGGTGATGAGGTAGTAGCGATCTTATCTTCCAGTTTCCATGGCAATGGCTCACCATCATAAGAGGAGGAGAGAGTCTCGCGAGTCCCTCAACTAGCAGCCAAACTCATACCTTTAAACCTTGCCTCATATTCAAAGACTTGGTTTTGGAGATCATAGATTTGGCTTTGCAGAAAGTTGATTTGCTCGTTGAAGGTGAAGACGATGTCCTTCATGGATTTGCCATCCACCTTGAGATCACGGGTGTAATCCGCGATCATGAGGTGATTGGCATTGAGTCCACGTTCCACCATCCCCTTGCACTTGAAGACCTCCTGCTCCATAGCTTCGAGCCTGGCCTCCATGGTCCCCGTCCCCTTGGGACCCTGGACGTCCTGGATGTGGAGCACCCCCTCACGCATCTCAATGGCTTGAGGGTGCTGCATCACCTCTCGCAAATATGGGTTGATGACGTTCTCGAAGAACTTGTCCTTGGAGGAGCCCGAAGCGGCCATTGCGATCTAGATCTGTCAGAAAACCACAAGAAAGAAGAACAGAAGATTTCTCCGTGATACGGTGGTCAATACGTTCGGGGGGTATATAAAGATTTTTTATCTTGGGAAACAAGCAAACAGGAGAAAAATGGAGTCGGGAAGGTTCCCGAGGTGGGCACAACCCACCTGGGCACGCCAGGGGGCCCTGGCGCGCCCTGGTGTCTTGTGCCCTCCTCAGGTGCCTTCCTGGTTGTTTCTTATTTTCCTAATTTTTAAAATATTCCAAAACTGACAGAAAATATTTTTGCCGATTTTTCGGAGTCCGTTTACTTACCGTATCACGTACCTCCTCTTTATTAATTATTCTGGAGTGTTCCGGAAGGTCTCTTTTATATGTTCCTCAGGTGTCATAGTTTGAATAATATTGCTTTCAACATTAATAGGCGTACCTAAAATATAATGTTTAATTCTTTGCCCATTGACCACCTTCAGCATTATTTATTTTGATAGCTCCAGAGCGGTAAACCTCTTCGATGATATAAGGTCCTTCCCATTTAGAGAGAAGTTTTCCTGCAAAGAATCTGAAAAGAGAGTTGTACAATAGAACATATTCTCCAACTTTGAATTCTCGCTTTTGGATTCTCTTGTCATGCCATCTTTTAACTTTTTCTTTAAATAACTTGGCATTTTCATAAGCTTGGGTTCTCCATTCATCTAATAAGCTAATATCAAATAACCTATTTTCACCGGCAAGTTTGAAATCATAGTTGAGTTCTTTAATTGCCCAATATGCTTTATGTTCTAACTCAAGAGGCAAATGGCAAGCTTTTCCATAAACCATTTTATAGGGAGACATAGCCATAGGATTTTTATATGCTGTTCTGTAGGCCCAAAGTGCATCATCCAATTTCTTAGACCAATTCTTTCGGGACCTATTAACAGTTTTCTGTAATATTAATTTTATTTCTCTATTGCTAAGTTCAACTTGACTACTAGATTGAGGATGATAGGGTGATGCAATCCTATGGTTAACATCATATTTAGCAAGCATTTTACGGAAAGCACCATGAATAAAGTGTGAACCACCATCAGTCATTAAATATCTAGGGACTCCGAACCTTGGAAAAATAACTTCTTTAAGCATTTTTAATGGAAGTGTTATGATCAGCACTACAAGTTGGAATAGCTTCTACCCACTTAGCAACGTAATCAATAGCAACCAAAATATGTGTATACCCATTAGAGGAAGGAAAAGATCCCATATAATCAAAACCCCAAACATCAAACGGTTCAACAGTAAGTGAATAATTCATAGGCATTTCTTGACGCTTACCGATATTACCAATTCGTTGACATTCATCACAAGATAAAACAAACTTACAGGCATCCTTGAAGAGAGTAGGCCAATAAAAACTAGATTGCAATACCTTGTGAGCAGTTCTATCTCCCGCATGATGCCCTCCATAAGCTTCGGAGTGACATTTCCATAGGATTTGTCCCTGTTCACGCTCAGGTACACAACATCTAATAATACCATCTACTCCTTCTTTATAAAGATGTGGGTCATCCCAAAAGTATTGTCTTAAATCATAGAAGAACTTTTTCTTTTTTTGGTATGTGAAACTAGGTGGTATGTATTTAGCAACAATGTAATTAGCATAGTCAGCATACCAAGGAGTATTATGAGAAACATTTATTGCAGCTAGTTGTTCATCAGGAAAGCTATCATCAATTGATAGTGGGTCATCAAGGATATTCTCTAACCTAGTTAAGTTATCAGCTACGGGGTTCTCAGCTCCTTTTCTATCAGTGATATGTAAATCAAATTCTTGTAGCAAGAGAACCCACCTAATGAGTCTAGGTTTAGCATCTTTCTTTTCCATAAGATATTTAATAGCAACATGATCGGTGTGAACAGTAACTTTAGAATCAACAATATAAGATCTGAATTTGTCACAAGCAAACACAACTGCTAAAAATTCTTTTTCAGTAGTAGCATAATTTCTTTGGGCACTGTCTAGAGTTTTGCTAGCATAATGGATAACATTTAATTTCCTATCAACTCTTTGTCCTAGAACAGCACCAACAGCATAATCACTAGCATCACACATAATTTCAAAAGGCAAGTTCCAATCAGGCGGTTGAACAATACGTGCAGAAGTTAAGGCTTTCTTAAGTGTTTCAAAGGCTTCTACACAATCATCATCAAAAACAAATGGAACATCCTTTTGTAAAAGATTTGTAAGAGGCCTAGAAATTTTAGAGAAGTCTTTAATAAACCTCCTATAGAAACCAGCATGACCGAGAAAACTATGAATACCTTTAATATCTTTAGGACATGGCATTTTCTCAATTGCATCAACTTTAGCTTTATCCACCTCAATACCTCGTTCAGAAATTTTATGTCCCAAGACAATACCCTCATTAATCATAAAGTGGCACTTCTCCCAATTCAAGACAAGATTAGTTTGCTCACATCTCTGCAAAACTCGATCAAGGTTGCTCAAGCAATCATCAAAAGAAGTTCCATAAACAGAAAAATCATCCATGAAAATCTCAACAAGCTTTTCACAAAAATCAAAGAATATAGCAGTCATACATCTTTGAAAGGTAGCAAGTGCATTGCATAAACCAAAAGGCATACATCTATAAGCATAAGTTCTGAAAGGGCAAGTAAAGGTGGTTTTCTCTTGATCAGGTTGTGAAACAGGTATTTGAGGAAAACCGGAATATCCATCTAGGAAGCAAAAGTGTGTGTGCTTTGATAATCTTTCTAGCATTTGATCAATAAAAGGCAAAGGGTAATGATCTTTTCTCGTAGCTTTATTTAATTTTCTAAAATCAATTACCATTCTCTAGCCAGTAACAATTCTTTGTGGAATGAGTTCATTTTTATCATTAGGAACAACGGTAATACCTCCTTTCTTAGGGACACAATGAACGGGACTCACCCATCTACTATAAACTATGGGATAGATTATACCTGATTCCAAAAGCTTTAATATTTCAGTTCTTACCACTTCTTTCATCTTAGGATTCAAACATCGTTGATGATCAACAACGGGCTTAGCATCAGGTTCCATATTAATTTTGTGCTGACAGAGAGTGGGACTAATGCCCTTAAGATCATCAAGAGTATATCCAATAGCAGCACGGTGCTTCTTCAGAATTTTCAATACTCTTTCTTCTTCATGTTCTGAAAGGTTAGCACTAATAATAACAGGATACTCTATTTCAGAGTGTCAGGCAATTGTTTCAATTCAAACACAGGATCACCTTTAGGTGGAGGAGGACCTCCTAGAGTTTTAATAGGCAAATTATGTTTGAGCAGAGGTCTTCATGCATGTGCATATCATTTTCATGGTCTAGCAAATATTGTTCTAGTGGATCAGTGGGAGGCACGGCAATAGAAGCAAGACCAATTATTTCATCCTTACTAGGTAATTCTTTCTTATGAGGTTGTCTATTAAACTTGGAAAAATTAAACTCATGAGACTCATCACCAAAGCTAACACCGACAGTTTGTTTTTCACAATCTATTTTAGCATTGACAGTGTTCAAGAAAGGTCTACCAAAGATAATGGGACAGAAGTCATCTTGTGGGGAACCAAGAACTAGAAAATCAATAGGGTATTTTATTTTCCCACACAAGACTTCAACATCTCTAACAATCCCAAGTGGTGTGATGGTGTCTCTATTAGCAAGTTTAATAGTAATATCTATGTCTTCTATTTCAGCGGGTGCTATGTCATTCATAATTTCTTGGTATAAAGTAAAGGGAATAGCACTCACGCTAGCACCTAAATCACATAAACCAGGATAACAATGATCTCCTATTTTAACTGAGACAAGGAGCATGCCAACAACAGGTCTATGTTTATCTTTTTCATCAGGTTTGGCAATTCTAGCAGCTTCATCACAGAAGTAAATAACATGCCCATCAATATTTTCTACCAGGAGATCTTTAACCATAGCAACACTAGGTTCTACTTTAATTTGTTCAGCAGGTTTAGGTGCTCTAATATTACTTTTGCGAACCACAGTTGAAACCTTAGCATGTTCCTTTATCCTAACAGGGAAAGGTGGTTTTTCAATATAAGCAGTAGGAACAACTGGGTCAACATTATAAATAATAGTTTCATCCTTAGCTATGTCGGGTTCTTTAATTTCTTCTTTAATAGGTGGGTGATATTTAAACCACTTCTCCTTAGGGAGATCAACATGAGTAGCAAATGATTCACAAAAGGAGGCTACTATCTCAGAGTCAAGTCCATATTTAGTGCTAAACTTGTGAAAAGCATCGGTATTCATAAAGGATTTAACACAATCAAATTCAAGCTTAATACCTGACTCTTTACCTTCGTCGAGTTGCATTTAATTCTTTCTAAAAGATCCCACCTGAATTCAATAGTCTTCTTCATAAAAGAACCAGTACAAGAAGTACCGAGCATGGATCGATCATCATAAGAAAGCCGAGCATAAAAATTCTGAATAATAATTTCTCTCGAGAGCTCATGATTGGGGCATGAATATAACATTGACTTAAGCCTCCCCCAAGCTAGAGCGATACTTTCTCCTTCACGGGGCCAAAAATTATATATATAATTCCGATCACGATGAACTAGATGCATAGGATAATTTTTTTGGTGAAATTCCAATTTCAATCGATTCCAATTCCAAGATCCAATATCATCGCATAGCCTATACCATGCCAATGCTTTTTCCTTCAAAGATAAAGGGAAAACCTTCTTCTTAGATTCATCTCCGGGCAAACCTGCAAGCTTAAATAATCCACAAATTTCATCCACATATATCAAGTGCATATCAGGATGTTCAGTTCCATCTCCTGCATAAGGTTTAGCTAGCAGTTGTTCTGCCATACCCGAAGGAATTTCATAATCAATATTTTCAGTAGGTGCAGTAGGTTGAGGGGTAGCTAATTGTGGTTTCGGTCGAGGTGAAGATACCCCGAACAAACCCCTCAAAGGATGATTCTCCATAGTAACAAGTGACAATAAATTTCAGCACGTAGTAATAATTTTCCCTTACCAATTTCCACTTACCAAGAGCGCTTCACTCCCCGGCAACGGCGCCAGAAAAGAGTCTTGATGACCCACAAGTATAGGGGATCAATCATAGTCCTTTCGATAAGTTAGAGTGTCGAACCCAACGAGGAGCGGAAGGAAATGACAAGTAGTTTTCAGCAAGGTATTTTCTGCAAGCACTGAAATAGTCAGTAACAGGTAGTTTGATAGCAAGATAATTTGTAACGAGCAAGTAATGGTAACGGTAAATAAAGTGCAGCAAGGTAGGCCAATCCTTTTGTGACAAAGGACAGGCCAAAACAGTCTCTTATGATAAGCAAAGCGTTCTTGAGGGGACACGGGGATTTCATCATATCACTTTCATCATGTTGATTTGATTCGTGTTCGCTACTTTGATAATTTGATATGTGGGTGGACCAGTGCTTTGGTGCTGTTCATACTTGAACAAACCTTCTACTTATGATTAACCCCCTCGCAAGCATCCGCAACTACGAGAAAAGTATTAAGATAAAATCTAACCATAGCATTAAACTTTTGGATCCAAATCAGTCCCTTACGGAGTAGCGCATATACTAGGGTTTAAGCTTCTGTCACTCTAGCAACCCATCATCTAATAACTACTCCATAATGCATTCCCTTAGGCCCAAATATGGTGAAGTGCCATGTAGTCGACGTTCACATGACACCACTAAGGGAATCACAACATACATATCATCAAAATATCAAACACATATCAAGTTCACATGATTACTTGCAACATGACTTCTCCCGTGACCTCAAGAACAAAAGTAACTACTCACAAATAATAATCATGCTCAATATCAGAGAGGTATTAAATAGCATAATGGATCTGAACATATAATTTTCCATCAAATAAACCATATAGTAATCAACTACAAGATGTAATCAACACTACTAGTCACCCACAAGTACCAATCTAAGGTTCCGGTACAAAGATTGAACACAAGAGATGAACTAGGGTTTGAGAGGAGATGGTGCTGTTGAAGATGTTGATGGAGATGGCCCTCCCAAAGATGGGAGAATTGTTGGTGATGACAATGACGATGATTTCCCCCTCCGGGAGGGAAGTTCCCCTGGCGGAATTGCTCCGCCGGAGGGCAAAAGTGATCCTGCCCAAGTTCCGCCTCGAGACGGCAGCGCTTCGTCCCGAAAGTCCTCCTCTTATTTTTTTCTAGGTTAAAATGACTTATATACCAGAAGAGGGGCAACAGAGGTGGGCCGAGGAGGGCACAACCCACCAGGGCGCACCTGGGCTCCCTGGCGTGCCCAGGTGGGTACAACCCACCTGGTGGGCCCCCTCTGGTGTTTATTTGCTCCAATATTCTTCATATATTCCAAAGCAATTCTCCGTAAATTTTCAGCTCATTTGGAGATGTGCAGAATAGGTAACTCTGACGTAGCTTTTTCAGGTCCAAAATTCCAGCTGTCGGTATTCTCCCTCTTTGTGTAAACCTTGCATAATATGAGAGAAAAGGCATTAAAAATACTCCAAAAAGCATTATTATGCATAAAAACATTATAAATAATAGTAGGTAAACATGATGCAAAATGGACGTATCAGCTATGCGTGTGTAAATGTATTGTGGGCCCTTTAACATGTGTTAAACTCAACCTTAACTTGAAGAAACTAAAAACTACCACTTTTACTTGTTAAGGGTCTAATCACCCCCCTCTAGACCCCTTTTCCCGATACTTTCAATTGGTATCAGAGCATTGGTCTTCATTGCTTTGGTTTAATCACCATTGGAGGAAGATGGATGAGCCTACGTTTGGGAGTATTAGACATAGAGTGCCTATTCTTGATGGGGAGTTTTATGGTTCTTGGAAAAATGAGATGCTTGAGATTTTCAATGAATACAATTTGAACAAGTATATTCTTAGCCCTTATGTGCCTCCCACTGATCCTTCGCATCCTACCCCCGATGAGTATCTTGATATGGTTCGCAATCTTAGAACGATTAATCTTATCATTAGAGGATTACCTAGAAATGCGCTTGTTTGCTTGCCAACCTTTGAATGCGCATACACTATATGGAATTATCTTGAGGAATGCTTTCCAAATTATTTCTTGAAAAATCTGAATGAAATTCTTCAAAAGTCCATTGCTTTTCATAAGATGAAGCCTAGTGATCCCAAGTTTGATGAATGTCTATTTGAGCTCCGTGATCTTATGCATGCCAAGGGTGATGTTGGAACCATTAGTAGCATCATCACGGAGACAATTAGGATTCATAAGCTTGCACATTGTCATGGTCATAAATCTAACGAATCACTTGAACTAGGTGATGACTACACGCATGACAATGATGATGATATTGAGCATGGCTATTATGACGAGGATGAAGAATTTGACATTGAATGTGAGAAGACTATGAGGAATCTTAGTCTCATGGCGAATCTTCAAAATTACATATCCGGAGGAAAAGAATGGATTCTTGATAGTGGATGTACCGGTCACATGAATGGAGATAAAGACATGTTTCGTGAGCTTGCCAAAAATGATGGTCCACGCAAGTATGTGACTTTTGGAGACAACTCCATGGGTAAGGTACTTGGCTTTGGTAAGGTGGCCATATCCAATGATAGCTCTATTCACAATGTTATGCTCATTGAGTCTCTTGGTTACAATCTTCCTTCCGTATCTAGACTAGCCGACTTTGGTTTCAATGTTCTATTTAGCGAAGTAGATTGCCAGGTGTTTCGTAGAGATAATCATAATATGGTCTTTACCAGTATTCATAGAGGTGATCTATACATTGTTGATTTCACTAAGATAGCCCAACCTCGTACTTGTTTAATTGCTAAGTCTTCTAAAGGATGGTTATGGCATAGAAGGTTAGGACATGTTGGCATGCGAAACCTTGATAAACTCATTAAAGGTGATCATATCCTTGGTGTTAAAGATGTTATATTTGACAAGGATAGACTTTGTAGTCCTTGCCAAGCAGGAAAACAAGTTGGAGGAAGTCATCCCGTGAAGAACATCATGACCACGAGAAGGCCACTTGAGCTACTTCACATGGATCTCTTCGGTCCCAATGCTTATAAGAGCCTTGGTGGTAACTCTCTCGGTTTGGTCGTTGTTGATGATTTTTTCAGATTTGCGTGGGTGTTCTTTCTTGATGACAAATTGCAGGTCCAAAAGATCTTCAAGAACTTCACCAAGAAGACCCAAAATCAATTTGAAGTGAAGATCAAGAAATTCAAAGTGATAATGGAATGGAGTTCAAGAACGCCAATGTGGATATCTTTCTTGACGAAGAAGGAATTTCACATGAGTTCTCGGCTACGTACACACCTCAACAAAATGGAGTTCTTGAGAGGAAGAACTGGACACTTATTGAGATGGCGAGAACGATGCTTGACGAATATAAGACGCCAAAACACTTTTGGGCGGAAGCGGTTGAGACAGCTTGTCATGCTACAAATCGAATATATCTTCACAAGCTTCTCGGCAAAATGGCATACGAGCTACTCACTGGTAACAAACCCCAAGTTGGATACTTTCGAGTATTTAGCTCAAAGTGCTACATTCTTGATAAGCATCATCGTTCAAAATTTGCTCCTAAATCTCATGAAGGTTTTCTACTCGGTTATGGCTCAAACTCTCACACTTACCGTGTCTAAAAAAATTTCACCCGAAAGGTTGAAGAGACAGTAGATGTGAAGTTTGATGAATCTAACGGGTCGCAAGTAGAGCAACTGCCAATTGATGTAGGAGACAAAGATCCCTCGGAAGCAATTCAAGATTTGTCTATTGGCAAAATTCGCCCAACGGAGGTGAAGGAGAGTACTTCGTCCATCCAAGTGGAAGCCTCAACTTCACATCAAGGTGAACCATAAGTTGACATGAAGGCATCCACAAGTGGAACACGTCAAGATGAAGGAAATGAGGAAGTACAACAAGATGAACCACCTCAACCTCCTTCTCCACCTCCACAAGCGAACGACAACACCACCAACAATGAAGAAGAAGAAGATAATGATGAGGATGTTCCACCACAACCCAAGCAAAAGCTCTCTCGAGTTAGAGCAAGAGTCTCAAAGGATCATCCACTAGTGAAAGAAAGCCTAGTTATGGCATGCCAAAAACAGCCTTGCTGGCGTATACGCCCAATGCCACCAATATGGCGCCAGTGAAAACATTTAGTGGTGACGTTGGCAGACACATCAGCAGTATTTTAGTACTGATGGCGTGCCACCTGGCTAACACCAGCAATATATTTTGTTAGCTATGGCGTTTGTTGTGAACTAACGCCAGCAATTTGTATTTTTCAGTAATAAAAAAACAGCTATTAGTATATGTGCAACCATTTAAACTTCTAGTGGTAACATCAAATCCACAAACAGTAGTGATCAACTAGCTAGCTAGCTACAAGCAAAAGTGATCCGCTAGCTAGCTACAAGCAAAAGTGATCTGCTAGCTAACTACCTACATATATGCATGCATTACATGTCTCGACGATGAAGAATGATCTTCATCTCACGCAACTTGTTCATGTTGCTCTGTCCCTCCTTTCTGTAATGGAGTTTGAGGGTCTTCAATTCCACCCTCTCGGCCTTCAGGAGCCGTATCTCCTTCTTCATAGACTCGATCTCGGTGACCAGTTTGTCCTTCTGGTCGATGAACTTCAATTTCTTATCACAGAGATCAGAGTTCTCGTCGACCATCTCATCCTTCTCATTCTTCAGGGAGTCATTCAACTCCTTAAGGGCCTTCATTGTACTCTCCTTTGACGCGACAAGCTCACGGCTGAGCATGTCCACGTCACGTACCGGTAGCTGCTGCTGGACCGGTTCTGGAGATGGGTCTCGTACATACGCCTGACAAGTCAAATATTTGAAATCATCAATAATGAATGGTTAGATCATATATGTATATATGCATGTGTTTGCAATGCTCATGGATGTTTTTGTAATCTTACCTGGTTGGTGCTCGTTTCGCCTTTGTCAACTTCATAGGCCGCGAAGTTGCACGAGGATTGGTAGTGGCTGTTCCAGCTACTCATCGCTGCAACTTCAAAATAATAACAAGTATAGGTTATACAAAAATATAGATAGCATCACAATGGCCTTGCAAACTAGATAGCATGTGGGCCATAGTGCTAATAGAAAAAAAAATTGGTGACCTACAACAACAGATTGCCACTACCTAATTTTTCTAATCTATCAAGTAAAATTTTATAATTAAGCATGCCTATTAAAAGGAGTACTTGATGATAGGTAGATCATATATATGCTTACGATGATTCATAAGACAACAAACATATAGATAATAAACAGAGAAAGGAAAGAGCAAGATGCATGGTGTATTATGTCCAAAGTTCAATTACTTTTTGTGGCTGTTGAAGCATTCTCACATGTTATTGGTCACTTTCAATTAACTTCCAATGCTACAAACAATATTATTGGTCACTTTTAACTTCCAATGCTACAAAAATTTGCAACATGAGGACTTGCCCTGATTTCTTCACTGCACATTTCTAAAGAAACTACCAAGCAAAACTCCCATTCTACACATAACATATTGAACACTAAGTTCAATTGTGCACTACCCATTTCTACTAAATATATCAATTTGTACAAATAAATCAATTTCTACTAAATATCACAGTACTAATATAAAAAAACTAGCACTATCCATTCATCCATCCATCTATGAAAGAGATATCATTTGTGCACTATCCATTTCTACTAAATATACCAATTTGTACAAATAAATCAATTTCTACTAAATATATCAATTTTTACAAATATATCCATTTCTAGCACTATCCATTTCTACTAATATAAAAAAACTAGCACTATCCATTCATCCATTCATATATGAACCAATCAACTACCCTATATATCCATCTACACAGAATATTCTGGCTCAGATCGCGAGGGAGACGCTTGGGGAGGGGAAGAAAAATCACGAGGGGAAGAGGAGATATCTCACCTCCTTGCCGGAGTTGGCGGCGGCCACGCAATTCCGACAGCGAAGAGCGGCGGCGACAGCGGGCAGCGGCGGCGGTCGAGAAGGGGGGAACGAAGGGGTGAAAACGGCTTACACTGATTTTGACTGGATAGGGTAGTTTTTTTGCTGGCGTGGGCCTAATGGATACTGCTGTCGTAGGCCTAATGGGCCACGCCATAGAAAACGAAAGCAGATGGAAAAAAACTCATAAAATGTCTATGTCGTATGGGAAACATACTACGCCAGCGGTAAACTCATATCAATGTCGTACGAAATTGTCCGACGCCACCACTATTTGGAAAAAATAGTACTGGCGTTGCTAGGGGTCGGCGCGCCACTAACAAAAGTTGTGGCTAGCACTATTTCCACTAGTGATCCCGTTGAACAAATCTTTGATGACATCAAAACCAGTAGAATCACTCGCTCTAAAACTCGTTTGGCTAACTTTTGTGAACATTACTCATTCATTTCTAGAATTGAACCTGCGAAGGTAGAAGAAGCCCTTGAGGACCCGGATTGGATAAATGTTATGCATGAAGAGCTACACAACTTCGAGAGGAATCAAGTATGGACATCGGTTGAGAAGCCCAATGATGATCAAAATGTCATTGGAACCAAGTGGGTGTTCCAGAATAAGCAAGATGAGGATAGACAAGTTGTACGCAACAAGGCCCGTCTCGTTGCTCAAGGCTATACTCAAGTCGAAGGTATGGACTATGGTGAGACATATGCCCCCGTTGCTAGACTTGAGTCCATTCGCATTTTACTTGCTTATGCAAATCACCATGATATCACCTTATACCAAACGGATATTAAAAGTGCCATTCTAAATGGGGAAATTGAGGAGGAAGTTTATGTTAAGCAACCTCCTGGCTTTGTTAATCCCAAGAAACCTAATCATGTTCATAAACTTCACAAATCTCTTTATGGTCTTAAACAAGCTCCTGGAGCTCCGTATAAATGCTTGACTAAGTTTCTTATTGAAAAAGGCTTTGAAATTAGGAAAATTGATTCTACTCTTTTTACTAAAAGGGTTAATGGAGAATTATTTGTGTGCCAAATCTATGTTGACGATATCATATTTGGTTCTAGTAACCCTCACTTTAGTGAAAAGTTTGGAAGGTTAATGTCGGAAAAGTTCGAGATGTCTATGATGAGTGAACTCAAATTTTTCCTTGGTTTGCAAATCAAGCAAACTAAGGAAGGTACCTTTGTCTCACAAACAAAGTATACCAAGGATCTTTCCAAGAATTTCAATATGCAAGAAAGCAAAGGTATGAAAACACCCATGCCTACTAGTGGACATCTTGACTTGACGAATGATGGCAACCCGGTTGACCAAAAGGTTTACCGATCTATGATTGGTTCATTATTATATCTTTGTGCCTCCCGTCCCGATATTATGCTAAGTGTGTGCATGTGTGCACGATATCAAGTTGCTCCTAAAGAATGTCATCTTAAGGTCATGAAAAGGATAGTGAGATATTTGATTCATACACCAAACTTTGTGAAAGTGCGTTATATCGACTAGAGGGGGGGTGAATAGGCGATTTTTACAAATTCGTCACTGAGGAATATCAAGGTGAGGAAATTCCTAAGCGACGAACTACTTAGCAGCGGAATGAGTACTCATATGCAAGCATAACAGAGCAGTAGCACAGTCATCATGATGAAATGAAAACAAGCACAGAGTACGAGAAGCGTAAACACAGGATAAGCAGGCTGAAGACAAACTGACTGAAGAATTTGAACTGAGGAAATTGAGAAAGTCTTCAGACAAAGTCTTCAAACAGTAATGATCAAATACATAGCAAGTATGCGAGGAAATGAAAGGGTTGAGGAAATAGAACCAGTAGCTCGGTGAAGACACTGATTTGGTAGACCAGTTCCAACTGCTGTGACAGTTGTACGTCTGGTTGGAGCGGCTAGGTATTTAAACCTGAGGACACACAGTCCCGGACACCCAGTCCTGAACACACAGTCCAGGACACCTAGTCCTCACCGTATTCTCCTTGAGCTAAGGTCACACAGACCTCGCCCAACCACTCGTGGTAAGTCTTCAGGTGACTTCCAAACCTTCACATACTCGGTCACTCGGCAATCCACAATTTCCTCTTGGATGCTCTAGACCATGACGCCTAACTGTCTGGAGGATGCACAATCCTCAAAGGTAACAAGCGTCGGTTCCACACAGGAACAATCTCTTCAGTGATGCTCAATCACTTTGGGTTTGTAGGTGTTTGGGTTTTTGGGTTTTTCCTCACTTGATGATTTTCGCTCAAAGTCCTCGGAGGATGGGATGCTCTAAATGACAAGTGTCAATCTATCTCACGGAGCAGCCAACCAGCTAGTGGTTGAGAGGGCGGCTATTTATAGCCTAGGGAGCAGCCCGACATGATAAGACATAAATGCCCTTCAATGATATGACCGTTAGGTGGGTAGATATTTTGGGACAGCTGGCACGTAGCACAGCAACGGTCGGAAATTTGAGTATCAAATTCCTCAGGGCTATCATAATCCTCACTTGTAGGCAATCCGCACTGGCGAATTCCTAACTCCTCAGTCAGAACAAATTCCTCAGAGAACAGAAGAACTTCGTCTCTGTCACTGAAGAACTTGACTAAACTGTATGAGATTTCCAATGGCTTCACTCGAAAGGATTGGGTAGGTGTAGGATTTTGAGTTGAGCATCACTTGGAAATTTTTCCTTAGTTTTACCTCGACCCCCTTTAACAGTACGGTGTTTCCTATGACTTAAGAAGAAGAAAATGAAACTACGAAAACAAAAGTCTTCACGCTTCATAATCCTCGCATGAATATCAAGTCTTCAGGGTCACACCAATTTCTTCACTTTCAAAGTCTTCAAAAAAACCAAAGTCTTCAGTTGAAGACATTCATTTTAGGGGTCGACATTTATCGTAATTAACAAACTCCTCATAGACTTATAGACCTGTGTACACTCACAAACACATTAGTCCCTTAACCTATAAGTCTTCAATACACCAAAATCACTAAGGGGCACTAGATGCACTTACAATCTCCCCCTTTTTGGTGATTGATGACAATATAGGTTAAGTTTTCAACGGGGATAAACATATGAAGTGTAAATACTAATATTGAGGAATTTGATTGCAAGATATAGAGGAACTCCCCCTGAAGATGTGCATATTTGAAGAATTTGCTTTGAAATAGCAAATGCACATTGTTGAGTAATATCATGGAGATCTCCTCCTATATCTTGAAATTCATACACGCATTTATCATATGATATGAAGAATTTGAAATGCATGATGAAATATGGTGTCTGACGAAATTTGGCATGCGTGCATTATGGTATTGAGGAAATAGCATGCAGAAAAACAGAGCAAAAGTATCAGACCACCATAGAAATTAAGTTTACAACTCATCAGAGCAAACACCTCAGAAAAGCAAGAGTTGAAACTTAACAGAAATATATAGCCCATATATATAAGAGACCCGCTTGAAGACTAACTCAAATTTCTCCCCCTTTGTCATCGAATGACCAAAAGGGACGAAAAATGAGGACTAACGCCCCTGAAGAATATCATCATGATGTCGATGGAGGAGCGCCAGCATTGTTGGGGTCGTCTGTTGAGGTAGGGCCTGCCGCAGTGTCGTTCAAGTCTTCAGCTTCATCCGTCTCGCGCGATGAAGAATATGAACTGGCAACAAGCTGAGGAACTTTGACTTTCTTGAATTTCTTCGAAGGTGGCTGGGACCAGTCAAAGTCCTGTTGGAAGCCCATCTCCTTGAGTTCTTCAGCACTATGAAGATTAGACAGAATCGCCCAAGTGCGGTCAAAGACTTCATGCAAGTAGTAGTGATTCTTCTTCACAATATTTTGAGTGACTGTCATGTTCTGAAGAATTGCACCAAACTGACGTTTGACCCACTTGTGATTTCGATCAACTTTCTGATGAAGACTAAGGAGAAGTTCACGATCAGTCATCACACGCGGAGTTGTGGCTTGAGGATGATGTTCTGAAGCTTTGGCGGTAGAATCTTGAGTTGCAGAGTCATCATTGGTGGAATAGGAAGTAGCTTTGCGAAACTGTCCATCCAATGGACGAGTACCTTCATCAATAACAGCAGCTTTGCCCTTCTCGTCAGCTGAGGAAATAGTCCGTTTGAGGACTTCAATAGGGGGCAAATAGCTGAGATGATTTTGAAAGTCAGCCATGTAATGAATTGAAGACCTTGATCTGATGAATCTCATGATCCAGGGAGCATAAGGCTTCAACTCAAAAGGTGACAGTGCAGCATTTGCCAAAGTCCTCATGAAGAAATCGTGGTAGTTGATAGGAATACCGTGAATGATATTGAACAGTAGATTCTTCATAATGCCAACAACTTCTTCATCATCAGAGTTGTGGCCCTTGATTGGACTGAGGGTTTTGGTCAATATGCGATAGACTGTCCTTGGCACATAGAGCAATTCCTTGACGAGGAATTTGGTCCTTGGAGCTTGGCCTGGCTTCAAAGGCTTCATCAGCACTTGCATCAGATGATCAGACAGTTCAGGTTCAACATAGAGAAGCCTAGCACCTTCAGTGGGAGGACTGACTGGGACGGCAAGAAGCAATTCAGAGGCCGGTGCTTTGAAATAAGTATTATCAGTCATCCAGTCCAATACCCATGAATTGACATCATCAACATTTCCAGTAATGTGCAGCGTGGCGAAGAATTGAAGAATGAGTTCTTCATTCCAATCGCAGATGTCGGTGCAGAAATTGAGTAACCCAGCGTCATGAAGAACACTGTGGACTGGTGTGAAGCAGGGCAGCGATTCCATATCTACATGAGGAATTTGCTCATGTTCAAAGATCTTATCCTTATCAACCAACAATGAGGAGTAGAAGTTCATCTGGCTTGCAGTCCAGAAACGCTTGCGACGAAGACGAGCAGAGTCATAGGGATTGTAGTCAGTGAAGAATA
The DNA here is from genome assembly GCA_011799875.1 of Thinopyrum elongatum. NCBI lineage: Eukaryota > Viridiplantae > Streptophyta > Magnoliopsida > Poales > Poaceae > Thinopyrum > Thinopyrum elongatum. The sequence goes on from CM022298.1 coordinate 95,003,077, forward strand.
TGTGCTCGTTGAAGAAATCCTCAGCATTAAACTTCTGCTTCTTGGAGTGAGGGTTCTGTGGCTTGGGCTGAAGATTAACAGTTGAAGAATTTACAGCCTCTTGAGGTGTAGCCACTGGAGCCACTGGCTGAGGAATTTCAGCAGCAGCCTTGGCCTTCATTTCTTCAGACATATGTACATCAGCGCTAGTGACTGGAACTTCTTCAGGTATAGAGTGAAGTGAAGCTTGACGTTCATCAGAGCCCGTATGAATTTCTTCAGTTTGCACAGGAGACTGAGGAACATGATGTAGAGGGGTTGTCAGAGGTGAATTGGGGTGATGACTTTCCCAAAAGTCATCATTCAGAATAGGTGTTGTAGACCTAATATCCACATCCTCATCTTCTTCAGTTCCTTCGACGCCTGCCTCTTCAGCTGTGAACTGAGGCATGGGCGATGATACCAGTGGGGTTGAAGGGAAAGTATCCACTTCAATTTCTTCATCCATCTGCTCTGTCGAAGCAGCAGAAGGAATTTCTTCATCAGATTTACTTGGAATTTCATATTCCTCACCAAAGGGAATGATCTCCTTTGATGGCATGCTTGATATTGGAATAGCATCAATTGGGTTTTCAGATGAACTCCTCAAAGTCTTCAATTTCTTGGGGGCTGAAGACTCTGAAGATGCAGATGCTTTCCTTTTCTTCACAGCTGCTCGCTCCGCAGCCTTGGTTTTCTTCGCTTCTGATGCAGAAGGAAGGTTGATGCTTGTCATCGGTGCAGGAGGAGCAGAGGAAATTGGTTGAATTTCTTCAGGCACAACTGATGCAGTTGCCCTGGCTTGTTCAGATTCCTTAGGCACAGTAGCAGATGCTTCAACTGGCCTGGATTGCTCTTCAGGCGCAATATTGGAGGTTGCCCTGGCATTTTCTTCAGAGACTGGAATTTCTTCATCAGCTCTGGCGCTTTCATTTTCTTCAGCAGACTGAACAGATGTTCCAGCCTGAGGAAATTTGGGTTGCGATGAAGCTGCAACACTTGGAGTAAATCCTTTTGCCATTCTGATGAATCTGACTTTGGCACCTAGCCAATCTGCATGGAATGCATGAAATTCATCACTGAGTGCTTTGATCTCAGCCTGCATAGTCACAAGTTCTTCAGGAGACATTTTCACAACATTGTTCTTCAGAAAACGCTCCTTCTTGTACTGAGCCTTCTTCACCTGCCTGGCCTTTTCAAATTTCCATTTTTCTTCATTTATGAAGGCCGTCAACATGTGACTTTGACCAGGAGTGAGGTTTAATTCAGGCAAAGGTGTGTTAGGGTTCTTGTGCCATAGATCAATAAAATCAAGGATCTTCCTTGGATCCAGCATGAGGGGCACAGCACTGCCTTTGGCTCTAGCGGCCCTTTGTTGTCGATCTCTGATGAGCTCAGCTAATTCTTCATCATCAGCTTCGTCTTCGCTTGACAGAACCTGAAAGGCGACTTGCTTCTTGTGAGGACTTGGCCTTGTGCCTCGTCCAGCAGTGGCCTTTTTCTTCAGCAAGGTCGGAGTTGTTGAAGACTGAGGTGGAGCTGAAGAACTTGCAGAGACTCCTGAAGCAATTGAGATTCCAGTAGTCCTTTGGCATGTGGCAAGATGCATAGGTGCTGAGGACTTTGCAGGAGCAGCTGAGGATTTTGCAACCGAGGGAGTTGGAGCTGCTTTTGAGGAATTTGCTTGAGGAACAGGCCGTGAGGGCATTGCAGAGCTTGGCCGTGAGGGCATTGCAGCTGAGGAACTTGTCTTGACAGCTGATTTCTTCAGCATAGCCTTCTTAGGCTTGATAGCAGAGGCCTCAGCGGCGGCAGCAACAGAATCTTCATTGAATTTCTTTACCGCCTCTTTAGCCACTTTGGCCAGCTTGGCTTGACGCTTAGCCCACTCCTGAGGAAATTCCTCACCTCTTCTGATGCTAGTGGGATCAGCTTCTTGGCCAGGAGCCAATGGAGGTCTTGGACATGGAAGGTTAACAGCAAATTTCTTCATGTACTTGGGAGTGACATAGCGATATTCCCTCCATTCTCTTGCCCATCTCCTCTCAATCTTCTGAATGCGCACTTTGCGCTGATTTTTGTTCTCCTTGCCATGAGTTGCTTCATCAGGAGTACAATATTCATCATAGATGTCATCAGGGATCTCAAAAGCAGTATTTGTTTCTGGCCTCTTTCCTCCCTTCTGAGGTCTTTTACCATCAGCCATTTTCTTCACTTGAGGGTTTTGAACAATCGAATTTTCTGATGAGGTGTGCAATTTTTCTTCAAGGAACACTGCAAATGAGTTAAGTTGATGAGAACCTAGAGATTCAGCAGCGGACATGTGTACCTGTGAACAAAATATAGGTGCGAAGAGTTTTGGAGAGGTCATATGCGTTCTCAGAAGATTTTCAAAAGTATCAAGTTTGAGGAAGATGACCAGGGGTGTCTTGAGGAATTTCACTAAGCATTTTTGACTTAGGTTCCAGAGTTGTGTAGATTGAAAATCCACACAATTGAGGAATCTTGAAGAAAAACGTTGCTTAGAGAAACTGATCAAGGACAGAAGCAAGTTGGTGTTTAAGAACGTGAAAGTTGAAGAATAAACACCTTTTGAAGATTTTGTGGAAATCATCAGAATCAACAAGGGCAGTAAAAATAAATTTTATTTACCCTTGACGAAGAACACGACGAACTGAGAGTGGCAGTGGAGATGTTCGTCCGTTCAGATCTTCCACGCCCTAACTTGGCGATGGAAAACAGCTACGGCGGCGGCGGAGTGAGGATTTCCGCGGCCGGCGTGAGTACGACGGCGACGAGGTCGAGGCAGTGAAGCTCTTCCTCACCGGCGACGATGGAGTGTAGCGGCGGCGCTAGGTCTGAGAGCTCGAGCGAGGGAGTAAGATCGAGCGGGGTAAATGAGCTCTGAGGAGGGTGAGGGGTATTTATAGCAGAGGTGAAAAACCGCTCGTCCGAAGAAAATGGACAAACGTGCCCCTGACCCTTCTCATCCTAGCGACATGTGTCACCCACGAACTATGAAGTGGAGATCATGTTAGATCGAGGGTGAATAGATAAATCTTATCGAGGGATAAGGAACGGTTTGAACGGCAAAAGCCGAAAATTCAGATAAGAATATTTTAATGTTTCGTTCGCAAATTCTCCAGCTGTCAAGGACACAGTGAAGACTTTGAACGGGTTTCAAATAGAACGCACATGAAGAATTTGTGAACGGACTGGATTGAGTTTAGCATTGAGGGGGAACGGGTCCGATCACATTCACTTAGAAGAAACACAACTTGAAGAATTAGCAATAAGTGAATGCTGTAGAGGACAGAAAACTCAAATATATATATATATATATAGTCAATGAAGAACATAGACGGAAAGAGTGAAGATTTTGCAAAGTTGAAGAATTTGAAAATTTGAAGAATTTGCACAATGATGAAAAACTCAAATTTTGAAGATTTTCAACTTTTTGTGGTGGCGTGACCCACCGTGTAAGAATGATGATTTCAGACACCGCGTACAATTGTCGTAGGGCTCTGAGAATCAAATTCTTCATTAATTTCTTCATACTTAGAGGGTTAGTCTTCATTGATTGAAGAAAAACGTTTCTTCGTGTGTTGCACATCTAAGTCATCAATTTGCATAAGTGTTAGGATGTGTGTCCTTTTCAAAGGACATTCGAAGATTCTAAGATATTTAGCTCACACCGCAACTTGCTAAATCTCTTCTCATCCAAGGGCTTTGTGAAGATATCCGCTAGCTGTTCTTCAGACTTCACGGGATCAATAGAGATGTCACCCTTCAACACATGATCTCGAAGAAAATGATGACGAATCTCGATGTGCTTTGTCTTCGAGTGCTGAACTGGGTTATGAGCAATTTTGATGGCACTCTCGTTGTCGCAATAGAGTGGCACATTCTTCACATTGATGCCGTAGTCCTTGAGGGTTTGCTTCATCCATAGCAATTGAGCACAGCAAGAACCAGCAGCAATATACTCAGCTTCAGCAGTAGAGAGTGATAGCCAGTTTTTGCTTCTTCGAGGACAACATACTAAGGATCGTCCGAGGAAATGGCATGTGCCTGAAGTTGACTTGCGGTCCACACAATCACCGGCATAGTCAGAGTCAGAATATCCAATGAGATCAAAAACAGAGCCCTTGGGATACCATAATCCAATGTTGGAGTGTGAGCTAGATATCGAAAATATGTTTCACAGCCTTATGGTGTGATTCCTTCGGTGTAGCTTGAAAACGGGCACACATGCAAACACTAAGCATAATATCCGGCCTAGATGCACATAGGTACAATAAAGAACCAATCATGGAGCGGTATACCTTTTGATCGAAGTCTATTCCATTTTCATCAGTGCATAGATGGCCATTTGTGGGCATAGGGATTTTGACGCCTCTGCATTCTTGCATACCGAATTTTCTCAGAACATCCTTGAGGTATTTCTCTTGAGAAATGAAAATGCCATTATGTTGTTGACGAATTTGAAGACCTAAGAAGAATTTCAATTCTCCCATCATGGACATTTGATATTCCTCACTCATCATGTAAGCAAATTCGTCACTGTAATGTTGGTTAGTACAGCCAAAGATAATATCATCAACATATATTTGGCACACGAATAATTCATCATCATAGGTTTTGGTGAAAAGAGTTGGGTCGAGTGAACCGGGTTTGAAGCCTTTCTTCATGAGGAATTCCTTCAGAGTATCATACCACGCCCGAGGGGCCTGCTTGAGGCCATAGAGGGCCTTATTGAGTCTGAAGACTTTGTCAGGATGTTTAGGGTCTTCAAAACCTGGGGGTTGAGCAACATATACTTCTTCCTCAAGCTTACCATTGAGGAATGCACTTTTCACATCCATTTGATATAAGATGATATTATGATGGTTAGCATAAGCAAGCAATATGCGAATAGCCTCAAGTCTAGCAACAGGTGCAAAAGTCTCATTGAAATCAATTCCTTCAACCTGTGTGTAGCCTTGAGCTACAAGACAAGCCTTGTTCCTCACCACTAGGCCATTTTCATCTTGCTTGTTGCGGTAGATCCATTTGGTACCGATGATATTGTGCTTGCATGGGTCCGGTCACTTGACAAGCTCCCACACATTGTTCAGCTTGAATTGATGTAATTCCTCTTGCATTGCTTGAATCCACTCAGGCTCCAGAAATGCCTCATCAACTTTGGTGGGCTCTGTGATAGAGACGAAAGCAAAATGCCCACAAAAGTTAGATAAATGTGAAGCTTTTGAGCGAGTCAGAGGACCTGGTGCGTTGATGTCGTTGATGATTCTCTCAATCTGTACTTCATTTGCAACGCGGGGATGAGCAGGTTGACGACTTTGATTTGGCTCAGCATTTTCTTCAGAGCCATTTTCTTCAGATGCGCCAGCATGCTGTTCTTCATGTTCTGGAATGATTTCTTCAGTCGATTCCTTCCGTATGGAATGACATCCTCATAGCTTTGAACTTGATGGTTTCCTCAGGCGTCTTTTCATCTAGCACAGGAGGTAGGTGCTCTCTTTGCGAGCCGTTAGTTTTCATCGAACCGCACATCTACATTCAACAACCTTGTTGTGATAGGCATTGAAGACCCTGTAGGTGTGCGAGTCCTTTCCGTACAAGCATAAAACCTTCATTGGCTTCTCGTGCAAATTTAGAATTGTGATTGGATCTCTAATCCAGCATTTAGCACCGAGACTTTGAAATAACTCACATTGGGTTTCTTGTCAGTGAGGAGTTCATATGAGGTCTTCTTGAAGAATTTGTGAAGATATACCCTGTTGATGATGTGGCATGCAGTATCAATGCCTCAGGCCAGAGTGACGAGGTGTCTTGTATTCATCAAGCATGGTGCAAGCCATCTCAACAAGAGTCCTGTTCTTGCGCTCCACAACGCCATTCTGCTGAGGAGTGTATGGGCAGATGATCTCATGAGTAATACCAAGTCATCGAGATATCTCAAGACCAGTATTCTTGAACTCAGTCCCATTGTCACTACGTATATGCTTGATCTTCACGCCGAAATTCGTCAAGCCCTTGAGGAAAATCGTCTGAAGACTTCCTGCACTTCAGTCTTGTAAATATGACATCACCCATGTATAACGAGAATAGTCATCAACAATGACAAAGCCATATAGAATGCTGCATTGTTAGTGGGGCATAATGAGTAGGGCCAAGAGATCCATATGAAGCAATTCAAAGGCACGAAGTAGTCATGATAGTCTTCGAGGGGTGCTGGCTCTGGTCATCTTTCCACCTCACAAGCCCCACAAGATGATCTGAGGAATTTGACACCCTCGATGTCAATAGCGTGCTTTTCCTTCACGAGCTGTGTAAGTTCCTCATGCTGCATGACCCAGTCGTCGATGCCATAGCCAGCCTTCTGAAGCTTTAGCAAGTAGACAAGTGGCAGGCTGTGGTCCTGCAGAGAAATCACAATATACAAGTCTCCTCTCCTAAAGCCTTCGAAGACTTTGGAATTGTCAGATTCCATGAGCACTAAGCAACGATATTTGCCAAAGACAACACCATATCAAGATCACAAAGCATTGAGACAGACATGAGGTTGAATCCGAGGGACTCGACAAGCATGACTTTATCCATGTGTCGATCCTTTGAGATTGCAACCCTACCTAGACCCAATACCTTGCTTTTGCCTTTGTCAGCATAGGTGATATGCTTCAATGTGATGAATAAAGGAGTGTTCATCAGTAAGCTCTTGTCACGCGTCATGTGATTTGTACATCCACTATCGAGGACCCACTCAGTAGCTTTGGGTAATCATCCTGTAGATAAATTAGTGCATCTTACGAACTCATATACTCAGAGTGAAGAATATGACATCAAATTCATCAGACATATTTCATCATTAAAGCAACATATGTATATATACAATGTGAGGACTGTGAAATGAATAAATCATTTCTTCATGATTAGCTTGCGTCCTTTCAGCATTTCAGGTCTCCAGCAATTCTTCAGACGATTTAGTTCGTCTAGAGACCTGACCCTGCATAAGAGATTAGTTCCTTTTCTTCACCACCCACATCTGGGAGGGTGGCAAAGATTCATCATTCTGCGAGCTCCATAAGAGAAAGGTGGCATAGACGCCAGACCACTTCGTTTCACATAAGAGGGGTTAGGGTAAGCATATGAATAAGCAGAGAAATTCTTCGAGGACTTATGAACATAATGATTTGAAGAATATGCATATATTCATAGCCCTTAGCTTTCCCTGCGAAACAGAAGTGTAGCACGATGATTTCATGTGAGGACTTGGATCCATGTGAGGAATTTGATCCATAAGAGGACTTGGATCCATATGAAGACCTTGGTTCATGTGAAGAATTTGATCTGGGGTTCTTATTCTTCACAGGTGGTGGTCATGAGGACATTCACCTGAAACTTCAAGGCACCTTTTGGGAACCCAGATTTTTCTTCATAGGGGGACCATTCCTGCAGTTACATCCAACATATCTAGCAAATACCTCACCATTCTGATTTTTGAACAGTTTATAGTTGGAGTCAAATGACTCATCAGATGAATATGAGGATTCACAGTAAAGCCAGATAAAGTGGATGGATCTACGGAGGTCCCTTCGCAGCAACCCATGAGTTTTGGGATACTGCTCCGGTTTCCAGTAGTGTCCATCAGCATTGATTTTCCTCTCAAAGGCAATACCCTCTTTCCTAGGGTTCCTGTTCAAGATCTGCTTTTTGAGCACATCACAAAGAGTCTGATGCCCTTTGAGCTTTTGTACATGCCTGTCACATACAATTCCTTCAACCCTGCATTTTCGTCAGTGATACTAGTGGTATCCTCATGAGGAATTTGTGACCACAGAGATAGTTGAAGAATTTGCAGCAATGGAAGCATTTGAACATTCAGGTGAAGAATTAGCAGTTTCACGTTCAATATTTCAAGCATGGTGGAATAAATTCTTCCTGAGCGGAACTGATCTGTTGAGCAAGCAAAATCATTTTCCTTCTGAAGATCTTCATGATCACCCCTTAGCTTCTCAAGATCTTGCTTGCTTTCTTTGAAGAAATTCTAAGAAAGCTTCTCATGATCGGCTAGAGAGTTTCATGACGACCTTGAAGGTTGTCAAACTTAGACTGTATTTTGCTGAAGATTATCAGTCAGTGTTTGAGTTCGATCCATTTCCTCACCTAACAATCATCGCTTTTGCTAGCTATTTTGAACCTTTTCCAAAGCCTTTGTTTTTTCACAGCAATATTAGCAAGTTTGGAATAGCTGGGTTTGAGGTTTTCATCAGATTCATCCTCACTTGATTCAGAGGAGGATATTTGAATACCTTGGCACTTTTGCCATGAAGCAATAGGTGGGACATAGTCATCGTTGCCGTCATCAGCAGTGTTGGGGAAGCCATTTTCCTCATGTTTGAAGATGGACTTGCTAATATAAGCAGTAAGAGGGCTAGGCTCGCCACACCAGAGTCTGACTCCTCAGATGCCTCCTCTTCCTCATGTTCCTCAGTTCAGCTTTAGAGTCCATTTCCTTGCCAATGAATGCCCGACTTTCTTGGAGCTGCTCTTCTTGTGAGATGAAGACTTTGAAGATCTTGACGTGAGGACTTTGAAGATTTCTTCTTCTTCTTAGAGTCATCTGAACTATCATCCTTGTATTTCTTCTTCTTTGACTCCTTCTCCCTTCCACTGAGGACAATCAGTAATGTAGTGACCAGGTTTCTTGCATTTATGGCAATTCTCTTCTTGTAATCACGGATGAGGAATCTGATTTCATGTCATCACCCTCTTGAGGATTTTCCAAATCGGCCACGTCTAGAAACTTCTGAAATTTCCTCACGAGCATTGCTAGCTCCTGACTCAGTTCTTCAGGATCACCAAGGCTGCTACCAGAATCTTCATCTTCTATTCAAAGACTGCCTTGGCTTTCAGTGCACGAGATCTACCATAGCTCGGTCCGTGAGATCTCTCTTCTCAGCTAGTTGGAATTCATGAGTATTTAGCCTCTCGAGGATATCAGCAGGATCAAGTGACTTGTAGTCACCACTTCTTGAATCATCAGTGCCAGTGTATCGAATGAAGAATCGAGTGACCTCAGCAATTTCTTCACCACCTCATGGTCGGTGATGTCAGTGGCACCCGTGCTTGAAGCTCATTTGAAATGTCAGTGAGGCGATCAAAGGTTTGCTGAACATTTTCGTTGTCGAGTCTTTTGAAGCGGTTTGAAGAGATTGCGAAGAACGTCAACTCGAAGCACGTTGAGTTGAGACTCCTTCGTTGACCTTGGACAGCCTACCCAGATAAGCTTAGCTGTCTCCAAAGCACTCACTCTGCCATACTGCCCTTTGCTCAGATGGCCCATATGATATTCTTCGCTTGAGAGTCGAGTTTGCTTGAA